>OY726531.1:30164593-31364593 GCA_963383655.1 Bathymodiolus septemdierum
ATGTTATTCATTAAGTATTTTGAAAGTGACTTTCTTGAAAAGTAATCCATTTCGGTTTAAAGAAACTTTAATTTCGTTCAATATCAAATAAAAATGGCACCACGAGAAATGGGGCGCAATCAGACACTGTGCTACGGGAAATGTTGATCGAAGCTACTTTTAACCAAACAAACTTTTGATTAATTTTTTTCTCAATCCTGTGACATAAAGTCTGAGTTCTCATATATAATATGTTCATATTTGAGAAGGTTGGTCATTCAAAATTCGTTGAAATGCACGGAGACACTTCAGATTATTTTCGATCTGCTTCCAAATCCGATCGGTATTTTTTTTTTATTAATTGCGATCTATTTATAGAACTGTTGCTGACAGACCGGTGTCTACGTTAAGGGTTAATACCTCTGCAGTTAGAAAATAGACTTTGAACTACAGTAGTTTTGTTCCATTGTTGCACTCTGATTTGAGGTCTGACAAATAATAATTACAATCTTTACTTTAAGTTGCTTCAGTTTATGACTGTCAGTGTCAACACTACATGATGTTTCATTCCATATCCAAAACGGACCATAACCAAAACGGACCATTACTAAAACGGACCATAACCAAAATGGACTACCAGAAAAAAATATGTATTGCAAGAATCTTTATTTATTTTTTATTTTTAGTGTGTGTTGATTGTTTTTTTTTTAAACTTATCTTATTTGTGATAATTACTTTCTAGATTTATGAATAAATCAAATTAGTACAGGTAACTTATAGTGAAGCCAAGTAATTATTGGTGTTTTAATTGGTTTATGACACCCAAATCACTTTTAATTAGATTAAATGATTTGATTATCAAGTGATTGTGTAAGCGTGTGTTGTCTTGAATTTACTTTTCTGGAGCAATCTGCACAGTGGTCTGTCCCCATTGTGAGAATGATAATGAATGAAAACAAACTCCATGTTCTTTTATTGTCTATGAACCAAAGATCAAAGAAATTTACTCGTTTTTGTGATGGAATTTATCAAAATTCCATGTACTGCAATCGGTTAATTATATCTTAATTACTATTTTTTCTTTTTATCAACCCAAGCCCATATTCTTTGGGGGAAACTAAGATTAAAGCATTGAGGGTTTAATAATCTTTGTAAATTAAAACCAAATTCTTTAAAATTAATTAACTTTTAATCAAATAAAAATCAAATTAATCATAATTGTAATTAAGTGTGTAACAATTAATTGTATGATTTGACTAAAAATGTGCTTGCAATGTTTTTTTTTTTTTGCAAAGGACTGGGAGCTCTTAAGGGCCAAAATCGGCCCCACCTCAGATGTCGATAAAACTACAACACTCCTAATAAACTGTTGCTATCAGAATCTGCTGTAAGTTGTCTTTTACGTGAAAGGAGTGTGTCCTTTACATCCCGCGCTAAGGGATGTATTAAAATTGTTCATCATAGCTGTCTGGTGTCCCTTTCACATAAAGTCGGCGTTTTCTTAGAGGAAGCCATTTGTTATTTCATTTATGCCAAATTCGCAGTCATGTTAGGATTCTAATAATAATAGGTTATTATACATTATTATACAGCTATATTTTTAATCCAATCAAACACAATATGGTTGTGATCATCTTCCGTAATTAAAATCGTCAAAATGAAATACGACCGAATTAATATCAAATGGTGTCTTGTTTCAACCTCATTTAAAATATACTTCGACATTCTTTCATACTTGTATATCACGTTCCCGATCTTTTATTACAACACTATTTCACTCAAGTGTACATTTTTTTCCTGTTCTAGTTAAAGGACTTTATCAAACAGAATCATACAGTTTACATGTAATGCAGTTAATACGCATTTAAGCCACAGAATAATATTTCTATTTTCCACACCTTGTGGTGTGGGGTCGCTATTGTGCATGCGAAATATTAATTGCAAACCCCATTGACTGGCTATTTGCTGCCTGTCTAGAATATTTTTTTTTTCTCGATCGACAGTTCAGAAGCTAGAAAACGATATGATGAATAGTGTCTGTCAATCATGCAAACAATAACTTATGCACATGACAGAACGCATTTTCAATGCACTACATACACAAACTTTTGATCCATCATTTGTCCATTGGAGGTTGATTTAAGAAAATGGAACTGATAGAAGTTAAAAGTTTAATTTGGGCGCAAAAGGGGAAACTTTATATAATATATGAAAATGTGATGCAACATATGCGCCAGGGATATTTCCCGAAATTCTTTCAAAATGATATAAACTGTTAATATCTTCCTGGCATTGATGAAACCAGATATGTTCGTGGTAGCCCATCACAAAATACTGTCAGTTCCCTTTTAGCGCTCTCGCTAACATTAAATTTTTCCAAAATAAATAACAAATCTTTAATTTTTTGTCTTTCTTCTTCAGACAAATCTTGGTATGAAGATTTGCTGGACGACGGATTGAAATCGACTTTAACAGTCTGCCCATCAGTACTTTCTAATTTTAAGTACTGGGGTACAAGGCCATATGACTCTACAAACCAAAGCGCAGTTTCAAGCTTCGATTTAAATTATTTTAATTTCCTTGATTTGTTATTTTCGATAATTAACGCCTCTCCCTCTTTATGTGCAAACGAACATATGTTTATAATTAAAACACACTAAACAAATTAATACAAATAATTAAATACATATAAAATCATAGAAATAATACATAAAATATCATATTTATTCAAGAAATTTACATTTTTTATTTCGAGTCTGTTTTTGTTATGGTCCGTTTTGGTTATGGGATGAAACATCCGGTAGCGAGTGTCAATATACGTTCGTGCTATATTTGCATTCCTTAGCTTTCTATATATAGTTGGACCGTTGAGCAAATTGGCATATACACATGTACTGTACATATTTCTTCTGTTGAAGGCTACACAAATACGACTTTTTGCATTTTGTGTGGTATTAATTCAAAGCATAGTGATATTTAAAAAAAAGGGGGGGGTACATATTAAAAATTATTACCAAATTATATGTCTCATGCAATGATGACATCACAAGTTTTTGCTATAAGAGTCTTATAACAATATTGGTTGTGATGATGATGATGAGGAGGAGGAGGAGGTGGACAGTGATGATATGGAATATACTGAGGATGCTATTGACAATATGATTTTAGAATTTTCAGGAGATTAATATAAACATGAATCCAAAATAAAGTGTCTTTTTGTGTTTTTTACTTGCATTCTGGTCTTTCCTAATGCATAATTGACATGTCCACATAATATTTGGTACATCATCATGTTTTGAGTTTTGGTGGTTTGAATTAATGGTCATTAATGTAGTTTTCAAATTTGGGCCTGTAAATATTTGAACTTACAGGCCTGGTGGGCTTGTAAGGTAAAAAGTTAAGGGTGAAGACTGTACTATAAGTAGATATTTCAATAAATGGCATAAAAAATAATCAGATGAAAGTCTGACAGACCCCACCCTTCTTAAAAGATGACTGTCTTTACTCTAAGAAGACATTTTGATAAATGGCAAAAAAAGAATCGGCTGAAAATGTCCTATAAAATTTAAAAGTTAAATTGTAAACCTTTTGAGCGATTAGTCGTCTGCTTCAATCGCCATTACTTTTATTCAGAGAATTATCTGCAGAATATCAGAAGAAGAGTTTGAAGATACCAAAGAGGTAATCAGAATCTGTATATCGAAGAAGAACAGACAACACAATGGCCAAAAGAAAAAGTACAAAAGGACAAACAACGATCTACAAAACATACATATAAAACTAAAGATCGAGTAACACGAACCCCACTAAAAACCGGGGTGAACTTGTCTATTCCTAGAAGTGGTATTTTCAATCTACCATGGTTTGCTCTTACAAAATTTTTCTTGAAATATACTTACTATTAACCAATCAAAAGACAGTATTGTAATACAAGGTGGAACTTTGCCCACTATATCATAAAATACACTTCCCATTAACCAATCAAAATACAGGATTCTAATAGAATGTAGAACTGTACCAGATATATCATAAAATAAACTTACTATTGCATTAACCAATCAAAATACAGCAAGGGGTTGTCATGGTCGTAATGGTATGGTAGTTAGATTTACAACTTCCTATGAAATCAGTTCCTATCACAACTTTAGTGGTGATAGGCACTGATTGCACAGGTAGTTGTAAATCCAACTACCATACGATCTTGACCACGACATCCCCTATTGTACTAGAATGTACAACTATACCCAATATATCAAAAAATACAATGATAGTAAATTTTACCTGTCTGTTTTTCTTGTCCTTGACAAGCCTGTATGAAAAATATCTTTGGTTTGTTCGCTAACGTTTTGCATTTTGATGATCGGAAAAACATGGTAAGATAACGGACTGCTACCGATTGGTCATCAACACCGTAGACAAAATTTTCGTAGCCGTGTGATAAAATGCATACAATGAGAGCGTTGTATTTTGAATGGTCGAGTCGTGACACATCTGTCAGAAAACCAACCATTTCTTTTGCCATCAAATCTGGATATATCCTTGATTGGAATCCAAGTTTATCAAAGGTGTTCTTTAATTTGTCTACAAAATAATAAATGTCATGATATTTACAATTAGTACAATGAGATGCCACTATAAGAGCAGGAATGGCTAACCGTTTCAGAACTGCTGAGTTCTCCCCCAGATTTTGTGGGGTTGCCAAAAAAAAGTTCCAAAATCCATAGAAAAATCGTAGAAAGAGATACCCCTAACACATATCTAGATTGGTACAGGCACTTTAATAAAAAAGTGGCAGGGTTAAACTAGTTTTATGGTCCCAAACCCCCCTTCTTCGATGAAATGATGTACATCCGTACATGTCAGAATGCATCTGCTACAAGACCGAAATCAGAAACGGAACGGAGTCATACTGCGAAGCCTTTGATCCAGATAATTCTACACTAATAGACCACTATCCTAGATACGACACGGACACACACCTTGGTGACTGACCACCGAATCCAACTCAACAACAACAGATTCGTTTTACATGAAAAGCAAGTAGAAAACAGACAGAGCATTAATCTCTGTAAAAGTAATCTGCCCGTAATACCTGCTGGAGGTAGCCAGACATTAAACATTAATAACTAACTGAACATTATATGATTATTTTCTTTCTTGCTCTTAAGTACTTAGATTTTGTCTTAATAACTTGAAAACTTTACCAATTCAAAATAAAATTATCTTCTACTTGCACATTAGGGTTTACTATCATTTACTTGTGACTATTTATATCATGTCTTGGTGGTTATTTCATAGGTTAGCTGTCAAGAAGTTTGGATTTATAACTACCAATGCAATCGGTGCATATCACCACTAATGTTGTGAGTTCGAATCCCACTCATAGTTAGGTGTACTCGATACAACATTATGTGATAAAGTATGTCAAGGGGGTGGTTTTCTCCTGGTACTCCGGTTTCCTCCACCAATAAGACAGACCGCCATGATATAACTGAAATAGTGTTGACAGTGGCTTAAAAACATTACCCTAACCTAGCTGTCAAAAAAGTACATTACCGTATATATGACGTATGGATCGGTAAAGAATAATGCATTCTGGTTAAATTAAAATAAATATCTTTCGCAATTGCCGCTGTGGCTGGCATCACATGGTATTAACTAAAAAAAATTTTTTTTTCTTATTTGTTTTTTCAATAGTCAGGAATTTACATTCATAAAAAAGTCCATACATTACCACCTGACATGGATGTACAAGGGTTTACAACATAATTATTATGTGACTATTTCATTTTTTAGGTCAATTATTAAGAAAAATACAATGTTTTGACATGAATAAATAAATCAATTGAGACACATTCATTCATTCACATTCTCTCTCTCCTTTTCATAACAACACCAATTTCTTTACAATGTCTGTCTTCTACTATTTTGTGACTTTAGTAACTTACTTTTAATTGATAAAAATAAAATAAAGGACCCAGGTGGCTCAATGAGTTAGGTAGTTGGATTACCTAACAACTCATACAAGCCTATCACCAATATGGCATGGGTTCGCACCCGGCTTTGTAAATTACAAATGGGTGCACTCGACTCGAAACCGCAAGTGATAAAGTTTACCAATTGCTTACCCATGGTCGGTGGTTCTCTCCGGGTACTCCGGCTTCTTCCACCACTAAAACTGGTCGCCTTGATATAGCTGAAATATTGCTTAAAGTGGTGTTAAACACCATAAATCAAATCATTAAAAATAAAATACATAAACATAAATAATGTAGTAAAGAATTACTTACTGGCATCTATATCTGAACCGTTTCTTGGAGTCAATTCACGGAAATTACTGTTATTTATGATGATGCACAAGCCTAAAAATGTAGAAAAATTAACTTTTAAGATAATGAAACGAATATCTGTTCTGTAAAAATACACATGAAAAATATTGGTAAGAGCAGACAATTAAGCAGCTGATCAATGTATGAAGAGTTTGAAGATACTAAAGGGAGGTAATCAGAATCCATATATCGAAGCAGGACAGACAACACAATGACCAAAAGAAAAAGTACAAAAGAACAAACAACAATCTGCATAACAATACACAGAAAACCAAAGATGGAGTATCACAAAAAACATTAAAAACCTGCTCCACTAGTGGCACCCATCAACTATTTTCAACATTTCTTTACATCAGATAAAAAAAACACATTCATATTTTAGAAATCGTATCTAATCTGACATTAGTGCAAAAACAAATCATCCTAGCCTTTTAAAATGACACACTTGGCAATTCATTTTTGGGAAGGGTTGAGTTGCCATGTGGTCAAAGTTGAAGAAGAGACTTACTCCAGTGGTAACCTGGAAAGATATAAAAGTATATTACAAGAGGAATATGACAAAATTTATTTAATTCCAAAGAAATAGAAAAAAAAGTTATTGCACGGAAACCATTATGTCTACAGACAGATAGACGTCAACGATGATGACGACAGACCAATCACACAATATGATAGCAAAAACTTTGCAATCGTAAAATGACAGCAATTGACAAAGTAATGAAAATAGAAACATAGTCATTTGGTGAACAAAAGTGCAAGCTTGTTAAACTCCCTTCCTACCTGAACACTGTTGGAAAAGTTCCAATATCTAATCGAAAAATCGTGGAAACAGGGACAAAATCGAAACCTCTAACACACATACATATGACTGCTTACATTCCTGGATTGAACTGGCATTTCAATAAAAAGCAGCTGGGCTAAACTAATTTTATGGGCCTAAACCCCCCCCCCCCCTCCCCTTTTAGTGAAATGATGACCCTCACATATAACTAGGTAGTCAGCATTGATGTAAGAACTCAAAAGTTGCCCTTCACATATAACTAGGTAGTGAGCGTTGATGTAAGAACTCAAAAGTTGTCATCTACAGTCAAACCCATCTTATGTGACCTTCGAAGGGAACATTGAAATAGGGTCACATAAGACAGGAGGTCACTAAATACAGGTTTAATCAATATGAAATGCACTGTGAAGGAAAATTAAAAATAAGGTTACATAATACAAGTTGTTGCTTAATAGAGGTGGTCACTGAAGCAGGTTTAACTGTAACTTAATAGAGGTGGTCACTAAAGTAGGTTTAACTGTAACTTAATAGAGGTGGTCACTAAAGTAGGTTTGACTGTATATAATGTTAGTCCTATAAAAGACAGCTGATGCCCTCAACTATTGACTGTATATAATGTTAGTCCTATAAAAGACAGCTGATGCCCTCAACTATTGACTGTATATAATGTTAGTTCTATAAAAGACAGCTGATGCCCTCAACTATTGACTGTATATAATGTTAGTCCTATAAAAGACAGCTGATGCCCTCAACTATTGACTGTATATAATGTTAGTTCTATAAAAGACAGCTGATGCCCTCAACTATTGACTGTATATAATGTTAGTTCTATAAAAGACAGCTGATGCCCTCAACTATTGACTGTATATAATGTTAGTCCTATAAAAGACAGCTGATGCCCTCAACTATTGACTGTATATAATGTTAGTTCTATAAAAGACAGCTGATGCCCTCAACTATCGACTGTATATAATGTTAGTTCTATAAAAGACAGCTGATGCCCTCAACTATTGACTGTATATAATGTTAGTCCTATAAAAGACAGCTGATGCCCTCAACTATTGACTGTATATAATGTTAGTTCTATAAAAGACAGCTGATGCCCTCAACTATTGACTGTATATAATGTTAGTTCTATAAAAGACAGCTGATGCCCTCAACTATTGACTGTATATAATGTTAGTCCTATAAAAGACAGCTGATGCCCTCAACTATTAATTGTTAGATAGTACACAGAGCACCAATGTATGAGTGTCCTTTAAATGTTCACTAACATAATGGTGTACTAACCTCTAGGGTATGTTGTCATTTCATATACATCTACAACCGACGTTGAATTGGTTGAACGGTTGGAAGTTTGACTGCTGGACAAATTGGTAAATGCATTCATTTCTACAACTACAATTATAAGACAAAAAAAAATTGTTACAATTAATTCACTTTTATCATGATTATTATAATTAAATATCAACATCACAAAAAATATGACCACTAAAATCATATTTAATTTACGACCATGATAAGATCATCACCAGTAATCCATCACTGATCACATTGTCAACAAATATAAGACAAGAAAAAAAAGATTTTAGAAATAATTCACTACTGGTCTTATAATTATCATAATTTGTTTGTTTGCATATTGTGGTGTCAAAAACATGTATTATGTTGTGCTTTTGTCTTATTTTTCTTGGTCTTGTGTATCCCATGTTCTCCGTTCCTCTAGCTGGATTGTCCATTTTTGAATGCCTTTTCGGCATTCTCTAATGATTAGTTATCAACATCAGAATCACAAAAATATGTATATGCAGCATGTGCCAACCAAAATAAAAGAGGGACTGCAATCTTATTAACATCAGATCTCTCACTTGTTCTGCTTTACTAAAATATCACTGGGCATGGGAGATTTGAGGAAACACCCATTATCACTGGGCATGGGAGATTTGAGGAAACACCCATTATTACTGGGCAATGCGAGTCAACAAACAAAAGTCAGAAGATTGGAAATCAAAATAGTTTAAACGGCTTTGGGAGCAACAAAACCAAAAGGTCCTAAAGGGGATATTCAAAATTGTCTAGTCCCGTATGCCTGATGGAGGAGAACCTTCGTCTTGATAATAATTACAATATTTAGGAGTCTTTCTCGACCTTCATAATTGTCGTTATTCAATATGTAATACTTACCGGTACCAGTTGGAAGTCCCATACTAGCTTCATCTGGACTACTGATAGGTACAGTACCAGTATTAGTAGAAAATGCATCTGGACTACTTTCACAATCCATTGACTGAGGATATTTTTCTACAAAAGAAAAATCAATTCATAAAATAGAATTTGCACTACTAGTACTTCAAATTTTTTAATTTGATCCAAAGTTTATGGGAAGATCACATATATACTGGACAGTGGACATGTACCAGTAATATGGTCAGTCTTAGGAATACAAACTATCTCAGAGATTGGTCATTTTTAAGTATGCTTTCAACTATCATACTAACTTAAGTCAAACAACCAAATTCTGACAATATATTTCTTTTACAAAATCAAAGGGTAATATCAATTCACTTTCTTAAATGATCACAGATTAAATACAGTATATAGGGTTTGGGCTATGATCTTTAATGCCACTTTCAACAATATTTCAGCTATGTCGAGGCGGTCAGTTTTATTGGTGGAGGAAACCGGAATACCGGGAGAAAACCACCGACCTGTTGCAATTCACTGACAAACTTTATCACATAATGTTGTATAGAGTACACCTATCCATGAACGGGATTCGAAATTACAACTTTAGAGGTGATAGGCCCTGATTGCACGGGTAGTTGTTAATCCAACTATCATATGATCACGACGACGACGGCCCCAGTTAAAATTGGTGAACTGGATAGGCCTATAGAGTATATCGTAGACAGCCACATGAAAATGAGGAAATAATAGATAGGGGTGAAAAATGTTGTCTTACAGCGGCCAACAACAACCACTGATAACAAACAAATTACGTACTTGATTTTGATGATCCAATACTACTTCGTTTGACCAAAACTATAGAAAATAAATCTAGAGTCCCGATCAAGTACATTTGTACATGTATATGTTACCAGCACTCTGCATGTTGTAAATCCAACTACCATATGATCAAGATCACGACAACCCTCCAGTAAATAACAAATGTATCATCTCATTAGTTAATCAGAAGCATTTATATATGAAATATTGTATAGATTGTCTACAAAGAAAGTTTGAAGATGCCAAAGTGTACACTTGTACTTGTGGGAGAAATGTAAGTGCCCCTTTCTAGAAGCACAAATAAGTCAAACACATTTTTCACTTTTTCTAGTTGTCTTCGCTTAAAGGATAATGTATTCATACAATAAAATCTCATCTGATTATATTCTTTTTCTGTTAGATCTGCAGATATGTTATAAAGCAATGATCTGGAAAAAAAACAAACAAAATGGTAATTACAGAAATATACACTTATAAACAAGAAAGATGGAAATTACAGTACTAGTAAGGTGTTTTTGTTAGAAAATACTGTGGTCTGACATCAGTGGCTCACAGTGGAATAAGTCTGCAGATATGTTATAAAGTAATGATCTGAAGAAAAAAACAAGAAATATGGTAATTACAGAAATATACACTTATAAACAAGAAAGATGGAAATTACAGTACTAGTAAGGTGTTTTTGTTAGAAAACACTGTGGTCTGACATCAGTGGCTCACAGTGGAATAAGTCTGCAGATATGTTATAAAGTAATGATCTGAAGAAAAAAACAAGAAATATGGTAAGAACAAGTTATATTTGATGAGCTGATGATGATGTTCACTTTGTATTATACCAGTATGCCAAGTTGGATTCTTATAGGCCTAACTCACAGAAACAATAGTCTGCAGGTACAAAAATGTAAACATGTCACTCCACTTGGAAACATTATACTGATTCCGAACCAACCAGTGTTTGCCCTTTCTCCTATATGCTGCCTTTTTAGTGGAGAAGAAATAAATACCAATCTATAATCTTTGGCTTGACCCGACGGGGGTTTGAACTCACTATCTATCACACTTACATCAAGTACACTTGAACCCACTATCTATCACACTTACATCAAGTACAGTTGAACCCACTATCTATCACACTTACATCAAGTACACTTGAACCCACTATCTATCATACTTATATCAAGTACACTTGCCATTACACCACTGATGTGGTTCTTACAAAATCAGATTTGTTTTAAGTGCCGAATATGAATTTTATGCTTGAGGTCTAAAAAGTCCAATTACCCTTTTATATATTTACATTAAATACAGTGTTCTGGTTGGTCTTTTTTGTTAGAACAAGAACAAAGCTTTTTTTATAACCGTCAGTCCTGTTTAAAATATATTTTGTACCTGAAAGGTAAAATCCTAGGTGATGTTTCCATTTCTTCCTGAATAGATGACGGTACCAAATTCAGTTTCCTGACTAGATCCATCCTCTCCATCAGACAGAAACATTCCGCCAAGTATCGGCCATCATGTAAAGAGACGTGTTTGTTACGTTCTATTGCACTGAACAAATCAATGGCCAAATTGGCACTCTCCAATTTAGCTGACCCTGTCACATCTTTGAGCAGAAATTTCAGTTTTTCTAAATCATCTTGACTGATGTCATTACAAATATCCTCTAAAGCTTGTTGAAACTGCAGATTTTCCATAATTAAGTCATTTTATCTATTCCGCTCATTATGTCTGTAAAAAGATAGGTAGAAATTGTCACATGATGTTTAAAAAAATGTGTGTTTTCCACAAACATGCAGAAAGGCATGGTATTTGCACAATTTCAGGGCACTTCATCATCATCTTTTAAATTTTGAGGCCAATTTTAATTAATTGTCAGCTATTTTCAATATTTAAGTTGTTTTTATTGATTCCAATACTGTTGAAAACACTATTTTATATATTGCTAGAGTCATCTTTAAACAATTACCAGTTTGCTGTAACTGTGGGACATGGAAACTTATAGTTACACATTTTTTTAAGTGGGTAGGAATTAACATTTTGGTAAATAAGCATATATTTTTATTCTTTCAAATGTCTGAACAATAAAACCTACTTCAATGGATTATGATGGGAGGATTAATTATTTTGTAGGTTAATACCAGTTTTACATGTAGGGTCAGATCCGGTTATGGTGCTAAACGCCACTTTCAACAATATTTTAGTTATATTATGGTGGTCAGTTTTATTGGTGGTGGAAACCGGGTAATCTCATTGAGATTAGGTTTCAGAAGAAATTTTCTGTCTATATCTTCATCCTAATCTCGTCACAATCCCCATCAAAAGTATTCTGGAAATTAAAAACTTGACCCCCGGTGCATTCCGATGCATATTTTGTCATGGACGGATTGTGTCAGATCAAGTGCAAGTAAGATTTCATATATAGACATATTTTCTAGTTCAAATCGGCAAAAAATAATGATAATCTCTTACTGTTTTAAGTAGTTAAAGATCCATTAGATTAGGATGGAGATACAGACAGAAAATTTCTTCCGAAGCCAAATCTCAACGAGATTAGAAACAGAGGTACTCAGAGAAAACCATCATCCTTTCGCAAGTCACATAATGTTGTATCTAGTACACTTCACCATTCAAACTCATTACTTTAGTGGTGATAAGCACTGATTGCATAGGTAGTTGTAAATACTACATTTGTACCATATGCCGATACGGACACGACCATAATGTTGTCCTGAGATTGATAAAATTTGTTGTCATCTTTCTTAGTATAATATCGCCATTATAATCGTCCATTAAATAGATTGCATGAAATGAACAAAATGAAACCCTAATACTAGTAATAGTAATAATGATTTTTCGAGTTTCATCACAGGGGTTTGTTACGATTTTGTCTATCCCTCGACTGCGACAACTCTAAAAACTACAAGGGAGGAATCTCAAATGTCAAATTTTCATACAACACTTTTTCAAAATAGGTTTGTATTGGTTTCTTGACCTGATTCGCCATAATGTTGGTACCCCTTTGAAGCATAATAAATATATTTTTGCTATTCCTTTTCCGTTTTGTCATAATCTTTACCTATCTGCAACTTTTAAGCAATTTTTAACAGAATTTGGTGGTTTTCAAATCCTCTACCATGTTGTTTACATGTGAGAGCGTCCGTACGAAATTATTATGTGTGATTTGATTGGTCAATTCGACCAATCAGATCGCATGTGCAGACTTCACATGTAAACAACATGAAAGAGGATTTCGAAACCAGTAAATTCTGTTAAAAATTACTTAAAAGTTGCAAATAGGTAAATGATTATGACAAAAAGGAATAGGAATATCAAAAATATATTTATTATGCTTCAAAGGGGTACCAACATTATGGCAAATCAGGTCAAGACACCAATACAAAACTATTTTGAAAAAGTGTTGTATGAAAATTTGACATTCCTCCCTAGTGGTTTTTACAGTTGTCTGTCGAGGGATAAAAAAAATCGTAACAAGCCCCTGTACTACCACATCTTACCACATCTTGAGTACACTTCAACAGTATGGGACCCATACCATAAACAAGACATTCAAGCTCTTGAAAAAGTGCAGCGAAAAGGGGCACGCTTTGTAACAGGAAAATATTCTTACCAAGACAGAGTAACATCTATGCTCAACGACTTGAACTGGCAGCCCCTTCAGATTAGAAGAAAGAACAAGAGACTCATCGTCTTTCATAAAGCAGTAAACCAAAATTCGCCAGTTGAAATCCCGGACTATGTCACCCAGTCAACATACAGTGGTACAAGATCTCACTCCAATGCTTTCATTGAAATCAGAGCCAACTATGAACAGTACAAAAACAGCTTCCTGCCTAGGACTATCAAAGACTAGAATGCTCTGCCAACTCACCTAGTGCATGTCACCTCTGTAGACGAATTTGGTTCTCGTCTACAGAGTTTGACAACCTAGACATACACAGCGATTCCTGTTTTTATTGTTTTTAACTGTATATACGCACTTTGGTGCTTTTATCCATGTTGTTGATGTCACTTGCCTGTGATGCGATAGCCCTAGGCAGTAATCAAGTAGAAGTAGAAGTGCTGTGGTGTAATTGTGCATTTGTGGTCATGTCGTGTGATCATTGTTATCACCACGTTAAATATGAAGAGAAACAAATTTGGTGATTGGTTATTATGATCTATTTTCTTAGGTATATGTGAAATTGTATGAAAAGCTATTACTGTACCTTAAAAAACAATATCTATCATGATCGAATACTACAAACCGAAAGTAGACAATGACAATATTGACCGGAAATACAATAAACTAAAGTAGGTGAAATATGATTCACTTTCCGTACAATAGATTAAATGTCTTGGATATTTCGCACATTTCACCTATTATATTTAAGCTTTGAATGTTTGACAGAAATCTGTGTCACTTTAACCGGCACCTGTTCTATCTTCGCAGTCAACTTGCATTGACTGCATAAGTATACAGTCACTTGTTGAGCATTGGGAAACTAGTTGTAAATCCAGTTCACTTTAACTGTTTACAGATCATAACTTTATTATTTAATACAAAATATTAGATTTTCTGCAAGATAAACACAATATTGAGGGACCGACCATTTAACTTGCAGGGGGGAGGGGGGGGGGGGGGGGGGGGGGGGGGGACGGAGGTGTATGGTTTTTTGTTTCGTTCAGAAATCTTTTTTCGGACAACACGAGAGTTAGAATATTTATTTTTTTTGTCGCGGGCGACGGGCGGCGGGCGGGCGTCCACACAGGTTTCCGCACGATAACTTTAGTTCTGTATATTGGATCTTTACCAAACTTGGCCACATGATTCCCCTGTAGAAGGGGAAGAACCCTATTTATTTTGGGCTCATTAGATCAAAGATCAAGGCCACCGTTACTATAAATATTTTTTTTGACAACAGGGTCGTTTCCGCATGATAACTTTAGTTCTGTATATTGGGTCTTGACCAAACTTGGCCAAATGATTACCCTGTGGAAGGGGAAGAACCCTATTTATTTTGGGATCATTAGGTCAAAGGTCAAGCTCACCGTTACTATAAATATAATTTTTGACAACAGGATCGTTTCCGCACGATAACTTTAGTTCTGTATATTGGATCTTTAACAAACTTGGCCACATGATTCCCCTGTGGAAGGGGAAGAACCCTATTTATTTTGGGGTCAAAAGTCAAGGTCACTGTTACCATAAATATAATTTTTGACAACAGGGTCGTTTCCGCACGATAACTTTAGTTCTGTATATTGGATCTTTACCAAACTTCGCCACATGATTCCCCTGTCGAAGAGGAAGAACCATATTTATTTTGGGGTCATTACCATTATACCGTTTGATAATTTATATAGACGGGCGTATTTTGTGATGCACACATTTCTTGTTAAGCCTAATATACATAAACTTTATATTTAAAGAAACTCCACTAATATTGTCTATATAAAATATTCTTTAATTTTATACAATTTCACTATAATTGTACATCAATTCTTTGTAAATCAAAACACCCTTACAGGCAGAACAATCAACAGAAACTTAATTCTATATAAATTTATTCTTAAAAATCATAAAAATGACCTACATGTTTTGCTTGCGTTCAATCAGGGACATATAATTGTTTTATATTTCTCTGGTACGACATTATACAATTATTGCCTGCACTCGGACACATGATTCTGATTCCGAGTCAACCAGTCTTTACTCTTTCTCCTTAATTCTGCGGCATGCTTAGCCGAGAAGCAATAAATACCAATCTTAAAGTCTTTGGTTTGACCTGACCGGCGCTCAAACCCACGATCTACCATTACGCCACCGATGCGTTTTTACAAAAAGAAAGTTTAAACAGTGATGTCACTGTGGTGGTCATCAATTTCACCAATATCAACAAAGCAAACAATCACCTCTCACCTAAAGAAAGTTTAAACAGTGATGGTCAACAATTTCACCAATATCAACAAAACAAAAAACCACTTCTCATCTTAACTGATCACAAAAAAGATCACCACATATAATGTTGGAAATCCAGGTCATGATATATATATATATATATATATATATATATATATATATATATATATATATATATATGTGTGTGTGTGTGTGTGTGTGTGTGTGTACCGTATTTCTGCTTTTCTTTTCATTAAGACTTAAACATGTAAATTAATATTAGAACATTCAGATATATAAAAGATTCGATATGGCTCTCTGATTGACAGTTATGCCGGTTAAGCAGTGCCGGATTTAGGACAAATGAGGCCCTGTGCTAGTTAAGTAATGAGGCTCCTTACTTGGGCCCTGAAGGAGGTAGACCCGGCAGGGCTACACAGGCAATTAGGCATACATGCTCAGGAAATTTAGGAATAGTTAAAATATTACGCTATATTAGGTCAAATTTAAAATTGCACCACGTAAACAAAAATCCATCGTAGAAAAAATTGGCAGGAAGATGAGCCCCCCTAAGCACACCTAAGCACAATGGTAAATCCGGCACTGCGGTTAAGCATACTTGCTTGCGCCTCACATGTTTTTACAGGTCCAGCTGTCCTTCACAGCGCTATATCCGATCTTTCTTAGATGTATTCTCCTCAGGTCGAACCAAAGGCTATGCAACTGTCATTTGTTGATTCTCCATTACAATCCGAATGCAGCGTTAAATAGTATGTTTGCTTGATGGTGTTTAACGCCACTTTCAATAATATTTCAGTTATATCGTGGCGGTCAGTTGTATTGGTGGAGGAAACCGGAGGAATCGGGGAAAACCACCGACCTGTCGCAAGTCACTGACAAACTTTATCACATAATGTTGTACACCTCGCCCTGATCAAGATTCGAACTCACAACATCACGGGGATAGGCACTGATTGCATAGGTAGTTGTAAATCCAACTACCATACGATCACGACCACGACGTTAAAGAGTAAGAGCAAAGCAAGGTTGGTTCAGAGTCGAGACATTTGTCAAATGGACTGTTTTTCTAGTGAGTTAGCACTACACATATCCAAATTTGAGCATTGATTGTAGAGTGAGTGAGAGAGTGGTTGTTGTTTATAAACAAAAGAGCAATCATTCTATATCCAGAGTTGTCGTTCCTGTTACGCTACACTCCATGTTGTGGTCATCGTGGTCATCGTGGTCATGATCGTATAGTCCCCACTAAGTAGTTGGATTACCAGCTACCTGTGCAATCAGTTCCTATCACCTCTAAGTTATGAGTTCGAACCCCATATATGGCGAGGTGTACTCGATACAGGATTATATGATAATCAGCGACTTCCGGTAGGTCGGTAGTTTACTCCATCAATCAAACTGACCGCCAGGATATTACTGAAATGTTGTTGAAAGTGACGTTAAACACCATAAACCATAAGCCATGTAGCATCATATAGCAACCAACAAAATCACTTACTAAGTAACTTAAAATCTCAAAATATTTCTGCTAATTTAATTTTGGTCATTTTACATACACGTACCATGTATACATGTATATTAGGGGCCGTCGTGGCCGTGATCTTATGGTAGTTGAATTTACAACTACCTATGCAATCAGTGCCTATCTATCGCCACTAACGTTGTAAGTTCAAATCTCGGTCAGGGCGAGGTGTACAACATTATGTGATATAGTTTGTCAGCGACTTGCGACAGGTCGGTAGTTTTCTCCGGTTTCCTCCACCAATAAAACTGACCTTCACGATATCACAGAAATATTGTTGGAAGTGGCGTTAAACACCATCAAACAAACAAACATACATGTATATTAGATAAAATCCAAGACGGTATGGCATTTTTTTTTATTTCTTTTTTAATTTAACAAGACTTACTGGAAACTGAAAACATTACATGATATGTCAAGGAAACTATTTTTTTTTTGCAATCAAATTCAAATCACGAACACGTAAACACAATACAATAGTGTCTTAAAAATAAAAATCCCGTATTCAGCAGATAAGGAAAAAAATGCAATTTGTATTGCAAAATCTACATGTACATTGTATATAGCACATTTGATCAAAATATATTAGAATCGTTATAATGTAGATAGCATAACAGGCAAGTAGCTATACAGACCAAGTACATTGTCACGGTGTAATACTCAAAATTCCTGATTCCAATATATCATGCTTTTAAGTCTTTTTTAAATTATTTTATTTTATTTTTTATTATTTTTTTTGTTCTTCATTATTTCCATCTATAAAATAAGTGCTATAGATTAATTTAACATGTAAACATAATCTTTATTTACATGCTTATCCCCCTGACGTAAGTCAAAATTGGGTCACAAAGACTTCAAGCTTAAAAAAAAATAATGATCACTTATTGTTAATCGCTGTCACAAATGGACGTCACTTGATAATCTTTTAAATAAATGATAATTTAGTTAATCCCCGATATACGAATTTCAAATTTTAGCGCAAATTGGTTAATAAAGACCCATTGGGCGTATTTATCATTATATTCTTCATATCAATCATTTTAATCTCTTTTATTTTAATTGCATCATTGTTGTTGTCTTCAGTTAATTGTTGACATGGCTGTAAATAAGATAATAGAAAAATGTCTACCCATTTTTAATTTCTATTGTAATGCCCAAATATAGCTAACTTTCACCGGGAAAAATGTTCGTGTGACATTAACTTTCACATGTTTTCAACTTTCAGATAAAAACAAATAAACAACTATAGATATTGTGTGCATCCGTTCTTAAAATAGATGGACAGAATTAAATAAATAGCAAATAAAAAGTTATATGTTACGGAAAACGTTATGATTCCCAACTAAAATGCATGTAGAAATAATTCATGGTGAAATTATATATTTTTGCTTTGTCTGTGGTCTTTCGTTCATTTTAAGTTCACCTCTGTTTTATGTGCTCGTTTGTCCCGTCCTTCGGACAAAGTTCTGTCCAGCACAAATCAGAGAACATCGCTCTCAAATATGTTGTATTCCGCAGTGTTGAAACTAGGTCCTGTTTATATACCCGGTAATTCCTTTAAATATGGTCATTCTTATTTTATTTCTTTTGTCTGTGCTGTTTTGCGCATTTTAAGATGACCCGTAAATCATTTCTGTTTAGATACGATAACGTAACCCTCAGTCCACTTGTGCTCCCGTGAGAGTTACGATTCGGTCACATTTAACGTAATGGAGCAAATTAAAATTTTCGTTCCGTGAATATTTCAACTTTCTTTTTGCATATGTATTCATAACTTATTCTTCCCTACAATTTTTAAGTAATGGTGATACGAAATAAGTATTACAATACCTGTTTCGTATTCGAACATTGTATCTTGTCCGCCTTACGTAGACTCTCGCGTTGCTTGTAATGGGCGGAGCCTATCCATATATGGATCTGAATGCAAATATGGAAAACTTTTACTACGATGAATTTACATCAATGTTCCTAATATGGCAATCGATCCAAATAAGGATATCTCCAAAACGAGGCAAGTGCACGTGAAATAGCAACTTGTAAGCAAAATGTCGGACAGAAAGAAGATTTCATGCATTCAAATTTTCAGATGGATATACATCTACCATGGATTGATGCAGCATTTACTCAACTCCTCAAGCTTTACCTAAATATATTTATCTTTCACCCCCGTTAATTTTTCCAACCACTTACAACGGAATTAGGACAAAAAACCGCCCGGTGTGAATCACTTCGGGCTGCTCCATTACGTTAAATGGGACCGAATCGTAACCCTCACGGGAGCAGTGACAAGCGGACTGAAGGTTACGTTATCGTATCTAATTTCTGTTGTGTGTGCTGTTTTGTACATTGTTAGGTGGTTCTTCTTTCATTTCTGTTGTCTGTGCTGTTTTGTGCATTTCAAGATGGCCATATGCTATTTATGTTGTATGTGCTGTTTTGTACATTTTAAGATGGTCCTTCTTTCATTGCTGTTGTCTATGCTGGTTTGTACATTTTAATATGGCCCTTATTTCATTTCTCATTTTCTGACTAGTACATAAATAAATTATAAAATTCGATATACAACCAAGTAACGTAAATAGTTTCATACACTCCACCATGTAAAAAGCGATTCCAAACTCAATATCTGCGCCGATGTGTAAATATGCTGCTAGTCTGAAGCGCTCGTCCATGATATACGTGATAAGGTGTTCTATTTCCCATTTAGAAGATTCTAGAATGTTCACGACGTCTTCAAACATTACACAATTTATTAACATTCTTGGGATCTCAGAAATAAAAAATACCACCAGAACGAGAATTATCATTATAATGGATCTTCTCTCCTGTTTTCTTTTTTCTGTCTGTCTTCCTTGAAATGTATTCGTTACCAGTCTATATATGATATAACCAGTACATAACGACATCAACAGGCACAACAGCATTATACAAATAATTGTTATCACCGAATGGTAAACAAGTCCATACGACATCAATGGCCCCGCTTCAACGCTACATTGTGATGAAAAGAACTGAATATTTCCTTGATAAACGTATATACCAAAGTGACGTGGTATATTTATCGCCATTGACAACACAAAACAGGCTAGGCATACTACAAGTGACTTCCGGTTCGATAAATGAAATTTGGTCCAGATCGGAAACCTTAGTGCTATGCATTTTTGTACCCCTATGCAAGTCGTCAAAAGTAGTGACACAAGATGGAAGTCATCACCAAGGTAGCGTAGATAAACATAAATAGCACAATATGGATACTTAAGTTCAATTAAATCTGACTGAAAAATAAAGTTTACAGGTTTATAGTTAGCTAAGAAAAGCGGCTCTAACCCGTATGCACAAAATGAAGTAAGACCGTCTGCTACCGCTAGTCCTTGCATCAAAATGGTCGCTGGTGATATCAAGTTTTTACGACAAAGTACCACAAAAACAATAATATTGAAAATAACTGCAACGTACGCTAGCACTGATCCTCCTATAAACAGCTGTTGTATGAAATGATTTTCATCGAAGCGAATTTCAAAAGGCCTACCCATAATGTGACAAAAATGTTCATATATTCAATATAATATAGCGTGTCATAAACTTTCAAACATCCAATGCACTATTCTTCTTCATCAGTACTTGAGAATTATATCACTTGGTCTAACACAGACCAGAAATAATCAAAAACAAGAATATCACAGAAATGTAGATCGTTTCTCCTTACTACCACCTTGATTCAAAGATATCTGCCTTTATAATGTGACTAATTACATAACACCTTTGGCTTGCTATTTAAAGTTGTTTATTCAACTATTTAAATATGTAATTCTAATCACTTTAGAAACTCATTTCGCGTTGTAAACAAACCATGAAACCATTGTTATATTCCCCGGTGTACTTTAATTAGCTCATGCGCAATGTACACATTTAAGACTGTTCGCACAATACAATCATTTATACTGCAGTGCTGCTAATGTTCTTTAATCAATCCAGAAATGTTTGAAAATTGCAAAGGAGTCAGCAATATTCACTATGCAATTAAAACGTGAAAACACAAAATTCTTTTTTTTCTGCGACTGCTCCATCAATAAGACATTTCCGTCGTCTTAGAACACGTTGAAGAATAATCGTTTGATTCACTGCATGCCTATTTCTGTTTCGCCGTTGAAAATTGAGTGAAAAGTAGAACGCGGGGATTATCATTGTAATATAATACTGTATTTGTACTGGTAGACTCGAAATAAATCATGAAAGCCATAATGTGTCATGAGTGCTGTCGCTCGGGATAAAATACTAATATCATGACAACCCATGTTAAATCTCCCAACATATCGTGACTTCCATAAATTATGTATTAAATAAACAAGTCGGAGGATTTTTCATTATCATTTCTTTTACTCTGTAAGAAGATTGAGTTAGAAAGCGATTCATTCCTGGCAATCCCTGTTTATCTCATTGTTAGTCCAATAAATCACAATAAAAACCTTGATCCCTGATTGGTCAATTGTACGTTTAAATAATTTATTCTTGTTAAAACTCAAGAGCAAATGATCAAAGTGATTATGTTCAAATATTTGATTATAATTCCCATGTTGGATGTATAAGTTGAATTAATGGAAGAATCATCCATTATTAATGTATATAAATACCAATCCTTAAAGTTAGAAAACTGTGAAAGAAAACGGTCGATCTAAGTGGAAGCTACCCCTGGATAGGTCATTAGGTCTTCAAAGTTTAGGCCATTTTCAAACTTTTTGGGCCAATGACTTAGAAAATGACATATTTTTTTTAGGTAACACATTTAACTTTGTAATAAAAAGTGCAAAAACCCGTGATAGACTGATCAATACATAAAATGTATTGATTGATGATTGATTGATTAATTTGTAAAATAATTTTGAAATCATTCCTGCACGACACATAGAGACCATGTTTACACTTGCCTTAAAAAGAATCGACCTTTATTTGAATCGATCTAGAAAAGAATGATTTGCCTTCACATAATTTGCTTATGCAGGATCGATATCGTGAAAACGTGAAATGGCCGCTCCTGGCTTCCATAAATAGAGCAGTACGAAAAAGTCAATTTGTGATTTCAAACAATTATGTAGCACCTCTATTGACTGTGGTAATGGTGTCAGCTTGTGCTGGAATTTCCCGGGAGCATTATTTAATATTTGACGTTGTAACTCAATTCCGTTTCAATTAAGTACACGATAGAAACCAATTTTATTGTTATTATGGGAATTTGTTTCCCTCATATTAAAATATCAATTTTGCTTAGATTATTAATGTTTAATCCGGTTATGGGTGTACTTTAAGTTTGGGGTTATCGTGTCCGTGATCGTATGGTAGTTG
This sequence comes from Bathymodiolus septemdierum, assembly GCA_963383655.1. Classification (NCBI taxonomy): domain Eukaryota; kingdom Metazoa; phylum Mollusca; class Bivalvia; order Mytilida; family Modiolidae; genus Bathymodiolus; species Bathymodiolus septemdierum. The sequence goes on from OY726531.1 coordinate 30,187,468, forward strand.
GCTATACGTTATATACACCCCCCATACATGCATACAATCAATGCTTATCAACAAAGGTAAGCAACATTCTTCAACCACAACATTTTTAACGCGTTTATTTAAAAAAAATAGTTTTCAGTGGGTTGATCCCGTTCTAAAAATGTGGTAGTCATTGAAGACGTTCTAACAGTCATCGGGTGTATATGTTTTGCAACACCGATATCAAGAACCGACATCATCCACTGAGATCTTTTCAAATTTTGGGGAACAAAAGAGAAAAATATCCATGAGAATATCAGTTTGTTATTTCCACATCGAAATATGGGAGATTCTGATAATAATATACGATCTAGATTAACGAAGCCTAAAATGATTCCAACATGCTTAAATGCGACCACATTCATACATGCCAATGCTCCGGATTTCTCATGGAGCCTCCGTAATATTGACCCCTTCGACAGGCTACCAGGACAACTGTTCGATTTTCCGGAATTTCCGAATTTCCCAGGAAAATATTTAAGCTGAATATTCATTTTTTTTGTAGAAAGATTGTAAATTCCGTTGAATAGATAACCCGGACTTGGTTAATTTTGATCATTTGACCGTTTGTCTTTGACAAGCATGCATGAGCCAAGATTGAGTGATTGCTGTTTAACGCCAACTCAAAACAATATTTAACTATATCATGATGAGAGCAAGTTAATTTTCAATGAGATGATAATGAGGTTCGCTTTGTACTAGACCAATACGCTTACTTGGATTTATAGTGCTAGCTCACTTCAACAACAATCCACGGATAGACATGTCGCCCCACTCGGACACATTAGCCTGATTTCGAGCCAATCAGTCTTTGCCCTTTCTCCTTAATGCTGCATGCTTAGGGGAGAAGCAACAAATACCAATTTTATAGTCTTTGGCTTGACCCGATCGAGGCTCGAACCCACGATCTACCACACTTCAGGAAAGCACGCTAACCATTACACCACCTGTGCGATTGAGACTGAAGAAGGTGATCCTTCGGACGAACATAGTAACGTTCGTACATGTACGTGAAATAAACAGAGAAAGAAACACACATTTCTTTCGAAATACAAACAATGCTGGACAAGCCAATACCCCTGTATCAAAGCCAAGACGGGGCAGCAATTATTTCTTTTGCGAGCAATGCAGAACTTATTTATCGAGTACAAAGGTTTTGGTGATGTGAAAACACATGTCGCAAATCAAAAGTCCAAGTCTATATTGTTTTCTGGAACGTTTTCAAAACTTAGTCATAGTTATGGCTTTCTATTCCTTGGTAATAAGTTTGATGCTGAAGCCTTTATTTGCTTTTACAAATGGACATTTAATTTTAAATTGTACCTAGGAAACACTTCCAAAAATCTCCAAATCGTTACGCGGTCCCCAGCCCCCTCACCGAATATTCTCAGGAATTCAGTTCAAAAGATGCTGATACGTATGCCACACTGCATGATTCGTACTATCAGTGTTTTCAAAAGGCTATGTGTGACGTATCGATGTGAGATGAATATAAAAAAAACGTATGAATTTTAATACATTAGACCATCGTTTAATTTATCTATCACATCAAGATGGACTATAAATGTCGATTGGAATTGTGACTATTTAAAGGTGACGCCTGGTCACAAGGCAATCTTTACCGAACCGATGCCCTTGAAAAATCCTTTCTATGGGTCTTTCTCCGATTCATTGTCTTATTGTCTCAGGTACAAAATATAAAAATATAGTATCACTTCGACTAGCTAGTCGCGTGACAATGGACAATCCGTGTTTGTAAAACCAGAGACAACAAAATAACGTTGACACATTACATCAAGCTTTAAGGTAATAGATTTTTGTTTAATCATGATTATTAGGAAGGGGTATGATAACATTGTCAGCTATACTACTACATGTGACAGTCGATGTACAATCACACGGCGATATCACGTCGTGGGCCGTCGTGGCCGTGATCGTATGATAATTGGATTTACAACTACCTATGCAATCAGTGCCTATCACCACTGATGTTGTGAGTTCAAATCTCGACCAGAGCGAGGTGGACAACATTATGTGATAAAGTTTGTCAGTGACTTGAGACAGGTCGGTTGTTTTTTCCGGGTACTCCGGTTTCCTCCACCAATAAAACTTACCACCAAGATATAGCTGAAATATTGTTGAAAGTGGCCTTAAACACTGGTTGATCATAAAAAAAACAACCCAGCAATATCATGGACTACGCATGCACACACGCGGGCCCTTACAATGTTTGCAATTTGAGCTTAGGTGACAGCATTATTGTGTTATTATTTTGGATGAATTTAGTTTTCATTTTACAAGAATCTTGTAAAGTCTTAGACATGGAAAGAGAGGTATCTTACACCAAGATTGAAAAGCCTCGTATTCACGTATGTTCTGTCAATACCATTTTTATGATTGTATAATTTATATTTCTCAAGTGATCCGATATTCCAGAGCTTGTAGTTCCAAGGGTTTCTTGTGGTTAAGTTGAAGGCATCACTTCGAAAGTTTTACGTGGTTAATCGCCATGGATTATATGTGTCAGAAATGACCACGGTTATGTTCCGCTTGTCGTAATCATAATTCAGTCCTTACCGCATTCATGACTTATCACCGGGTTTACCGCATTCATGACTTATCACCGCGTTTACCGCATTCATGACTTATCACCGGGTTTACCGCATTCATGACTTATCACCGGGTTTACCGCATTCATGACTTGTCACCGGGTTTACCGCATTCATGACTTATCACCGGGTTTACCGCATTCATGACTTGTCACCGGGTTTACCGCATTCATGACTTATCACCGGGTTTACCGCATTCATGACTTGTCACCGGGTTTACCGCATTCATGACTTATCACCGGGTTTACCGCATTCATGACTTATCACCGCGTTTACCGCATTCATGACTTATCACCGGGTTTACCGCATTCATGACTTATCACCGGGTTTACCGCATTCATGACTTGTCACCGGGTTTACCGCATTCATGACTTATCACCGGGTTTACCGCATTCATGACTTATCACCGCGTTTACCGCATTCATGACTTGTCACCGGGTTTACCGCATTCATGACTTATCACCGGGTTTACCGCATTCATGACTTATCACCGCGTTTACCGCATTCATGACTTGTCACCGGGTTTACCGCATTCATGACTTATCACCGGGTTTGTAACCAGAGTAACACGACGGGTGTTACACTGTCAACTCAGGTTTTTTGTGGGATTCGTGTTGCTCGATCATTTGTTCTCTGCGTAGTGTTTTGTAGATCATTGTTTGTCATCTTTAGACATTGTATTGTCTGTCTTTCTTATATTTACGGCTTCTGATTACCCCTTTGGTATCTTCTAACTTTTCTTTTTTGATTAAAGGAACGATCTGGATACATACGATAACAGTACACACACAGGGGCTAACAAAACAAAATAATACAAGCTCAATCAACAGGAATTTCCACAAAAATCACATGCAATATCATTGCAGCAAAGCATGAAACAGTTTACAATACATTGTAAACATCACCGGTAAGATAATTGGTATAAAACGTCACACAGTTAACAATAGATTAGACAAATCACCAGTGAAATCATTGGTGAAAAACTTCACACAGTTAACTACATTGTAGTAATATTAAAAATATATTGACCATGTAATGCGCATGTCGATTTAACCGAAATACAACTTCTAATCATTCATGAATGGGAGCAGTGAAACCAGAGTAAAACGAAAAATGGCATAGTGCTACACCATTTCAAAGTTGGTTAATGTTGTGAGAAAATGATTGAATTAAACGTCGGTACCGAAATTAGTGAGTACATACGTTCTTCGGGTACACAAATAGTCAAACGATTGGAAAACCAGATAATTTATTACAATTAATAAGATAAATGGGGTTGTAAATCTTGACTTCCAAACTTTCACCATTCCGATAAAGAAATTATGATAAGCTAGAAAATGAAAAAAAAAAAAAAAAATCCACACTGTTGGAAAAAGTTTCAAATTTCAATAGAAAAATCACAGAAAGAGGCACAATCGATACCCTAACGCACAAATACATGACCGTTCATTTTCCTGGCTTGGTACAGACACTTCATTAAAAAGTAGCAGAGTTTAACTAGTTTTATGGAATACTAATTAGAAGGATCAATTCAAAATACACAAATGTATCACAGTTAACATATATATACAACATCAAGAGGGAACAGTACAAAATATAATTTTTGCTTTGTTTGTGTTCGTCCTATGTCTTGTGTACCCAATGTTGCCAGTGTTTCTGGTTTGTCCATGCTTCATTGCCCCTACGTGTTTCTTTAACGTTTGTAAGCAAAATAACTCCAGTGGAATATAAAATTAAAATGAAAATAAGATACTAAAAGATCGCCCAGTAGAACATACAAAACACTGCCCCAACCTGATTCTAGATTATCATATAAAAACGCCTACAAAACACAGCCCCAAACATGAACCGAGATAATCATCTGCTAATTTCATATTCTCTTTGCAATTTGAGCACTGATGTGAGTTAGAACGAGTGGTGTGCGCTTTTTGTGTACTGATGATGTGATCGACCATCAAGTATGTACTTTTTCGTCATTTCTATTTGGACCCACAATGCAGTTCATGTCCATTTCCGGTATACTAAATTAGGCATTTCATCTTTATTTAATGTTTGCATTTGAAGATGGTTCTTATTTCATTTCTCATTTTTTGACTCGTAGATACATAAATAATAAAGTTTGATATACATCCAAATATGGTAAACAATTTCATACCTTCTACAATAAAAACAGCCATGTCAAAATTAACTCCTGTTCCAATATTTAGATAGGCGGCCATTTTGAACCGATCGTCTATCATGAATATCACAAATTCTTCCGTTTTCCATTTGTCTGACGAGATCATGTTAATTACATCCGTAAACGCGAGGATATTGATTAATATTCTAGGCACCTCTAAGATGAAAAATACCACTAAAACAAGGAACGTCATTACGATTGATCTTCTCTCCTGTTTCCTTTTTTCCGTTTTCCGCCCTTCAAATCTGTTGGTTACCAGTCGGTATACGATATATCCGGTACAAAATAGCATTAACAGACATAACACCATTATTAAGATAATTGATACCAACGGATGGTAAATTAACCCGTACGATATCAACCGTCCTGCTTTGACACTACATTGAGATGAAAAGAACTGAACATTTTCATGAGAAAATATTATACTAAGGTAACGTGGTATATTTATCGCCATTGACAACACAAAGCAGACTATGCACACCACAATCGACTTCCGGTTCGATAAATAACATTTGGTCCAGATCGGAAACCTCAGTGCTATGCATTTTTGTACTCCTATACAAGTCGTCAAAAGTAGTGATACAAGATGGAAGTCATCACCAAGGTAACGTAGATAAACATAAATAGCACAATATGGATACTTAAGTTCAATTAAATCTGACTGAAAAATAAAGTTTACAGGTTTATAGTTAGCTAAGAAAAGCGGCTCTAACCCGTATGCACAAAATGAAGTAAGACCGTCTGCTACCGCTAGTCCTAGCATCAAAATAGTCGCTGGTGATATCAAGTTTTTACGACAAAGTACCACAAAAACAATAATATTGAAAATAACTGCAACGTACGCTAGCACTGATCCTCCTATAAACAGCTGTTGTATGAAATGATTTTCATCAAAGCGAATTTCAAAAGGCCTACCCATAATGTGACAAAAATGTTCATATATTCAATATAATATAGCGTGTCATAAACTTTCAAACATCCAATGCACTATTCTTCTTCATCAGTACTTGAGAATTATATCACTTGGTCTAACACAGACCAGAAATAATCAAAAACAAGAATATCACAGAAATGTAGATCGTTTCTCATTACTACCACCTTGATTCAAAGATATCTGCCTTTATAATGTGATTAATTACATAACACCTTTGGCTTGCTATTTAAAGTTGTTTATTCAACTATTTAAATATGTAATTCTAATCACTTTAGAAACTCATTTCGCGTTGTAAACAAACCATGAAACCATTGTTATATTCCCCGGTGTACTTTAATTAGCTCATGCGCAATGTACACATTTAAGACTGTTCGCACAATACAATCATTTATACTGCAGTGCTGCTAATGTTCTTTAATCAATCCAGAAATGTTTGAAAATAGCAAAGGAGTCAGCAATATTCACTATGCAATTAAAACGTGAAAACACAAAATTCTTTTTTTTTTGCGACTGCTCCATCAATAAGACATTTCCGTCGTCTTAGCACACGTTGAAGAATAATCGTTTGATTCACTGCATGCCTATTTCTGTTTCGCCGTTGAAAATTGAGTGAAAAGTAGAACGCGGGGATTATCATTGTAATATAATACTGTATTTGTACTGGTAGACTCGAAATAAATCATGAAAGCCATAATGTGTCATGAGTGCTGTCGCTCGGGATAAAATACTAATATCATGACAACCCATGTTAAATCTCCCAACATATCGTGACTTCCATAAATTATGTATTAAATAAACAAGTCGGAGGATTTTTCATTATCATTTCTTTTACTCTGTAAGAAGATTGAGTTAGAAAGCGATTCATTCATGGCAATCCCTGTTTATCTCATTGTTAGTCCAATAAATCACAATAAAAACCTTGATCCCTGATTGGTCAGTTGTACGTTTAAATAATTTATTCTTGTTAAAACTCAAGAGCAAATGATCAAAGTGATTATGTTCAAATATTTGATTATAATTCCCATGTTGGATGTATAAGTTGAATTAATGGAAGAATCATCCATTATTAATGTATATAAATACCAATCCTTAAAGTTAGAAAACTGTGAAAGAAAACGGTCGATTTAAGTGGAAGCTCCCCCTGGATAGGTCATTAGGTCTTCAAAGTTTAGGCCATTTTCAAACTTTTTGGGCCAATGACTTAGAAAATGACATATTTTTTTTAGGTTTCACATTTAACTTTGTAATAAAAAGTGCAAAAACCCGTGATAGACTGATCAATACATAAAATGTATTGATTGATGATTGATTGATTGATTAATTTGTAAAATAATTTTGAAATCATTCCTGCACGACACATAGAGACCATGTTTACACTTGCCTTAAAAAGAATCGACCTTTATTTGAATCGATCTAGAAAAGAATGATTTGCCTTCACATAATTTGCTTATGCAGGATCGATATCGTGAAAACGTGAAATGGCCGCTCCTGGCTTCCATAAATAGAGCAGTACGAAAAAGTCAATTTGTGATTTCAAACAATTATGTAGCACCTCTATTGACTGTGGTAATGGTGTCAGCTTGTGCTGGAATTTCCCGGGAGCATTATTTAATATTTGACGTTGTAACTCAATTCCGTTTCAATTAAGTACACGATAGAAACCAATTTTATTGTTATTATGGGAATTTGTTTCCCTCATATTAAAATATTAATTTTGCTTAGATTATTAATGTTTAATCCGGTTATGGGTGTACTTTAAGTTTGGGGTTATCGTGTCCGTGATCGTATGGTAGTTGGTTATACGTTATATACACCCCCATACATGCATACAATCAATGCTTATCAACAAAGGTAAGCAACATTCTTCAACCACAACATTTTTAACGCGTTTATTTAAAAAAGTAGTTTTCAGTGGGTTGATCCCGTTCTAAAAATGTGGTAGTCATTGAAGACGTTCTAACAGTCATCGGGTGTATATGTTTTGCAACACCGATATCAAGAACCGACATCATCCACTGAGATCTTTTCAAATTTTGGGGAACAAAAGAGAAAAATATCCAAGAGAATATCAGTTTGTTATTTCCACATCGAAATATGGGAGATTCTGATAACAATATACGATCTAGATTAACGAAGCCTAAAATGATTCCAACATGCTTAAATGCGACCACATTCATACATGCCAATGCTCCGGATTTCTCCTGGAGCCTCCGTAATATTGACCCCTTCGACAGGCTACCAGGACAACTGTTCGATTTTCCGGAATTTCCGAATTTCCCAGGAAAATATTTAAGCTGAATATTCATTTTATTTGTAGAAAGATTGTAAATTCCGTTGAATAGATAACCCGGACTTGGTTAATTTTGATCATTTGACCGTTTGTCTTTGACAAGCATGCATGAGCCAAGATTGAGTGATTGCTGTTTAACGCCAACTCAAAACAATATTTAACTATATCATGGTGAGAGCAAGTTAATTTTCAATGAGATGATGATGAGGTTCGCTTTGTACTAGACCAATACGCTTACTTGGATTTATAGTGCTAGCTCACTTCAACAACAATCCACGGATAGACATGTCGCCCCACTCGGACACATTAGCCTGATTCCGAGCCAATCAGTCTTTGCCCTTTCTCCTTAATGCTGCATGCTTAGGGGAGAAGCAACAAATACCAATTTTATAGTCTTTGGCTTGACCCGATCGAGGCTCGAACCCACGATCTACCACACTTCAGGAAAGCACGCTAACCATTACACCACCTGTGCGATTGAGACTGAAGAAGGTGATCCTTCGGACGAACATAGTAACGTTCGTACATGTACGTGAAATAAACAGAGAAAGAAACACACATTTCTTTCGAAATACAAACAATGCTGGACAAGCCAATACCCCTGTATCAAAGCCAAGACGGGGCAGCAATTATTTCTTTTGCGAGCAATGCAGAACTTATTTATCGAGTACAAAGGTTTTGGTGATGTGAAAACCTATGTCGCAAATCAAAAGTCCAAGTCTATATTGTTTTCTGGAACGTTTACAAAACTTAGTCATAGTTATGGCGTTCTATTCCTTGGTAATAAGTTTGATGCTGAAGCCTTTATTTGCTTTTACAAATGGACATTTAATTTTAAATTGCACCTAGGAAACACTTCAAAAAATCTCCAAATCGTTACGCGGTCCCCAGCCCCCTCACCGAATATTCTCCGGAATTCAGTTCAAAAGATGCTGATACGTATGCCACACTGCATGATTCGTACTATCAGTGTTTTCAAAAGGCTATGTGTGACGTATCGATGTGAGATGAATATAAAAAAAACGTATGAATTTTAATACATTAGACCATCGTTTAATTTATCTATCACATCAAGATGGACTATAAATGTCGATTGGAATTGTGACTATTTAAAGGTGACGCCTGGTCACAAGGCAATGTTTACCGAACCGATGCCCTTGAACAATCCTTTCTATGGGTCTTTCTCCGATTCATTGTCTTATTGGTTCAGGTACAAAATATAAAAATATAGTATCACTTCGACTAGCTAGTCGCTTGACAATGGACAATCCGTGTTTGTAAAACCAGAGACAACAAAATAACGTCGACACATTACATCAAGCTTTCAGGTAATAGATTTTTGTTTAATCATGATTATTAGGAAGGGGTATGATAACATTGTCAGCTATACTACTACATGTGACAGTCGATGTACAATCACACGGCGATATCACGTCGTGGGCCGTCGTGGCCGTGATCGTATGGCAGTTGGATTTACAACTTCCTATGCAATCAGTGCCTATCACCACTGATGTTGTGAGTTCAAATCTCGACCAGGGCGAGGTGGACAACATTATGTGATAAAGTTTGTCAGTGACTTGAGATAGGTCGATTGTTCTAGTTTCTCCGGGTACTCCGGTTTCCTCCACCAATAAAACTTACCGCTGAAATATTGTTGAAAATGGCGTTAAACACTGGTTGATCATAAACAAAAACCAAACAGCAATATCATGGACTACGCAAGCACACACGCGGGCCCTTACAATGTTTGAAATTTGAGCTTAAGTGACAGCATTATTGTGTTATTATTTTGGATGAATTTAGTTTTCATTTTACAAGAATCTTGTAAAGTCTTAGACATGGAGAGAGGGGTATCTTACACCAAGATTGAAAAGCCTCGTATTCACGTCTGTTCTGTCAATACCATTTTTATGATTGTATAATTTATATTTCTCAAGTGATCCGATATTCCAGAGCTTGTAGTTCCAAGGGTTTCTTGTGGTTAAGTTGAAGGCATCACCTCGAAAGTTTTACGTGGTTAATCGCCATGGATTATATGTGTTAGAAATGACCACGGTTATGTTCCGCTTGTCGTAATCATAATTCAGTCCTTACCGCATTCATGACTTATCACCGGGTTTACCGCATTCATGACTTATCACCGGGTTTACCGCATTCATGACTTATCACCGGGTTTACCGCATTCATGACTTATCACCGGGTTTACCGCATTCATGACTTATCACCGGGTTTACCGCATTCATGACTTATCACCGGGTTTACCGCATTCATGACTTATCACCGGCTTTACCGCATTCATGACTTATCACCGGGTTTACCGCATTCATGACTTATCACCGGGTTTACCGCATTCATGACTTATCGCCGGGTTTACCGCATTCATGACTTATCACCGGGTTTACCGCATTCATGACTTATCACCGGCTTTACCGCATTCATGACTTATCACCGGGTTTACCGCATTCATGACTTATCACCGGGTTTGTAACAAGAGTAACACGACGGGTGTCACACTGCCAACTCATGTTTTTTGTGGGGTTCGTGTTGCTCGATCATAAGTTCTCTGTTTAGTGTTTTGTAGATCATTGTTTGTCATCTTTAGACATTGTATTGTCTGTCTTTCTTATATTTACGGCTTCTGATTACCCCTTTGGTATCTTCAAACTTTTCTTTCTTCATTAAAGGAACGATATGGATACATAAGAAAACAGTACAAACACAAGGGCTAACAAAACAAAATAACACAAGCTCAATCAACAGGAATTTCCACAAAAATCACATGTAATATCATTGGAGCAAAACATGAAACAGTTTACAATACATTGTAAAAAATCACCGGCAAGATAATTGGTAAAAAACGTCACACAGTTAACAATAGATTGGAGAAATCACCAGTGAAATCATTGGTGAAAAACTTCACACAGTTAACTACATTGTAGTAATATTAAAAATATATTGACCATGTAATGCGCATGTCGATTTAACCGGAAATACAACTTCTAATCATTCATGAATGGGAGCAGAGAAACCAGATTAAAACGAAAAATGGCATAGTGCTACACCATTTCAAAGTTGGTTAATGTTGTGAGAAAATGATTGAATTAAACGTCGGTACCGAAATTAGTGAGTACATACGTTCTTCGGGTACACAAATAGTCAAACGATTGGAAAACCAGATAATTTATTACAATTAATAAGATAAATGGGGTTGTAAATCTTGATTTTCAAACTTTCACCATCCCGATAAAGAAATCATGATAAGCTAAAAAATGAAAAAAAGAAAAAAAAATCCACACTGTTGGGAAAAGTTCAAAATTTCAATAGAAAAATCACAGAAAGAGGCACAATTGATACCCTAACGCACAAATACATGACCGTTCATTTTCCTGGCTTGGAACAGACACTTGTGGCAGAGTTTAACTAGTTTTATGGAATACTAATTAGAAGGATCAATTCAAAATACACAAATGTATCACAGCCCACATATATATACAACATCAAGAGGGAACAGTACAAAATATAATTTTTGTTTTGTTTGTGTTCGTCCTATGTCTTGTGTACCCAATGTTGCCAGTGTTTCTGGTTTGTCCATGCTTCATTGCCCCTACGGCTTTCTTTAACGTTTGTAAGCAAAATAACACCAGTGGAATATAAAATTAAAATGAAAATAAGATACTAAAAGATCGCCCAGTAGAACCTACAAACCACTGCCCCAACCTGATTCTTGATTGTCATATAAAAACGCCTACAAAGCACTGCCCCAAACATGAACCGTGATAATCATCTGCTAATTTCATATTCTCTTTGCAATTTGAGCATTGGTGTGAGTTAGAACGAGAGGTGTGCGCTTCTTTGTGTGCTGATAATGTGATCGACCATCATGTATGTACTTTTTCGTCATTTCTATTTGGACCCACAATGCAGTTCATGTTCATTTCCGGTATAATAAATTAGGCATTTCATTTTTATTTAATGTTTGCATTTGAAGATGGTTCTTATTTCATTTCTCATTTTTTGACTCGTAGATACATAAATGATAAAGTTTGATATACATCCAAATATGGTAAAGAATTTCATACCTTCTACAATAAAAACAGCCATGTCAAAATTAACTCCTGTTCCAATATTTAGATAGGCGGCCATTTTGAACCGATCGTCTATCATGAATATTACAAATTCTTCCGTTTTCCATTTGTTTGACGAGATCATGTTAATTACATCCGTAAACGCGAGGAAATTAATTAATATTCTAGGCACCTCTAAGATGAAAAATACCACTAACACAAGGAACGTCATTACGATTGATCTTCTTTCCTGTTTCCTTTTTTCCGTTTTCCGCCCTTCAAATCTGTTGGTTACCAGTCGGTATACGATATATCCGGTACAAAATAGCATTAACAGACATAACACCATTATTAAGATAATTGATACCAACGGATGGTAAATTAACCCGTACGATATCAACCGTCCTGCTTTGACACTACATTGAGATGAAAAGAACTGAACATTTTCATGAGAAAATATTATACTAAGGTAACGTGGTATATTTATCGCCATTGACAACACAAAGCAGACTATGCATACCACAATCGACTTCCGGTTCGATAAATAACATTTGGTCCAGATCGGAAACCTCAGTGCTATGCATTTTTGTACTCCTATACAAGTCGTCAAAAGTAGTGATACAAGATGGAAGTCATCACCAAGGTAACGTAGATAAACATAAATAGCACAATATGGATACTTGAGTTCAACTAAATCTGACTGAGATATAAAGTTTACTGGTTTATAATTAACAAAGAAAAGCGGTTCTAACCCGTATGCACAAAATGAAGTAAGACCGTCTGCCACCGCTAGTGCTTGCATCAAAATGGTCGCTGGTGATATCAAGTTTTTACGACAAAGTACCACAAAAACAATAAAATTGAAAATGATTGCAGCGTACGCTAGCACTGATCCTCCTATAAACAGCTGTTGCATGAAATGATTTTCATCAAAACGAATTTCGAAAGGTCGGTACATTTTGTACAGAACTCTATTACAAGATGTCACTGTATATAGCACACTACAATATCACACAAGACATATATAAATCAGTTAACTATGCTTTATAAATTCACAGAATCTTGACCATATGATGAATAAACGGCCGAAATATGGTCTTGTGCGTCGTTAAATCCGTACATCGAATCATGATATATGAAAAATGAACATTAGCTGAAAGCCACTACCTAAAACAGATTATGTCATTTAAAATTTATGGTCTTGTGTTTCCTTAAATACGTACATCGAATCTCGGTATATGAAAAATGAATATTAGCTAAAAGCATTTATGTCATTGGAAATTTGCATATTCATCTACTCTATAATAGGTTTGAACAAGCAAATGGTTGATGCATTTTATGTCATTTTAGTAACGCATCGAATTGAATCTGTTTTATTATAATATCTTTATGGTCCTCAATCCCTGCTAAATAAATGAGCGGGACGAATTAGTCATAGTGATCACAGTAATTCCCGGTTAATTCCACCCTTTTGTAATTAATTTGTGTATATAATTCAATCCTGTGTTACGACATATAAATTAAAAAATTCTAGATTACAATTCCCAATATACCTGTACATTTTGATTTATTGTAATGTTCAATCATGATTAATATATCTGATTAATGTATATTTACTTACTGTGGCAAAAATTGCTTTAAATTGTTACAATTCCCATAGAAATAGATTTGTCATACTGGTGATAGAGCTCTCCGATGATGGAGGTTCAAACCATGCGTCATTATCAAACGAGGACAGTCAATACAATGGCCAAAACAAAAAGGGCAAGAAAAGTTTGAAGATACCAAATGGGTAATAAGAAGCCATAAATCACAAACGTTAGTCAATACAATGGCCAAAAAGGACAACAGAACACACCTCTTTCTTTTTCGCTTTTTGTTTGTTTTACTTTGCTTTGCTTTGTTTCGTGTTTTGTAGAAAGAACAAACACATGAATTATTTTTTTTATTCCAAATTGTGTCAATGAATGCACATCGTAGGGTTCGTTTAAAAATGGTCTATAGAACTAAGGCCGAGGCGCTTAACCCTTGCTTGCTATACATATATTGCACAATTGTATCTATGTATGCTAATTTGTGTTCATTTTATATATTCATATGTTGTATGTGACTATTATTCATTATAAATAAGTACATTATACGTTTTGCACATTCCCGATTTGATTCAAACATTTTACGTTTAATAAGGGTAATAACAAAATTACCGAAGTTCGAACAATCTTACAAAGGGAAAGTCAAAATTCATAAGTATATAAACAGACAAAATCAGTCAACAACCGAAAAACTGTGAAAACCGTAATGACCCTGACTTGGTACAAGCATTTCTAAAGAAATGGTGGGTTGAATCAGATTTTAAAGCGCCAAACCTCCCGCTTTCATTACGGCTCAAAGATTCCGGCTGTCACTATAACAGTATTTATAACAATACTGGAACCTTTTTCTATACGAGTTACTTCCCTTACGACTGCCAAAATGGTTTCCGGTCCAGCAAGAGCAACGGACAGAACAACGAATCTGAGCATATTTATCTCATGAGTTGTAGATATTTGAACCTTCTAAAATATGAGGAGATAGTTTTATAGCAAATACAAAAATTCACACGTTGTTACAACATTTCAACAGATTATGGGAAAATATATGTATTTTCATTGAACTTTACATGAGTGGGAACCAATTTGTCTGCCTTACAGGGAAATAACTCTTGTAAAACGTATAATTTTAGAATCAAAGTCTGAAATATGCAAATGGTCTCTAGTTACTAATAGTTAGAGAGCTTAGAATCTGATATTTGAATTTCATCTATGTGATTGAGGATTAACATTTTTGAGGGGAGGTCCATCTTTTTCTTCGAGTCAAGAAATAGTGGTTACACGAAACAGAAATAAATTGTTTTTCTTCAAATTGTGCCAAGTTTATCTTGTTGAAATATACAGGACCATGCTATTTATTTTTTTAGCATCTTTCGGGTCAAGATATTTCTTTCTATGAAATATGGCGACAGAAACCAGAAAAAAAAACAAAAAAAAAACAAAAACAAAAACAAAAGCCCCTCTTCTCCCCCCAAGTTGAATAGTTGTTTCTTAGCTGTATGTAAGACAAGTTTGAAGATAACGAAGGGGTAATCTAAGATGGATAGATAATACAATGACTAAAAGAATAAGTACAAACAACGATCTACACAACACCACACAGAAAACTCAAGATCAAACAACACAAACCAACCAAAAATAGAAGGTCAACTCAGATGACCCGGAAGTTAACCAAGTCATGGTGGTGACAACAATCGAACATCAAGAATATTCCACCGTTGTGAACCTACAATGTATCGTACTTGGAAGCTACATATCCCCACTGACCAATACAATTTTCCATTAACACTCCATTAATTTGATTTTACATCATAATACTCTTAAATTAAGTTTGCTATTGAAATTCCCACACAACTCATCAATTTACATTTGTATAAATGTTTCATCATATTCAGATTACATTAACTGTTATGTTAGAAAGGGGAACGATTTATCATCATCAGTTTATTATCTATTTATTATATAGATATATAATTTCAATTTACCATTGAATTTCCTTAAAGCAAAACTTACCATAATGCTAATTTAAATATGCAATTTCTATATCTTCTATCATTTGTAATCACAAGAAAAAATTGAGGATACCAAAGAAGTAATCAGAAGCCCTAAGTCAAAGGACAGGCAATACAATAATTAAAACTTTGAAAATACCAAAGTGATAATCAGAAGCCCTAATTCGAAGGACAGGCAATACAATAATCAAAAGTTTGAAAATACCAATTGGATAATTAGAAGTGCTAAGTCGAAGAAGGACAGGCAATACAATGATCAAAAGTTTGAAAAAAAATACCAATTGGATAATCAGAAGCCCTAATTCCAAGAAGGACAGGCAATACAATGATCAAAAGTTTGAAAATACCAATTGGATAATCAGAAACCCTAAGTCGAAGAAGGACAGGCAATACAATGATCAAAAGTTTGAAAATACCAATTGGATAATCAGTAGCCCTAAGTCGAAGAAGGATAAGCAATACAATGATCAAAAGTTTGAAAATACCAATTGGATAATCAGAAGCCCTAAGTCGAAGAAGGATAAGCAATACAATGATCAAAAGTTTGAAAATACCAATTGGATAATCAGAAGCCCTAAGTCGAAGAAGGACAGGCAATACAATGATCAAAAGTTTGAAAATACCAATTGGAAAATCAGAAGCCCTAAGTCGAAGAAGGATAAGCAATACAATGATCAAAAGTTTGAAAATACCAATTGGATAATCAGAAGCCCTAAGTCGAAGAAGGACAGGCAATACAATGATCAAAAGTTTGAAAATACCAATTGGATAATCAGAAGCCCTAAGTCGAAGAAGGACAGGCAATACAATGATCAAAAGTTTGAAAATACCAATTGGATAATCAGAAACCCTAGGTCGAAGAAGGATAAGCAATACAATGATCAAAAGTTTGAAAATACCAATTGGATAATCAGAAGCCCTAAGTCGAAGAAGAACAGGCAATACAATTATCATAAGTTTGAAAATACCAATTGGATAATCAGAAGCCCTAAGTCGAAGAAGGATAAGCAATACAATGATCAAAAGTTTGAAAATACCAATTGGATAATCAGAAGCCCTAAGTCGAAGAAGGATAAAACAATACAATTATCATAAGTTTGAAAATACCAATTGGATAATCAGAAGTCCTAAGGCGAAGAAGGATAAGCAATACAATGATCAAAAGTTTGAAAATACCAATTGGATAATCAGAAGCCCTAAGTCGAAGAAGGATAAGCAATACAATGATCAAAAGTTTGAAAATACCAATTGGATAATCAGAAGCCCTAAGTCGAAGAAGGACAGGCAATACAATGATCAAAAGTTTGAAAATACCAATTGGATAATCAGAAACCCTAGGTCGAAGAAGGACAGGCAATACAATGATCAAAAGTTTGAAAATACCAATTGGATAATCAGAAACCCTAGGTCGAAGAAGGACAGGCAATACAATGATCAAAAGTTTGAAAATACCAATTGGATAATCAGAAACCCTAGGTCGAAGAAGGATAAGCAATACAATGATCAAAAGTTTGAAAATACCAATTGGATAATCAGAAACCCTAGGTCGAAGAAGGATAAGCAATACAATGATCAAAAGTTTGAAAATACCAATTGGATAATCAGAAGCCCTAAGTCGAAGAAGGATAAGCAATACAATGATAAAAAGTTTGAAAATACCAATTGGATAATCAGAAGCCCTAAGTCGAAGAAGGATAAGCAATACAATGATCAAAAGTTTGAAAATACCAATTGGATAATCAGAAGCCCTAAGTCGAAGAAGGATAAGCAATACAATGATAAAAAGTTTGAAAATACCAATTGGATAATCAGAAGCCCTAAGTCGAAGAAGGATAAGCAATACAATGATCAAAAGTTTGAAAATACCAATTGGATAATCAGAAGCCCTAAGTCGAAGAAGGATAAGCAATACAATGATAAAAAGTTTGAAAATACCAATTGGATAATCAGAAGCCCTAAGTCGAAGAAGGATAAGCAATACAATGATCAAAAGTTTGAAAATACCAATTGGATAATCAGAAGCCCTAAGTCGAAGAAGGATAAGAAATACAATGGCAAAAAGAAAAAAGACGAAAGGACAAATAATGATCTACAAACACTTCACACAAAAAAACAAAAGATCGAGCAAAGGGTAAGTAGTTCCTGTTTCTTATCAGACAACCACCGTGTTACTCATGTAGTCATGGCTTTCAAATATTTGACTTTGAACGTACATGATAAAAATTATTCCAGAAAGGCGTTATGTGCACTAATCTAGATATCTACGTTTTTATTACTATGACTAAAGAAGAAGAATTCCAGAGATTAATACTGGTGTAAATTTTCCATATGCCAACCAGATATATGTAGTAACTCACAAAAATCATACGTAGAGTTATCTTTAACCGACATATTCTACCTTCTTAGCTGTAGTCAGTTAACTACGAGTATTCATTAACCCTGCTATTGTACTGTCCAAGTGACCGGCAACATAATCTACCTTCCTAGCTAGTAGTCAGTTAACTACGAGCGTTCATTAACCCTGCTATTGTACTGGCCAAGTGACCGGCAACATAATCTACCTTCCTAGCTAGTAGTCAGTTAACTACGAGTATTCATTGACCCTGCTATTGTACTGTCCAAGTGACCGGCAACATAATCTACCTTCCTAGATAGTAGTCAGTTAACTACGAGTATGCATTGACCCTACTATTGTACTGTCAAAGTGACCGGCAACATAATCTACCTTCCTAGATAGTAGTCAGTTAACTACGAGCGTTCATTGACCCTGCTATTGTACTGTCCAAGTGACCAACAGAGTCTACCTTCCTAGCTAGTAGTCAGTTAACTACGAGTATTCATTGACCCTGCTATTGTACTGTTCAAGTGACCGGCAACATAATCTACCTTCCTAGCTAGTAGTCGGTTAACTACGAGTATTCATTGACCCTGCTATTGTACTGTCCAAGTGACCGGCAACATAATCTACCTTCCTAGATAGTAGTCAGTTAACTACGAGCGTTCATTGATCCAGCTATTGTACTGTCCAAGTGACCAACAGAATCTACCTTCCTACCTAGTAGTCAGTTAACTACGAGTATTCATTGACCCTGCTATTGTACTGTCCAAGTGACCGGCAACATAATCTACCTTCCTAGATAGTAGTCAGTTAACTACGAGCGTTCATTGACCCAGCTATTGTACTGTCCAAGTGACCAACAGAATCTACCTTCCTAGCTAGTAGTCAGTTAACTACGAGTATTCATTGACCCTGCTATTGTACTGTCCAAGTGACCGGCAACATAATCTACCTTCCTAGATAGTAGTCAGTTAACTACGAGCGTTCATTGACCCTGCTATTGTACTGTCCAAGTGACCAACAGAGTCTACCTTCCTAGCTAGTAGTCAGTTAACTACGAGTATTCATTGACCCTGCTATTGTACTGTCCAAGTGACCGGCAACATAATCTACCTTCCTAGATAGTAGTCAGTTAACTACGAGCGTTCATTGACCCAGCTATTGTACTGTCCAAGTGACCAACAGAATCTACCTTCCTAGCTAGTAGTCAGTTAACTACGAGTATTCATTGACCCTGCTATTGTACTGTCCAAGTGACCGGCAACATAATCTACCTTCCTAGATAGTAGTCAGTTAACTACGAGCGTTCATTGACACAGCTATTGTACTGTCCAAGTGACCAACAGAATCTACCTTCCTAGCTAGTAGTCAGTTAACTACGAGCGTTCATTGACCCTGCTATTGTACTGTCCAAGTGACCAACATAATCTACCTTCCTAGATAGTAGTCAGTTAACTACGAGTTTTCATTGACCCTGCTATTGCACTGTCCAAGTGACCAACAGAATCTACCTTCCTAGCTAGTAGTCAGTTAACTACGAGCGTTCATTGACCCAGCTATTGTACTGTCCAAGTGACCAACATAATCTACCTTCCTAGCTAGTAGTCAGTTAACTACGAGCGTTCATTGACCCTGCTATTGTACTGTCTAAAGAGTAAAATTCACTCGCATGCAAGGCAACTTCTGAAAAGAAAAACGATTGCCCAACTATGGACAACCAATGGTAAAATCCTGATGAAAGATAAAGACAACAGAATCTATGAAACAAACACAATGGATGCCCTGGCAGAAGTCGTACAACTACTAGATCCAACCTATGAACTTATACAGAAATAATAAACTTTAATTCATCAAAACTGTATTGTATTGTCTTTTAATTAATTACTTTCATCTAGCTTGCTGTTGTCATAATTTACATATCAAACACAGGTATAAATGCTCTAATAATGTTCTAATATATATTTACCAAATAAAAATAAACAAAAATACCTAAAATGTTTTGCATAATCAAAAATTGTGTTAAAATCTGTATTACCTGCATTCCCATGCAATTATCACTTAACCATATTAACTTGTAAAAATATAAAAATGTTCTGTTGTTTTTCAATTGCCTTGCATAATCACATGGTTTTACTATAACCAAATTGAAGTAAACATTCCGATTGTGGTCAAGGTTATCCTCGTCCAATCAAATAGATATTGCCAACACACCTTTATTGCCGTAAGGTCACATTTGTAAAAGGCAGCACAACTGTAAATACTGTTGTATTACCATATTTATATATATATATATTTTTATTTTTTTATTATTTTTTTTTTTTGAAAGTATGTATTAATACATGCACACTCATATTTATACATAAATAATTATTTTCTTTGTCGATATTTCAACAAGTTTGTTGTAATCACAATGAAAGCAAAACAATTCTGTCAATCGAACAGATCTCCAGTATTTTGTCATTCGTAAATATAGGTATATATTTTATATCCACGTGACTTTACTATAACCAAATTGTAGTAACATTCCGATTGGGGACAAGGTTGTCCTCGTCCAATCAAATATCTGTTCTCAACACACCTTTATATTGCCGTAAGGTCACAATTGTAAAGCAACATTACTGTAAGTACTATTGTATTCCCTTTATTTATATTTATATTTTGTTGTTGTTGAATATATGTATTAACACACGCACATTCTCATACATATGAATATAATTATTTTCTTTGTCGTTTTTTCATCATGTTTGTTGTAATCTTCAATAAAAGCAAAATAATTAAGTCAATCGAACAGACCTTACAGTACTTAGTCATTCATAAATATTAAATGGTCGGGGTCTTTCCGCAGTTTCCTATATATTTCAAGGAAAACCTTAAGTTTAAAGGGTTTCTTTTCCGGTCGCTTCTTATTCGATAATCATGAAGTTACAGCACTGAAGGCAGAAAATAATATGGTTTTGTTTCAATTTGTAATATTCACATGATTTTGTTTCTACCTTTTCTTGAAACATTATTTAGCCAAAGTTTAATCTCCCTCACCAAAAATTACTATATATTTGATGAAAATTATGACATTGAAATTTACATTTATGATTAAATTATAAATGCCTGTGAATTATATATAAAGAATTATATGAGATTATTGAAATAACTTCTTATTAAAACTGCTTTCAAGTGTAGAAAACGTAAGAGGGTCCGGGGGTGACCTTTGTATCCAATGCGGAGGAACCTTTGACCCGTGTGTTGGTGTAGGTGTGTGTGTGTGAGTAATACTTTGTTGTACAGTATATGTTTGTATATTTAACTTCTTTCATTAGTTTGTTCTGTTTTGTTGTTGATTTTCTTACTTTTACTTGTTTGTGTTTATCTGTTTAATTTAATTTAATTCTGTATTTGTTAATTTATTTTATATTATTGTTATTTAAAACCACATTGTTGTGTCAGATATTGATAATTTATCTCATACATAAAGGGTATATTTACGAGAAAAAGACACAATCATTTTGCCTCTAAGCTATATATATATTGTTTTGCATTTAATTGGATTATAACTTAGTAAACAAGTTTAAAAAACCCATTGCCGCTCAATCTTTCCCCCAATTATCACTGTGGTACAATTAGCTTGGAACGCACATATAATTAAACTTTATTTGTTCTAAATATAATATTGATTCACCCGTTTCATTCAATATAATATAGAAATACTAGATATTTATCATGATGTGTTTAGTATCATATAAATAAACCCCTCCATATACCTCCTCCTATTTTCCCATGTTTATTGTCTACATATTTCTTTATTTAATTCGCACTTTAGTTTTGCATCGCACCTTTCACCACGAACGTGGTGTTTTTGTATATTCCTTTTGCACATTTTTAAGGTACTGCTGATGAATCGTGCTGTTTTCGTTAGGCTACTTTATTTATTTACCGATTGCCTTTCTTCCCTATACATTCAAAACACTGGTATAACCTGATGGGTATCGAAGTAGATCAATATAGAGAAAGCATCGGTACACTGTTGCACTGTTACACTGTTGCACGCTCTGTGAAAAAATGTAAGCTGTTAAGCATTACTGATATTGCTTATTTTAATCTACTTTTGTTGTACGGAACCAAAATTACACCATTATTAATATTAGTGCATTTCTTTTGCAAAGCAGCAGAGACCAGAAAAAATACAAGCAAGGTAAATAAATCACTTTGCTGTCCTGAAATACACAAGTTACAGGTGAAAACTAATAACAGCATTTTTGTTCTTAAATGTCTCAATTTCTTCATTGTTCTTTGCATTTTGTTAATTATATCGGGAATTGAAATTAATCCAGGCCCGTTTGATTCGGACATCTCTAGTAGTTCTAGCAGTGATTTAGATAATATATCTGCAGTAAGCGAGCTCATAAACAATACATTTTCATTCCTTCATCTAAATATTCAAAGTATTGTATCTAAGATAGATATGATCTCAGCTGAGTATTCTTGCCACGATATACTTTCGTTCACTGAGAGCTGGTTAAACGAAAATACATCTACCGACCAACAATGTTTGGAAATTTCCGATTATAAATTCCCCCCATTTCGACGAGATAGATCTAATAAAGTAGGTGGTGGTGTCATCGTATATGTTAAGAATACTGTCAACTGCACAATTAGACCTGATCTTCATGTAAGTAGTCTTGAGTGTATATGGTTAGAAATAAAGCTAAATAATAAAACATACTTGTACGGCACATTCTATATCCCACCAACAAGTGATCTGCAAACCTGGAGAAATATTGAACATTCTATTGATCTAGCTCTAAATTGTAACTATGATAAAATTTTGACAGGGGACTTCAATATTAATCAACTTAATAACAAAATAAATGATAAGATTGGGTCACTAATGACCCAATTTAGTCTGCATCAACTTATAACTGAACCTACATATGTAACTGAACACAGTTCACCTTTATTGGATTTGATTTTCGTAAGTAACCCATTAAGTGTACTTTTCACAGATGTAGGTGCTCCACTGCTCGAACAGGTTAGGTATCATTTACCTGTGATTGGTTTACTACACCATTCTAGTAAACCATCGACATCTTATAAAAGGAAAATATTTCTTTACGACAAGGGTGATTTTGACTCGTATAGACAACAACTTACAGATGTTGACTGGGAGAATTTGTTTGGACATAACGACGTAGACACAATTGTAGACATTATAACAAACACGATTTTAAATATAGCAGATAATACTATTCCTAACAGATTTATAACGGTACAGAAAGATAGCCGACCATGGATTACTACAAGTATCAAGAAATGCATACGTAGGAAAAATCGAAACCATAAAAAAGCAAAACATGCAAATTCTATAAACCATTGGGAAAAGTATCGTATAACCACGAACAAATGCAATAATTTGATAAGAATGGCAAAGAATGATTATTTTTCTACAATATCCGAAAAAATTATAGCAGAATCATCTGGTAGTAAAAATTGGTGGAATCTTGTTAAAAGACTACTTGGTTCAAGTAAAAATCGTTCAATACCCCCCTTACAAACAGACGATGACTTAATATGTGACAATTTTGCAAAATGTGAGTTAATTAACGACTTTTTCAGTGAACAATCAAACCTGGACGACTCTAATTCGACAGTTCCGGAACCTATTGATCCACTTTATGACAAACTGACACAACTACACATTACAGAAACTGACATAGAAGATGTTCTACAATTGCTCGACACTACAAAAGCAACTGGACCAGATTTAATAAACCCATGACTTATAAGAGAAAGGGCTTCCATTTTGAAGCTTACATTGTGTCTGTTATTTAACTTGTCTCTGTCAACTTGTAGATTCCCGACACAGTGGAAGCTGGCAAATGTCACTCCAGTCTTTAAGAAAGATAATCCGAGTAAGGAAAATAATTACAGACCTATTTCTCTAATTAGTGTCTTGGGCAAGGTAATGGAAAGACTGTATTTATAAACATGTCTATAATTTTGTTCTCAAAAATGGTATTATTACCCCACACCAATCAGGGTTCACTCCTGGTGACTCTGCAATTAACCAATTTCTAAGTCTCACAAACGAATTCGGAAAAGCTTTAGACGAAGGAAAAGAAATACGCGTAGTTTTTTGTGATATAAGTAAAGCTTTTGACAGGGTTTGGCATAAGGGTTTACTTAATGAATTAGAAAATATTGGGATGCAAGTGTCTTTATTGTTATGGATAAAAAATTATCTTACAGACAGAAAACAACGAGTGGATATAGAAAGCGCACATTCTAAATGGCGCACTATCAAAGCCGGGGTTCCCCAGGGATCTATTCTAGGACCTCTATTTTTTATAATATTTATAAATCACATTGTCACAGCAATTCACTCATCTATAAAACTATTTGCCGATGATACTAGCTTGTATGTTATTGTTGATAACCCTCGTGAATCGGCAATAACGTTAAATAACGACATGGCAACAATGCATGCATGGTCCACTAAGTGGCTAGTAAATTTTAACCCTCAAAAAACAGAAACTATGACGATCACTAGAAAGATTAACAAACCCCTTCATCCGCCCCTTATAATGAATAATATAATAATTAATCAAGTTACAGAACATAAACATCTCGGTTTAGACATTTCAAATGACGGTAGCTGGCAAAAACATATTGATCTAATAACAAAGAAAGCTTTTATTAGAGTTAACATACTAAGAAAATTCAAATTTATTCTAGATAGGAAAACCTTAGAAAAGATTTATCTTACCTTCATTCGGCCGATTTTGGAATATGCAGACGTCGTATGGGATAATAAAACATTGTTCTTGATAAATAAATTAGAAAATGTTCAAATAGAGGCTGCTAGAATCGTCACTGGGGGAACTCGGTTAGTATCTATTAATAGTTTATATAAAGAGACGGGTTGGGAGACGTTACAGGCAAGACGGGAAAATCACCAAAAAAAATATTTTTATAAAATGGTAAACGGTCTTGTTCCTCCTTACCTTAGTGCAATTGTTCCCTGTAACTTTGAAAATATTCATGACTACAAAACTAGACAGGCCGTAAGTATCCCCCCAGTACGTACTAGAACAACCTTGTATAATAATTATTTTCTACCCTCTACTGTAAGATTATGGAACAGCTAACTCACTTCAGTAAGAGATAGCAAGTCTCCTTCATCTCTCAAATCCTATTATAAATCAAAATGTATAAAGAAACCTATTTATTATTACTCAGGAACTCGAATTGGACAAATCCTTCACATGAGATTACGAACTGCATGTAGCTGTCTAAACCATCATCTATTCCTAAAAAATGTAGTAGATTCGCCCAACTGTAGTTGTCATCAAGGGGTCCCTGAAACTAACTCGCATTATCTTTTTTATTGTCATAGATTCAACGATTCGAGAAATCGGTATATCGAATCAATTGATATTCCTATGAACTTGACAGTTGACCGTTTACTTTTTGGATCACCTGACCTCACAGACGATCAAAATAACAGTTTATTTTTAAATGTACAAAAGTTTATAATAAACAGTAAACGTTTCATCTAACATCAGCAGTACCTAGTTCCCTTATTTCATTCTTCTTTTTTCTTCTTTTTTAATTACTTTGAATCAAACATTTTTTTTACATCAAACACCAGATCATTTTCTTTGTTTTATCTTCTTATACCTTCTGTAATTTATATCAAATTTGTTAGTTAGTTCTATTTGCTTCTCCCCTTAGAGATCACAGTATATTATATATGAAATTTATTCCTACGGATAGGGATTAATATAAGTTCTTGTAACTTGTTTCCCAATCCTATTAATTTCTTCTTATTATGTAATGTATATAGCTGAATATTGTAATGTTATATTGAATTAATTAATAAAATATGTTTAAACTAAAGAGTAATGGTCTTTAACCAACATATTCTACCTTCCTAGCTGTAGTCAGTTAACTACGAGCATTCATTGACCCAGCTATTGTACTGTCTGAGTTGACCAACATATTCTACCTTCCTAGCTAGTACTAGTCAGTTAACTACGAGCGTTCATTGACCCTGCTATTGTACTGTCTAAAGAGTAATGGTCTTTAACCAACAGATTCTACCTTTCTAGCTAGTAGTCAGCTACATACGAGCATTCATTGACCCTGCTATTGTACTGTCTAAAGAGTAATGGTCTTTAACCAACAGATTCTACCTTCCTAGCTAGTAGTCAGTTAACTACGAGCGTTCATTAACCCTGCTATTGTACTGTCCAAGTGACCAACAGAATCTACCTTCCTAGCTAGTAGTCAGTTAACTACGAGCGTTCATTGACCCTGCTATTGTACTGTCTAAAGAGTAATGGTCTTTAACCAACAGATTCTACCTTGCTAGCTAGTAGTCAGTTAACTACGAGCGTTCATTGACCCTGCTATTGTACTGTCCATGTGACCAACATAATCTACCTTCTTAGTTAGTACTAGTCAGTTAACTACGAGCGTTCATTGACCCTGCTATTGTACTGCCCATGTTTATACTGTAGCTTATCTTTGGAGCAAGAAAACCACAGGGTATACACAGGATTGTTCTAACTCAATTAAGCAGTCCATGAGTAAAACATGTCGCTCATGCAGCAAATACCAATTTTCATAATTTTTGATTTGATCGGAGAAGGATTCGAACCCACGATCTGGCATATTCGAAGCGAGCACGCCAACCATTACACCGCCGATGCGGTTAAAACAAAGAAGTAATATATTACGAATGGAAATTCATTTTTTGAAAGTACAATGTAGTGGAATTTTCTGTGAATGTTTCAGTACTCGGCGAAATGTAATTTATCATACAATGAAAAGAACATTTTAACAGTAATAGTCAATAATTTGTCCAATGACAACAAAACGGACAATTAACCTCCTCTAACATCAAATCGGTGAACACAAAAAAGACCACGACATAATAAAGCAGATGGTAAATGGCGTTAGAAATCCAAATCTTCAGTTGGAACAAGCACGAAAATGTGCTGGAGTTAAATGGCTTCATAGGTTCTTCCCTGTGTTAATTTGATCCCCAACGACGATACGAGTGCGTTGTACATGCATATGTTATACATGTATATATTAATAGAGAAAATCTCAACAAATAGCTACCAATCATAGCTGACACATATTATCACAAATATGAATGACAACATGGACATGGACGGTACAATAGTGTCATAGTTAACTGACACCATTGAAATAAATAAAAAAAAAACCGACAGATAATGGGAGCAATTTAACAAAAATAGATTTGATGTGCTGAAAAGACAAAGTAAGCTTGTTATAGATGATTACCTTTATGATATGATCATGTCATGTTTTTGGGTTAGGTTTATGGTGTTTAACGCCACATTCAACAATTATAAATATTACATATATAAAGTTCTATTGTCACTTTTATTGGTGGAGGAAACTGGAGCACCCGGACAAATATCTCCGACCTGCCGCAAGTCATTGAACAACTTTATCACATAAAGTTGTTTCGATTACACCTCGCCATGAGCGGAATTCGAACTCACATCTTTAGTGCTGATGCGCACTGATTGCACAGGTAGTTGTAAATCCAACTATCATACTATCACAACCACGACAGCCCCAAACTATTTTTACGACCAACTTAATTATAATAATATAGTCTCAATATGATAGACATATAACAATCATATATAACATTACGTGCAAATGCCCAGTTTGAACTTACATAGGTGTATTCAGCAGCCGTATATAGAAAGACATAAATTACAATTGCAAGCATAATAGAGACGAAAAAACCTCGGGTGAACTCAGCGGAACCCGTTGTGTTAATCACTTTATAAATCTGGTGATAAGTTGTGAAAGGTGAAGGGGCGAGTTTTTAATTCGCCAAAGGGAGCATATCTATTGTCAATTGTGACGCAGATTTGTCAATTGTGACGCAGATTTGTCAATTGTGTCGCAGATTTGTCAATTGTGTCGCAGATTTGTCAATTGTGACGCATATTTTCCGTTTGTGTCAAGCAAGTCATGATGGTGACCTTAAAACATTCAAAGTGACGACTTCAAGTTTACCAGTAGAAACCCTTGATACCGTATCTCCATCGTTAGCGACAATCCTCTATCAAGTAAATATTGATATGTAGCACAAGCTCTGCAATAGGAATATCGTATCAACTCCATATGCAGGTGCTGCTGGAATGTTGCTGGATGTAAATGTTCACAAGGAGAAAATTTAAATAATCTCCAACTATCAATTTCTATGTTCAGGCCAAAATATGAAGCAGATCTAGCTGTATTTATGATATCCTTTATTCCAAAGCAATTGGATTGATGCGAGCAAGACAAGCTTTGGATACTTCAATAAAAGGACATCACCTATATAGAGAGACAATACATTAGAGGACGGATTAGCTACGTTTTATTTTTCTTGAGAGGTAACTGCATGACGTCTACTTTAGATGAATAAAGGAACAAGTCGGCAAGAAGAAAAGCACAGTTAATACTCATAGGAATGCCGACAGTGTTGAGCAGCACATTCACCATAAATAACAAATATGCTGCCAGTCAAAAGGTCAAAAGGTTAATCATTTAAATGATGTCAATTTCAGATAACTATTAGTTAGAATCACAGTGGTATGCTACAAATCAAAAATGTCCTTTCATAAAGCAATTTTGTACACACACAATGACCATTCTTTATTATGAAACAAATGTTTTAACTTTAAATTATTTGTCTTTCCCATCTTGATTTTGAGCGTTCCGGATGAAGGTTATTCTAGAAACGCATCGTAAACACTAAATTTTATATCTACGTTTTTATTTTTTGAGCCAACTCGTATAATTTGTCTTTTGTAAATGTTTTATGATATGTGGTTCCCTGGATCGCAATATTGTACTAAGACGTATATATCTTATTTAGTGTCTTCTAGTTGAGGAAATCAATTTATAAAATTTGTTCTCTCTACGATATAGCTGACATATTGCATAAGTTGGCGTTAAGCATCAATCAATCAATCAATTAATCAATCACTGAATCAATAAATAAATAAACTAATAAATCAATTAAATCAATCAATCAATCAATCAATAAACATTAGAAAAAACTGAAGGACCGATCAAGAATGGACCATCCAGAGACACTGGCGACATTGGGTACACAAGACACAGGACAAATAAACGTTAGAGAAAACTGAAGGGGCAATCAAGAATGGACAATCCAGAGACACTGACGACATTGGGTACACAAGACACAGGACAAATAAATGTTAGAGAAAACTAAAGGGGAAATCAAGTACGGAAAATCCAGAGACATTGGCAACATTGGGTACACAAGACACAGGAAAAATAAATGTTAGAGAAAACTGAAGGGGAAATCAAGAATGAACAATCCAGAGACACTGGCAACATTGGGTACGCAAAACACAGGACAAATAAACGTTAGAGAAAACCGAAGGGGCAATCAAGAATGGACAATCCAGAGACACTGGCGACATTGGGTACACAAGACACAGGAAAAATAAATGTTAGAGAAAACTGAAGGGGAAATCAAGAATGAACCATCCAGAGAAACTGGCAACATTGGGTACGCAAAACACAGGACAAATAAACGTTAGAGAAAACCGAAGGGGCAATCAAGAATGGACAATCCAGAGACACTGGCGACATTGGGTACACAAGACACAGGAAAAATAAATGTTAGAGAAAACTGAAGGGGAAATCAAGAATGAACAATCCAGAGACACTGGCAACATTGGGTACGCAAAACACAGGACAAATAAACGTTAGAGAAAACCGAAGGGGCAATCAAGAATGGACAATCCAGAGACACTGGCGACATTGGGTACACAAGACACAGGAAAAATAAATGTTAGAGAAAACTGAAGGGGAAATCAAGAATGAACCATCCAGAGAAACTGGCAACATTGGGTACACAAAACACAGGACAAATAAACATTGGGAAAAACTGAAGGATCGATCAAGAATGGACCATCCAGAGACACTGGCAACATTGGGTACACAAAACACAGGACAAATAAACATTGGGAAAAACCGAAGGGCCGATCAATAATTGACAATCCAGAGACACTGGCGACATTGGTTACACAAAACACAGTGTCAATAGACGTTAGAAAACACTGAAGGGGAAATCAAGAATGGACAATCCAGAGACTCTGGCAACGGCATTGGGT
Organism: Bathymodiolus septemdierum; assembly: GCA_963383655.1. Taxonomy (NCBI): domain Eukaryota; kingdom Metazoa; phylum Mollusca; class Bivalvia; order Mytilida; family Modiolidae; genus Bathymodiolus; species Bathymodiolus septemdierum. The sequence goes on from OY726531.1 coordinate 30,217,677, forward strand.
ACACAAAACACAGGACATATAAACGCTAGAAAACAATCGAAGGGCCAATCAAGAATTGACAACCCAGAGACACTGGCGACATTGCGTACACAAAACACAAGAAAATAAACATTAGAAAAAACTGATGGGGCAATCAAGAACGGACAATCCAGAGACACTGGCCACATTGTGTACACCAAACACAGGATAAAGACAAATAAAGCAAAAAATATATGATGGGAGCCCTGTTATTTGTCTGTATGTGATGTCAGACACAATGATGACGGTATTTGTGTGATTACGTCACCCGCAATTTGGTTTTTTGTTGATAACCCCGCATTTGGGAATAACATTTTATTCACCAAATGGCACCAGAACGAAAAACATGCCCAGGGGGGCGTTCAATATCGTAGCTGCTAGGTTGAGCTACGTAGAAAAATCCTACTGAACGGAAAGCTAGCCTAGCCGCTACATAGCTCTCGCTAGCTTAAACAATTACTGCTATCTTTTGAATCCAAGATGGCGGCTAAAACTAAATTTTATTTCGTAAGGTAAAAATAGTGGGACTGCAGGAAGTGGCAACGCTTTTTTACGGATGATAATTTATTAAGTTAACTAAACAAGTACGATTAGCTAAAATGTTCCAAGAAATATATGATTGGTGCCATATTTGCTAGCACTGCTACGTAGCTAATCGTTCAATAACGTTATTGTTATTTTACCTAGCTGCTACGATGCAACCCAGATGTAGCATATATAGATGGAAGTAAAGAGTATCCCTCAACTGCAGGCTGTTTCACACTCATTTTATGGTACGAGTTATTCTCAATGTGTAAGACCATACAGTGACTGTGAAATGTAGAACAGCAATTAGAAGATGCCAATGGGGTAATCGGAAGTCGTGAATCGAAACACAGACAATACGATGGCCGAAAGAAAAAGGACAAGAGGACAAACAACGATCTACAGTACACTGAAAACTACAGATCGAGTATCACGAATCCCACAAAACAAATCCTGTGGTAAGCTTAAATGTTCTAGAAGGGACAATAGTTTATAATCCAATCGATGCACCTGTCGTGTCAAATCTGGTGTTAAATCATGAATGAGGGAAGAACGGGGTAGTCATTACGGGTTAAGGGCAAAGGTTATGCAGCTTAACGTCACTTTCAACAATATTTCAGTTATATCGTGGTGGTCAGTTTTATTGGTGGAGGAAACTGGAGGACCCGGAGAAATTCTACCGACCTGCCGCAATTCACTGACAAACCTTATCACGTAATGTTGTATCGAATACACCTCGCCATGAGTGGGATTCGAACTCACAACGTTAGTGGTGATATGCACTGATTGCATAGGTAGTTGCAAATCCTGACATACGATCACGACCACGACGGCCCCTGATAATCGTTACGACAGAGGTGCACGTTCGTAGCAACATGAGTACATATAACTTATGATAGGACAAGGCTTTATGCCATAGAGTTGAGCATTGACAAACCCAGTACCTACAAAATTACAATCAAATCTGTCTTATGTGACTGTCCAACGAAACACTGAATCATTGTCGCATGAGACAAGTGGTCGCTTTATACGCTCCCTAAGTTCGGGAGCGTTAATGGTAGAAGTATGAATATGTACTACTATGACACTTCAAAATCTTCAACAATATGGCTGCCAAACCGGAAATAAATTAAAAGAAAAATCACGTAACCTAAACCGGAACTCTAGTCGAAATAAAAATGAAACAATGTTCGGTAGCGGATACGAAAACTGTCCGGAGTTAGATGGTGTTATTTTTAAGCTTGATATTTTGTAAACAGGAAGACAAATTACTGTTCTTCGGGAGCGTTTCAGGTTGCACCTGCCTCATATTACGCTCCGGAAGTTCGGGAGCGTTAATGGTAGAAATTTGAATATGTACCACTATGGCACTTCAAAATCTTCAACAATATGGCTGCCAAACCGGAAATAAATTAAAAGAAAAATCACGTACCTAAACCGGAACTCTAGTCGAAATAAAAATGAAATAATGTTCGGTAGCGGATACGAAAACTGTCCGGAGTTTGGAGTTTTAGGTGGTGTTATTTTTAAGCTTGATATTTTGTAAACAGGAAGAAAAAATACTGTTCTTCGGGGGCGTTTCAGGTTGCACCTGCCTTATATTACATGTTAAATTTAATATGAAATGCACTATGTACCAAAGGGAAATAAAAATTATTATTATACCTTACATTATATATTATATATAAAATAAAAGTGATGTTTTTACAAAATTGGTACCCCAGTGAAATATCACTGTTGTTCACCGGTCGACAAATGATATGTTCCATGTCTGTCCGAAATGTATCCGTTTTTGCATTCCGGAATTACAATCTTGACCGGAAGTTAAAAACACAAATAATGAAATATGAAGTTTATGAAAACACAAGATAAAAACACACAAATAAGTGTTTATTGCCTGCACTTGCTGGGTATTTTATAAGATGAAGGAACCAGTCTGTTGAGTATGAGAATAGCAGATGCTGGGTGTTTTATAAGATGAAGGAACCAGTCTTTTGAGTATGAGAATAGCTGATGCTGGGTGTTTTATAAGATGAAGGAACTAGTCTTTTGAGTATGAGAATAGCTGATGCTGGGTGTTTTATAAGATGAAGTAACCAGCCTGTTGAGTATAAGAATAGCTGATGCTGGATGTTTTATAAGATGAAGGAACCAGTCTTTTGTGTATGAGAATAGCTGATGCTGGGTGTTTTATAAGATGAAGGAACCAGTCTTTTGAGTATGAGAATAGCTGATGCTGGGTGTTTTATAAGATGAAGGAACCAGTCTTTTGAGTATAAGAATAGCTGATGCTGGGTGTTTTATAAGATGAAGGAACCAGTCTTTTGAGTATAAGAATAGCTGATGCTGGGTGTTTTATAAGATGAAGGAACCAGTCTTTTGAGTATGAGAATAGCTGATGCTGGGTGTTTTATAAGATGAAGGAACCAGTCTTTTGAGTATGAGAATAGCTGATGCTGGGTGTTTTATAAGATGAAGTGACTGTTTACCCTTGATGGGCTCCCGATCACACACCTCCGATTTGTTGATGGTGTCCATGTTGCTCATCTTTTGAGTTTTCTGCATTGTGTTGTGTTTTTGCGTTTTGTTTGTCTTCTCCCTGTGTTGTGTATGCCTGGTGTTTCCAGTGTCTCTGGATTTTCCATTCTGGATTGCCCATTCGGTTTTTTCTAAGGGAACGACCATTTAACTTGAAGGGTGGGGTTATGGTTTTTTTCTAAAAACAATATTCTGATTCCCAATGTTGCTGAAAAAAATATTCTGATTTTGGTGGAGGAAAAAAAAAATAATATGATTCAGTTTTTGTCATATATAACCTAATGTTAAATTCTGGAAAAAAAATTCGCGCTTTGCGCGACAAAAAAAATAAATATTCTAACTCTTGTGTTGTCCGAAAAAAAAATTCTGAACAAAACAAAAAACCATAACCCCTCCCCCCTTTCAAGTTAAATGGTCGGTCCCTAACGTTTATTATTTATTCATAGCGTATGATGTTCGTGTCGTGTCGACAGGTGTAACATGTGGAGCAGGAACTGCCAATCCTGCCGATGTCCACCACCGATGTTTAGTGGGGTTCGTGTTGCTCGATCTTTTGTTTTCTTCCTAATGTTTTGTAGATCGTTGCTTGTCCTTTTGTCCTTTTTCTTTTGGCCATTATATTGTCTGTCTGTCTGTCTTCGATTTATGGTTTCTGATTACACCCTTTGATTTCGTAAAACTTCATTACAGTTAGACGGCTGTCTTCACGTCGGAAGGTTTACGGTCGCCAGCATACACTGGCTGCTCGCTGATTGTGTAGATTTACTAACTTCAATTAATATTTAGTTCTTATGCTTCAACATGAACATTTTTAATGCAAATTTCAATATGACAATATATAAAATTTTAAAAATAAATTGAGCTGAAACAATGAAAATAATATAAATAATTCAATATAGAAATAAATCTTTCTCGCCTATCAGTTTAGGAAAACGACATTCGTTATAACTGTGAGATATGAACCGCTATCGCATACTACATGGATGAAAATACAAAACAAATATCAATATATATCTAAGTAGAACCAGAAGCGTCCCGGGGGCGTCGTGGTCGTGATCGCATGGTAGTTGGACTTACAACTGCCAATGAAATTAGTGCTTATCACCACTAAGTTCGAATCCCGTTCATGGCGAAGAGTACTCGATGCAACCTAATGTGATAAGTTTGTCAGTGACTTGTGGCAGATCGGTGGTTTTCACTGGGTCCTCCGGTTACCTCCACTAAAGTAAAAAAAATTGGCATCAGAATTAAAAAAAAAATACCCCCTAAAAGTTAAATGATCGTTTCCTTATAGGTATGAACCGTCATTTTCAACAATATTTCAATTGTATTGTCGAAGTCAGTTTTATTGGTGGCGGGAAACAGGACAACCTCACAACTTTAGAGGTAATCACTTTCTAATGTTAGAACGAAGATAGAAAGACTGAAATATTAATAAAAAAAAAAGAGAAAAAAAAAAGAAGAAATACTGGTATATTAATATTTTGGAAATGATATTCATAATTTAATAATTTAATTTAAGAATTACTGATATATGACAATAAAAACTTATTTGTCTGATCGAGTGTACATGACTAGTTTCTGGAATAGTAAACCTTCATCAGTTACGTTCATAGTCAAAAGAAGGGAAAACCAAATATTGTAAAGATCTTTGAAAGCAAGTAAACCGAAATTACCCAAACGGGATACCCAAATTGGATGAGGCTACCTATCCCGAGGGAGATAAGGAGATTGAAGTTTTAAACCTTAGCAAAGGCAGTTCATTTAATGTATGGTTTGATTTGGTTTGTGGTGTTTAACACCACTTTCAACAATATTTCAGTTATATGGTGGCAGTCAGTGTTAATGGTGGAGGAAACCGGAGTACCCCGAGAAAACCACCAACCTGTTGCAAGTCACTGACAAACTTGATCACATTATGTGGTATCGAGTACCCTTCGCCATGAACGGAATTCGAACTTATAACTTTAGTGGTGATACGCACTGATTGCACAGGTAGTTGTAAATCCAACTACCCTATGATCACGACCGCGACGGCCCAACAAATGTGGAGTGGTTAAAGCAGTTAAATGTCCGTACATTATCACGTACAATGAGCTACAACATAAGCATGGACAGCACAATGGTAATGTCAATGAACGCTCGTAGTTAATTGTATAATGCATGTTCTTTAAAGTAAGAACAAATAGACAGCGGTGAAGACAATAAACGTCAGCCAAGATCCATGGTTACGACTACTACCACCTGTATCTCCGGTCGCATATATCAACGTAGGGTCATAGTAAGCACTTCCGGTGAATTTCTTGAGACGTATTAAGAATATCTGTTTGCTACCCTTTGTAACCATTTTTGGATATCCCGTAGCCATGTCTTCCCATAATCCATCATTGTATCGAACCTGAATAATATATCGATCAATATAACATTGTGACAGTTAGGAAAACATATTTAAAAAAGCCATATTTTTTTATTAGCTCTAAAGACATTAGTGGAGCAGGAATTGCGAACCCTTCCGGGGCACCTGAGTTCATCCCGAGTTGTTAGTGGAATTCGTGTTACTCGATCATTAGCTTTATGTGTATGGTAGATCGTTGTTTGTCCTTTTGTCCTTATTCTTTTGGCCATTGTTTTGTCTGTCCTGTGATTTATGGTATATTCACACTCTTCTACTAAAGACAATTAAAATTAACATTTTAGAAGAATTTAGTGATTATTGTTTATGGCCAAGTGATTTTGTTTGTCTGTGTTGTGTTTTTTGTTTGTTTGTTTGTTTTTGTTTTTGTTGTTGCTTTGTTTGTCTTCGTCATGTGTATTGTGAGTCATATGTTACCAGTGTCTCTGAATTGTCCATTCATGATTGCCCCTCCGGTTTTCTCTAACGTTTTTGATTGCCCCTTCGGTTTTCTCTAACGTTTATTTACTCTTACTCCTTAATAATGTACATGCTTAGCGGAGAAAGAAACAAATACTTCTTCTACAGTGTTTGACGCGAGCGGGGCTCGACTCTGCAATCTAGCTCACCCAAGACGTGTACACTATCATTCAATAATCCACCGATAAATCACCGATGCCATTTAGCAAATTGAAATAAATCAATCAATGCAAGAAAATAAATATCTAGAAACCTGTTTAATGTCTACTTACCTTTTTAGACATTAAAACCGCACTACCTTCCCCTAACTCGTATTCATCCGCATCGCCCTTCTTTTTAGCGTTTGATTTTTTCTTTGGAGTTCCTTTCCCTTTTATAATGATGCTAAAGTCTAAAAATTCACCAACTTGATTTTGTGTACACGAGGCAACACCACCCTGACCACAGAATCCCCAATTTGTAATTGTGGTGCTAAATTTCATGCTTCCTTTCTGTATGAGTGTACCTTCGTCCCCTAACGTTATATTTCCATCCTCTTTAAAGATGTAAATGACGGTCTCGAGTGTGGCGCCATCATCGTTTAATGTAGAGTTGAAGGTGAACGTCCTCACTCGAGTGGAATTCATAAAAATGGCGTCAACGGGTGGAGTGAACTCAAAATCCGTTGTTGCAAAACTATTGAATTTGTGCTTATTGTCCTTGATGTCGCTTTCACCATCAGCTAACTTTTCTTTCAACTCTGAAAATTCTATTGTAATTCTGTTTGGGTCAGACGAAGGATTTGGCTGATTTCCAAGTTGGATTTTACCAGAACGACCAAGAACCTTCACGTGAATGTTACCGACGCTGGCATCGCTGTCGGCTGGTGATGGCGCTACAGTCGGAGATTTATTCGAAGAGTCAAGATCAATTTGTGGATCATACATTACGCTCTTTGAAAATTTATCAAATCTGAAAACAAATAATTGTTTTGAACCTTTGGTTTCTATTTTTGGATATCCGGTGGGCGTGTCCACCCAGTCACCATCGTCATATTGTACCTGAAACATATACAAAAAAAAATTACGCATAATGTTTGATAATTATGAAAAGAAAGTTTAAACAGTGCTGGTAATCAATTCTACCAATATCAACAAAACAAACAATCACCTTAAGTTTGGATATACATGACAATATGTCCAACAACAAAACAACAAAAGTGAATGAGGTAATAAAGATTAATATGCTTTCTGTAAATTTCTTCTGTTATATAAGTTCATACGATATTTTGGCATATATCACAAAGAATTATATAGCGTTGATATACTATGCGAAAATAGTATATCTACTATGCCAGTTTCACGCGGGGAAGGTTGGGTTTTCAGCTGTCTGTCAAGCTATATATAGCTAGTCCACGTGCAAGGGGGCGGATCCAATCTGTCAATCTATCATAGTCGTCTATTATTCATGTTACTGTTTTTTAATACTTGTTATTGTTGTTAATTAAATTTCAAACTTCAAAAATCTTTATATCTTTAAAGCTTTAAATGAAACAAAGAATATTCTCACACTTTCAAGACTATCTGATCCAATATATTAGTCACCAATATCAGGACCTCCTTTATTGTAATAGTTCTCAATATATTTTGTCTACATATAACAGTCAGCATAATAATAATAATCATCATGGCTAACACAACAATATTATATAAATATCGAAGGGGCAATCCAAAATGGACAAACCGGAGAAACTTGCAACATAGGACACACAAGACGAAGTAAAACAAAACAAAAATGCAACATAATATGTTTTGGACACCACTACTATGATGCGCAAACAAACAGAAATAACGTAAATAAGACATGAGCCTTCCTACAAACAACTGGAGGTAAAGACGAACCGAGCATCGTTTTTATGAGGAAATAGCAACTGACATCACAACACGGAACTCAGAACGTAAAGACGTATAATAGGACAACAACAAAAAAGATGAACAACACGGACCCTACCAATAACCAGGGGTGAACTCATGTGCTCGCGAAGGGCAAGACATATTTAATTTTGTAGCTCGTGAGTTAGAATAAAAACGTAGAGATATAATTTAGTGCTCACGAATCGTTTGTGGAACAGCCTTCATCAGGTATGCTCACAGTCAAAACATTGGAAAGTCAAATAATTATAAATTCTTTGTGTCAAAGTAAATCAAATGACCTAAATAGGGCAGCTAAAATAGGCTAAAGTCAACTATGTCTGACGGAGGAGAACTTTAGTTTTAATAATCATTTGGGAACTGTATATTTCGATAATAAATATATCTCGTATACAATGTCAGTGCCTCGAGTCTTATGTAGAGCGAAGCGAATCAGACACTGGTGGAACAGGGAACGCGTAAATACAACCAAAATGTCATATTTTTTTGCCTATTTATCAGTAAATTAAAATAAAATTGTAAATACACGACATTGCAGTAAAACACATTATACGTTCATTGTCCGGAAATATAAAATGTATTAGTACTCGCATCGAAACAGAAAGAAAAGCTTTCCAGAGGCTCGCTTTTCTTCCTGTTTCTAAAGCTCGTTCAGAATAAATTTTATATTCGTGAACAATGGACATTGTAAGTATAGGCCTGTTTTTTAATTCTTAACCATTAACCTGGTTTTAAACTTTTTTATGGTCGAGTGTTTTTTTTACGGTGTGGTTTTAACCATGCGGTTAAATGATTAAAGAACATCTTAAGCGGGATCGAAGCACGGTTGAATATGTTTGAACCTTGTTAATTACCAGTATATGTTTGTAATAGGAACATCTGTGTATTATAGACCCATTTCCAAGTTGTTTATTGACATTCTGCATTGTTGTATTTGTTAATAAAGAATTAAATTATTGTATTTGGTTTTTTTTTGTTTTGTTTGTGTGTTTAAGAGTTGAATTGTTTTATTTGTTGATGAAGAATTAATTTTACTTTGTAAAAAAATAATCAATGAACTAGAAAATTTCTCTTAAATATTGTTCTTCAACCATTGCGTTTTTTTATCTATCTTAAACATGTTTATGGTTCATGATTTAAACATGTTTCAGGTTGTTTTCAACCATAAACAAGTTTGAGAATAAAAAAAAACAGGCCTTATATAACTGAACTAATAAATGTAGTAAGTGGACGTCGTGGCCGTGATCGTATGGTATTTGGATTTACAACTTCCTATGCAATCAGTGCATATGACCACTGATGTTATGAGTTTGAATCTCGGTCAGGGCGAGGTGTATAACATTATGTGATAAAGCTTGTCAGTGACTTGCGACAGGTCTTCTCCGGTTTCCACCACCAATAAAACTGACCGCCACTATATTACTGAAATATTATTGAAAGTGGCGTTAAACACCATTAAACACACATTAATAAACTTATTGTACTCATTTATTTGCATATCACATTTATTATTTTATTTTTTTTATTGCATCAGTTTAATTTGAATGAAATCTATATAATTTATTGATGTATAATATCTATTTGTGAAATGCTATATATAACTTTTTTTTTTTTTTTTAAATATAAATATTTCTTTTATGCTTATTTTTGTAGTGCATTTACCTTATTCAACGCATTACAGCTTTTTAATGAAATATGGAAATAAATATTTTCTTCCTTTTTCAAACATGAGTTTGATTTATACTGGATTCACTGTAAGTCTAATTACAGGTAAATCTCTTTCATCCCTTTAACATATTATTCACGTTTCTCCTACAATTTTTAGTCTATCAGTATACTATAAAATCCAAAGTGGTGAACACACCCTCATGTCAATATGTTTTTATTGATAGTCAGTTACACATTATATTGTTTACATTTCATGTACAAGAGAATAAAATGTCGGCCAAAGAACTCGAATGAATTATGATCTAGGCCAAAGAACTCGAATGAATTATGATCTAGGCCAAAGAACTCGAATGAATTATGATCTAGGCCAAAGAACTCGAATGAATTATGATCTAGGCCAAAGAACTCGAATGAATTATGATCTAGGCCAAAGAACTCGAATGAATTATGATCTAGGCCAAAGAACTCGAATGAATTATGATCTAGGCCAAAGAACTCGAATGGATTATGATCTTTCAAACTGAATTGAAATGAATAATTGAAATATTTATTATAAACTTTTACACCCATCTCGTGATGAAACTAAATAATGGATAGATGAATTGAATGAGGAACCACATGTTGTTCAATAATGCGTTGAAAAAAAGTCAATTTATTTCATAAGAATAACACCAGTTTTTCATACTATGATGATGATAATCTCGTATTTACCTTGATATCAATTTTCGTTGATATGATTGACATTGAGCTCTGGTCGTTCACATTTGAATTCGTGAGTGAGTGATTGTTGTTTAAACGCCAATTCAGCAATTTTGCAGCTATATCATGACGAGAACAAGTTAATTTTCAATGAGATGATGATGAAGTCCACTTTGTACTAGACCAACACACGCTTGGTTGGAAGTTCATAGTGCTAGCTCACTGAAACCACTGTGCGCGGGTAGACATGTCGACCCACTCGGACACATTATTCTGATTCCGAGCCAACCAGTCGTTGCTCTTTCTCCTTAATGCTGTGTGCTCAGCGGGGAAGCAACAAATACCATTTCATAGTCTTTGGTTTGACCCGCACTCGAGGCGAGCGCGTTAACCATTACCCCACCTATTCGAATTCATGATTTGGATACTTACTCACTCATACGTTCTCTATACTTCCGTGGTGAACTTGAATTCGTAGAATGAAGATATCATATGCGGATCCAAGGGGAGGGGGGGGGGGGGTAAAAACGTGTTTATACAGTATATTTCCAATGTCGCCCTTGTCATTTTTCTTTTTACCGTTTTTGTAATTTTCGCTTTGAATTACGCCTCGGTATCTTTTGAAAAAAACGCCCTCCCCCTTTTCCCCCTTCTGGAAATGTCTGGATCCGACTCTGTATCATACCAACCACAACAACGACAAACAGCATTCAATGAATAAACAAATAAAAAATGGAAAAAAAAAACCAAAACAACCCACTGTTGGAACATTTGCACAATCCAATAGAAAAATTGTAAAAAGATGCAAAATGGATACCCCTAACACACAGGTACATGACCGCTCACTTTCCTGGTTTAACACAGGCACTTCAATAAAAAGTGGCGGGGGTTAAACTGGACACAGATCCCCTCTCTTAGTGAATGGATGCGGTCATAAAAGTGCTTTCCACATGCCAATAAAATGCCAACCCTCACATATAACCGGGCGAACAGCGTTCTCATTAAGAATACTATAATCGTGAACATTTATATATACATTATATGTTATATCAGACAGGGTATATAATGTGCTTATGATATATATTCCATGAGGCCATGTTACTATTGTTTTGGGGAGACTGAAATATATAACCCGTCTGTTTTTCGAACATAAGCTTGCATTCATGGTTGAAGAACCAATGAAAATTTGTGTAACAAACTAAATCCGTAATACAATATATTTTATCTTCGTGACACAGAATTTGTCATATGTTTAATACTAATAATATTAAAGAGGGCCGATGGCCTCAACCATCATTGCATATTAGACAGCATGAAAGGCCATCGTAAAACATAATAGTGAAACAATAGTCAACTAACTTTGAATTAATCTCGATACCCCATGCCTGATATTTATCACAAAGATTAAGAAACCCAGAACAGATATCAAGGTTTGTTCGTACCGAAATGATCTGACTATAATCATTATTTATGTGGAGAATCTTACGAGAATTATCGCAGCCTTACTTATCCTATGTTGCCAGTTTCTCTGGTTTGTCCATTTTTGATTGTCCCTTCGGTATTCTCTAACGTTAAATTATTTATAAATTAATTATTTGTAACTTGCTTTATGAATACGGACAGTGAGATGGATTAATCGCACAGTAAGGTGACATAATCAGACAGTAAGGTGACATAATCACACAGTAAGGTGACATAATTACACAGTAAGGTGACATAATCACACAGTAAATTGACATAATCAGACAGTCAGTGGACATAACCAGACAGTAAATTGACATAATCAGAGTCATATGACATAATAAGATAGCAAGCTGACACAATCGGACAGTAAGGTGACATAATCAGATAGGAAGGTGACATAATCAGACAGTAAGGTGACATAATCAGACAGTAAGTTGACATAATCAGACAGTAAATTGACATAATCAGCCATTAAGTTGACTTAATCAGACAGCAAGGTGACATAATGAGACAGCAAGGTCACATAATCAGACAGTAAGTACACATAATCAGACAGTAAGGTGACATAATCAGACAGCAAGGTGACATAATCAGACAGTAAGGTGACATAATCACACAGTAAGGTGATATAATCAGACAGTAAATTGACATAATCAGACAGTAAGTGGACATAATCAGACAGTAAGGTGACATAATTAGACAGTAAGTTGCCATAATCATACAGTAAGGTGACATAATCACAGTCAGTGGACATAATCAGACAGTAAATTGACATAATCAGCCACAAAGTTGACTTAATCAGACAGCAAGGTGACATAACGAGACAGCAAGGTCACATAATCAGACAGTAATTACACATAATCAGACAGTAAGGTGACATAATCAGACAGTAAGGTGACATAATCAGGCAGTAAGGTGACATAATCAGACAGTAAATTGACATAATCAAGGGTTTCAAAGTTTTTTATAATAGGAGGTACTTCTTAAATTTTAGGAGGTACATAAAAAATTAGGCTGAGGGCCGGCCGTAAGGGGTCCAGGGGGCGGAAGTTCCTGAAATCTAGCATTTTGTGGACCAAAAAATGTACTTCAGAGACTGCAAAACATTAAGTGTTTTTGAAAGAAAAATCCCATTAACTTTAGAGTTCATATTTCACCAAAGAGTGAAGACCATGCATAATGCCTGGATTTCCCCCCCCCCCCCCCCCCCAATTTCTTTATTGAATATTTCAATTTACAGACTTCAGCCAAGATTATTCATAGATAGTCCGCCATATCTTAAAAAAAAACCAAAAGGACCATAAAGAGCTACGGTTCCGCGGCTACGCTTGACCAAGCCATTGTTATCAAAGCTTAAACTTCTCAAAATTCTTTTGTTGGCTTTGTCCTTTTCTTTTTCACAATACCTTGGCTTGTGTGTTTTTTTACTTTATTACCAGTAATTAAACTCATCAAAGGCCATTGGCACGGATCAAGACATATAAGTGTCATAATTAATGAAACATATAAATTTAATTTGCAATCATCAATCTTTAATAAAATTTATAATTTTAATAGATCAATACAAATATAATTAAACAAAAACAATATATATTGTTACTTTCACGACTTGTGTGCAAAACAAATCTTCGAACAAAAACGATTCGCGGGAAGACATTTATTAACATTTGAATCAGGCCTAAATTAAAATGTTGTTTGTTTGCCGTCAGTCGACCGACCCAAAAAAATCCACGCGACTCGAAAGATTTTATTGCTGTTTTTAAAATAATTTTTTTTTTATTTCCGAAATTTCCGTTCCGGTCCGTTCCGTGTTTTAGTAAGGTTCCGGTTTCCGGTATATTCGGAATTCTCGTAGTCTTTCCATAGTTCGTGTCGATAACAGCCGTTAATATTAAATACTTTTTAAATTTTACCTGTACAAAGACAAATACGAACGTCAAAAACCTGGCCCTAAAAGAAAATAACAAGATATCCATCAAAGTCAATGATCTAGGCATCTAGGACATAAATCATGCAAATGATATTGCAGCTTAGGACCGTTAGATAGCATGCTGAACTGACTGATTAATCCTGCCCCATTTCTGTGTCTGTCCTCAACCAGAACCCAGATATCAAAAACGTAATCAAACATTACAATTTACAAACAATAAATAAATAATAATAATTGCTGGTTACATAATATAGGCAGCTAATTGTCAAATAATTGAAAATAAAAGAAATATATTAAAGTAAAGAAAATAGATATTTTAAAATAATATACAATTTCTTCTTGCTTAGGAATATATAAATAGAAAAACCGGCGGGTGGAGCTGCAGTGCATAGGAACAGACAAAATAAATACCGCGGTATCATATGATAGGAAGGGAGTATAATTCGTATTTGAGCCATGTCCGGTCCCTTTTCAAGATTTCTAGTAATTTTCTATCCTTTATCTCCTCGTATCCCCTTTTAAAAATGTTTTTCAGCACACTTTCATTTCTGTCCTTATTTGAAATGAAACATAGTAATCTCCCCTTCGAGGAAAAATCAATTTTGTGCATTTTACCTTTTTGGATATAACGACATTGCCGCCACCTAGCTCATATTCTTCTGCTGTTGTTCTCTTTCCACCAGCCATCTTCTTTTGTGGGGAAGCCCCTTTACCTTTAATGGCGATTGTGAAGTCCAGATATTTACCAGTTTCGATCGTTTGTCCTCGTCTACATTCAACATCGGGATCACCACAAAACATCCAGTCATCAATCCGTATATTGAATTTGACAGATCCTTTGGAAACCGTTGTATTTTCTCCACCCAAACTAAATGTGCCGTTTTCTGAGAATATGTAGACATCGACTGTCAATTTCGCACCAGATGCTATGTAGGCGGTAAAATTAAAATATTTAGCTGATATGTTTTCAAACATGTCATCTGAAACTTCAGAAAATTCAAACTGTTGACTAGCAAATGTATTGAAACCATGTTTTTGAGTTGTATTTCCAGACTTGCCAACATCGTCACCATTTTCAGCCTTTTCTTTTATCTCGTCAAATTGTACAACTATTCTTTTTTCATCTGTTTCAATATCCATAGATCTGCTCATCATTATTTTTCCAGAATGCCCCAAAATCTTAACATATATCCCGGCATCGCTGGCTACAGTTTCGTTGTCAGATTCTGCCAAAACAATACTTAATACCCCCAGAAATAACAATAACGTATTTACAACTGAATCGGCCATCTTCAATTTGAACTTTTCAAACCATGGTCTAACACTAGTCATTTCGTATCATAACCATTTCGTACCTGCCATTTCGTACCATAGTGAAAATCATTTTCGTACCATAACCATTTCGTACCATTGCCATTTCGTACCATATGCAGATCGATACATTATTACCATTTCGTACCATATGCAGATCGACACATTATAACCATTTCGTACCATATGTAGATCGATACATTATATGACCATATCGTACCATATGCAGATCGATACAATATACATGTATGACTATTTCGTACCATATGCAGATTGACACATATGACCATTTCGAACCATATTAAAAAATACATTATGACCATTTCGTACCATATGCAGATCGACACATTATGACCATTTCGTACCATATGCAGATCGATACATTATTACAATTTCGTACCATATGCAGATCGACACATTATGACCATTTCGTACCGTATGCAAAATCTTATGAAGATAGTACATTTATCCTTATTTTACATCATATATATGGGAAAAAAATATATACATGTATATATATACATATTATTAATTTTATTAAATGTTCAGTGATTTCAACATTATTTATTATTTTATTTAATAAAGATAATTATTCCGTTACAACTTGTAGAACCTTTGAAGTAATAAAGCTTTGTCTGCATTTAATTTATTATTTGCTTAACAGTTAATCAAAGATGGTAATTAAAAAATAAAAGAACTAATCATTGTCCATTTGCTTTTATTGCTATTAGATCAAAGGTAGTGTTTAGGAAATGAATTGAAAGGAAGTCCAAACTGATATCGTTTGAAGAGAAATTCGAACAAAAGTTACCCAAGCTCTTATTTTCTAAAGAGAAAGCCATGCACTTTTTTTGTTTTTACAAATATTTCCTGCTAGTTTATCCAATCAAATTACTTGAATTTTTTTGAAAATTGGCTCGACCAATAATTTCATTTTTGATTAACATGAAAAATCTTAAAAGTGATTTTTTTATGAATATAATTCATATGCAAAAATGACGGGTAACGAATGTCTACGTTGCAATTCCAGGGTTAGACCAAGACAAGAAGCCATGCAGTGTGACAACTATCTACGATGGCAGCATCGTGTATGTGGTACTGGTAAGTGTAAATTATAATTATTAGTAGTTAATGTCTCTTTTCCGTACAGCGGATTGCAAGTGACTGATCTCTATTAATTTTTAAACATCCAAGTATCTACAACTGAGGAGACAAACTTAACCATAATAAATATATGCACGAATTGGTCATAGTGGTATTCTATTTCTATATGGTACGAATTAGTCATAGTGTATTCTATTTCTATATGGTACGAAATGGTCATAATGTATCTATTTCCATATGGTACGAAATGGTCATAGTGTAATTCTATTTCCAAATTGGCTACTGAGCAAGCAATGTATGGTATGAAATGGTTATGGTGCAAAATACATATGGTACGAAATGGTTTCTGGTTATGGTACGAAATTGCAATTTTGTGGTACAAAATGGTAAATTATGGTACGAAATGGTTATGGTGCAAAATACATACAGTACGAAATTGCAATTTTGTGGTACGAAATAATGGTAAATTATGGTACGAAATGGTTATGGTGCAAAATTCATATGGTACGAAATGGTTTCTGGTTATGGTACGAAATTGCAATTTTGTGGTACGAAATGGTAAATTATGGTACGAAATGGCAATGGTACGAAATGGTTATGGTACGAAATGACTAGCTTCGACGCATGTTAAGTGTCATGTGCATAAATCGATTTATCCCGTGATCGCATGACGTTCCACTCAACGACTATATTCACTGGTATTAAACTGATGTTCGTAACTTAAGTTACCTACATCCCAACATGGCGGACACGGAAAATGGTAAATTAGAATATCATTGTTTTCTCTTTATTTTTAGCTTATTTTCAAATATTGTCATTTCAAATGTATAGATATTTTAACAATTAACTGTAGTGATATGCTTAAATCAACTGTAAATTCTCCTATGTGGCACAAAACCTACTTTAAGAAATACAAATGATGTAAGTAACTTTAGAATTATTTTTGAACGATGTTCGTAACTTTCAAATATGATGTTGGTAACTTTAAAGTTTGGTGTTTCTAAAATCATATTTAAAACATTTAAAGAACAACGCTTTTGCAATAAATAAAATTTGAAAACAAAGAAAAACATCCTTGAAGTGATAGAGAGAGTAATAGAGGTGGGAGAGATTATATAATGTACGAGAAAAAAAATACAGAGCGGAGAATGAGAGGGTTATGAATGAGTGAGATGAACGAAAGATGAGGGTAGCGGGAGAAGAACACCTTACCTAGTTCTAATAATAAAACCCTAAATGCTCGCTTACTCGCAAGGGTTATAACGGGATACCATTACACGTAATGGAGCAGCCGCCGAGATTTTTTGCGCTCGCTTACAGAGTTTCTGACGCCTGCATTTATCAATAATAAGACATAACCTTTCCTTCTGTTCATTATTATAACAAGTTTTTATCACCTACCAGTATTTTAGAATGTAATTCCCACAAAATAAAAATCCATGTTTACTTTCACTCTGAACATTTTGAATTTCGTCATTTCCGGCCTCACTATTTGGATGTCGATACCATATTTGGCGATTAAGGCGTGAATGTTTATATCAGCCGTCGTAAGCATCGTAGTAAGAAATACCATATTTAGAAAAGTTCCGCCTTCCGTAGTTTCCGGTTATGACAAACAATCGATAAATTTGAACATGGTTGTTGCTACCTTTGAAAAGCATATATTTCTCGGTCAAACCGATTTAACAAGGACTGGGATCATCAGTAATAGTTATAATGAAATGTTTGAAGCGTAAATAGTGAGTTTTTATGTTTCAACTGCAACTTTTTTTTTGCTCCATTGCGACAAATGGGACCGCGTTGTAGCTCTGCCGAGACACAAGTTTGTCACAGGAGCTACATTATTGCAGCTAACCTTACCCAACGCTCGTTTCCAATTAGCAATAATAAAAACGTAGCTTTGCGTTTCCTGTAATCTTTTGTAATCTTACAGCGATGGATATCGAGAATGCAGCAGTCGATTCAACACATGTAGTTGTAAGTATTATATTGATATTTCTATTTGGTCTTGGACTGTGTGTTCTAGAAGGGTCTTTCATAAATTACGATCTTCCAATAGGGCGTTTTGACTTCCGTCCTTTGGGTGTTTAGGACCTCCCATGGATCATCATTAAATTCGATGAGGGTCATTCTGGGTCAATCGTAACTACTCGGCCATTCTCGCTACCCTGCAAATAACCTCGTATGCATTAAGCGTATAAATCGCACTACTTTTCACATGTCAGTTACATGAAAGTTTGATAAAGTTATATTTTAAACAATTTTCTATATTTCAATTAAAGTTTTAATTAGTTTTGCATGATTAGATTTTACTTAGTATGTCTTCCATATTGGATTTTCGTGGACTATATTTTTGTGCGGCTTAACTTAACTTAACTTCCGGCAAACAATTTAAGAAGAATTTCTACTGTGTACGTACGAGGTTATTTGCAGGGTAGCGAGAATGGCCGAGTAGTTACGATTGATTCTGGGTCTCATATATAAATTCTAACAAAGTATATTTGTATGTAAATTAACAGTTCTATGTGTAAATATGACCAGGCTCAAGCTAGCGACCAATTTCTAGTGACCAATAAGCTAGCGACCAATAAGGCGATATGTCTCAAAACCAAAAAAAGAAATAAGAGCAAAATGTACTTTTAAAGATTTCTAGCGACCAATTGAGCCTGGTGTAAATATGCCGTGAATTATTACCAAGTATTTTAAGAATGACACATCTAATTATTTCCCGTTAATGTTGAAATGAAACCAGACTAATTTATTATTAATTTGTTAAGACTATTGTACTAAATACAGATAAATAAAGATTTATAATACTTTTTAACGAATCTATAATTTGTAAGTATTAAATTGGATTAATCTATGGTAAAGCTGTTTTCGAAAAGTTCATTTTTTTATATCATACTATTTCAAGTTTTACAAATACATATATATTTATTAATATGCATTGCAATTAACAGGATGTTAGTCTGAACAGTCTTGACGGTATATAAACGAATTAGTTTAATATCAATAGTTTTTTAAATCAGGATCGCATACATGAATTTCCTTCACCCATGTTAAATATAATTATACACATAGATTTCCTACAAGTCCATTATCTATAGTCTTGTATACTTTAGTAAATATGTTGCTATAAGTAATATATATCTACCGACAATATTTATATAGTACAGATACATTGCTTTCAGCAGCAAACTTATTAAAGGGGTACGCACAAGATACAAATAGGTTAGAAAGGGACTTATTGTAGCAAGTCTATAATTGTTAACATTGACATGATTACGATGTTTCATGGATCAACAAGTCTTCAACTGTCAATAAGTCGCATGTGACGCTAAAACAAATCAACATCATAAAAATGTGAGAAAGGTAGAATACTGTACATGTATGCGACCCTGAATTGTTTTTTCTTCTTAATACTCGTTCTATATGCTTTCGTTTCGTTGTTTGTTGTTCTTTTTATTTTTAAGTTGTTTGCATGCTTAATTTTGCTTTTAAATTGAAACCAAGAGTCTTCTTAGATTAAATATGTTAAAATAATATAGAAATAATTAATTCACACTGAAGGTTTGATAAAAATATTCAGAATAAAAAGATTGGAAATTCAATCTTGATTTATTTAGTTTTGAAGTGTAAAAATGCATTATTTCATATTAGAACTAGAAAGAACTGTTTTAGAAACCTAAAACTTATGTCTTTCCTTAATGCGGCCATCTGTACAACAATAAGTTACACATTATGAGTTGAATGATACTATTTAAAAAACAATTATTTGACCAAATCCATTATTTCACAACCATCCTCGATGTATGTCAGCTGTGGAAAATATACAGGTACTATTTTCCCAAGTAACGTTCCTAAAGCATTTAATTCCTCTCTTGTTCCAAAATCAAAAAAAGATTGTAGCTTATCAGAAATTGGTCTTTCAATTCCATGGTACACACAATCAAAATGTTCTTGTTGTTCTCGAAGTGTCGCCAGACCTAAAGCTCTGAATAAAGTACTTCCAGTTACTCTACTATCCTTTCTCAATTGTAGCCATCTATCTGTCCGTTACTTCGTTATGCTGCTATCTTTAGCATCTAATAATATGTCTTGTTTAGTTTCCCTCAAGCAAACATAGTTGGACTGTTTGTCTAACAATATTGTTGTTTTGCTCCCAAGTATATAATTGTCCGATGTTCCGTTAATACACGAGATGACATAGCCTAATTTGTCGATGCATTCTAGTAACTCAGCAATATAAGACTGGGCATGTATAAGTTTGGTTTGCCAGTAACTTATCGCACCAGAGAGCTTGCTTTGTTTCCAGTCGCCTTCTACCAATTTCAGAAGATTTTGTAGGTGTTGTTTGCGTTTAACAAATTCTCTCAGCTCTTTAATTCTTCTGCTCATGTGAGTAATCGAAATCAACATACTTTGTTTCATCAATCCTTTGAAGTCATCTTCCATTTTGTCTACTTTTTCGACTCCATCGACGAATATTTCCTTTAAACGTGATGTTATGATTGTAAGGTTGTCCGTTTCTGTTTTAAGCCTGTCCTTCCGTTCCATAAGAGTAGGAGAAACTTCAAAACCACCCAAATTTTCATCGCCCTTGTCTCCTAGTCCAATTGCAAGTTTCTTGCCATCAATAGATAACTTAACATCTTTTCCTTTATTGACATTGGCAAAGGCGTCCAGTGGTATATTTAATAATCCTGGAGAACCTGCATCTAAAGTATATTTAGACGTTTCTTTTGATAACATAGGATTAGAAGAAACCGAGAAGTTTATTCTGCAATCAAGTGGTGAAATACTCGACAAAGATTCATTCATTGTATTCAATCCTTGTGCTTTGAATCCTTGGAAGAAATTAACACCTTTACCTTTAAACAATTTCTGAACTGGTAACCAGAATTCAAGAGTTTCATTACTGTACCTAACCGCATTGATGGAATCTTTTGAGTAAAAATTGCCAATATCTAGAAGTAGATGGAATGCTATGTTTTCTGTAAGTATTCTTTCTCGGATGCATTTCGTAACTGTTACAAAGTCGTCCTACCGTTGCATTTCTTTTAAAACATTAATGACATCGGGGAGTATGCTATACAATTCTGAAAAGTCGGTTTGAGTCCATTTGTCCGTATGTATCGTGTCTGTTTGGAATTCACAGCAGTCAGTTTTAACTTTCAGTTTTCTCTTGAACGAAATATTTTTTTCCTCGCAATTTACATTGCTTATATAACCTTTTCTGTGGTTTTTCTTCAATTTAATAATGTCTATGGCAAAATGAATTGATCTGTATGCATAGTGTTCAATACTTTCATCGAAAATCCGTTGTCTTAAGCTGAACTTACCTCCTGTTTCATGTTGATTAACGGTGTGTATCAATATATCATTGGGGTTCTTTGACACTGTATTGCATTGGTAACACATGAAACTATCTGCAATAATGAAAATATATTCTTGTAATCGAACGAACAGACATTGGTTTGATGTAGACTAAACTAAAACATACACCACAAAATATTGTATATTTGATCACGAGAGAGAACAAATAAAATCTACATAAAACCAGTATTAAAAATAAAATTTATGAAAGACCATCATTTGATCAGTCATGCAGAAACTAGATTCAATCTCTCAAACTGTTTCTTAACGAGCAATTAAGCACCTTCTTATTATTTAACAGTTATGGAAATCTGCAGTTACGGACATCTCTTTCTAAAGTTACGAACATCACTTTAAAGAGTTACGTACATCCTTCAATTTTTTTCAAGTTAATATTTCAATGGTCTCATAAGAGTTTCGTCATTTTTATGTATGCATTCGAGTATCTAATATTCCCACCTGTAATCATACCGTATGGACTTACTAATACACACTACTGATAAAGAGAAAACAATGATATTCTAATTTACCATTTTCCGTGTCCGCCATGTTGGGATGTAGGTAGCTTAAGTTACGAACATCAGTTTAATACCAGTGTATATTGAATGGGTATTTCACAGTGTTTACTATTTGTCACAGGTGAGTAATTTATGTTAATACATAAAAGGAAAGTATAAACAGCGAGTACATATTGATTTTAATACATGGTGTTAACGTAAAAATGTGCACACTAAAAAAAACCTGAAAGGGTATTATTTGGGCGTCGTTTCGATCGCCATTTCCTTAAATTGGTGACCTCAATTTTATACAAATTACATCAAAATTACGGAAGACTTATGCTTGAAAATTGAACATGATGTACAAAAATGATTTTTATGACAAAAAATATAAAAAGTCGTCTTAAGTCGTCTCAAATTATCTCGTTACGGCCTCCCAAAAGTACTCAATTTTTGCTGTTTTTTTCGATCCGGCGACTAACATCGTGTTACTTTAGTACGATCGTTTCACAGAGAAATAACATACATTTTACAATTTTCTTGGCAAAATTGTCATCCAGACTAATTATAATATAATTCAGATGCAATACATGAACATCGATCAGTAAAAGAAAAAAAAAAGAGACGGAATTGATGCAAAAAGTTGCCAGTTTGCTCAGGAATACAGAGTAGTAGCACACACAGTGTCCCACATTTTTTGTGAGCAAGGAAGATTTCTTTAGGATAAGGGAAATCTTGTCCACACCTTGCTCATGTCTTTAAATCTAAAAATAAGTAAATCATAATACAGTAATAAATACTGTCAGAATGTTGAATAACCACAGGCACTTGAAGTCCGGACCCCCCTTTTTCCTCATTTGGTCCCTCCCGCGATTATGGTATGGATCTTTGTCTGGAAGTATATCTTTGAACCATTTATCCATATGTTACAACATTTCATGTTACAACTCTCTCGTTCTAATAACTTTTGTTTTTAGGTCCAGCTGCCGTACTACTTATATATACATAAGTACTTATATATACATAAGTAATACGGCTGCTGGACCTAAAAACAAAAGTTATTAGAACGAGAGAGTTGTAACATATGGATAAATGGTTCAAAGATATACTTCCAGACAAGGATCCATACCATAATCGCGGGAGGGACCAAATGAGGAAAAAGGGAGGTCCGGACTTCAAGTGCCTGTGTGAATACCCCCCCGTGCAATAATAGTCAAAAGTGACGGTCAGCACGTACCATGTAGATGTAGATATCCCATTATCAATTTTCATGTACATTTGTATGAAACCATTCCCATGTGAGATTCTCTGTCCTTTAATAAATACTGTCAGAATGTTGAATATCCAAAGGCAGGGCAAATCCAAATACATATTTGTTTTCCTTTCTGCATTCCATACCATGCTTTCTGACACTGTTTAATGTTTGTTTATTAAAAAAAAACTTGCTTGGGTGTGTAATTTGTCCTGAGAGGAAGCAAAGTTTTCATAAGTTCTTTGAACACATGTTGAACAAATCTTCTGTGAAATATTATATAGGTTCCAGACAAAAAAAATATCATGTGAAGATTTGTTCCACTGGAACTGTGTTCCATACCATAAATGTATACATACAGGTATGTAGTGGCACCCTTAATCATTACTGTATTTGACCTAAAAGGGACTCCTTTTAAAAAGATCAAGTGCCTGAAGTGGAATTTGAGTAGGGAATGCATATTGGGTCAAAAAGAGTAGTTTTTAGTCTTTCAAGAAATTCTTTGCATTTTACTTATAGTAATTGCTTGAATCTATATACATGTATCATTTTTAGATGGATACTCCAGTGTCACATACACACACACAAGATACAAGAAAGTGCTTGTTTAAGAGTCTTGTAGATGCAATGCAAGAATGTGACCTACCTGGATATGTTACACCACTTGTAAGTACTTAGATCAGAGAAAATTAAAAGAGGAACTGATAGTAGTATTTTATCATGAAGTTTAAATTATGGTGAACAAAAAACAATTCTTCCAGAAACTAGTTGGACATCCATAATACAGCAATAAAAGTGCACGGGTTCCTTTTGTTTATACTTGCTCAGGTTTTCTCTCATGCACATTTACTTCATATCCGTTCTTTTTTCAATACATGTTTCATTCACCAAAAAAAAAAACCTACACTACTACTCTTTAGTAAACACTTGATGTATTTTATTTAAATATAAAATCTAATGTAAATCAAGTTCAGCCCTTTGATTTGAACAAATATAGGGCTATGCCGAGCTCAGCATGATACAACCACATGATAAGTGTTTAGTGAAGTTAAATGAGTAATTGTTGTTGCTTTTGGAGTACAGTTCGTTCGGATGGAGTCCTTATGCATTCATTTATAATACCACAACGTACACTATTTACTTTTTACCTTTACTTTTACCTAAAGTACCATTGTACATGTATAATAAATTAATCAAATTTACGTCACCATTCCCACCCCAAAAAAAAAATCTGGAACACCCCCCTTTGAAAAAAGTCTGGATCCGCGCCTGACAACAATAATACATACGTCAGCAATAGTAGAATAAAATATACAACATTATAAACACTTTGGTCTACATCATAAATAAACTTATTTATAGACTTAAAGTAATATGAAATGCCAAAATCATTATTTTCAGTTTTCTAAAAATTTCTGATATATGTAAAGATTAAATATATAAAGAAAGTAAACCATTCACTTTTTGAGAGCTACGATGCATAATTCAGGAGAAAACGTCATTTTATTCTGTCTTCGATAATTCTTGCTACCCGGACAATAATGCAAATCATATGCTATTGACCTCAGATTTGAACTCATTCGGTAGAGATTGTTATAGTCTTGACAGGTAACATCATTTTCGTTTCGATTTACATTCCATTATTTTCCATTCAATCCACGATTAAAAATAATTTTCCCTTAGCGAAACGTTGAACAAGGATCTCTTTACCTGAAAAATAAATATATATCACCATCTATGATCTAAACTACCGTAAATGTCTTTTAACGGCATTATGTGTATAATCAAGGACGTATATAGAATCTTATATACGTCCTTGGTATAATTCAGCAAATTTCGCGGGGCCCAGTAAGGGGACACTGCATACGCAACTTGTAATTATGTTAAAACATTATTTTTTTTCTATATTAAAAATGAATACTACGTTGTTTCAAATCTATTTAAAATTTATTTGGCCTAAGAGACAAGAATGTGAAAGAAAGCACACATTTTTTTTTATCTCATAATAATATATATAGGCAAATAATTTGATTCTGAGGGGGCCTGGCAAAAAAGGTTAGAATATTTGACAGAAAATTCATTCGACACAAAGTGCAGGACAGGTTATAACATTGTTTACTCAGTTCAGGCCAGATTATTTTTTTTAATTTTCTATGAAGCAAAGGCCAAAATTTGTTTCCAACTGGGTGGCCAGATTATTTATTTTATTTACAAAAACTGCCAGAGATGTTTATTTCACCAAAAACTCGTTTCATATTACTTTAAGATTTAACAAATAAAACGTATTTGTCTATTAACAAGTTAACTACTATACTCCTAAAAACAAGGATACTATTTCTGTCATTCGTGATTTTTAACAAAGCATGTTTTTAATTGTTGAAGTTTTTCAAAGATGAGGAAGTGTCTTATTTGCAAACAAACAAGGTGAAAATTTCTACTTCGACAGTGATTTAATTAAAAAAAAAAAATGAAAATCATTTAGCCCAAAAAACATTTAATTTCAGCTTCTGTTACAGATGCTGTTCCGTTACTGATCAATTCTCGATTCGGTGAGGGGCCCGGGTGGCTCAATGAGTTAGGTCGTTGGATCTAACAGCTCATACAAGCCTATCACCAATACGGCGTGGGTTCGCGCCCAGCTTTGTAAATTACAAAAAGGGTGCATTCGACTCGCAGCCGCAAGTGATAAAGCTTACCACATATCCAGAAATTGATGGTACTTTCCTCATACATATTCATCATATTTAAATTAGATTTTGATCACGTGACTGCAGTTTCAAGCTTGATGGATCGTTTATTAGATTTGTCAAAAAATAGCCTACAGTACGGAAATTCAATGTGTACGTCAATGATTCCAAAATTAAAAGTTATTGTTTATTTCCGCAAAGTTTTTCTTCTGTCAAAATTCAAATATTTTTGTTTTGTAACGATTTTAGACATGTCTTTGATATCGCGATCATGCAAAAATGATGATATTATATTTAATGTGGGAACCCCGAGTTTAGAAGCTAGAAATATAAGGTTAGTCAATATAATTACATATGTTGTTATTGAGGAATCTAAATTAATTTCAGAAAATATGTCGCCAAATGTCATTCATTGTTAAATTTTGTGTAACACGCCACCAGTTTCATGTATTTCAGACATTTTTACATAGACTCTTAAGGCCAAAAAAGGGTTCGTCGCCTCGGATTTTCATTTAGTCCAGGAACCTTGAATATTTAATTGTTTTCATTAATTTTTATTTCATTTAATTCAGCTTGATTCAATGTATCATTTTCAAGTTCAGAAAATGACACACATGCAATTATGAATGATATCGTCTATATAGATCATATGAAAATTGCAGACGTCCCGGCGTCGCCATCTTAGATATGCAAATGAGCAAAGTACCCATCATTTCTGGCTATGAGTTGCCTGCCCAGGGTCGGTGGTTCTCTCCGGCTTCCTCCACCACTAAAACTGGTCGCCATGATATAGCTGAAATATTGCTGAAAGTGGCGTTAAAACACCAAAAAATCAATCGATCAATCAATCGATTCGGTGATTATCTGCATCTCTTCTATCCATTATGTATAGGCCCATTGTTTTTAAGTAATTATCGAGAGATACGAGGACATTCTCCAACATAAAATCCATGCACCCATTGTACTTTATTAATTATTAATCTTGTAACAAAAAAAGTCTGCGTATAGTACAAAGAGAACAATAACTCTCCATTCCTTAAAAATAATGGAGAGATTTGACAATAGATTTATATCACAGGTGGATTTTAACTTCTAATAGACCACTACAGTTTGGACAGTCTGTATTATCTGATAAAAAAATCAATTAAACGTGCCTTCAGGTTACTAGCCTCATTTCTTAATTGACAATGACTTTGTTAAACTTAAGCTTCCT
The DNA here is from genome assembly GCA_963383655.1 of Bathymodiolus septemdierum. Lineage (NCBI taxonomy): Eukaryota > Metazoa > Mollusca > Bivalvia > Mytilida > Modiolidae > Bathymodiolus > Bathymodiolus septemdierum. The sequence continues at coordinate 30,244,741 of OY726531.1, forward strand.
TATTCCAAAATTATAAAATTCACCCGTGTAGCAAATCTTATAGCAAATGTGTTATTTTATTTTTAAAGATATTTAAACTTGGAGATACTGTACATATATTTAGGGGCACCTTTTTTTTTTATCTACCCCAGCCAAGTGTTAATGTTTTCATACGAGGGGGGGGGGGGGGGGGGGGGGAGGGTGGTGTTCAACGTTCACCGGTCTGTTCGTGACCACCGGCGCCTAATTATATTTAAGCTTTAAATAACTCACAATAAATCCGATAGTCACAATGTAGTTGGGGGAAAATGACGAAAGTGACGGTAATTACCAAAGAACACCATCAGTTAAAGAAATGCACGCATCCAGACTACCAATCTACTCCGTCATTGACAATTAAATTATTTTCTACCATTTCAGTTTTGTACTTGCGGAAACGATGCAGTTATGGTCCGGTAACCAATTAACAGTTTATCTCGTATCAATTTACATTGTGATTGGTCAACAGAAAACCGTGCTTCAGCAGGTGCTTTAATTATTACATCGCCACTTCAGATTTCTACAAAATGTCGAAAGAGGGTCAGATTATGGATGCGACGTCTCCACAAACAGCAGTTGTCTCTAGTGGTAAAGGGATATACAATTATGAATTAGTTTTAAACAAATCTGAAAATAGTTAAAACTTGAAAAGTCACAAGCAATTTGTGGCATGGAATGGAAAATGACCCCTTTTTTCATAACATTTTGTTTACATATTACAAAAGTCGAAAAGAAAAAGGACAAACAACGATCTACAAAACATCACAGGTACTTGTGGACAGTACCCTATATGATTGCTCCTCCCCCTTTTTTTTTAACGTCGATTTTTGTTCATGTACACAACAATTTGCAACTTTCTATGTATCACTGGATGACATACAAATGTATATACAATAAATACAATCAAACAGTAGTTTCTATCCATGCCGGGTTTCTGACATATATATAGCTCTCTTATATACATATGTCAAAAACCCGGTATGGATAGAAACTACTGTTTGATTGTATACCGGTATATGTCGTCCAGTGTTACATAGAAAGTTGCAAAATGTTGTGTACATGAAAAAAAATTGATGTTCAAAAAAAAAGGGGGGGGGGGGGAGGAGGAGCAATCGGAGGCATCATATAGGGTCCTGTCCACAAGTACCTGTGCAAAACATTGCACAGAAAACTGAAAATCGACCAACACGAAGGGTACCAGCTACAACTATGCTGGTACTTGTAATGCTAGCAAGCAAGCAAGATGATGCATGATCAGGGGGTCGAGACGTGGTATTCTGGGACATTAAGAATATATGACATAATTAGTAGTTGGGGAGACATTTTTTTATTAAATTGTGGTTTCTATCATAATCATAGAAATAAACTTTTCGAAGCTATTAAATTAACCTGCAAATTTGAAAATTTCAAATTGCTATCGTCTTTGAATAAATTGTTATATTAATTATATTAATATTTTAACTGAAATTTGCAGATTTCTGCTTGACAATCATTGCATATCTGACAAATGATGATCTGTACTTTATTATCTTAATTCAGATTATTATCTGTTTACTTTATTTGTATCTTGTATCTATGCCACCTGTGGGCCCTACTATGGTTAATAAAGAATTTGAATTTATAATGAACCTTGTGAATGCAGACACAAGTATACAAACTGCTGATACCAGTCAATCAGATTACATATACATGTATACATACACGTACACATTGAGAAAAGGAAAAAGAGATGAAATGATTTTAAGAAATTTTTAGCGAAAATGAATTTGTATACAAAGTTGAAAAAAAAATGGGAGGATGTATAATTCCTAATCTCTCTTGAGATTAGGATTCCAAAGAAATTTTCCTGGGAAAAGGGTAAGAGTTCCTTATGGCACCCCCACCCAAAATCTATGGGATTTGTATATTTAATAATAAGCATATTAATTTAATTATTTTGATCATAAAGGGTTAGGGTTTGGGTTAGCGGAATAGGGTTAGAGTTCGGATAATAATATTATTTTTGAATGGTGGTGCCATAAGGAACTCTTTCTGGGAAAAGTTAAGGAGAGCATGCAGGCTTGTACCTGCTTGTTGAGTAAAGAATTTACAGATATTTTTTCCAGAGCCAAAATAATGTAGCAGTTAACTTCTTTTTCGGAAAGTCTGCATTACCTATGATTTGAGATGGAGGGGATCAATCAGTGATTTTCCGACTGTGTTTAAAGCTCTTTATTTTCCCAATTTCATGGAGGAAAATTCCCAATAGCATGGTGATAACATTATTCGTAATGGTAAAATTCGTTAATGAAACTTCATTGAAATCTTTTTCAAATGAAATTAAAAGTCAAACATTTTCATGTTTATGACCTGATTACTGTTTGTTTTGATTATGCAAGCGAAATACTATGCACAAAATACCGGGAACCAGTGCAGTATATTGGGTCGCAGCAATCTCCGGGTACTGCAGTTTCCTCAACCAATGAAATTGACCGCCACGATATATCTGAAATATAGTGGTGTTAGACACCATAAACCAACCAACCCGCCATTATGCATTATTATGGTAATTGATAATGAGTTGTTTACTATAAATATTTCAGGGTTGTCTATGAACTTGACAAAACATTTTTACTTTGGACTATTTTCGGCAGAATATGCAAATTTAAGCCTGCTTTGAATAAACTTAATTTTGAAAATCTCTGAAACCATTTGCACTTGGACCAAATTTTACCATATCTGGCTTGGATAATGCCATGTCTGCCTCCTTTATGATTTTGTTATTTTTTGCCATACATCTTGGCTATTCTTGATCGCAAAAACTTTTCAATTATTTGGCCTCCAACTATTTTGGCTTTGGGTGTACCTGATGAAGGTTATTCCAGAAACAAGTCATCCCAAAGTACATGTACATGTATGGCATAAAAATTCTAAAATTAGAATAATTCATATGAGCAATTGCAGGTTTCTTGGGAGTCATCAGTTTGGAGATAAAATATATGCTAGACTTATACACTTGTAAAAGTTATATTTCTTTGGATTGTCTCCCTTTGATGATCTCCGTGTAGTAGCTACAAAATAAAGAAAATGAATGACAATATATCTTAATTTTTGGATTCCCTCCCTTTAATGAGCTTAATTTAGTAATCACAAAATCAAGAAAATGAATAACAATATCTCTTGCTTTTTGGATTGCCTCCCTTCAATGAACTGAATTTAATAGTAAAAAAAAAGCAAATAATGAATAGAAATATATATCTCAGTGCCTGAAATGAGGGCTAGCCTTTAGCTGGCCCGAAATTTTTTTTTTGGACCAGTAAAAAATTAGTCACTGGTCCAAATGGCGAAATGGTGGCCCAATCATTTTGTGACATTTTTTTTTGAAAAAAAGACATCAGATATCAATATATAAACAGTTCAGATTAATTAATTTTTATTAGTAACGTTAAAATTAATTCTTTCACTAGTCTCACGAGGGTTGAGGGGGGGGGGAGGGTCTTCAAGGTAATTTTGGTAGGTACAGGTGTGCAGCTGAAATTGCGGAAACACCCCAATGCATATATTGCTATCTAATGAAACCTGAATTTACTTGTTATAACCTTTTTGACAACCTTGACGCCATTGGCTAGGGTGGTCTTAAGAAACGATGTTAGTCCATCGGATGGGGACAATAGAAGGCTGGTTTGTGTAAGGGGAGATCAATGCCATGATCACATTAAAGACATCCGGAAAAGAGTAGACTAATGCCACGACAAGGACCGCTCTTGCACTCCCCAGAGTGACATCACTTGTTTCAATCCACTATGAAGAAGTGATTTTAAAGTAAAATAACCTCTCAGTTCGGGGTAACGTCAGTTGGTTATTCATTCCAAACAAGTATCTCACCAGTTTGTTGAAATAACAAACGGTGCTGTCATTTTCTGTTATATATTAAACAACAGTTAACTTTTCCTGTTTTTTTTTATTTGTAAACAAAAGTTCTGGTTCCAAAAAAGAAAACCACTCCTAATTGTCATTAAAATGTAGCAGTGTACACATGAACTATGAAAAGTTTAAAAGAAGTGACAGGCCAGATCGTTTCCGTAGTTTGACATTACTGTCAACGATTTTCTCTCCGTTGTTGGAGGAAAGTTTTTCAATGATTACCTAAGGATTGACACAAAAAGGTTTTCGATTTCTGTAAAATGAAATTCGTACATGTTGTATGATGTACATTTTGCAGCAGATTGAATGAATAAATTTCCGAACCGTGATCGTGGAGACCAGATCGCAAACATTATAAGTTGACAGAATTCTCTTTATTGTTCACAACTTTCCACTTCGTCGGTGATTTTTAACAATTTTGATAATTAAATCATAAAGAAACAAAAAAACATGTTTCTTTTCTAATATTTAGTGAATACTTGTATATTACATGAAAACGTGTAGGAAACGTGTATTGATTGGCTCGATAAAAATACATAATTGGGGAGAACAGTAAATTACATTAGCTGTGTATTCATTGGCTACAAAAATGTATTTGGACCAATTGCTGTGCTCGTAACAAACTGTTTTCGACTAGAACAGAAGAGTTATCTACCGTTACAGTTTATGTCGGGTTTCGGTAAAACAACAATTTTTAACGGTCTAATAGGCAATCGCCCAAACGTTTTATGTTGGGCCAGTGATTACCTAATTTGGAGCAGCTTTTGGTTGCCCGAATAAGATATTAGTCGCATTTGGCGACTGGGCGACCGTCCATTTCAGGCACTGATATCTTAATTGTATTATATTTTGAACTGGTTTTTTTTTAAATTTCATTAGCTTTGATTTCTTATCAAAGAAATTGTACTTTGGATTGTCTCCCTTTAATGAGTTCAATGCAGTAGTCACAAAGTAGTGAAAATGAATGAAATTATACCTGAAAATTAGTATATATATTTTGAAATGTTTTTGTTTTAATTTCATTAGCTTTGGACTGGTATCAACTGGCAAAACAGAGTACAAATGAAGCTGATGAAGCAGCATGCTCTCTCCCTATAAAGAGGAAGAAAATTTCATACTCCCCTGAACAAGTTGGTGTGCTAGAGAAAATATTTGCAGACAACAGTTATCCCTGCAAGAGAAAATTAGAAACAATTGGTTTGAAATTGGATATGACAGAAGATCGTGTTCGGGTAAGATTTAAGATTAAAAATTAAATTGTACAGGTTGCAGGTATGTTTGTTTGTTTATGGTGTTTAACGCCACTTTCAACAATATTTCAGTTAAATGTATATCATGGCGGTCAGTTTGATTGGAGAAAACCCGAGAAAACCGCCGACCTGTCACAAGTCACTTACACACTTTATTACATAATGTTTCGAGTACACCTTGCCATGAACGAGATTCGAACTCACAACTTTAGTGGTGATAGGCACTGATTGTACAGGTGTAGTTGTAAATCCAACTACCATACGATCACGGCCATGACGGCCCCCTAAAGATTTAATATAAATCTTGTCTAGGGTTATATTTTTAATTAAAAATTACATTTTACATGTTGCAAGTATAACTGTAAATAAAGTGTGCTATTTTTTATTCAAGAGTCACGGTTCTGTTTACTTCGATACGATACATTTCTTGAATTTTAATATGCAGACAAATGCACATAGACAATTGCTATGTAAGACCACATGAGCCACAATGATCCTGGAGACTAACTAACATGGCTACTTTTACAGTAAATTGTGGGTAAGATACTCTTGACGGAGTTTCAGATTTTTTCTTCGTTTAACCTATATATAAATAATCAAATGAGCGATGTTTGGTGGACGTGTTTTTCAACAGACAGTTGACATACCTATGGGTGCAATCTGTGCTCCTCTTCTCGCCGACTTGTTCCTTTATTCGTATGAGGCAGACTTCATACAGGGGCTTCTCAAGAAAAAAGAAAAGAAGCTAGCCCGATCCTTTAATTTCATGTTCCGCTATATAGATGATGTCCTTTCACTAAATAATTCTAGGTTTGGTGATTTTGTTGATCGCATCTATCCCACTGAGCATGCAATTAAGGAGACCACAGATACAGATAGCACTGTCGTCAAAGAGCTCCGATCTAAAATGTTTCGTCAACATCCGGTATATTATAAAGCAGTATTTTTAGAGAAAACACGGACGATTATCGTCCGTTTTTATGAATATACTGTAATATATATAATGTTTTGAATTATGATGCTGTATGATTGTTATTATTATTATTGTCATTTTTTGTCTAAATATCATTGCTTTTTGCAGTGTAAAATTAGATTTTTCTAAAAGTTATAAGGAATCTGGCATCAAAATCATTTTGATAAATTGAAATATCGCCATATCTTGGATTTACGAATGAATGAAATGTTGCCAAAAAAGAAAAATTATTAATGAATGATTTCTTTTACTTAAGAGATATTATTTTGTTGAGTAAAAGTCAATTAGTAACTAGTTGTAGCCTAAAACTTGATATCAACAGATGTTTTTGAAATCCGGCTTTGTTAAATTGTAAACATGTATAGAAACCGGTTGAGTCATTTATAAGAACTGGATTTGTCAGTATGTAAATACGACTGATCGTATTATTATTGATCATTATATTGCAATTTAACAATAGTTGTGATTAGGAAATATTTCAAAAGTGATAAATCCTGATCCATAGTATGAATAATCGCCATGGCTCCTAATTTCAGCTACTTTGTAGTTTGTACAATAAAAAAAATCGTTATTTCTATGTTAAATTGCTACTGTCGCGAACACTTGATTTTTTATGCTTTTTGTTGCACTGACATCATGGCTGGCACTCAATACGCTACATTCACTTGCGGTCGCTGCCCAGGCGCATCAGTTGAGTAGTGGGAGATTTTTTTTATAATATAATATTTGAATTTTATACTCGTTTATAACGAAGCAAGTCACTCTGTGGAAATAACTTCGTGGAAACGATATTTGAATTTCTTCACAGTATAATGTTTACGTAAACGTTATAGTTATATGCAAATTAACAAAGGCTGTAGTATTGAATTCCTTTCCGCACGGACGATTTTGGCAGTTAGTATATAAAGAAAATTTTAGGTGTACTCGATTAATGCGACGTTCATTACAAGTTGTAATACGACAAAAGTTCGTGATTTGGATGTTATAGTCCCCCGCCCATCCACCCAGATTAATGCCAAAAGAATTTCAACTGCTCGTATATATTTTGCATTTTTTGGGGGTAGAAATGACAGACTGAATGAATTTGTTATGTTGATATATATGTTTATAATAAATGCTATGCGATCTTGTAGCAAACGCACAATCCTACACTGTGTCGAGTCTTATATGTTACATTATTTTAGTTAATAAAAAAAATAAATCTGAGGAGTGAAACAAGGGAGAAAATAAATAGACAATATACAATTATGTGACAAAAGTATTTCACGTTTACGACATCACGCCAAGTTAAGCGGTTGCAGTTTGTTGATGTTTGAGAAGCTGTAACTTCATAATAAATATAATTATATCCACCAAACATTCAGTATTTAGTAACATGACCTCTAGCTTTAATTACATGTCTTATTTGTCTTGGAAGAGATTGATATAAGTTTGAAATGGCATACAAAATTCTTGTGGCGGCCCGGACTAGGTCAACCTTGGAATGAATGGTGTGTTGTTCCAGTTCTAATCGTATTTTAATTAATCTTTAAATATTTTCAATTATATTAAGATCTGGTGATTGGGATGGCCAAACAAGACAATCGACATCATTGTTATCTTTCTACAATTTTGTCTGTATGGACTGGTGTACCGGGGGCGCTGTCATCTTGGAAAATCCACTGATAATTTTCGAATTTTAAAACGACTGGCAAACGATTATTGTCAAGGATGTCTACGCACTTAGCTGAGTTAATATTTCCTTCTACTTGTGTGATTGAACCAACATCGTCTTTACAAATATGTCCCAAAACATTAGACACACGGGCACCGCCATTACGACATCCATACAGTCCTAAGCATAGTGTGTTCCACCTTTCTTCTGCTTTTCACCACACATACACACGTGAGTTTTTCCCTAGTTAACACCCCATTTCATTTGAAATATTATTTTATTCCATTGTTCTTGTAATGTCCAGTGTAGTCTATTTCGACACCATCGCACACAATTTTTTTCTATTTTCAACGAAATGGTCAGTTTTTTCGCAACAATTCTCTTGTGAAAGCCATAAATTACTCAGTCGTCTTTGAATTGACCTTTTACAAATCGGAACTGGAACAGACTGACTAAATTCATCCATCCAATCGCGTAATCTTCTTTTACGATCCTGTTTTACAAGCCTTATCAATGTACGCTCACCTTGCTTGCTCGTAGATCTGGGTCGACCTGTTCACTGCTTGTTTTCTATATTTTCCCATGGATCAAATCTTTTAAAAAATTTAGACACTGCAGATCGACTAATTCCAATGATCTTTCCGATTTCTGTTTTTTTTTTAATCCATCCTGATGTAGGCGAAATACCTGCCGTTTTTAGTCATGGCTCATCTCTTTTGTTTTTCTACACATGTTGGAAACTCCCTTTTTGTAGCGTTTACGTTTTATGTATGGACGTGGAAATTACGTCACTAACACGTCATATTTTGGAAATTATGGTGTGATGTTGTGTACACGAAACGTGAAATACTTTTGTCGTCTAAGTGTACATACATTGTCAAAAATATAAAATTTATATATACAAGTTTTGACGAGTTTTTCTTACCTGTTTCGCAGCGAATGGAAATGAATTATATATTTTCCGACAATATTTGTATATTGTATCTGTCGTGGTATGTCAAAAGCCCCAAAGAAACTGTCAAATTGTCTAAAAAGAGCAGAAACAAGCGTCGTTCTTATCGTTTTTGATTGTGTCAAACGGACTATATCTTCAAGCTCTTCTTACAGTCTCTGAAGAGCCTTTGTTTTATTAGCTCACCGTGACTTAAATTCAGGGTGGGTTATTATTTATCACTTGTGTCTGTCGTATATGTTTACCAAACATGACAGAAGTCCTTGGGTGTTTCCAATTCTAAACTGTATCCGATAGAGAAATTGGCCAAAGTTGATAATTTATACCATTTCATTTGTACACAAGAAGTCACCGTGATCAAAGTGGTTGGATTTACAACTACCTATGCAATCAGTGCATATCACAACTGAAATTGAGAGTTCAAATCCCGCACATGGCGAGGTGCACTCGATACAACATTATCTGATATAGTTTGTCAGTGACGAGATCTAGACACGTCAGTGGTTTTTTCCGGGACTCTGGTTTCCTCCACCTGTAAGACTGACCTCCCCTGAAATATTGTTATACCCCCGCTCCCCGAAGGGGGAGGGGGGTATACTGTTTTACGTCTGTCTGTCCGTCCAAGATAGTTTTCATCGCATTTTTCTCAGTAACTGTTGATGGCAGAAATCTGATATTTGATCACAAGCATCATATAGGTATACCATATTGTGGGTAGCGTTTTTGGACCCGTCAGATTCCTACTTCCTGTTTGCCGACTTAGTTGGTCTTTATACACATTGAACATATATGCACATTTTTCGTCACATTTTTCTCAGCAACTATTGATGACAAAGATCTGATATTTGGTCACAAGCTTCATATAGGTACCCCATATCGTGGGAAGCGTTTTTGGACCCATCAGATTCCTACTTCCTGTTTGCAGACTTAGTTGGTTTTTATACACATTGAACATATATGCACATTTTTCGTCACATTTTTCTCAGCAACTATTGATGGCAGAAATCTGATATTTGGTCACAAGCTTCATATAGGTACCCCATATCGTGGGAAGCGTTTTTGGACCCATCAGATTCCTACTTCCTGTTTGCGGACTTAGTTGTTTTTTATACACATTGAACATATATGCACATTTTTCGTCACATTTTTCTCAGCAACTATTGATGGCAGAAATCTGATATTTGGTCACAAGCTTCATATAGGTACCCCATATCATGGGAAGCGTTTTTGAACCCATCGGATTCCTACTTCCTGTTTGCCGACTTTGTTGATTTTTATACACATTGAACATATATGCTCATTTTTCGTCGCATTTTTCTCAGCAACTATTGATGACAGAAATCTGATATTTGGTCACAAGCTTCATATAGGTTCCCCCTTATCGTGGGAAGTGTTTTTGGACCCATCAGATTCCTACTTCCTGTTTGCCGATTTTGTTGATTTTTATTCACATTTAACATATATTTGTATATGCACATTTTTCGTCGCATTTTTCTCAGCAACTATTGATGACAGGAATCTGATATTTGGTCACAAGCTTCATATAGGTATGCCATATTGTGGGAAGCGTTTTTGGACCCGTCAAATTCCTACTTCCTGTTTGCCGACTTAGTTGGTTTCTATACACATTGAACATATATGCACATTTTTCTCAGCAACTATTGATGACAGGAATCTGATATTTGGTCACAAGCTTCATATAGGTATGCCATATTGTGGGAAGCGTTTTTGGACCCGTCAGATTCCTACTTCCTGTTTGCCGACTTTGTTGATTTTTCTACACATTGAACATATATGCTCATTTTTCGTCGCATTTTTCTCAACAACTATTGATGGCAGAAATCTGATATTTGGTCACAAGCTTCATATAGGTACCCCATATGGCATATCGTGGGAAGCGTTTTTTGACCCGTCAGATTCCTACTTCCTATTTGCCAAAGAGCGGGGGTATCATGCTCACAGTTCATCTTGTTGAAAGTGGCATTAAACACCACAACCCTAGCCCTAACCCAATTCATAATGATATGTACATATATTTCAGAATTGGTTTCAAAACCGCAGAGCAAGAGTTCGGCGACAAGTGAAAAGGAAACAACAGATTCTATGCGAGACTATGGCTTCCAGTGTAGACGATCTAGGAATGTCTGTAACCATTGGCAATAAATCATGGACTACGTCAACATTAGTCGTGTCATCTTGTAATTCTGCAGTGGTGCATCGTGGGACAAACAAGGTCTATAACTCTCCACCTGTAAATGTTCAGAGTAACAAAGACAAGTCTATTTTCTTGAACTGTGAAAGTCACGAGACATTTTCAAATCTATTTAACACCCCAAGGTTGTCAACTGCGTCACAAAATATAAGGAGCATTGCCCCGACCACAAACACACAATCGCTGAAATCTCCGGTCAAGAAAAAAATACATCAGAAAGCCTATGTAAAACCTTTCAACAAATTTGACGAGAATTTCAATTGTACAATGCCAAGTAGAAACCATGTTCCAGGAATTGGCGAACTATTCTATCCTGTGATGGGAAACACTGCACATCAACCAACATTAAAAAGGGGAGTAACTCATACAACAGGTTATGATCAAAGGGAAGCAACTCACCAACCAATGACAAGTGCTCAGAATATGCATGCATACCAGTATAACGGATTGCCATTTCCTGGCATCGTAAGCTCAAACATTCAGCACTGTCAACCCCCAGGGATCCATCATTATGGGTCACAAGGTCCTGATCTTTATGAGATGATTCTACAGTATTACGCTGCTAGTGGTAACAACAATAATTTCATGACCCCGTTGACTACTTATCAGTTGTACCAGACGTCACAACTACAGTTAAATGCCCCACACCCTTTGACGAGTATGCTAAATTTTAATAAAAGCAGCAGTTTTATTCCGTGGAGTAGTTGGTTACTTGCTTATCAACAACAGTCATTGCTACAAAGTCAATATGTTAAAAACAGTCAGATAGAATCGGCTAAAAAGACGAGTAATAGTACGTTAGAATCTTCTGAAAATAATCGTTCCGATCCATCTCATGATGTGAAGTGGCGTGAAAATTTAAGTTGTAACCATGGCAACGGTCAGCGGTACAGTTCTCCAGTAGCATCAAGTACAGTATCGAAGATGCATGATGGGATGTCATCTTCAAATGAGTCGCATTCCGCATACAAAGATTACACATATTTTAATATGGAACAAAACAGCACATTCCAAGCTAATCATGGCTTTAAAAACTCTTTACAATATGACCGTGGATCAACGTCATATTTTGAACCAAATGATACACCAAAGTGTTCAGTTAGTTGCGTTTATCCTCGTAGTTATTCAGTTTCAGATGCTAATAATAACATTTTGTCAACGGAGAAGAATTTTGTACCAGAAGCAACAAGTCATACAGATAAAGAAGAGAATTTGCATTTGAAAAAACTTTCAGAAGAAAAATCGTATGAATCAAGAGAGTCTATGCAGATGTTGATTGAACATGAGACTCTGATAAAGAAAAATAAGCTAAATACTTTTTCTCAGCCTCCAGTATTTGACAGAAGTGCTAAATCAAGCTCAGAAGAAAAATGTCATTCCAATGGAAATTCTGCACTTGTAGTTCATAATTCAGAACATTTTGTGCACAAAGTTGGCACTTGTCCTCCAATGAATTATCTAAGGGACACGACTCTGTCAGGTGAAAAGTACAATTTACGGAAAACAATCCAAGCACAGGGTGAATACATTCATAAAAAATCAACAGCATCTGCAAATCAAAGATCTACTGGTTCTATACCAAATTATGATGGTGAACAGGGATACAATTCAGGTATATTTTGGAATAATGCAGAAAAGAATGAACTACTGTCTCTGTATCAGCAATACGGTGACAACGCTTTGTGTAACAGTGGAACAGAGAAATCAAACCAGTCGTCGGCCGCGGCGTGTGATAGCTCGCGACATGACGTTGATGGTTCAAGCATGTCTATGTTCCTTCCAAATGAAAATGTCTCTGAAATGTGGAATAGAGATCAATATCTGAATGACTCCGTTAGCGATGACGAGTCGACCTACAGTACAGATATACATTCTATTTATAGAGACACGGACGACACTGATAGTGCTTATTCTCCTCAGTTTAATCCTGTGTGAAAAGCTAGTACCAGTTACAGTACAGTCCTAGCATGATAAATCACTGTGATAGACGTATCACTCTACTTAGTGATACTGATATATCTTTTGGTCTGTTTAATCTATTTACTTATTTTAATATGCCTTTTGGGTGATAGTAAGTAACACTCTAAATGTACAAGGAATTTTGAAGATATATAATAGAACAAATGATTTATCCAAATCACCAAGATGGGTGATACGTCTATCACAGTGATTTATCATGCTAGATTGTATTGTAGATGATTATTGGAACAATGTGCTTTAAATCCCTTTGCAATTCAATATGAAGAAAATCATGAAAGCAGCTTTTTCATTGGCTGAACATGAGCTCATCTGAAGATGATGTCCAATAAGGTTCTGTCGGATTATATGCTAGGAGGGAGTGTAGTGTAATATAAAAGCAGATTTTAAGCAGGTTGGTTATTGTATATATGTAAGAAGTCACCCATCTGTCACTTTTATGACTTCAAGGAGAAGTACAGCAATGGGAGATTTTCTGTTGATGAATTTAATTTGATGAAAGCTAAACTTTTTTTTTACAGTTAATAATGGGAGTGAGACTGATTTCATTATTGCAGTGTTATCTATCTATCTATCTATCTATCTATCTATCTATCCAGATTCAGTCTGGCCCAATAACATTTTCACAAACTAGCCTGAAAGCCATTTTAGAAGGATTTTTTTTTCTATTTGATAAAGTAAAATTTTATGGAATTGTTTTACTAGCTCAAATTTTTACTAGACTGATATTAGAGCCATTTATTTTTGGCACAGACTGCAGATGATATAAGCTTGTTTGCCATTACCATGGTTACACGACTAACACATTTTGGAGTTTTTTGGTACATTTAGGTGGCCGAATAATTCTTTTTCCTCAAAATATTTGGAAAAAAAAGTTATTTTAATGAGATTTTGTTGAACATGGTGTTTATTCATTTTAAATTTTGACATCAAGATATTTGATGAAATATGTTAATGTAATATTTTTTGGTACATTTTGTAGCAAATTTTGATGGTAAGATATTTGATCAAATATGTTAATGTATTTTTTTTTTTTTTAGTTTTTGGTATAGTTGCTTCTGTTTAAAACTTATGTCTGACAGAACTGCTTACTTTCAAATATGGCCATTGTTACTAAAAATATAAGTATTTAATTTTGACATCTCCTCAGAAACCAATGAACCAATTTTTACCAAATTTGGCTAAAATAGTCCTTCGAAAGTCTTCTTTCAAAATTGTCTCCGACAGTCATTTTTATCATCACAGTCAAATGGTAGCCATCAAAGGAGGTTCTCAAAAAATGTATGCTCTAACAGTGTAGTTTTTTGTTGTAAACATTTTTGTTGTATTTTCTGTTCTCATTGTTTTGTTCTATAAAGAGCTGTAGTAGGTTTTTTTTTGTTAACATACATGTATAGGATAGATGTTAGGTAATTGTTATTGTTGTTTTTTTTATCCACCAATATTTTAAGTTTATTGCTAATTGATACATTTCCTTTTATTTAACTGTGGAACGGAATCAACCCGAGTTGTGTTGACCGAATTGTACGGGTAATTTATTCACATAACACAGTGTAGGTCTCACAGAGGGATATTGTCGATGTTGTAAGGAACACACAACCCTATGCTGTTTAGTTTTATTTATTTTACATTATTTCCATTAAGAAATTTTTTTTTCCCGGAGGAGTGTAATGAGAGAGAAAATAAAAACTGAAAATTTGAATTTCATATCATGTGAAAATGTAATGCTGTCCTTAAAGTAATATTACACCAGTTTTGGGTGAAGAAATTTTTTCCCTGACAATTCAATTTGGAATACGGCAGTACCTTTACTAAGCTATTCATGCATGCTTCAAGTCGAAATATGTTCCCAACAATTAGAAATATGCAAATCCGTGTGCATGTTTATCGTCCTCGCCATTGTTGTGGAGACTGATTAACTTTCGGTTGTTTTGTTCCAATGATTGCCGATCATGACCTCGTGACGAAAAGATAAACAATCATGGATGCTGAGGTAAGCACGCACACATTCCTGACAATGATTATTGAGGAATCTGTCCGTTTCATGTCGTGTGAACCATTTTTTTTGCTGCAATTATTCTTATGTGGTACACACGGAATATATTTTTACTTGCATCCGACATTTTTTTCATCAACTGAACAGTGTGCATGAGCGATAATTTCCCCGAAAGAGTTCAAATCTTGGGTCACACGCATATTATTTGCATTACTGTACGGGAAAACAGAATTATCTGCTGTCAAATATTTTGCGATTTGCTCTTAAAATCTGCTTTTGAGTGGATTTTTAATGTTATGCAGTTGATTTTAGTTAAAATTAAGTGACATATTAAGTGAAAATATTTAATCCAAAAATTCCACGATATAATAATTGTAATTAGTACATGTTATAACATTAAAGATTATGGTGAAAATATATATGCTTTTTTCATTGAAATTTGCATGTAATAAGGGGAGAGAACTCATTATAAAAATGAAAGCTGCATCAGCAGTGTAATGGTTAGCGTGCTCACCTTGAGTGCAGTAGATCGATGGTTCGAGTCGCAATCGGGTCAAACCAAAGTCTAAAAAAATGGTATTTGTTGCTTCTCCACTAAGCACGCAGCATTAAGGAGAAAGAGCAAAGAATGGTGTGAGAGTGAGGCGACATGTCTATCCACTGACTTGTTTCAATGAGCTAGCATTATAAAAATCCAACTAAGCGTGTTGGTCTAATACAAAGTGGACCTCATTATCATTTCATTAAAAATTAACTTGTTCTCACCATGATATAGCTGAAAAATTGCTGCGTTGAAACAACAATCGCTCGCTCATTATAAAAATGTGTAAAAACATAATTTTAGTATAATTTTAGAATCAAGTCCGAAATAAATGATCTATTATACACATTAGAACTTAATGTTTTTTTTATGAATTTTCATTGGAAACACATCAGATTTAGGAGTTGATTAGAAATAATATTTTTTTATGAATTTTAAGAAAAGAGTCGGTGACAAGAAATACAATAATATGGTGGTTTAAGTTGATAAATTATACTATTTTATTTGCTCAAAGGAGAGTTAAGAGCCATCTTGGTCGTTGTCCTATAGTAGTTGGATCTACATCTACCTATGCAATCGATGCCTATCTCCACCATTGTTATGAGTTTGAATCCTGTTGATGGCGAAGTGTACTTGATCCAAGAATATGTGATAAAGTTTATCAGTGACTTGAGGCAGGTCGATGGTTTTCTCCGGGTACTCCGGTTTTCTCCACCAATAAAACTGACCGCCACGATATAACTGAAATATTGTTGAAAGTGGCGTAAAACACCATAAACCTAACTCCTCGCCCTCAAAGGAGAGTTTTATATACATTTCATGTTATAAAATGTTTTTGTTATTTTTGTTACTTGTTGATTTAAAATATCAGTCTCTTTTGTTACACAATAAATCTGTGAAAAAAAATGTGTGTTTGTTCAATTAATTTTCTGCTTTAAGACATAGTGCTGCAATACACTAATTACATTATCATCTATCAGCAGGGCTAGGGCGGCTCAATGAGTTAGGTAGTTGGATTACCTTACAACTCTTCGATCATACAAGCCTATCACCCTATCACCAATACGGCGTAGGTTCACGCCGGGCTTTTTAAATTATAAAAAAGGGTGCTGTGCACTCGACTCGCAGCCGCAAGTGATAAAGTTTACCAGTTGCTTACCCATGGTCGGTGGTTCTCTCCAGGTACTCTGGCTTCTTCCACCACTAAAACTGGTCGCCATGATATAGCTGAAATATTGATGAAAGTGACATTAAGCACCAAAAATCAAATCATCTATCAGCTGCTGTAGACCACATCAGTGATTGAACAGCGATGTAAAGGTATGCTTGCCTTAAGTGTAGTTCTAGCCCAGCTCTGCTCAAACCAAAGACTATAGAAGTGGTGTTTGCGGCTTCTGAGCTAAGCAGCAACATTAAAAAGTAAGTACAAAGAAGGACTGGTTGCCTTGGAGTCGATATAATGTGAATGGAGTGACATTTCTGTCCACCTGCAGACAGTTGTTTCAGTGAGCTAGCACTATGAACATCCAACTAAGCATGTTGGTCAAGTACAAGCCGACGTCATTATCTCATCTACATGTAACTTGTTCTTGTTGGTCTGGCCATGACATAGCTGGAAAAAATGTTCACACTCGCTCAATCTGCTAGGGTTTATTTTATAAATAGGAGGACTCGAGAGCTCGTAGGTTGTCTAGTATTCAGTACAAATATAAATAAATAGATCTGATATCAGTATTATTCTAGTGTATCAGATACAGGTTTTTGTCTACTTCTTTAGTGGTGAGGGCCCGGGTGGCTCAATGAGTTAGGTAGTTGGATTACCTAACAACTCGTACAAGCCTATCGCAATACGGCGTGGGCTCGTGCCCGGTTTTGTAAATTACAAAAAAGGGTGCACTCGACTTCTTCCACCACTAAAACTGGGTGCCATGATATTGCTGAAAGTGGCGTTAAACACAATAAATCAAATCAAATCTTTAATGGTGAACCTCCTCTATGGTGTAAGAAACGTTTAAAGATACCAACAGGGTAATCAGAAGATACCAAAAGGGTAATCAGAAGATACCAAAAGGGTAATCAGAAGATACCAAAAGGGTAACCAGAAGATACCAAAAGGGTAATCAGAAGATACCAAAAGGGTAACCAGAAGATACCAAAAGGGTAACCAGAAGATACCAAAAGGGTAACCAGAAGATACCAAAAGGGTAATCAGAAGATACCACAAGGGTAACCAGAAGATACCAAAAGGGTAATCAGAAGATACCAAAAGGGTAACCAGAAGATACCAAAAGGGTAATCAGAAGATACCAAAAGGGTAATCAGAAGATACCAAAAGGGTAACCAGAAGATACCAAAAGGGTAATCAGAAGATACCAAAAGGGTAACCAGAAGATACCAAAAGGGTAATCAGAAGATACCAAAAGGGTAATCAGAAGATACCAAAAGGGTAATCAGAAGATACCAAATAAATCTAAAGCAAAACATCAGCAATGGTAGAACAATTACTACAAACAAAACTAAAGATTAAGCAATACCAATCCACAAAAACCCAATGCAAGGAAGCGTATTAGTAAAAGGGGAACACGATCATTACACATAACGTTTTTTCCTCGAAATATGTATAAATGAAATACCATATCGTTCTGTGGCTTTGGAATAAAAAGAAGACATTTATTTTCTGTGGTTTGAATTTTGTGTTTGAAAATCTTGCCGCCGAAAACATTTGTTTGTGTAACAGGGGGCAACAAATTATTTCTCGAATATATAATATAATGCTATTTTAATTTCTGTTCTCCGGAATTAACACACAATATCACAGAATTTACCGGTTCAACGGTATCGAATTAATGTTCGAATTCAGTTTACATAACGATGAAGTTATGGTTTATCACGTCATGACCACAGGCACTTGACCGATGGACCTTAATTTCCCCGTGTTTGCTACGGAGGTACGTATTTTCAGGGCTAGTAACGATGTAGGACCTCTATTTCTGGGTCCTGGGTCCACACGAATACTAGAAATAAACATAAAATGCATAAAATAAATGTTTATTTCTAGTATTCGTGTGGACCCAGGACCCAGAAATAGAGGCCCTACACCGTTACTAGCCCTGAAAATACGTACCCCCGTGGCAAACACGGGGAAATTAAGGTCCATCGGTCAAGTGCCTGTGGTCATGACTAGGGGTGGAAAAGAGCACTTCTTGCAATGTAGTATTACATTACAAATCGATCGTATCATTGTTATCAATTGATTTGATTGATTATTGTATAACATCAAGCTAGCAGTATTACAGCTATAGTCAGGACGGGAACAAGCTTAAAAAATATGCAAAATTCAGATAGAAAAGAGGGAGGCATGGGTCAACCGGGGTAGCGACTTTTGACTACCACTGGAAAGAAATGGAGGTATGGGTAGGGACATATATGGAGGTATGGATAGGGACAGATATGGAGGTATAGATAGGGACAGATATGGAGGTATAGGTAGGAACGAAAAAGTTTGTCTTTGGTAGGGGCTATTATATATGCTCATACTCGTTTTCGAAGTCTACTAAAGATGTATTTAACTTGCAAGATGATTTTATTTTGATTTTTTGATTTTTGGTGTTTAACGCCACTTTCAGCAATATTTCAGCTATATCATAGCGACCAGTTTTAGTGGTGGAAGAAGCCGGAGTACCCGGAGAGAACCACCGACCATGGGCAAGCAACTGGTAAACTTTATCACTTGCGAGTCGAGTGCACCCTTTTTGTAATATACAAAGCAGGGCGCGAACCCACGCCGTATTGGTGATAGGCTTTTATGAGTGTTAGGTAATCCAACTACCTAACTCATTTAGCCACCCGGGCCCTGCTTATTAATAGAAGGAATGTTCATTTTATAATGTAATTCTATAAAATTATTTATATATGAAATAAAAAAAACAGAAAATGCCATAAAATCTATTTTCCAGCAATTTATTTTAAAGCACTAGAGTGATCTTGAAGATAGATGTCCTCTTGGGGATTGTTGTGGGGATGGGGGCTGAATAGGTCACTACTTTCGTCAGATCATTATTTAAACATATGGCGATAGGAATTTGTGAAAATTTATAATACGATATTGCATAGATATTTATACAGTAATTTGATCCCAGTGAGGTTGTCATAGATATTTATACAGTAATTTTTTTTTGTAATATATATTTTATTCTGACCAATTATGCACACATCACAATACAAATAGCAAAACAATCATGGATAATGTCACCATACTAATATAATTTGACACAAAAAAAATGTAAATACCTCTATTCACATATGATTATATTTGTTTAAACACTAGTCCAAAAGTTTTGCTTTGTATTTATGACCTGAAATAAGACACTGAAAACACCACACTCATTGAAGCATTGAAGAAATAGAATTCCACTTACATTTTAAACTATGTGATTTCTTATTTATACAGTAATTTGATCCCAGTGAGGTTGCCATAGATATTTATACAGTAATTTGTTCCCAGTCAGATTGCCATAGAAATTTATACAGTAATTTGATCCCAGTGAGGCAAGTGCTTCAAAGGTCAAACCAAGGGTCAACATTCAGTGAAGGGATATCTGTACAGTTCAACAAACCATTTCTGAAAGAAAGCAATGATTGTAGTTACAAAATGTGTTTCTTATAAACTTTATTATTATTATTATTATTTTCAATCTAGAGTACATCTTCCCAGTAGTAACCATCCTTTATTAGCTTACTATTCTATAGGAAGAACAGCTTGAAGACACCAAAGGGATAATCAGACTCCATAAATCGAAGAAGAACAGACAATATAATGGCCAAAATAAGAAGGACAGACAATACAATGGCCAAAATAAGAAGGACAGACAATACAATGGCCAAAAGAAAAAGGATAAACAACGATCTACACAGCACTACACAGAAAACCAAAGGTCGAACAACACTAACCTCACTAAAACTGATGGTGAACTAGTGGTACCCGTCGTGCTAATTGCTTCAATTACGGAAAAGGAAAGGACTGGGAAGTGCAAACGACAAGTGGAAAATATCCATGGTCATTTATGATACAGATATTCCGTAACGGTCAACCAAGTCATGGTAGCGACCACCTAACATAATAAACATCCCTTTGTAAAACTTTCAAAGGAATGACTTCAACTTAGCTGTGCATTTGGACATTGTTGTTCATTCTACTCTCCGATGACCATAGATAGCAATTAAGTTTTCACATTATTTATCAAAAACTCTACGACATTCGTGATGACTTCACTTTTCCCATAGTAAACTTCCCATTCAGTAGCAATATCCCAGCAGCACAAACTTATGGAGTTTATATTTCACAACTCATACGTTATTCTAGGCTCGTTCTCAATACAATGATTTTCTGTCACAAAGCTACGTAAACAAGACTATGCTGCTCTTAGGTTGAAATAATCTCTGCAAAAATGTTACTGTCTGGTTGACCATTACAAATATTAATTTCTTTGACCGTTACGAAATATTTCTTTCACATTCGGCAATGGATGTTTTCCCTATTTCGTAGATTTTTTCTTTCCTCTATCATCGACAGGAGTCTTACCCGACATCATTCGCGAGCACATGGGTTCACGTACTTTTCGTTTTTGGTGGGGTCCGTGTTGATCATCGTTTTAGTTTTCTGTACTGCGTTTGTTGTTATGTCTTAGTTCTATGTTTTGTGCCCAACGTTGCATGTGTCTCTGGATTGTCCATTCTTCATTGCCCCTTCTGTACGAGATTCTAACTCCAAAATCGACCAATCAGAACGCTGTATTTAGTTGGATGACGCTCTGCCTGGATGTTCATCTGGTGTAGGAGCACAAAGCCCCTACTCGAAAGTTTTATGTTTATGACCATGAGAGTCACCCTCCTCTGAGTTATGCATGGAAAATGTTTTATTTGAAAATTTAAAAAAAATGTCAGATTAATTAAAACTCAAATAAAATAAAGAAAACAGATGTATTGGGATACTTACGTGTTGTCGTATCGTGATATCAACCTAAATGCACTTGGTTGAAGTGTAAATAGGTCAAAGTTCGCACAGATAACGGAGCTTAATGTGACGTTCTTTATAGCATCTAACTGATCTACAAATAAAGAAAACAATACGGTGATCATGTATTAAAGCCTCTCAAGAAATACAAACATCAATAGTAGTATTGTAGATATCTAAATTAGTGCACAGGACCCGTTTCTGGAATAGCGTTCAACGGATACGCGTAACTTGTCTATCATCTTTAGGTCCTTTGCTTCACTTGCTCCCAAAGACTATTATTAAATTATTAGGCTTCCTAATCTTTTGATCATGAGCGTCATTTGAAGAAAGTTATTCCAGAAACGTGACATGCGCACTAAATTCGACATCTACGTTTTTATTACGTAATTATGAAGAGTCTGCGATGGACGCGATTGATCAATTGATGTAATATATTTCAACTCTATAACGACAAAAAAACATACGATCGTGAAATACCTGTACGTATATTTTTTCAAACAAATATCGTCCGTCCTCAATTGTCTGTAATCAATTATCTAATATTTCGTACAATATTTCTCTCTGAATGTATTGTCATAAGATGTAGCAAAAGACAAAACATGTCTACGTGTAGTTTATAAAAATTTAATGAAAGCAAGCAAAATTATTATACAAAAATGATGGAGATGGATAGGCCATGTCTTACGTATAGACAACAACATGATTTGTACAACAGCATTGACGTGACAACAACATGATTTGTACAACAGCATTGACGTGGCAAACTGAAGGGAAACGGAAAGTTAAATGACCAAAACCAACTTGGAGAAGGACAGTAGAGACAGAAAGAGACAAAATAGGGATGAACAGCTTGGCAAGGGCAAAAACAGTAGTCAAAGACGAAGACAAATGGGGGTACTACATCAAGGCCTTATTCGCCACATGGCGTGAAGGGGATAGGTGTGGTGATATAGTTTATGAATCTGGTTTCATCGTGAAAGTTGGCATTTAGTGACGGGGACATAAAAATATTATATGTGCACAAAATACTAGTGCATCCTTTTATATGATCTTGTATATTACAGTAATGTTGTGCGTTGTCCGTGTGCAGATTCAGACGGGTGTGCATTCGGCCAGCGCCCCACCGAAAAAAATCGCCAGCCGATCGTTTCTTGTTTAATTATAGACAATTGTATTTCCTTTATGACCATTTACATCGTCTAATAACTAAATTCTCGGGCTCTTATAATGGGCTTTACCTCACCGAGCGCTACAGTGGATCCGATGAAGCCTGTAGATTCCTCGCCCAGAAAATGTGTGCCCCTTTAGCATATAATCCTGTATCTGTGCCTATTCTCAAACTTACCACTCGTAAATCCATTGCTGCCATTTTGTCGTTCATACCACAACCGATCTCCTCGTCTAAAGGCATATAACTGTTTGGCAAATAAACAGGTAAAAGTAGGTCCAAGTGTGCTACCTCCCCTTGGTGTCTCTGATATCGCACCAGCGTATAAATCTACATCATCAGCATATCTAATTACATATAAAAATAGGCAAAAGTAAGACGAAAAACAAGACACAGTCATTTTCTTAAACTTAATATATACCGTAATATATTCGTTTGGTCACGTGTTGTCTTACGTCGATTTACGGCATCTCTGATTGCCCTTTTGGTATCTTCAAACTTTCTTGTCATGTATTAACAATCATTTAAATGTTAGATAATACACAATGGTTTTCGAACAACACGACGAGTGCAACTGGTTGAGCAGGAATTGCTCACCCTTCCGAAGCACATAAGTTCCCCCATGATTTTTATTGGGGTTCGTGTTGCTATTTTTGTAGTTTTCTGTATAGTGTTTTGTAGATCTGATTACCCCGTTGGTATCTTCAAACTCTTCATTGTATACTGTACAGAGAGGGTGTATATTACGTTGAAATAATAACATTGTTGAATATAGAAAAATATATTCTTGATGCAAAGATTATCGGAATACAATGGTCAACTTTGAACCAAGATCTAATCGTCATTGCAATCTCTCGTCATCTTGACGGCAACAAATTCAACAATGTGTTGATATCTTGAAAAAAACATTCGGAAACATGAGATGAGCCGATCCTTAAATAAGCATTGCTTCCGAATGAATGTTAGTGCTGCTCGGACGTTTTGCTATTTCTGTTGTTCATTGTATGCCTTGGGATGGGAAGCCAAAGAACTTTAAAAGTACTTGGGAGCAGGTAAACCATGATAGCCAAAATCGACTAAGGTAACATATGTCTATATTACTAATTACATTATTCAGGAACTGTAAATGTCAATAGTAGATATATATAATATACTATATCAGTGTCGAACCATTTCTTCAATTAAAACATAGGCAATTTCCTTCTTTATCCTACATAGTTACTTGATTGGTTGTTGGATTCGCAACGTACATCGGCATATACCTCATGCATATTCATAACGAGAAAAAATTCAATGATGAAAGACAACCAGGACAGCGACTTTTGACTGGCACTGGAAAAGCATGCACACGTTTGATAGGGACGAAACATTTAGACCTATGTTGCGGTTAAAATTTGTCAACGGTTTTTTCAAAATCTACAAAAAAAAGTTTTAAAGTACAGGGAGCGTGACACTATCTATGCACGTTGCCCATTATGGTCTACAAACAGACTTTCCATAATATAAAATGACCCCCTCATCAAAAAGGCACCACCTATCCGGAATCTGAGAGACGTGTTAGTTAGCACTGTGTATTGAGTCTTGGGAACCGCTACCAGTAATCCAGCAGTTAATGTTGTATTACCTATACAGACTTCTTATAATCTCTGAGCTGTCATAGTCATGATCGAGTAAGACATAATCACTAAAATCTACAGGCTGGAAACCACAGAATTCCCGGAATCTATTGTAACCGGGTATACCATGATCCCTTCCCCTTTGTATGTTTCTTGATGGTAAATCTTCTCTCTTGAACAAAAAGTCTCGAGCTTCTGTCTCGAAAAATCTATGGATTAAATACACAGAATGATGTAATAGTAAGTAGTATCGTAATAACATTATTTATACACAGATACTCGGGGACAGGATAGCCCCACCCCCTTTACGAAATATTATCCATCTTCCGTTTATACATCTATATTATAAATTGAAGATGGATTTTTTTAATAAAAAACTCAAAGCTGGAATGTGCGAAAGCTATATGTCTAGCTAGCTTCATCAGAAATCTATATTTTGTATTTTAAATATATTTTATTTGCTAACATTTTACAAAATGTAAAACAAACTTATTAAGTCTTCACCTGTGTACAGTATGTTATAATAATATTTGATAGAACTTCAATCATATGAATATTACTTGCAATAAAATGTGTAAAAAAGTTGTGGGTTTAGGTTTCAAAAAGAATTTTAATCTATTATTTTCAACCCTTTTTTCGGTGGATCAACTTTTCTGAATAAAAACGCAGTTCTACAATTTAGTGCGCACACTACGTTTCTTGAATAACCTTCATCAGGTACGTAATAACCTTCATCAGGTACGTAATAACCTTCATCAGGTACGTAATAACCTTCATCAGGTACGTAATAACCTTCAGTGCCGGATTTACCTATAGGCTCGATAGGCTGAAACCTAGGGCCTCAAAATTTAGGGGGCTTCCGACCAAGGTGAATTATATTTTTAACACTGTTATTGAACTTTCACACTTATGCTGTCATTAAAGCGTACTGGACTTAATAAACAACCCGTCAGTAATTTTCCTTACACAGTTGCACTCCATTTCGGAATATTGCAGAATTTTAAACACCCCTCATTATCTTCATCTATATTGAAATTGATTAAACACACCCAATCTTCCCCCAATCGTGGAGATGAGGAATTGAGAGGGGCCTTACAAGTGGAATAGCCTAGGGCCTCTCTTTATCTAAATCCAGCATTGGGTACGCTCAAATTCAAAAGATTTGTAAGCCGAATAATTTAAGTATTTCAGAGCAAGAAAACCAACCAAAACAAGATAGACAAAATCTACTAAAGGTTATCAATGCCCGAAGGGCGAGAGATCTACATTTTGATATTAATTACATAATTTAGTAATTAAATTTACATAATACACACCAATGTAATGCAGATTATTAAATTATTTGGTTATTTTAATCTTTTGACTTTGAGCGTACCCGATGAAGGTTATTCCCGGAAAACGTCGAGTACACTAAATTACCTTTTTATTCTAATATTAATTACATAATTTTGTTACTCAATCTAAATAATATTAAATTATTTGGTTTTTCAATCTGTCGACTTGATGAAGGTTATTCCATGAATAGGTCGTGTGCACTAAATTGCATTTTTATTCTAATAATAATTACATAATTTAGGAATTGTATATTTGTATAATAAACCAATATGCCAGGAAGTTTGAAAAAGTTACGATACAAAATGCAGTTTCTCAAATCTAAATGGTACATGGAATTACAAGATTGGGAAATAAAAATAGTATATTCATTTAAACACACCTGTCAGTTTTCATGCTATGTTCCCATGTATACCATCTCATAAAGTTAGTTAAATTCGCACCATCATAGCGGTAGAGCATCTGTGAATTGTCATAGTTGTCTACGATACTATACCAGTCCATCAAACAGCGGTCTGGGAGGAGGAAGGCCTGGTGAGCAGGTATCATAGAGTGTCCCATACGTAATGCAGCAGCAATGAATTCATTCTTTACGCTAGGATTAATTGTCTCATCATAATTGTCCCAGAACCCGGGAAGGATCGTCAAGTTGTTACTCGTTGCTATGGATTCGCCTATAATTTCTGGTAGCCATTCATTGAATGTGATATGTTGAAATATGGCGATTAGAATTTTGCGCGTCTCGAAGAAAAGCTTGTCGTCATCCCAACTTGGATTTAACACAGCAAGTTCGCCAACAATACGATTGTGTTCACGAACCAACAGTAAATGTGTGATACCTAGGTGTGGAGCGTCGTCAATCCGAACGTCACCTTAAATATAACAATAAAAGGTACCAGTCAAATACCAGAACAAAAACGTTGATATCAAGTTTAATGCGCGACGTGTTTCTGGAATAAACATCATCAGGTACGCTCAAAATCGAAAGGCTTTTGGAGCAATAAAATCAAAAGGCCTAAACAGGATAGCCAAAATCGGCTAAGATCTCCCATTCCTGAGTTAGAGAACAGTAAACAGAATAACATAATTCAACATCAGTGGTGCGTTCAACCATGAAATAATCGTTTTTATTGATTCAGTGTTGGCTGCTTAGCGTCAAGCTGCAAATATTTAATGCATATTCAGTACGAATGGACCGTAAGATTATAGAATTCACAAATGAAGTAGAACAACACGAGCAATACAATCAGAACCTATCACGCTAAAATTGTTAGATCCATTCTCGCGCACGATATGGTTTAAACGATATAACCTTATGTGATAAAATTTGTCAATAACTTCATCAGATCTGCGTTCTTTACCGTGCATTAAGCCGCATATATCCACAAATAAACGGACCATCACTGAATTAATGCATCCCATGTTATATGCATGCTTTTGTTATATCTGGTTACAACTTGATTTAACTCACAATATGAATTCTCAAATTTCTACTGATTATTTGTGGGGACAGAAGCATGCACTGTTGTATGGAATACCGTTGTAAATGACAAAGAAACCCTAAGTATATCACGGAAAAGTTAGATCCCTAGTCTAGTGCTTTGGCTTAACATTAACCATCAGTTCATCCCTAACTCATGTATACAGTTTGATCTTAAAATCTAAAAGTAAAAAAAAACTTATTAAATTTCATTTTCTAAATTGTTAATTATAGCACCTAAAGCGCAGTGCCTAACGTAATTGGAGATATCTAAATTAGTTGAAGACGGACTCTTATAGAGTAGAAGTTGATGAACATTACCTAAACAGTATAACATACCTGACAACTGACAATAAGCATCGGTCTCATTCATCTTACACTCAAAACCTGTCTCATTCTTCTCAGGCATCATCATGTTAACACCATTCCCCATTTTTACTATAAGTTTTCCTGTTCATCATAAATAGCAGCATTAACATTAAAAAAAACCAACCAATAATACAACATTGTTAGAACAGTTTTAAAATACAATCGAAAAATCGTAGAAATCGACACCCCTAACACATATACATGACCTCTCACTTTTCTAGTTTGGTACAGGCACTTCAATATAAAAAAAAATGGCGGGATTAAATTAGTGTTATGGGTCCAAACTCGCCCTCTATTGGACACGATGCGGTCATGCAAGTGTTTTCTACAGAATGTAATACTTTGATTTGTGGGGGTTGACAATAAACAGAATCATAATGCCCAGTATGTGATCACCGTATATCGTGGCAGTAAGGTTGTTGTCAAAACGTAGATATCTAAATTAGTGCCCATGACAACAAATCCCCAAGAGAAAAAAAAAAGGGTCTAATCAGGATAGCCAAAAAATCTACTAAGATTAATTAGGCGTGAGGTAGGCGAACCTTAGTTTTAATAACAATTACAGTTCAGTCCACGTATAGTGAAGTCGGTTATAGTGAATATATTATTTTCCAATCAACCCCTTAAATTTGTATTAGTTCTGGTCATACTGAAGTTTGGCTATGATTAAAAGATTGTATGGCCCCCTAATATTCCATTTTAAGTGAACTAGACTTACATTATTTATGAACTGTAATATATAGTTTTACCATGTTTCTATTAGGATAGGGGGCCCGGGTGGCTCAATGAGTTAGGTAGTTGGATTACCTAGCAACTCATACAAGCCTATCACCAATACGGCGTGGGTTCGCACCCGGCTTTGTAAATTACAAAGAGTGTGCACACGACTCGCAGCCGCAAGTGATGCATTTTACCAGTTGCTTGCCCATAGTCGGTGGTTCTCTCCGGGTATTCCGGCTTCCTCCACCACTAACATTGGTCGCCATGATATAGCTGAAATATTGCTGAAAGTGGCGTTAAACACAATAAATCAAATCAAATCAAATCTATTAGGATAATTGTAAATAAAAGGATTACGATTAACCCCTAGATTAAACATCAACCTTGCAAATAAACATTATATTGGGGATAATTTTTAAGCGATTTATCAACCCCACATTGTTGCCTGTCCAAAGGAAGAACCTGGTTTTCCATCGTGGTATATCGTGGTCTATTTTACTTTCAATAATTTGAGGTGAGTGTTCATTGTACATTTTGTTGATTATCACCGTTTAAAATATATTTTCATAATGAAATGTTTTGTGCTTTTGAGGGTTGTACTCTCAGCTATATTCACCCTTGGTCTTTCCTAACAGTTGGGCATTAGGACTAGTAGTACAATTCAAAAGAGTAATATTTTCCCTTTCAAATTAACATACAATTGTGACAGGCTTGTGCTAAATGTACTCATTACCTCCTGTATAGTTCCTCAGTTTAAGCATAGCTGCCTCAGAGTTACCATACACCATTGACAGATCTATGTAAGAGGTTGCCTCGTTGTTCTGTTCTCTATGACCATTATCTGTGTGTAAAACAATGATATGATTTTGTTATGGCAGTATTCAAGTTTATCATTAAACTTCTTGTCACTGTAAGGGCCCGGGTGGCTCAATGAGTTAGGTAGTTGGATTACCTAATAACTCATACAAGGCTATCACCAATACGGCGTGGGTTCGCGCCCGGCTTTGTAAATTACAAAAAGGGTCACTCGACTCGCAGTCGCAAGTGATAAAGTTAACCAGTTGCTTACCCATAGTCGGTGGTTTTCTCCGGGTACTCCGGCTTCTTCCACCACTAAAACTGGTCGTCATGATATAGCTGAAATATTGCTGCAAATGGCGTTAAAACATCAAAAATTAAAATCAAAATCAATCTTGTTGATGGCATGGGTGTTGTAATGGTTAGCGCGCTCTCTTCGTGTGCAGTAGGTCCTGGATTCGGGTCCGTGGAGGGTAAAACCAAAGACTATTAAACTTTGCTTCTGCGACAAGCACGCAGTATTAAGGAGAAAGATTAAAGACAGGTTGACTCGAAATGAGGACGAGCAAGAGTTTTCCCGCGGATTGCTGTTTTAGTGAGTTAGCACTATACAAATCCAATTAAGAGTGTTAGTCTAGTACAAAGTCTAGTACAAAGTGGACATCATCAGCATCTCATGTCACATAATGTAACTTTGCTTTAAACAACAATCACTCACTCATTTTTGTTACTATTTACACAAAGTGTTTTCAGGATATTTTACTTTAGAGAGAATTTATCAATGTCATTTACTAAATATCTTTTCGTCACTATTTACACACATTGTTTCTGGATATTTGACTTTAGAGATAAGTCCTGAATGACACCTTCCACGATCAATGTCTTCTCGGAGCTATTTCCCCAAAATGTTTCTGGATTTACTAAATGGCTCCCGTTTTCAGTATATATATAAAGTATTTTATGATCTATTACTTTAGTGAAAGGTTTGAAGATAATAAACGGGTTAATCAAAAGCCGTGAATCGAAGAAGGACCGACAATGACAAAAAGGGAAATAACAAACAATGATCTATGAAACATTACACATACAACTTAAGATCGAGCAACACGATCCCCACTGAAATCGAGGGTAAATTCAGGTTCTCCGGAAGGGTAGCAGTTCCTGCTTCACATGTGACACTTGTGGTAGGTAATACATCAATGACATTTGTCAAATGTCTACTCGTTCCTTCGTACATACATCGTCTAATTATATTTGACTTGAAAAACAAGTAATAAATGACACTTCACATGCTGTGACATTTGGGTGTGCATATATGATCATTGCATGGAAAAAAAGGAGGGGGGTGCAATTTCTAATTCGTCCTGGTGAACCTCTTCTTAATTTTTCCTCTTTTCCAGTACAAACGTATTTACAAATCCGAGGTTTGTAAAATGCAATATTGGTCCCGTGACATCTATCGCATTTTTATTACATCGCATAATATTTGTGAATTTAAAGCATATGAATATCTCGATTCACCTGGCAGACATCCTCTTGTAGCCTCCTTTGACCGTACAAAGTGCAAACAATGGGTAGTCATAACAGGGTCATATCCTGGTACACTGAATGGGAAGCACCCTGTACTGAAATGAAAACATATATTAGTCATAGTTATTCGGTTTTTCTTCACTATCGATGTTTAATGTGAACAGACTTCCAATACGCGAACATGAGGAAAAATCTCGAAAGAATAAAAAAAAAGTTATGAAACATATATTTTCATCTCAAAAGCACCTTAACATTTTCAATGAGTACATGTAGCTTCAGCACTGATATAGTTTATTAGATATATTTATTACTGGCATTTAGTTCCTAAATAATGTAATTATCAATAAAACTCAGGCATATGCGACCTTAGCCGATTTTGGCTACCCTGTTTAGGCCCTTTGGTTTTATTGCTCCCAAAACTTTAAATTATTTGGCTTTCCAATCTTTCGATTTTGAACGTACCTGATGAAGGTTATTCAGAAACGCGTCGTGTGCCCTTAATTTGATATCTACGTTTTTATTCATACCTTAAAATGAGTATGAGTTGTAAATATCCGGTATTCTGTGTTTATGCTTACAATCTTTACATTATACCTACGTCATATATTGTTTCTCAATGTCGGTTCAGAATTTGTATGTGCTCAATGGTTTAATGCTAGAGGTCGAGGTGGTTGTTCGTTTTGCTGATATCGTTATTAGTGTTGACCATCATTGTTTAAAGGGGTCGTCGTGGTCGTGATCGCATTGTGACTGAATTTACAACTTCCTATGCAATCAGTGCCTATCACCACGTTGTGAGTTAGAATCCTGCTCGTGGCGAGGTGTACTCGATACAACATTATGTCATAAAGTTTGCCAGTGACTTGCGGCAGGTCGGTTGTTTTCTCCGGATACTCCGGTTTCCTCTATCAATAAAAATGACCGCCACGATATAACTGTAATATGGTTGAAAGTGGCGTTAAACACCATAATCCTAATTCTAATCCTTATTGTTTAAACTTTATTTTCATAATTTGTTGTTTGTCCTTTTGTCCTTTTTATTTTTCCCATTTTATTGTCTCTTCTTCTTTGATTTAACGTGGCGTTAAGTATCAAAAATCAAAACCAATGTTTGATTTACGGCGTCTTCTGATTACCACTTTGGTCTCGTCATACTTTTTCGGCACTGATATGGTTTATTAGATATATTTGTTATTGTATTATTAAAACTAAGGTTTTCCTCCCTCAGGAATAAGTGCTTTATCCGGCTTTGGCTATCCTGTTTAGGCCCTTTTATTGTATTGCTCCCAAAACTTTTTAGATTATTTGTTTTTCCACCCTTTCGACTTTGAGCGTCACCTGATGTAGGTTATACCAGGAACTCGTCGTGCACACTAAATTTGATATCTACGTTTTATTGTAACGTTTTAAATAGTATACTATCACTTATCACTACTCACTGATTGTTTATTGTCTCGTTGCAACAATCCTCTGGTGTATCTGGAATATATAATGTTTAACATAATGAAATACATTAGGAGTTATGTGCAATGTCGTCTTAATTTTGTGTGCAGTATTACATTTAGGTAAGATAACAACCATTTGATTAAATTTAGATTTTTGTTCGTGTTTCTCAATCTTTTGTTTTCTGTGTGGTATTTTGTTCATGTTCTTTCGTCCTTCAGATTACACAGTTTGTATCGTCAAGCGTTTGGTCATTGCATTGTCTGGTCTTCTTCGATTTACGGCTTCAGATTACACAGTTTGTATCGTCAAGCGTTTGGTCATTGAATTGTCTGGTCTTCTTCGATTTACGGCTTCAGATTACACAGTTTGTATTGTCAAGCGTTTGGTCATTGCATTGTCTGGTCTTCTTCGATTTACGGCTTCAGATTACACAGTTTGTATTGTCAAGCGTTTGATCAGTGAATTGTCCGGTCTTCTTCGATTTACGGCTTCTGATTACACAGTTTGCATCGTCAAGCGTTTGGTCATTGTATTGTCTGGTCTTCTTCGATTTACGGCTTCAGATTACACAGTTTGTATCGTCAAGCGTTTGGTCAGTGTATTGTCTGGTCTTCTTCGATTTACGGCTTCAGATTACACAGTTTGTATCGTCAAGCGTTTGGTCATTGTATTGTCTGGTCTTCTTCGATTTACGGCTTCAGATTACACAGTTTGTATCGTCAAGCGTTTGGTCATTGTATTGTCTGGTCTTCTTCGATTTACGGCTTCAGATTACACAGTTTGTATCGTCAAGCGTTTGGTCATTGTATTGTCTGGTCTTCTTCGATTTACGGCTTCTGAATACCCATTTGATAACTTCTAACTTTTCTACATATACTACAAACATTTTTACATGTTTCTATGACCTGATATTTATAATATTATATTGTTTCAATGTGGTTTGGTTTGGTTTTATTGTGTTTAACGCCACTTTCAACAATATTTCAGCTATATCGTGGCGGTCAGTTTTATTGGTGGAGGAAACTGGAGGACCCGGAGAAAACCACCGACCTGTCGCAAGTCACTGACAAACTTTATGACATAATGTTGTACACCTCGCCCTGGGCGGGAGTGGAACCCACAACATCAGTGGTGATAAGCACCGATTGCATAGGTAATTGTAAATCCAACTACCATACGATCAGGGCCACGACGACCCCTGTTTCAATGTGAGTGATCTTCTAAACGAGAAAAGGTATATATATATGTCCTAGAAAAAACAATGTGGAATAAAGTGCTGATTGCAGAAATCCATTTAAAATTAGTTGTTAGTTGTTTTTTTGTGTGTATTTTTGTTCTTTGTCAATACGTTAGCATTTAAAAAAATTGGTTTTGGGTCATTTCAGGGTTTATCTTTTCAACCGACCAATGAGCGATGAGCCTACTAAATCTTTACATATCAAAACCGAGTATACGCCAAGAGCTGTTGTCAGATTGGTCAATATGTCTAACTCTCTTGCATATGATTGGACGGTCAAAGATGAATGAATGGTTACATGAAATGACCCCAAACTTGATGTTGTTAGATGCTAGTATATCTTCAAAGAAAACAATATGAAGGAAGGTACAACGCACATCTAATTCTAATTGAATTCTTACTAATCAAAACGTAGATATCAAATTTAATGCACGCTACACGTTTCTGGAATAACCTTCATTAGGTACGCTCAAAATCGAAAGATTGGAAAGCCAAATAATTAAAAGTTTTGGGAGCAATAAAACCAAATGTCATAAAAAGGACAGCCAAAATCGGCTACGGTCACATATGCCCGAGAGGGGAGAACCTTAGTTTTATTGATAATTAAACTCACCTGGTACATGCATTGTTAATGCTATATCATGACAGAAAAACTGCCCCCATCCCATTAATAGTGTTGTATGTCTTTCTGAAAAATGTTGGTTGTGAGTGGCGTCGAACAATGCGTTGCTTATCTCCCTTGGGCTAAGTAACCCTTCAACGTGTCTTGGTTGGCTAATACCTTCAATGAGAAAAGGGTTATAACTGGGTACGACAGTCATTTTCCGATATTTACTTTTTTATTGCAAAAATATAAGCCTAAAAAATTATAAATAATATTGATATTTTTGGCAATTTAATTTCCATGGTACAACATGTATGCATATTTTTTCGAATAGTATGCAACGTGTCCTAATTGTCATTTTGCCACAAATATTTAGCTACTTCTGAATAAAAAAACATTCGGGTGTCTTATAAGAAGCAGTGACTACTCATACTTCACGAGCATCAGAGTTCACCCCCGGTTTTTGTGGTGGGTCCATGTTATGTGGTCCTATTATGCGTCTTTACGTTCATAGTTCCATGTTGTGATGTCCGCTACGATTACAGCATGCAAACGATGTTCGGTTACTCTCTACCTCCAGTTGTTTGTATGTTCGGTTACTCTCTACCTCCAGTTGTTTGTAGAAGGGTTTATCTCTTATTTACGTTGTTTGTGTTCGTTTGCGCACAGTGGTGTCCAACACATATTGTGTTGTGTTCATTATTTATTTGTCTTCCGTCTTGTGGCCTGTGTTGCCAGTTTCTCTGGTTCATTATTTATTTGTCTTCCGTCTTGTGGCCTGTGTTGCCAGTTTCTCTGGAGTGTCCATTCTTGATTGCCCCTTTGGTTAACCTTTCTTACTTTAAATATAGATGCTATAATAATGTTTGAATTCATGAGTGCTTAAATAGTATAGCATGCCGTAATGGTTTAAAATAACAATGTCCTGAAAAACACACAGTAAATTTAGTTTCGGGCTAATGTTTGAAGAAGGATAGAACAGACATATAGCCCACGTGACAGGTTAGCAGACGATGGCCAATGGAACCACTAATATTTGGTATGTTTTCTAATATTTATTCATTGTGTTCTTCTTCTCTTCGTTCGCATTTACGCTTAGATTTCACCTTCCGCTACGAATCTATTGGTCTTCTGTATGGTATCCACGGGTCCATAAAGCTTCTCCTAGAGTGTTGTTGGTAATATCATTGTGTTAATTGTAAGTTATTACTGTAGGCCGAGTGAGTGATTGTTGTTCAATGCCAAGTGAGCAATGCTTTGAAACAGCTATATCAAGGCAACACATTAGGACATCATAGCGATGTCCTAACATATAACAATATCCCAAGACCATATTAAGAAGAGGGCCCGGGTGGCTCAACCAGCTAGTTAGTTGGATTACCTAACAGCTCATACAAGCCTATCACCAATACAGCGTGGGTTCGCGCAGGGCTTTGTAAATTACAAAGTAAGTTTACCAGTTGCTTGCCCATGGTCGGTTGTTCTCTGCGGGTACTCTGGCTTCTTCCACCACTAAAACTGGTCGCCATGATATAGCTGAAATATTGCTGAAAGTGGCGTTAAACACCAAAAATCAAATCAAATCAACCATATTAAAAAACCTCTTTTGTGGTCCTAACTTTGCAAAAAACATTAAGACCAGACATAACATAAGATAGGTTTAATAAACAGACTTGGGACAAAGTTATGTCGTAAGACCATCATAAGACATGTGTTAGTCATAAGACACCTTCGTAAAACTGACCCCTGTTGCCATATGTTGCAACCCCCAAAATACCTTTGAAACATCACTAATTATATACTTTTTCAAACAAAACTGAACAATGACAAGAAATGTATATATTCATAGGTGGTGTTATATTGAGCAATTCGCTGTTCTGATTGGATAATATTTCAATGGACTATTTAATAAGTTACATTTGAATGAGCTGATCATGAAGTCCGATTTGTACTAAGTCAACAAGCTTTATCGTATTCTTAGTTGAAATTATAAAGTGATAAATGTAGCCATATCGCTTCACTTGGACACATTATCCTGATTCCGAGCAATAACTTCTCTGCTCTTACTCCTTAATGCTGCGTGCTTAGCGGAAAAGGAGGAAAGATCAATTTTGCTGTCTTTGATTTGACTCGACCGTGACACCCGAACCCAAGATTAAAAGCACTCGAGCACTATAAATATTGCCAGCTAAGGGAATCAGATTTGTACAACAAAATTAGAGTGAACAAGTGAACAAACAAAATATAAATAAAAAGAAAACATATACCATCTGCATATTCCGGATCTAGAAATCTGGACTGTGCTGTATTAGCAGCTCCATAGATTGGTATGTTTAGATTATTACAAGTGCCGTCAAACGAACGGTATGTCGTTGTGTTACATACGATGTCGTCAGGAATACAGGTGACATCATACGTTGTACCCATCAACTCGTAACCTTCACTACAAAAACAGTAAATGTATTCATAATCAACTATTGATCTGAAGCTGCCAAAAAAGAAATCCAGTGAATTCATTATTATTTGTGGTATACCAGTTTTCATAGACTTCATAGACAACATTATACAGCGAAATGGATAGATTAAGTTTTTTTTTTAAAAGCATTTACATCTGATTGAATGGTATGGTATGCATTGCCACTATGCATTTTTGGAGATCATATTTGACAAAATAGGAATTATGTTTGCAATATAGCTTGTGTGGATCCGTGTGTAATTATGTACTTCTGATATCAAATACAGACGGGAAAGAAAAAAGTGTTCATCACTTGAATTAACACTAGATAAACACGACGGGTGCCACTAGTGGAGCAGAAACAGCTTACCCTTCCGGAGCACCTGGGTTCACCCCAGGTTTTAAGTGGGGTTCGTGTTACTAGATCTTTAGTCTTATGTGTATATTTTGTAGATCGTTGTTTGTTCTATTGTTCTTTTTCTGTTGGTCATTTTGTTGTCTGTTCCTTTTCAATTTACGCATTCTGGTTACCTCTCCGGCATCTTCAAACTCTTCTTAAGACCGGTAGAAGTAAACACTTATAATTGTGTTTGTCCAGGTTTTCTTACATTTTCTTTCCTTTGTTAGAGTTGTAGCTGTAAACATTAAGAGACCAAAACCATAGTTCATTAATATTCTATTATCTAATTAAGCATTCAAAATAATTTGCCTTAAATGCATAACTACTATATCCTTGAACGCTTTATCAGCTGGAACAACATCATATTTGTTATGCATATTTTTTCTGTTAAGAAGGGTTGCCAGAATTAAACATGGTTCTTATAATGTTGTTGTTTAGTGTGTCACCAATAATGTGTTAGCTTCGCCTTTCACTATAACAATATGCATTTCTTTATTTCTCTTGCCTTTAGCTTGTGATTAAGTTTACACGTGCAAAGTTGCATTTAATTATAATACAATAAGCATAGCACAGTGAAACCCGTTTCAACCGAATCTCATTGGAACCAGTTTTTGTCTTCAGAATAGACAGGTTTTTGATTTATGCAGGTTAATTGAACAAATGTCCTACATTGGGACTTTATTCAAAGTTCGGTATATACAGGATTCCTTTTCATTTGATGTTCGGTTTAGACATGTTTCATTGTATATTGTAATAACACAGATCTCACCCAACAAATCTAACGTGATTAAATGGGTCATTGGGATCAACCCCATGGGCGTCATAATATTTTGGTACATATAATCTATATTCCTCATTAACAGGGTAGTGGGCTGTATGTGAATACTGATTATCACCAACAATTTCTAAAAACAGAAATATAAGTAATTAAATTAGCTTTGTTTAATGCATGCTGCATGAGAGTACAGATTATCATCAACAATTTCTAAAAATAGAAATATAAGTAATTAAATTAGTATTGTTTAATGCCACATTAGCAAATTATCAGCCATATCATGACGAGAACATGTTACATTTGATGAGATGATGATAACAATGTGCACTTTGTACTAGAGCTTAGCTGGTTATTTATAGTGCTAACTCACTGCAACAATAACTGGTAAGCATGTCGATCATCCTGACTGCGATGCAGCCGGCAAGGGCTCGATCTACCACACTTGATGCGAGCACGTTAATAATTACGCCATCGATATTGTGGTAAAAGATACGTGAAAAGTAAGTACTTGACTGCATATATGAGTAACACGGCGGGTGTCTTATCAGATACAGGAACTGGATTGTCCATTTTGATTGCCCCTTATGTATTCTCTAACGTGTGTTTGCATAATAACATATAGCAATGGTTATTATTCGGCGAGTCGTTCTGGTCGTAAATGTATAGTAGTTGTATTAACATCAGTCTTAGCAATCGAGTGGTATGCATGGTCGAGTTGTCAAGGTCCGTGACCATGTTGACCTCTGCTTGGAATCCGAACACAACTGATGCGAGATATTGGCCCGACGCTCATCAACAGTGCTAAGGTTTCCAGAAACCCACCCAATGCTAGCGGTTTCACATGCCATGTCGCTATAGATGTCCCGCTTTTCCTCCTCTTATAGTTTTGGTCGTCACAAAATAGCAGAAAGACTGCTTTAAATGACCATAAATACTAATTGTTATTCATAACTTCCTATCCTAAGCAATTGTGGCCAAACACCATTAATATTTGGGAGATTGGTTGATAGCTTAACAGTTTGAGCAGTGCTACTATTTCAGCTATATTCACAAAACATGTTGTCCTTTTAATTAAGAGTTAGTAAGTGATTGTTGTTAAACACATAATGAGCAATTGTGTAGCTATATTATTGCGAGAAAACATTGCATTAGATGGAATCATGATGATCTCCACATTGCAATACACCAACATAAATAGTTTAATTTTCATAGTGCTAGCTCACTGAAACAACGGACCGCGGGTAGACATATCGCTCTATATACCCACATCCTCATTCCGAACCAATCAGTCTCCATAATACGACGTACTTAGTGGATAAACATTAAATACTAATTTAGCATTCTTTGATTTAACCCGACCTTGGCACGAATCCACGATCTACCACATTCGAGGCGTGAACGTTATTCATTACACCATTGATGCTGCTACTTTTAAAATTGCCTAATGTTTTTATTTTATTTTTGCAGGAGAAATGAGGGAAGAGAGACAGGGTCTGAGTTTTATTATTATAACAATGAACCAACCTTGATCGCAGTATTGGCCTTCATATCCATCTTGACAATTACATGTATAATTGCCGTCAGTATTATTACAAGACCCGTGCACACATTGGTGAATCTGCTCATGGCATTCATCTACATCTAAAAATAGATAATAGAGAATAATAAATACAAAATTCTACGATTTAACACATTACACCCGGTTTTTAGTTGGGTTCGTGTTACTTGATCTTTAATCTTATGTGTATGTTTTGTAGATCGTTGTTTGTCCTTTTGTCGTTTTTCTTTTGGCCATTGTGTTGTCTGTTCTTCTTCGATTTACGGATTCTGATTACACCTTTGGTATCGTCAAGCTCTTCTTACACCAAAATGTAAATACTATGCAAGAAAGATAGGACACAAGTTAATCTGGTTCTTTCTTTATTCATGACTTATCCTCGGTGTTGTATCAAGAGCATAACACAACGGGTACCACATGTGAAGAAAGAACTGTATATCCCTCCTGATTCACATGAGTTAACCCCTCGGTTGTGAAGAAAGAACTGTATATCCCTCCTGATTCACATGAGTTAACCCCTCGGTTGTGAAGAAAGAACTGTATATCCCTCCTGATTCACATGAGTTAACCCCTCGGTTGTGAAGAAAGAACTGTATATCCCTCCTGATTCACATGAGTTAACCCCTCGGTTGTGAAGAAAGAACTGTATATACCGCCTGATTCACATGAGTTAACCCCTCGGTTGTGAAGAAAGAACTGTATATCCCTCCTGATTCACATGAGTTAACCCCTCGGTTGTGAAGAATGAACTGTATATCCCTCCTGATTCACATGAGTTAACCCCTCGGTTTTAGTTGTCTTCGTGCTGCCGGATCTGTAGATTTCTGTGTAATGTTTTGTACATTATTGTTTTCCCTTTTGTTCTTATTCATTTGTTAATTGCATCGTCTGTTCTTCTTCGGTTTACGGCCTGATTTCCCCTTTGGTATCTTCAAACATTTCTGAAAATTGTCCTCTGCTAAATAACAAGAATGCAATATAAATATTGTTTTTGAAAGCCATTAAAGCATTATTATGTTGAGGTGTTGAATGCATGTAGT
Organism: Bathymodiolus septemdierum; assembly: GCA_963383655.1. Taxonomy (NCBI): domain Eukaryota; kingdom Metazoa; phylum Mollusca; class Bivalvia; order Mytilida; family Modiolidae; genus Bathymodiolus; species Bathymodiolus septemdierum. The sequence goes on from OY726531.1 coordinate 30,284,761, forward strand.
CTTCCAATAATAGGGTATATACTACCATAATCTTCATCCTCATGATTATGGGTTTCATACGTCAACTACTATCACCTCTGCCACATCACTGGTTGACGCCATAAGAGATATATTCTTCATACATAAATTACCTTCGCATGGTTTGACTGTAGATTTATTTCCCTAAGGCATAGTTAACCTTAGCATGATTTGACTGTATATTTATGACTCCAAGGCATAGTTAGCCTTACCATGGATTGGCTGTAAATTTATAGTCCTAATGCCTAGTTAGCCTTAGCAGGGATTTGCTATAGATTTATCTATTGCATGCATTGACAGCTTTAGCTGAGTTTGGCTGTAGAATTATCAACCCCATACACAGATAGCTCTAACAGGGATTGCTTTAGATTTATCTCTTCATAAATATATAGCTTTAGCAATGTTTGACAGTAGATGTATCTCTCTCATACATAGACAGTCTAAGCTGAGTTTGGCGAAATCTTTGTCTCCCTCAAACATACCGGTATATAGTCTTAGCTGGGAATTTGCTGTAGAATTATCTTCCTAAGGCATGATTAGCCTTATTAAGGATTGGTAATAGATTTATTTCTCGCAGGCATAGAGAGCATTAACTGAGTTTGGCTGTAGGTTTGTCTCATACAGGTATATATATATGTAGTTGAGGTTGGCTACAGCTGCACAACCGTAACATTTAACGCTCTGTTTTTACCACGGAGCTACGCATTTCGCCCGCTGATAAAGTTGCCGAATTTCCTACATCAACGGAGGTCTGACCTCACATGTTCCAATCGCATACACTTTGTCTAACCTTTAGACAAATGGATGTTCAGATAACAAATGCTCTATTCTACCTTAGTGCCATGTTGTGATAAAAACGTATGCGCGGTTCTTCTTTACCTTCAGTTGTTTGTAGGAGGGTTTATGTCTAATTTACCTAATTTGTGTTTGTTTACGAATAGTGGTGTCCAATACATATTGTGTTGTGTTTTTCTTCGCCTTGTGTACCCTATGTTGCCAGTTTCTCTGGATTGTCAATTTTTGATTGTCCCTTCGGTGTTCTCCAAGGTTTATTTAGAACAAAGATGTTCAGATTACAAAGATGAAATATGTTACATCTTACCTTCACCACAGGACATCCCTGTCCATCCAAAATGGCAGTGACATATGAAATTTTCAGTTCCGTTATTTTCACAGTCACCATTAACACATAAGTCATCCATCAGATCACATAGTCCTGAATACAAACAACACAAAAAGTCATTTCTATGGAAGACTGTGTGTGACAAATCATCGCTCAGATTACGTAGTCTTAAATACAAACAAGAAAAAAAAAGTCATTTCTATGGAAATCTGCGGTGTTAAAGGTCTAATTTGAATAGATTGAGTTGTGATAAACGCTTAATCAGGTTTGTTTTAATTTTATATTCAGCACAATATATTTTGTTCAGTTTCCAGTTTCTCGGTTTTCTTGTTGCTTATGTTTAATATGTCATGCATAAAAAAATGTGTTCTGATTTATGTTGCCGCGATTGTATGATAGTTGGACTAAAATTTGTGGATATGAAAGTATTGAATATCGCTATTATGAGTGTTATGAGTTTAACTCCCAGCATTATGTAAGGTGCAATGGAGTTATGATATATCAACTGCTGTGATAAACTTCATAGTCCACCCACCAACCGTTTATTATAAGTTATTGCAACTACTGATTGTGAGGGGTGGTATTTAACACCACTTTTAACAATATTTCAGATATGTCGTAGAGGCCAGTTTCATTGGTGGAGGAAACCCGGAGAAAACCATCAACTTGTCGCAAGTCACTGACAAACTTTATCACATAATGTATCGAGTACACCAACGAGATTCAAATCAACACCTTCAGTGACCGCCACGATATAAATGAAAAATTGTTGAAAGAGGCGTTAAACACCATAACCCGAACCCTCAAAACAACCAACGGAACGCATTAATTGTCAATACACGACAACTGTTGTCATAGTAACATAGTAACATTTCCATGGATTCAGCAAAAAGCAATATTACCAATTGCTGCAGTTGTAGGCGGAGTCAAGAAACATACTATTGGTAAAAATAGAATCAGGAAATGTCTGAAAATAGAAAAATAATCTGCATCATATAAAACAGAAGAAATATACATTATGAGTAATATTTCTTGTCTTCGAATAAATTTTCAGAAATATTTTCTTTATTAACAATTGAGATGTTTTTGTTCAGCTCTTACATGTTTTATTTTTCTTCCAATATACCGTGTCATTTACAGATGATCAAACATGTGCGTTCGGAGGTTGGCTGTCAACCATTTAAATATCAATAAAATCTAATCATTATTTAGAAGAAGAGTTTGAAGATACCAAAGGGGTAATCAGAATCCGTATATCGATGAAGAACAGACAACACAATGGCCAAAATAAAAAGCACAAAACGTCAAACAACGATCTACAAAACATACACATAAAACTAAAGATCGAGTAACAAGAACCCCACTTAGAACAGGGGGTGAGCTCAGGTGCTCCGGATGGGTAAACAGTTCCTGCTCCACTGGTGGCACCCGTTGTGTTGATCTAGTTACAAACCCGGTGACAAGTCATGAATGAGGAAAGGACTGGGAAGTGCTTACGACAAGTGCAACATATCCGTTGTCATTTGTGACACAGATATTCAATAGCGGTCAACCAAGTCATGGTGGCGACCGTAAAACTTTCGAAGTGATGAGTTCAACATAACCAAGAGGAACCCTTGGTTCAGTAGCTTCCTTGGTAACAGCAATCCTATATCAAGGAAATCCTGATAGGAACCACAAGCTCTGGAATGTCGTTTCAACTGAAAGATATATACATGTACTCCATATGCAGGTGCTGCTGGAATGTTGCTACATATGGAAAGTTCACAATGAGAAAATGGAAATCATCTCTTTTGTCGTAAAGTTTCGTTCTTAACCGCCCCTCATTGTCAATTTCGAGGCGTAGGTCAAGGTATGAAGCAGACCTATCTGTATCTGTGGTATCCTTTATTTCAAGCTCAATTGGATAGATGCGATCAACGGAATCACCAAACCTAGAATTATTTAGTGAAAGGACATCATCTATATAGCGGAACGTGAAATTAAAAGATCGGGCTAGCTTTTTTTCGTTTTTGTTGAGAAGCCCCTGTATGAAGTCTGCCTCATACGAATAAAGGAACAATTCGGCGAGAAGGGGAGCACAGTTTGTACTCATAGGTATGCCGACTGTTGAAAAACAGGTTCACCAACCATAGCAAATATGTTGTCAATCAAAAACTCGAGCATGATGTTGATATCAGTCTCAGAGAACGTTTTGGTAGAAACAGAGTGGCTTATTACAAAATAAGATCTGTCCCTTCCTAGCACAAGGTATGTGTATCTACGTTGGCCATTCTTTTTTTTTGAAACACAGTTGGACCAACTCCCTTAATCTGTCCTTCAGCTTAGAGTGAGGAATAGTTGTGCAGAGGGTAGAAAAGTCAACTGTTTTAATGCTATTGCACGAGGAGAGGGGCCTAGATTGCATGTACTCTAACAGATCTTTTTATACATCTAATACACACAAAAATAATACTACAGATTACAATATATATAGAGAGAGAGTATATTTGTTTTTATACAAAAAAGTTAAACAAAAAATAAATGAATAAATATTGTATACAGGTAAACACAAAAATGGATAGCAGAATGTTATGCTATCTTGGTTTGCAGATTTTCAAATAATAATGTTCCTATGTTTTTATTTAAAAGGGGAGATTTTGTAACTGAGTTTTTTAATTCTATTTTGTATAAGCGAGTTCACACTCTTCAACCATTCAGAAAGAGTATATAAGTCCTCCTTTTCACGTTTTACCCATTGTCTGGCATAATCTTCGACGGAATCCATAAGAATTTTAAAGCGAGTGCATGGATTTCCAACGTCATATCTCGTTGTGTTTTCTATGTCCAAATATTTGAGGTGAGAGGTCATTGTTCGCTTTGTTATGATTGGTGGAATTATTGCTCATCACTGTTGAAACTTTCTTTTTATAATAAAACATAATATATGTTTATAAAAATGATATATATTTCCATTAAGCAAAATATATGTAAAATAATTTGTATTATTGGATGCCCGTCCATTGTCCAAGGGGTCGTGATGGCTATGATCGTATGGTAGTTGGATTTTCAACTACCTATGCAATCATTTCCTAATCACCACTGATGTTGTGAGTTCGAATCTCGACCAGGGCAAGATGCACAACATTATGTGATAAAGATTGTCAGTGACTTGCGACAGGTCGGTGATTTTCTCCGGATACTCCGGTTTCCTCCACCAATAAAGCTGACCGCCACGATATAGCTGAAATATTCTTGAAAGTGTCGTTAAACACCATAAAACCAACCAACCAAATGTCGTTATGAATATTCATGATGTAAAGGATGGTAAATCAATCATCAAATCCTGCACGGATCGTCTATGCATTACGTCACGTAATTGATTTTAAACAAATGTATACAATATGCTACTCTGCAGTTACAACACGTGGTAGACAGGTGATAGAAAGTTATGTCTTCTGTTGTACGATTTATTGAATTTATAATTAAGCTGTATCTTTGCCTATACATAACAGCTGTATGCCTATTTATAGAAATGTTTAATTGTTTCATATTTGTTGTACGCGTTCAGAGTTTCAAACTGTTGCTACATCTAAATAGAAAGTTCACAATGGGAAAATTGAGATTATCTCTTTTGTCTCAAAAGCAGATAAAAGAGATGATCTCAATTTTCCTATTGTGAACTTTCCATTTATATGTAGCAACATTTTAGCAGCACCTGCATATGGAGTATATATTTCCTCTATATCTCAGCTGATCCTATATTCCGGAGCTTGATGCTTCTATCATGATTTCCACGATAAAGCGCTGCTGCTAACAAGGAAACTACTGTTAATTGGGTCCAAACGTCCCCCTTTCTCTATCTCTCTCTCTCTCTCTCTCTCTCTCACTCGCTCCTTCTCTTGATAGATATATAGTAGAAACAGAGGCAAAGTCGACAACCACCACTTTCGTAGCTTGATACAGGCACTTCAATAAAAAGTGGCGGGATTAAGCAAGTATAGGACGGTTACCTTTTCTTTTTCTTTTTTGTGTGTAACGTTTTATATAATAACATCTGTTCTAGTTTTTTCTTCATTTGATCCAGAAATATATATATGAATGGAGACTGTATTTTAGTTTGATAAAACATTACTGGTATTTGATGGAGACATATTGAGGAAATTGAGACATTCAAAGCTACAAATTAAAACAATAAAACATATTATTATACTTTGTGTAAGTTTCTGTTGTGATATTTGGTACTGTAATATTTTGGCATATTACCTGGGTAATATTTTGGCATATTACCTGGACAATTAGACACTCGGTATAATAATGATATTAATGTGGTACAAAATATTACCCAGGTGTGCGAGACATATTACCCTCCCCTTCAGTCGGGTAATATGTCTCTCAGACCTGGGTAATATTTTGGCATATTACCTGGAGAAGACCACATTATTATATAAATATAATAGGGGCGTACGCAGGGCCGGTGTCGTAAAATTTTTAGCTACCCATGAAAATTAGCTACCTCAAATTTCCGGTAGCTAAAAACAAAATGCTGCCTGTATGGCTGTATAGCATGTGATTAAGTTACAAACTATCCTTTTTCAATTTACCATCGCGATGTATCATTTTTACAGCTATTAAAAAATAGATTGGTGGACTATATATGGTAGAATTTAATATTTATGTGATGTTCAAACTATGCAAATTATTCTTTAACTTAATAAGATCATATATGATAATTATTAATCACACTTTTATTATTGCTAACCGTGTTACCCTCTTGAAATAAAGAAATTAACTCATTTACTTACTTATTGACACTATCTTCTGAATTCAAGAAATAAATAAAATTATGTTCCATATATATTTAATAATAAAAGTTGGGAACTTTATTTATTACAATATTAAAGAACTGGTAGCTATTAGATTAATTTCAATTCGAAACTGAAACTATTTGCACACTCTTGATGACAATTTCTTATTTGGATTTTGTAAAAATAGAACCCTAAATCATAAATTTCCAACAGAATGTGGAAGATGGCAAAATATGTGTACAGAACATGGTTTGACCCGATCGAGACTCGAACCCACGATCTACCGCATTCGAGGCGAGCACGCTAACGATTACACTACCAATGAGAGTCTTTGGTGAGCATTTCTGGTCTGTTTCTCAGCGAATACATATATTTCACTTTGTTGTCGACTGTCCCTTATATGAAAATATTAGAGTAAAATTTTTTGATAAAGTTATTGACATGTCCAAATTTTAGATACATGGACACATCATCAAAATTTGTCTGGCTATTTACTAATGAACATGAACAAGTTGTGAAAAAATTAGGTAGTTTTATAGAGGAATGTTTTTTTGCTGCGAGGACACAATTGATCCTATAGATATCATTAGGTTAGGTGAATTATTATAGTTATTATGCATGTTATATTATATTAAATATGAATTGATTTATGGTGGTATTTGATAGGCTCTGATCTGGCCGTGCAGTCACTGAACATAAATATGTTTTCCTGTTTTTTGTGTGTGTTTACAGGTATGTCTCCAATCATTTCAATCATTGTATTAAATTGTTTGCCCTTTGTGGGCCCTTAATTGGCAATACAAAATTCTTATTCTTATTCTTATATTGTCCAGGGGCGGATCCAGGATTTCAAGTTAGGGGGGGCAGATTTTTTTAAAAATTGCGCCGAGCGGAGGGAGGAGCGAAATATTTTGGGGTATTTCGTGTGAAATATCACTATTTTATGCCAAAAAATCTTATTTTTCCAAATTTTAGGGGGGGAGGGGGGGGGGGGGGGGGGGGGCGCCGAATGCGCGCCCCCCTGGATCCGCCCCTGTTGTCTACATAAATGACAATAGATAACGTAACAATACAAAATACATTGCGCAACGCACGGTCAACTTTTCGCGCTTTCACAATCCTTCGGCAGAAGACACATATAAAGCGACTTTTTGAGTACATGTATATAAACAAATTCATATTTCAAACCAAAGATTATCAACTGGTATTTGTTGCTTATAATGCAAAGCACGCAGAATTAAGGAGAAAGGGCAAAGACTGGTTGCTTCGGAATCAGGATAATGTGTCAGAGTGGAGCGACATGTAAATCCGCGGACTGTTGTTTCCGCTGGCTAACACTATAAAAATAAACTAAGCGTGTTGGTCTAGAAAAAAGCGGACATCATCATCATCTCATTAACTTGGTCTCGCCATGATATAGCTATAAAATTGCTGAGTTGGCGTTAAAAAACAATCGCTCACTCACTAAAGCTGTTACGTACAGTTTTTATATTTCCCCGACAATGTACGTATATTGTGTTTATTCTGCAATGTCTTATAGTTAAAAAAAAAAACAACTGGCAAATTGTCTAAAAAGAGCAGAAACAGACATCGTTCTAAGCGTCTTAGATGTCCGCGCTTATAGTGTAAGTTTCTCGGCGTCGCTCGACATGAATCAGTTACCAGAAAAACTATATCTTGGTTAAAATCTTAAGCAATATGTGATGAAAGAAGCTGTTATATATAAAATCCTTAGGTACAGACAAAACAGATGTCACACCAATGAGGAGCGATGGACAGATCACAGCTAACACAAAGCAAAAATCCAACATCCCCAACAGTGTCAGTCCGTATTCACCGTAGAATCACAAGACAACATCCCCGACTGCACCAAAACACACATCATAAAAACAGCACTCACAATATCTCTACCAGGTGTAAAAGAAATTCCTACATAACATCAATACCCATAGATTTTGTGCTCCCAAAACTATTAAATTATTTGGCTTTCCAATCTTTTGATCTTGAACTACCTGATGAAGGTTATTCCAGAAACGTTCATGTGCACTAAATTTGATATCTACGTTTTTATTACCTCTTTTTAGCAATGTAGCTATCTGAATGTTTTCTTTGAAAACAAGATACACTCATTGTTTAATATGATAGATACAAAATGTATGTAAAATTTCCAGGTAAATTAGTTACCTGTATCTCTTATGAAAATTATGTGTACAGAACTAAGTCATATTGATAAAAGGTGCATTCAAGTTGGGTTTTTGTCTTTCTTTTTGATATTTTTGATTGGTTTGTTTTGTTTTGTATTTGTTTGTTTTTGATAACAGATTAATATCCAATTTTATTTCTGTTTTTTTCTGTTTTGAGGATATAACTTCAGAAGGGCCTACAAATTTATACATCTTGGAATAACAGTACATGTAGTACTTTAGGGTGCCTGCATCCTAATTTCTTATGTACATGTATCTCTATTCTTTATCAATAAATGTTTAGAGGTTTGCGCTTGTATTGAATCTGGGCCTTGATGGGAGAGAAGTTTAAAGAGCTGCCTACACCGCATTTATCTTTCACTTGGATGATGTAATCAACCTTTAGAGAGTAGATTGCCAGACGCTGGTACAACATATGAAAATGTCTGTAATGTCATTGAATATAGCCCAAATAAATATTTTGCATCATGCTGGTATGTTTTGTAAGTACAGATACTTGTATCACACATACTTGCCAATTTAATAATTAAATAACAGCCATATATACATGATAATATCTCACACACAAAGTATCTTAACACAAGTTATTTCTTAAAGATTTTATTGAAAAACTCAGACAGGCATGGTGGCACATTAGCATACATATAATACAATACAATATATAGACTAGAGGCTCAGTAGGTTGAGAATATTTTTTAGAAATCAACCAATCAGCAACAAGAATTGAGTGTGGTGAACATGTTTGTTAACGGATCGGGACGAAATGAGCATTCTTTATAGAGGGTCTTCCATAGCTGCTACCTATCAAGTTTCGGTTCATTTTGCCAAGCGTTTCAGAGGAGAAGATTTTTTATGAATTGACCAATCAGCAACACGAATTGCCTGTGCTGGCCATGTTTGTTAACAGATCCAAAATGAGCAATCTTTATAGAGGGCCTTCCATAGATGCTACCTACCACGTTTCAGTTCATTTGGCCAAGCGGTTTCGGAGTAGAAGATTTTTAGGGAATCTACCAATCAGCAACACGAATTGCCTGTGCTGGCCATGTTTGTTAACGGATCTCAAATGAGCAATCTTTATAGAGGGCCTTCCATAGATGCTACCTACCACGTTTCGGTTCATTTGGCCAAACAGTTTCAGAGTAGAAGATGTTTTAGGAATAGACCAATCCGCAACAAGAATTGCCTGTGCCGACCATGTTTACTAAGGGATCAGGACTAAATGAGCAATCTTTACAGAGGGCCTTCCATAGATGCTTCCTACCAAAATTAGGTTCATTTGGTCAAGCGGTTTCAGAGGAGAAGATTTTTTTAGGAATCGACCAATCAGCATCAAGAACTGCCTGTGGCGGCCATGTTTGCTACGAATTGAGCCGAAATTAACAATCTTTATAGAGGACCTTCCATATATGCGTCCTACCAAGTTTCAATTCATTTGGCCAAGCGGTTTCAGAGATTTTTAGAAATTGACCAACCAGAAACAATAACTGCCTATGGCTATTCGATTTCAGAGGTGAAGATTTTTTAGAAATCAACCAATCAGCAATAAGAATTGCCTATGGTGGCCATGTTTGTTAATGGATCATGACGAAATGAAAAATCTTTATAGAGAACCTTGCATAGATGCTTCCTACTAAGCTTCAGTTCATTGAGCTAAGGGGTTTCAGAGCAGAAGATTAAAATGTGAAAAGTTTACATACGGACGACGGATCAAATGATCGCAATAGCTCACGTTCCCTTTGACAACGTCTGCTCAAAAGCTTTGATGAATACCAGAGTACAACACAAATTCTAACACGACGTCCTTCTTACGCTTTGTAGACAAACGAGCGATTTATCGATGGTATAATCTCGTTCACACATGTGCCGGTGAATGTGACTGACTTTTCCATTGGCAGCATAAATGGTGTGTGACACTTTCCGCAAACGTAAATATAAATTACCGTCTTCCAATCAAAGTATACTACCGTATTTGTAATCTTAGACATATCAAAATCGAAATAAATCATGGAAGCATGAATGTGTTTTGAGTTTTAACATGGGTTGGCGGATATTAGTAAATTTAATCCCTCTGGCTCGGGATAAAATACTAATATCCAACAATCCATGTTAAAACTCAAAACACATTCTGGCTTCCATGATTTATTTCTTAATTAGCGGGTCATTTTAACTGAGCCTGAATTACTCACCTGGTCACTTATACAGTTTATGTTCAATAAAGTATAGATTTTGTTAAAAAAATATTTTATAAATTTCGAATTTAACAAATAAATATATGATTTTTGATTCTGTCACATCTCTCCAACAGTAAACGTTACAACAAATCAGCGGGGAACCTCCAATGTAACGAAGGAATGCGAGGTAGCTAATTTTCATGGGCAAACTTCTGTTGCTTATGCTTATGTTTGAATGGTGCCAGGTAGTTTATTTTCATGGATAACACTTTGACACCTGTGTCATACATTGAACAGATGTAAGGTAGCTTATTTTCAAGGAAAACGTCATGACTCCTATCCAATGTAACGAAGGAATGCGAGGTAGCTAATTTTCATGGGCAGGTAGCTAATTTTCATGGACCATGAAACGAAGGAATGAGAGGTAGCTAATTTTCATGGGCAAACTTCTGTTGCTTATGCTTATGTTTAAATGGCGTCAGGTAGTTTATTTTCATGGATAACACTTTGACACCTGTGTCATACATTGAACAGATGTAAGGTAGCTTATTTTCATGGAAAACGTCATGACTCTTATCCAATGTAACGAAGGAATGCGAGGTAGCTAATTTTCATGGGCAGGTAGCTAATTTTGATGGACCATGAAACAAAGGAATGCGAGGTAGATAATTTTCATGGGCAGGTAGCTAATTTTCATGGACCATGAAACGAAGGAATGCGAGGTAGCTAATTTTCATGGGCAGGTAGCTAATTTTGATGGACCATGAAACGAAGGAATGCGAGGTAGATAATTTTCATGGGCAGGTAGCTAATTTTCATGGACCATGAAACGAAGGAATGCGAGGTAGCTAATTTTCATGGGCAGGTAGCTAATTTTCATGGACCATGAAACGAAGGAATGCGAGGTAGCTAATTTTCATGGGCAGGTAGCTAATTTTCATGAACCATGAAACGAAGGAATGCGAGGTAGATAATTTTCATGGGCAGGTAGCTAATTTTCATGGACCATGAAACGAAGGAATGCGAGGTAGCTAATCTTCATGGGCAGGTAGCTAATTTTCATGGACCATGAAACGAAGGAATGCGAGGTAGCTAATTTTCATGGGCAGGTAGCTAATTTTCATGGACCATGAAACGAAGGAATGCGAGGTAGCTAATTTTCATGGACCATGAAACGAAGGAATGAGAGGTAGCTAATTTTCATGGGCAAACTTCTGTTGCTTATGCTTATGTTTAAATGGCACCAGGTAGTTTATTTTGATGGATAACACTTTGACACCTGTGTCATACATTGAACAGATGTAAGGTAGCTTATTTTCATGGAAAACGTCATGACTCCTATCCAATGTAACGAAGAAATGCGAGGTAGCTAATTTTCATGGGCAGGTAGCTAATTTTGATGGACCATGAAACGAAGGAATGCGAGGTAGATAATTTTCATGGCCAGGTAGCTAATTTTCATGGACCATGAAACGAAGGAATGCGAGGTAGCTAATTTTCATGGGCAGGTAGCTAATTTTCATGGACCATGAAACGAAGGAATGCGAGGTAGCTAATTTTCATGGGCAGGTAGCTAATTTTCATGGACCATGAAACGAAGGAATGAGAGGTAGCTAATTTTCATGGGCAACTTCTGTTGCTTATGCTTATGTTTAAATGGCACCAGGTAGTTTATTTTCATGGATAACACTTTGACACCTGTGTCATACATTGAACAGATGTAAGGTAGCTTATTTTCATGGAAAACGTCATGACTCCTATCCAATGTAACGAAGGAATGCGAGGTAGATAATTTTCATGGGCAGGTAGCTAATTTTGATGGACCATGAAACGAAGGAATGCGAGGTAGCTAATTTTCATGGGCAGATAGCTAATTTTCATGGACCATGAAACGAAGGAATGCGAGGTAGCTAATTTTCATGGGCAGATAGCTAATTTTCATGGACCATGAAACGAAGGAATGCGAGGTAGCTAATTTTCATGGGCAGGTAGCTAATTTTCATGGACCATGAAACGAAGGAATGCGAGGTAGCTAATTTTCATGGGCAGGTAGCTAATTTTCATGGACCATGAAACGAAGGAATGCGAGGTAGCTAATTTTCATGGGCAAACTTCTGTTGCTTATGCTTATGTTTGAATGGTGCCAGGTAGTTTATTTTCATGGAACACGTCATGACTCCTATTCCATGCAATGAAGAAAGGTCGAGTAGCTAATTTTCATGGACAAGCTTCAGATGCTTATGCTCATGTTTGAACGGTGCAAGGTAGTTTATTTTCATGGATAACACTTTAAAACCTATGTCATACACTGGACAGATGCAAGGTAACTTATATTCATGGAAAACTTCACGACTTCTATCCCATGTAATGAAGAAATTATGCTGACTAGTCTTTGCCTTTATTCTTTTACGCCATGTGCCAATATAAATTGTATAGTTTTTGGTTTGATCAGATCGTTGATCGAAACCACGATCTACCGCACATGATGCGAGTACTCGTAACTATTTCACCACAGGAACGTTATTGCTTGTTATAACTAAGCGTCTTATTTCTTTGGAATAGATATAGTATAAACATAGTTTATTAATTAATTCAATATTACACTTTATGATAATACACATATAAATGGAATAGATATACACATTTTTGTATATATGCAAAGCAGAAAATGCATTATGTACAGATAAATAATATGGTGATTGATATATAGAAACTTGTTCATGTCACTATAAATATATAATTGTTTAAAAATATTATTAGACTTGAATTTATTTATATTATATATATATATAACCCCGCGGGAACCCCGGTGTATAGTAATGGGACCGAGAGCTTCTTCGGCTTGAAGGGGCGTCCGTCGGTTGTGCGGGATGTATAAATTCACAACCAATCCGTCCTTCGGTCGAGACGTAAATAAAACCGAGGTCCCGTGTTGAGAGATTGTCATCCTCTTCGCACGTTAAAGAACCCAGTATGCTCATGATGAGACCTGTTGCACTGGCTAAATTATTCGTCCCTACCCATACACCTTTCCTTGTTTCGAGTCCCGTGGCGTTTAAATTTTTAAATGTTCTCGTCCTGAATATAGCTGAAAAATTGCTTGCTGGACGTTAAACACCAACCAATCAATCAATCAATCAATCATATATTTTATATCGAAATAACTTATTTTCATCCAGATTTTGCTCCATGTAAACAAGGATTTATATACATATATATATATAAATCCTTGGTGTAAATGAATAAATAGGAGTTTGCTATCCATTTCTTGGATAAATCTATCTAATTAAATAGATTTCCTCGCCTACATCCACCCCCCTTTTTTCGTTCAAAAATACTAATTACCAAGAATCTATCAAAACATGGTAAAAGGGGAATAACTGGCATAGTACTTTTAATGTATTATTAAGGTAGCTAATTTTCATGGCTATCATTTGGAACACCTTTGTTGTTTACGAAAATCTAGTTCCGAACGTCAAAAAGTAGCTAATAATTATGGTAGCTAATAATTATAGGACACCGGATTATCATATAGCTATAGGTTAATATTGTAAATTGCTGACAAATTCATCTAACTTTAAATAAAATTTCAACTTTAAAAAAGGAGGCCCGGGAGTCTGAAAACCGTCTGAGGGGGCCCATAATTTCATGAGCCTAGGGGCCCCAAAAGGTCACAATCTGGCCCTGTGTGTAGTTAAAAACATAGATATCAAATATAGTGCGCACTGCGCGTTTCTGGAATAACCTTCATCAGGTATGATCAAGGTCAAAATATTAGAAAGCCAAATAATTTTAAACTACTTGGGAGAATGAAAACCAAAGGTCCTAAACAGGATAGCTAAAATCGTCTAAGGTCACATAGCATTAATTAATAATAATTACATTATTTTAGCAACTGTAAATTTCGACAATAAACATACCAGTGCCGAAACACCGACTACTGGGCGGATGATACCCTCGGGACTAATAGCCCATCACCATCCAGTGATGTAGGTTATGTACTGATGGTGAATTATTATGGAAATGCCGCTTTCTGTCATTTTCGTTACTTTTATGTTTGTCCAAAAAAAAATAGATAAAATAAATCATAAACGAGAGCCCTACCTGTAAAACTTTCCTGCCATATTTTAAAGCAATATCAAAAATGAAATGATAGAAACATCTGTAAGACAATATATACTGTTACTTATTGATTGACATCCTACATGTACACGAAACAAGAGGTTTATGGGAAATCTTTACTCAACATGGATGGAAAAATCTCATCATTTGAGAATCATGTTATTTCTTTATTTTCACCAGAGGAGTTGACAATGAATTTCTGATTTCCGTTAAACCCACTCGGTTCACATTTTTCTAAGTTACTAAATATTATTTTAGTTTACAATGGGAAAAAAATTTACAACCCTCAGTTGGATGATAATTATGATGACATAAATATATATAACATATTGAAAGATATACAGATGCTTCCTATATATTTGGAATAAAAATAAATGTTTTCCATATTACACAAAATGCATATGTATAGATGTCTAATAGGTACCCCTCCACAAAATAATCCTAGAAAATTAAAAAAATGAAAAAAAAAAAGGAGAAAAGGAATAAATATAATAAAAAAGCTCAACAAAGATCTAATTTTAATTAGATTGTTAAAATATATTTTCTGGAATGGAACAAGGTAAAAAAATAGTAGGCCTTCATTGTACATATATTGGTGTCAATTATAAACTGTGACGTAAAAAGTCTATGTTTGTTGGCTTATGTTATTTTTCAACGATGGTAATTTGCCAGGATTAGACTCTACTGTGTCAACGAGTTTCCATTCGGTTGAAACGGTTGGAAATGAAAACTACCTACCGCTTTATCGGCATTTTAGTTCTAAATTTAACCGTAAAATTCACTGCGAAGATATCAATTATCTTTAATTGGTCACCCTTTTCTGATATGTGCGATATACCAGAAAAGAACGGAGAAGCCATTAAAGATATAAGCTTAATTAGATCGCTGCGAGAATCCAACTAAATTCTAATTTCAAAATACGTGATTCTGTTCTATTATTTTAGTTAGTATTTAATTTATTATTATTTCTCAAGTAAGAGTGAATCACGGTGAGTGAGTGGTTGCTCTTTAGCGACAAATGAGCATTTTTACAGCTATTTCGAACCCACGATCTACCACAATCGAGGC
Organism: Bathymodiolus septemdierum; assembly: GCA_963383655.1. Lineage (NCBI taxonomy): Eukaryota > Metazoa > Mollusca > Bivalvia > Mytilida > Modiolidae > Bathymodiolus > Bathymodiolus septemdierum. The sequence goes on from OY726531.1 coordinate 30,300,257, forward strand.
TAGCAAACTTACAAAGTAAAGACAGAATTACATGTATGACTATCAGTCTATCAGTATCGAATACCTTATTTTTCACTTTTTGTAGTACATACAATAAGAAAACAATTTCTATTGTTTTACAAATTAAATTATAAGGGTATGTTTCAGTTAGGTGTTATAATTCAATTTTCTCAATCTATTTCACGGTATTATGCATTCTTGTATTTAATAACATCCCGTTTCTGGATCTTTATGTACCGGATTCTGATTACACTGTTCAAATTGAATCGACACCGTTACTATTTATAGCTACAGGTTTAATGTTGATGTATACATAACATGTAAGTATTTTTTGTCATTACAAATTATTTAAATATTAAATTTATATACACATGTATTGAGATATATTCTGAAGAGGTAGGCTTGTTTTCAGAACAAGGAAAGAGGAAAACCGATAATAGTTCACGGTGGTGATAAAACGTACTGTGGTTGTTAATCACTCAGTTGTCTTTCTTGGCAAGACAACATCCACAGTCGGTGTTCTTTATTTGGTTGTGGTAGTATAATTTTCTTTATTTGTTTTATTTTTTATTTTTGTTTTATAGATTTTATCTTATCATTTTCCCGATTAATTGAAATATTGCTAGTGTTGAGAAATTACCTAAAGAATGGCCATTTAGCTTTTAGAAAAAAAAGGGGGGGGGGGGGGGGGGGGACGCTATGTTTAAGAAACAAAATTTTTTTTTTAAATATGTCGCGAAATTTAGAGAAAGATATATCTTGACATGAAAGATGCAAAAACTAATAAATCAGAATCTGACTGGTCTCATCAACATGAGATTTTGGTGAAATTTGAAGAAAAATACAGATTTGTCATGTAATAAAAATAGCTTTTTGTCACAAATTGTGTGTATCGTATCGTAACATTACCCATTTTCGATGGACTGTTTCAACTGATAAAATCTGGCTTTATTATGATCGGTTCATATGTCAGAGGTAATGTTATGATGTTGAAATAACCAATAACCTTCTTAAAAATTAAATATGAGCTTTAGATGGCATCTAATATGGCCTTGTATACTATCTAATATTTAAATAATGGTTAGGATTATTGGCATTTTACACACACGTAGAAAGCACTTGCATGACCTCATAATTTCACTGAGAGGGGATGTTTGGGCCCTTAAAACTACCTTAACGCCGCCATTTTTTGGGCAGTAGACTACTGCCCTTTGTTGCCACACGATCTGGACATTAAAAACTCAGTTCTCACGATGAGCACCGGTCCTCGGTCCCAAAACCAACACAACTTTGTTCGCACCACTACATGTTTCAGTTTTTATTAAGAACTACACGTATATAAAAATAAATTCCAGAATTTGATTCGGACCAGTATATTCAAATTTTCATTTCAAGTACTGTAGATAAAGCTGGTCTCATCACACAAACGGATATGTATGTATTCACAGGAAACGCAAGGAAATATCTCATGTAATCGGGAAAAGTTTTATATATAAATGGGGGAGGGTGCTATCCCATAGTGCATTTATTGTTTAAATATCAGTCTAATTTAATTTCAGATTACGTATCAACTTGAAGGATGAAAGTGACAATATAGATATGGTTTAAAATATGGTAAGATAATGCCTTTCTTTTTTGGGTTAGGATTATGGTGTTTAACGTCACTTTCAACAATATTTCAGTTATTTCGTGGCGGACAGCTTTATTGGTGGAGGAAGCCGGAGAAAAGCACCGAACTGCCGCAAGTCATTTACAAACTTTTAACACATAATATTTTATCGAGTATATCTTGCCATGAGCGGGATTCGAACTCACAAGTTTAGTAGTGATAAGCACTGATTGCACGGGTAGTTGTAAATCTAACTACCGAACGATCACGACCACGACGGTCTCGCCTTTCGTTTTACAAACTTTGTAGTTGAATATAGACAGTATAGGCACACTGTCCGAAAATATCTTTTTTTTTTAATGAGCTTTAGGAAAATGTAGAAATGCGAGCCTTTGGTGAGCTTTTTTTCTGCCCAGTTTCGCAACGCTTGCAAATTATTATTTAATATTTTCCGAATGAATCTCAGTTGATGTACTGTTTATATGACCATACGAGGTAAATAAACGTCAGAGAAAACCGAAGATGCAATCAGGAATCGACAATCAATCCAGAGACACTGGCAGCAGCGGGCGCACAAGAAACAGGACGAATGCAAACAAAACAATTGATACGTTTCAAATATTTAAATCTCATCTTGCCGTTTATTCTACAGGATTTGTTTGTTTGTAATGCTATAAATTTGAAGAGCAATTCCTTGAATCGTAATGGATATTTTTGAAAAGAAAATAGTCTTTGAGAGAGAAAAGGTTTGATTGATTTATTATTGTTTAACGTCCAGTTAGCGTTATTTCATATATTTTGAAGACCAGAAGAAGTTTAACAATTGATAAAAACTATATAGAAATGATGAAGGGATGGGTCAACGGTCATAACGACATTTGACTGCTACTGAAAAAGTATGGAGAGTGTGGTAGTGATGAAAATTTAGTAATTATTTTTATAGCGGCTTACAATACGCTTCCTCTTTTTTCAAGGGCTCGGGTGGCTCAATGAGTTAGGTAGTTGGATTGTGTAACAACTCATACAAGTCTATTACCAATACGGCGTGGGTTCGTGCCCGACTTTGTAAATTACAAAAAGGGTGCACTCGACTCGCAGCCACAAGTGATAAAAGTTTACCAGTTGCTTGCCCAGGGTTGGTGGTTCTCTCCGGGTACTCCTGCTTCTTCCACCACTAAAACTGGTCGCCATGATATAGCTGAAATATTGCTGAGAGTGGCGTTAAAACACCAAACATCAAAATCAATCAATCCTCTTTTTTCGAAATCTACACAAGAGGTATTTAGCGTGAAGGAAGCGTGGCACTCTCCACACACTTGCAGGAAACCATGGTAACATTTTCCAAGCATCACAAATATTTTAGTTCAAACCATAATGCCATATGTATATATTTAAATTGTAGGCATACATTGAAGCGAAATCCGGGCATTGGATTGGCTATTATCTGCAGTATAATGAAGGTCACGTGTTTTCAGTCAACATCCATTTCGAGGCTGATACAGTTAATGGCAGTGGAGATGATGAAATAGGCACATTTTCAATCAGTGGATCTTTCAATCCACTGACGGGTGACATTTCCTTTTTAAAGCGTTACCATGGTGCCCACGCTGTGAACTATTCTGGAAAAGTGACATCAGACGGTTGTAGTATGTCAGGGCAATATAGTGTAGGGGGATTCGGCGACGATTTTAATATGTCTGTTAACACTTGGGAGAATTTTTAATGAGTAAAGTTCAGTGAAACCTGTCTATACCGAACCCTGAAAAAAAAACGGATTTCTGTATAAGACCAACATTACAATTAGACCCAATATAGGAAATATTTGTTAATTTAACATGAATAAACCGAACACAATCATGTTTATTTTGAATTTACTATGTCTGTTAACACTTGGGAGTACTTTTACTGGTTAAGGTTATGGTGTTTAACGCCACTTTGAACAGCAACATTTCAGTTATTTCAGTTTTATCGGTGAAGGAAACCGAAGTAACGGGAGAAAACCAAGCACTTTTAATGCCTGAAACTTGTCTATATCTAATTAAGAAATAAATCATGGAAGCCAGAATGTGTTGGGAGTTTTAACATGGGTTGGCGGATATTAGTATTTTATCCCGAACCAGATGCGAGGGATAAAATTTACTAATATCCGCCAACCCATGTTAAAACTCAAAACACATTCTGGCTCCCATGATTTATTTCGATTCTGATATGTCTAAGAGTACAAATACAGTAGTATACTTTGATTGGAAGAAGGTAATTTATATTCACGTTTGCGGAAAATGTCGCACACAATTTATGCTGCTAATGGAAAAGTCAGGCACATTCACTGGCGCATGTGCGAATGAGATTATGCCATCGATAAATCGCTCGTTTGTCTGCAAAACGAAAGAATGACGTCATGTTAGAATTCTGTATAAACCGAGCATGGCATTTAATAAAATCACAACATAGGACATCTTTGTTAATCTAACCCTATAAGCTGAACTTAAGTCTATTCGGAACAAAATAATTGGTCATAAGGAGGATCGATCCTAATATCTAGTATGTTGTATGTTGTATGTTATGATGGAATACTGGTTAAGCTTATCAAAATTAGATTTGATTCGATTTTTTTATTTTTGGTGTTTTAACGCCACTTTCAGTAATATTTCAGCTACATCATGGTGACGAGATTTAGTGGTTGAAGAAGCAGGAGTATACGGAGAGAGCCATGGGCAAGCAACTGGTGAACATTTTCACTTGTGGCTGCGAGTCGAATGCACCCTTTTTGTAATTTACAAAGCCGGGCGCGAACCCACGCCGTATTGGTGATAGGCTTGTATGAGTTGTTAGGTAATCCAACTACCTAACTCATTGCGCCTTCAAAATTATATGTTTGTAAATTGTTTCCTTCTCTTTTCTGCAGAGATACACTAACATCTAACAACATCATGTAAGGGTCATGTCATGGTTCATGTAAGGGTCACGTCATGGTTCACTAACATCTAGCAACATCATGTAAAGGTCATGTCATGGTTCACTAACATCTAACAACATCATGTAAGGGTCATATCATGGTTCACTAACATCTAACAACATCATGTAAGGGTCATGTCATGGTTCATGTAAGGGTCACGTCATGGTTCATGTAAGGGTCACGTCACAGTTCACTAACATCTAACAACATCATGTAAGGGTCACGTCACGGTTCACTAACATCTAAAAACCTCATGTAAGGGTCACGTCATGGTTCACTAACATCAAACAACATCATGTAAGGGTCATGTCATGGTTCACTAACATCTAGCAACATCATGTAAGGGTTATGTCATGGTTCACTAACATCTAACCCATATTTATTAATGCCCACTTTCCTGACCTGATACAGGCACTTCAATAAAAAGTGGCGGGATTAAGCAAGTTTTATGGCCCAAAACCTCATCTCTCAATGAAATGTCGCGATCATGCAAGTGTTTTCAACTTGTGATTATGGAAATTAAAATTATTATGCTTTTTCATAAGATACACTAACATCTAACAACATCATGTAAGGATCACATCACGGTTCACTAACATCTAACAACATCATGTAAGGGTCATGTCATGGTTCACTAACATCTAACAACATCATGTAAAGGTCACGTCATGGTTCATGTAAGGGTCACCTCACGGTTCACTAACATCTAACAACATCATGTATGGGTCACGTCACGGTTCACTAACATCTAACAACATCATGTAAGGGTCATGTCATGGTTCACTAACATCTAACAACATCATGTAAGGGTCATGTCATGGTTCACTAACATCTACGACATCATGTAAGGGTCATGTCATGGTTCACTAACATCTAACAACATCGTGTAAGGGTCATGTCATGGTTCACTAGCATCTAACATCATGTAAGGGTCATGTCATGGTTCACTAACATGTAACAACATCATGTAAGGGTCATGTCATGGTTCACTAACATCTAACAACATCATGTAAGGGTCATGTCATGGTTCACTAACATCTAACAACATCATCTGCTTTCGTGTTGATTGTGTTTCATCTGTCACCAAAACAAATGTATTTTGTGTTGAATTGCTCCGTGGATGATTCCATTGCCGCGATCGTATGATAGTTGAACTCAAATTAACCGATATGACAGTATTGACTATCGCTATTACGAGTGTTATGAGTTTAACACCCGCCATTCAATAAGGTACAATGGAGACATGATATGACAACTGCTGAAAATGGCGATAAACTTCATAACTAACCCACCAACCAATCTAATTGTAATGAGTGATAAGAACTAACGTTTATTATATATAAGTTATTGCAACCACTGACTGTAAGGTGTGGTATTTAACACCACTTTCAACAATATTTCAGATATGTCGTGGAGGTAAGTTTTATTGGTGGAGGAAACCGGAGTACTCAGAGAAAAATATCGACATACCGCAAGTCACTGACAAACTTTATCACATAATGTTGTATCGAGTACTCCACCGTGAATAAAACTCACATCTTCACTGACCGCCACGAAATAAAGAGGCGTTAAACACCATAACCCGAACCTTCAAAACAACCAACGGAGCGCATTAATCGTCAATACACGACAACTGTTGTCCTAGTAACATAGTAACATTTCCATGGATACGGATTAATATAAGTTTAACCACTTGTTTCCGAATCCTATTGATTAATTTAAATGTATATATAATATATATGTGTATTATCATAATGTGTAATATTGAACTAATTAATAAAATATGTTTATACTAAAGGATGGTAAATATAATCAATCATCTAATCCTGCCTGCACGGATTGTCTATGCATTACGTCACGTAATTGATTTAAAAAAAATGTATACAATATGGCTACTCTACAGTTACAACACATGGCAGACACGTGGTAGAAAGTTATGTAATTGTTTCATATTTGTTGTACGCTTTCAGAGTTTCAAACTGTTGCTACATCTAAATAGAAAGTTCACAATGGGAAAATTGAGATCATTTCTTTTGTCTCAAATGCAGATAAAAGAGATGATCTCAATTTTCCTATTGTGAACTTTCCATTTATATGTAGCAACATTCTAGCAGCACCTGCGTATTGAGTATATGCTCTTTCTTCTATATCTCAGCTGACCCGATATTCCGGAGCTTGATGTTTCTATCGTGATTTCCACGATAAAGTGCTGCTGCTAACAAGGAAGCTACTATTAATTGGGTCCAAACGTCCCTCTCTCTCTCTCTCTCTCTCTCTCTCTCTCTCTCTCTCTCTCACTCTCTCCTTCTCTTGATAGATATATAGTATGAGCATTATATTTGTCGTGTTTGAGGACTTATGTCGTGCAGTAACTACCGATAGATTTGAAAATTGGATTGATAACCGTAAAATTATGAAAATCTCAAATTAAATATGCTTATATGGGATTGTGACCGCCATGATACCAAAGGGGAAATTAAAAGCCATAAATAGAAGAAAGGGGGACCATGCAATGGTAAAAAAAAACCAAGAGGACAAGTAACGATCTTAAGAACATTTCCAAAATATAATAGAAAAGTTGCAGAAACGAAGGCATAGTCGATACCCCTCACACCCATATTTATTAAATCCCACTTTCGTAGCTTGATACAGGCACTTCAATAAAAAGTGGCGGGATTAAGCAAGTTTTATGGGCCCAAACCTCATCTCTCAATGAAATGCCGCGATCATGCAAATGTTTTCAACTTGTGATTATGTAATTTAAATTTCGTATGCTTTTTCATAATACATGTATGTGCTTGTATTAATGAATCGAGGGCATTACACATTAACTGTAGGACAATTATCCTTTCCATTTTTTTGTTTTTTTGTTTTTGGTGTGTGTGTGTGTAACGTGTTATAGCGGTCGAGAAGTGTTTAAAAAATACATCTTTAATATGACAAATAAGGTACAATGGATAGATCGATTGCTTGTTCTTGATATATTAAAAACAGAAAAAAGCCGCGTTCGCGATCGTTTTATTTCCTATTCAAAATATTCCAGACGAGGGACATTATTCATCCAGAAAACAAGTGGGATCTGCTCTGACGGAAACCGAAAATTGGGATTTGTTTGTTGATTGTACAAGTCGAGATGACCGGAAAATGTTAGATGCAGGTGTTCACCTATCTGATAAGCGCACATTGCTAATGAAGACGCACAGACCGTTTTAAACAGTACACAATATTCTACCGAATCCGCTTCTGCTTTAACAAATGGTGAAGAAACAACAGATTCTATTATTTCTAAAATGCTTTCAAATTTATCTTGCTTTGTCTCCGATCGCTCGAGTGTAATGAGAAAATCAAATACGCTTTTTAATGAAGGGAGAGAAAATCTTTTTAAAGAAAATATTCCTGCTTTCGGTGTACAAGGAAAATCACGCAGTGACAAAAATCTGGTGACAATCAATAAGTTAGTGTGGAGGAGAGTACAGAGGGATATAAAAGAAACTTCACAGAAAAACTATAAGCATATGATAAACTACTCATTGTCATGTCAGCCCCGGGTGGCTCAATTAGTTAGGTAGTTGGATTACCTAATAACTCATACAAGCCTATCAGTAATACGGCATGGGTTCGCGCCCGGCTTTGTAAATTATATAAAGGGTGCACTCGACTCGCAGCCGCAAATGATAAAGCTTACCAGTTGCTTGCCCATGGTCAGTGGTTCTCTCCAGGTACTCCGGCTTCTTCCACCACTAAAACTGGTCGCCATGATATAGCTAAAATATTGCTGAAAGTGGCGTTAAACACAAAAATATCAATCAATCAATCTATGGAAGTGCTTGTACCAAGCCAGGAAAGTGTGAGGTCATGTGTCAGTGTTCTATTGGATTTTGGAATTGTTCAGACAGTGTGGTATCTTGTGTTTTCCATTTTATTACTACTCATTTTCATGCAGATGCAGCTAAAGAAAATAAGGGCCCGGGTGGCTCAATGAGTTAGGTAGTTGGATTACCTAATAACTCATACAAGCCTATCACCAATACGGCGTACGTTCGCGCCCGGCCTTGTAAATTACAAAAAAGGGTGCACTCGACATGCAGCCGCAAGTGATAAAGTTTACTAGTTGCTTGCCCATGGTCGGTGGTTTTCTCTCCGGGTACTCCGGCTTCTTTCACCACTAAAAACTGGTCATCATGATATATCTGAAATATTGCTGAAAGTGGCGGTAAGCACAATAAATCAAATCTAAATCTAAAATGTGGACTCGGACATTTTGACTTGTAATAAAAACACAATAGACAATTAAAGAAACTTGTCCCAAGCCTTGCTCAGATTTAATGAAACATTAACCCTTGATGTAGTTATCGGAGGGGAATGCACGTCCGTTTTGAACAACAGATTCAACAACGCTTCTCGCCGGTTATATGTGAGGGTTGGTGTTTTACGCACATGTGGCTCACCGGTTATATGTGAGGGTTGGTGTTTTACGCACATGTGGCTCACCGGTTATATGTGAGGGTTGGCGTTTTACGTACATGTGGCTCACCGGTTATATGTGAGGGTTGACGTTTTACGCACATGTGGCTCACCGGTTATATGTGAGGGTTAGCGTTTTACGCACATGTGACTCACCGGTTGTATGTGAGGGTTGGCGTTTTACGCACATGTGGAAAAAACTTCCATGACTGCATCATTGCACTAAGAGACTGGGGATCCATGAAACAATATTAACCTCGACAAAATAGCCTGTACCAAACCAGGAAAGTAAGCGGTCATGTATTTGTGTGTTAAGGAATAGAATCGATTTTGCATCTTTCTACTATTTTTATATTGGATTTTGGAAATGTTCCGACAGTGGTATTTTTTTTTTTTTTTTTTTTTGAAGGAGCAAAAACCATCTTTGGTTCTACACATCTGGGGATTGAGCCCACCACCTACGACACTCGAGGCGAACACGTTAGCTATTAGTACACTACTTATGCGGTTCTATTCGAGACTGATACATGTTTCAAAAGGAATAAATATACATTCAGCTTCTGTAAATGCACAAATTAATGCTTGCATATGCTGCTTTTTTAATAGATTGATGTATTTTTTGGTGTTTTAACGCCACTTTCAGTAATATTTCAACTATATCATGGCGACCAGTTTTAGTGGTGGAAGAAGTCGGAGAGAACCACCGATCATGGGCAAGCAACTGGTAAACTTTATCAATTGCGGCTGCGAGTCGAGTGCACCCTTGTTGTAAATTACAAGGCCGGGCGCGAGCCCACGTCATATTGGTGATATGCTTGTATCAGTTGTTAGGTAATCCAACTACCTAACTCATTGAGCCACCCGGGCCCTTTTTTAATAGAATAACATATACAAAAATAACAATATATATCTAAGGTGGAAGTAATCTCTCTTTTATTACTCCCAGATCTAACTACCCAATATCAACAACTGATGAACCCTATATTAATGTCTATATTTGTTAGTTTTTTTAAATACAGTTAAATTATTAGTATTCGTTGCTTGCCAGTTTCCGTGGAGTTCATCGTGCACTTAATCTACGAAAATTATAATCCAAAGAATTACAACTTTTCCATTAATTTGTTATTTCTGATATTTGAAACCACGAATCCAAGAACCCACGAACCAATGCTTTGTTCAGAAACCACAAAAATTGGTGCTCACGAATAAATGTACTTCCATAATACCCACAGTACTGTTGATGTATTGTATATATTAACATTATTGTATTATTGCTAACATTCCACATTTCTCTCCAGTTTAATTTCGTCCAATCGAAAATTTGAATTTTCGTATGGAATTGAACTGTTTATGCGTCCATACACCTTTCTACCATATCAAAAAAGGACACACCACTGCTAACATATTGCAGGAATCACAGGCACACATACATGCATTCGTCATTGGATGACGTTATGCAAGACATCATTCTCTAGTGCAGTTCCGTCGAGAAACTTTCATAGCCAATAGAATCTCAAAGCCTCAATATCAACTGTAACTACAGAAGTAAAGTTGTATCATAATGATCGATTGTCTCCGTAGGTTGATTAAATACCAATTCGTCTATTTCCGTATTTATTAAACGTCTGTCATCGGAATGTCGTCTGCAATTTAATGCATTTCCGGATCCGGTTTGGAGAAAACACGTGCAGCAGCAACACAAGCAGCAACAATTATAACAGCAGTTGCATGAATAGCAACACAACAGAATTGAGCAAACTATGACCGCTACTAACGCTATTCCTAGATAAATCGCTAATGTAAGAAAACGAATCGGTGGTGGGCAAGTACACAATTTATGCCATGTAGTGTTTTTGGTACAATCAATATCTGGTATAAATGGCCCATGAGTTTCTTGGACCATCCAAAACTCGTCTAGCACTTCCTTGGTTACAGCATTCACTTGGTCGAAGCATAAATGAGTTCGGTTTACAATTGATAGTCGTCCGTAGGAATTTCTGCTTCGCCCATCTGCTCTGAAGGCCGACCAAGAACCTGTTTAAAAGAAAGTTTGTTGTTAGTGGTCAGTATTTCAGATTTTTTCATGACGAATGCAACTCTACAATCAGGTAGGTAAAAGGTGCACAATGATAAGCAAGGAAATATCCGTTACGTTACTTAATATTGTGGCTTTAAAGGCCGGACCGGTCATAAACGATTACACCTAACACATACCCATTTAATTAACGCATGAAAGCTGCCTTTTATGCGGGTGTCTTATAAGCAGCAGGAACTGTTTACCCTTCGCACCTGGGTTTACCCCCATTTTGTTTGGTGGGGTTCGTGTTGTTCATCATTTTAGTTTTCTGTGGGTTTTTTGGGGTTTGTTTGTCCTCATCTTGTGTCTTGTGAATCCTAATGTTTCCAGTGTCTCTGGATTGTTCATTCTAGATTGCCTCATCAGTTGTATCTAACGTTTATTTGATCTGTGTCTGGTGTGAAGCATTGACTATGTCTCTGGATTGTCCATTCTTCATTGCCCCTTGGGTTTTCTCTATAGTTTAATTATGAGCAGGGAGCTAATAGTGATCTCCAAATACGAAACTGTCATTCACGATCGGTCCCCACGGCGAGTTGTGTATTCGACTTTCAATTCACAATTTAAGTTGAACATTGTTTAATTGGCGTTAAGCAATATCCACTAAGTCACCCCCATTTTGTTCCAGTTGTGTGATTATGATACAGTTACAATCTCTAATTATAAAGATGTGGGCTATCACGAACTTAGTGATTAACTATCTAAATTATATATTTACGTTTTTATAGCCTAAGTTATATATTTGTTTTGTTTAATGTTTACGACCTCATGATTTAGTTTCAGTCGAACTTTGTTAGCTCAAACTCGGATGGCTCGAACACCATGGATCGCTCGAACTGTTTTTAGTCCAGTCATTTTTTCTTGTTAATTTCTTGTCAAATAAACCTCGATATCTCGAACGTCAATTTTATTGTATTATAAATATGGAGGTCTGACGGCATATTTTCATATTTTTATCACCCACTTTGACTATGTGTTGATTTTTGAATTGATCTCACAGTGTGGTATATATTTTTGTAATAATTTATTTTTTAAATAATTTTTAAATGAAAACATTTTTTTTTTTGTATTCAAACAACAATAACTTTATTTTTGGGGTAGGGCTATTTCTGGTTGATAGGTACAATGTAGTTAAACAGAAGAAACAAAAATATTTCAGACAATTGTATAAAATATTGAAAGAAACAATAGGAAATGTCTCCTCTGTGACACAAATACCATTGGAGATGAATTCCATTACATCTTACAATGTCGATACTTTGAGCAAAACCGTAAGAACCTCATCCCAAGTTATTTAGAAATAGGCCAAATGTTCTTAAATTTAAAAATATTATGACCGTAATGAAAAAATCAGATCTTTTGAAATTATGTAAAATGATAAAAGTCATAAATGAAGGTGTGTGTGCTCCGGGCTAATCCCTGTGTCCATTTCTGTTTCTCTGTAACTGTAATTGTACATGTATACATATATTTGTAAATAGTTTTGTAATTCTCTATACCTATGTATTGCAATGGTTTATTGAGAAATAAAGATATATATATATATATATATATATATATATAGACCAAATAAGTTTATTTATTTCCTCATATGATGAATAAATAAAACTATGCCTGAATTGTCAAAAGAAAAATTCAGATATCAATTGCTAATCAGAAGCCGTTAATAGGACAGACAACACAATGGAAAAAGTAAAAAAAGGACAAACAATAATCTACAAAACACTACACAGAAAACAACACGAATCTCACTAAAAGCCAGGTATGATCTCAGGTTCTCCTGAAAGGTAAGCAGTTGCTGCTCCACTAGTGGTACCCATCGTGTTAATCTGGTTAGATTAGATTTTATCATTCGAAAAAAAGTAATGTGTTGTGAGTTTTAACATGGGTTGGCGGATATTAGATTTTTATGTTTACTTACTTGATCGTCCCATCCAATCAACACCTTCGTTATTACCACCGGCACCGGATATGACATGAACTGGAGCACGTGGATTGATGTAACTATGTTGTACAACATCAGATTGATATACAGGCCATAAACGTTCATATGAATGTTCGTGTGCTTCTATGATTAAGTCCACTCCCATACCATAAAATAAATCTTCTAATCTACAATAATATTACAATAAATAAAAAAAACCTTTAGACAACAAGAGATTGAAGATACCAAAGGGGTAATCAGAAGCCGTAAATCGAAGAAGAACAGACAATACAATGGCCAACAGAAACAAACAAAAGGACTCAGGTTAATAAGTTAGAGTGTTTTTGGCTATTTATTCCAGTTTGAACAATATTTCAGTTATGCTATGGTGGTCAGTTTTTGTTTTCTGTGGAGGAAACAGAAGTATCAGGAGAAAGCCTCCGACAGTTCTCTGCCAAATTTTCCTACGACAGATCCCACTAGAGGAGCAAAAACTCTCATATCACCCGAGTTCACTCCCAGTGGTTAGTAGTGTTCGTGTTGCTCAATCTTTAGTTTTCAGTTTACTGTTTTTAGAACATTGTTTGTCCTTTTGTTTGTTTTTTTCTTTATGCTGTTGTATTGCTTGTCCTTCGATATACGGTTTCTGATCACCACCATTTTTCTTACTTAAAACCTTTCTTATCACATGGTAGTTGGATTTAAAATTGCATATTCAATTAGTGCTTGTCAGCACTAACGTTGTCAGTTCGAATACCGCTCAAACGATGTGTACTCGATACAACATTATGTGATAAAGTTCGTCAGTAACTTGCGACAGGTCGGTAGTTTTCTCCGGGTACTCCGGTTTCCTCCAACAATAAAACTGGCCACCACGATATAACCATTACTCTAACTCCATAATCATAATAATGGATAGGTAGTGTACTTTCGACTTAGATTATATGAACTAGTGTTAAGACAATATGTGTGGAATCTAACATTCCACGGTTAAAGCTCTGCTTGACCGCATCGGTGCTCTACTGGTTAGTGTGCTCACTTCAAGTGCAGTAAATCATGGGTTTTAGCCCAGTCTGGTAAAACCAAAAACTATGAAATCGATATTCCTTGCTTCTCCGATAAGCACGCTACTTTAAGGGCTGGTCTGCTCGGAATCAAGATAATATATCAGAGTGGAGCGACATGTCTATCCGCGGACTGTTATTTCAGTGAGCTAGCACTATAAAAATACAACAGCGCGTGTTGGTCTAGAACAAAGCGGACCTCATAATCATCAACTCACCAAAATGTATTTTATTCTTGCCATGATATATCTGAAATTTGCTCATTTGGCTGAACTTGTAAAATGATATCAAAATTCCATTATCTAAAACTAACATAGCAATTGTGTGTCATAAAGTTATGTTGAGAATGCAGTGTACAAATAAAGAGTTCAATAAGGGCAAACTGATGTTATTGAACCACGTGAGAAAGGTAGTAATCGCCATTATTTCTTTTATTTGAACAAGCACATCTATGTTGCATAACCATTTACAGATACAACTGCGACGGGTCGGTGGTTTTCTCCGGGTAATCCGGTTTCCTCCACCAATAAAACTGAATGACACGATATAACTGAAATATTGTTGAAAGTGGGGCTAAACACCATAAAAAAAACTAAAGACAGATACACGTTTCAACTACACATTATTATTGAGGTTACTGACTCACCCTGCCTTAACCCATTGCCCCCAGAAATGAGGAGTGCAATCGTCAAAGTTGCTATTTGAGCAGTACATTGGTCTATGTCCCATGGCAATTATCCACGGCGTTGTATCTCTGTTTTTATTGGCTGCTGTTAAATCGTTCAGTAACCAATGATATTGATCACATGTGTAATCTTGATTATGAATGAAGTATACTTCTGTAGAATAGCTGTAATAAAACATATAAGATATATTATTCATATATCTGGAACTCTGATTAGTCGATTTATTTGATAACTTTGTAATAAATAAGTAACACTGCAGTCCTTTTGTATAAAAAGAAAGTTTAAAGAGTGATGGTCAACAAGTCAACCAATATAAAAAAAAAACAATATCAACAAAACAACCAATATCAAGTCAACCAATATCAACAAGTCAACAAATATCAACAAGTCAACAAATATCAACAAGTCAACCAATATCAACAAGTCAACCAATATCAACAAGTCAACAAATATCAACAAGTCAACCAATATAAAAAAAACAATATCAACAAAACAACCAATATCAAGTCAACCAATATCAACAAGTCAACAAATATCAACAAGTCAACAAATATCAACAAGTCAACAAATATCAACAAGTCAACCAATATCAACAAGTCAACCAATATCAACAAGTCAACAAATATCAACAAGTCAACCAATATCAACAAGTCAACCAATATCAACAAGTCAACCAATATCAACAAAGCAACCAATATCAACAGGTCAACCAATATCAACAAGTCAACCAATATCAACAAAGCAACCAATATCAACAAGTCAACCAATATCAACAAAACGAAGAATCACCTCAGCTATAGGCGTGCGCACTAAATTCGACATCTATATATGTATTACTATCACTAGGTCGATACCTCTGTTGATGGGTATCATCCTCCCCTGGTCAGTGTTTCAACACTGTCCTGGTTTATTAGAAAGATCTATTATTGTAATTTAAAGTTCCTAAATATTGTAAGTATTAAAACAAACTAAGGATTTCCTCCCTCAGGCATATGTGACATTAGCCGATTTTGGCAATTCTTTTTATGCCGTTTGATTTACATGATCCCAAACATGATTTACATGATCCCAAAGACTTAAGATTATTTTGTTTCCAATCCTTTACTTTAAACTTATTTTATTGTCAAGCAATTATACTGAAAATGGACCAGACACAAGCTATAAACTTACGAGAACTTCTGCCAATCAATTGATTTTGAGCATACCTGAAGAATGTTATTTTGAGTATACCTGAAGAATGTTATTTTGAGTATACCTGAAGAATGTTATTTTGAGTATACCTGAAGAATGTTATTTTGAGCATACCTGAAGAATGTTATTTTGAGCATACCTGAAGAATGCTATTTTGAGCATACCTGAAGAATGTTATTTTGAGCATACCTGAAGAATGTTATTCCAGAAACGCATTGTATGTACTAAATTCGATATCTATGTTTTAGCTACTATAATCATTACAATAAGTATATATACATCGCACAACTCGAAATCTCGGCTATTTCGGAGTAAAATAGTTGGTCTTTTCTTCTGCGACACACTCAATTTCGACTGTGAATTAAGAACAGAATAGAAACGAAAACATCAAGTAAACCCTGTCACATTTCTTTTCATAATATAGTGTATTTATCTATAATGTAAAATAAAACAAAATATATTTTTATATAAAACCAACAAATGTTTTTAACGAGTTTTGATCCACTATTACGTTTAGTTCCTCCTTTTTTACCTTTGTTTAATATAACGTACGTCATCAATACAACCTTTCAGTTGTTTCCTTTGACACCCATTTGCAATAGTCGTGATCGTATGGTAGTTGGATTTACAACTACCTGTACAATCAGTGCTCATCACCACTAAAGTTGTGAGCTCGAACCCCGTTCATTTCGAGGTGTACCCGATACAACATTATGTGATAAAGTTTGTCAGTGACTTGCGGCAGATCGGTGGTTTTCTCCGGCTACTCCGTTTTCCTCCACCAGTAAAACTTACCTCCACAATATAACTGAAATATTGTTGAAAGTGGTATTAAACACCAAAAACCAAACCATTTGTAATATGATCTGAAATGTGATTCCAATTGTATCCATGGCCACCAGATAAAGTTTTTGTGACCAATACACCAATAGCCACCAGATGCAATTATGTTTACCTAGTTACCCATGGTTACCAAGTTATATGACAAAATCACTCATACCAAATAAAGGAAGTTTTTGCTACTGAAGGTTTCCAAGAGTCCTTTTGAAGACTAACCTGATAAAATGGACTGGTCCAATATCAAAGCTATACCATAGTTTATCTATAGGCATGGGCCATGGTATTCCTGGCATGGAAAATCTATGTCTGTAATGATGGAGATCACTGGCCAGTTCTGAAAACATCAAATGAACTTTATTATTGACTGTTTGTTGCTTAACATTCAAATAATACCCGCATATTTAGGAAGAGAACAAGTTAAATAATATAGTATTATTACGTGATGTTTTTCATATTGGCCTAGTTATAGGTCCGAGGCCTACTGTATTGGCCTGAGGCGCAGCCGAAGCCCAATACAGCAGACCAAGCACCTATAACTAGGCCAATATGAAAAACATCACGTAATGATGCCTTTATTAATTAACCAGTCCAATATCTTTCGGGACTTTTCCTTGCGATTGTCGAAACGTCTAGCGGATTCCGATCTAGCTGTTATTGGACTGACTGGAATCGGGCCAATACGGAAAATATCCGTATTGGACTGGTTTTGCCGTATTAGCCCAATGAAAATTTTTATATTGTATTGACAGATTTGATCATATAAAGGCTAATAAATCAAAGTTAATTGATAATATCATATATTTCTTGTAAAATTGCAGTACAACCTGCTTTAGGGACCACCTATATTAAGCAATAACTTGTATTATATTTATATTTGATCATTTTTATTTCTCTTCACAGTGCATTTCACATCAATTAAACTTGTATTAAGCGACCACCTGTCTTATGTGATCATATTTCACTGTTCCCAGGTTTTACTGTATACAGACAACAAGAAATATATCTTTAGAATATCTAGAGAAGAAGCATTTAGTTGATAAAGTCAGGTCCAATCAGGGCTCCCACTACTTTCAAATTAGAGGAAGAAGTTACTTTTCTTTCAGAGAGCGCACAGGGAGAAGTGGGAGAAATCAGAGAGAAGTGAGAAGATTTCTGGGAGAAGTTAATTGCGATTAATCGAAACATTGTTTCGCAACCCCTCTGACGTTACCCTGTCTAAATTTAGTAAATAGTTAAAAAGCTGTCTGAACTGATTTGTTCTGGGTTTTTTTTTATTCATAACTACCTTAAGGACATCTATTCAATGTCACATTTTTATTTCTGTCCACCTTGACTATTGGGGTCTTGCATACCAGTGATTTTTATATGTACCCCCACCCCCTTTTCCTTTTGAAATATTACTGTGTTGTGATCCAATACCACACAAATTGTAATAACTCATATTTGTGTGATCTTCAGCAGAAGAACGATGTCTCTGTCAAATCGTCCAATCCCCTATAATTATTCTGAAATATGCATGTACGAAGAAGCAATGCAAAGTAAACAGTATGAAAACGATACACACGTTAATGTACCACCATCTACTGGGACTATGAATATACAATGTACTGTAAAAGATATACCATTGTACACACCTTTTATGAAAAGCTTAGAGAAGCCACAGTAGTGAAATTCTTTTCGCTCTGATGTTTAAAGGTAATCTGAAATCCACGTGCACCTGCTAGTTTTAAATTTTCATTCATTATTGAAACAAGGTATGAATAATGAATCGCAAGAACACGTGTTTAATGAACTTGTTTTAACATTTGGCGCGAAATCTGAGGCAATGCAAAAATCGTCTTTCATTGACTAATGTTGGACATTTAGGGGATCTACCGATATACCGATTAAATGTAAACACAAACGACCTACTTTCGTAATATAACGACGGAACATTGTGAAATGACCAAACACAATATGATGACATTCATTCGGTTTTCGTCAAAACACTTATTAAACGGAACACGAAGAAGAAATTTATTATCGAGTTTAAACTGTTACAAATCAAATCTGTCAAAACAACTTTGGTTCCATAAATAGAAGTTTGAAGATACCAAAGGGGTATTTAGAAGACGTAAATCGAAGAAGGACAGACAACACAATGGCCAAAAGAAAAAGTACAAAAAGACAAACAATGTTCTAAAAATACTGCAGCGAAAACTAAAGATTGAGCAATACGAACTCCGCTAAAACCGAGAGTAAACTCAGGTGCTCCGGAAGTGTTATAAGCAGTTCCTGTTCACCTAGTGCCACCTGAAATGCGGTAAGTAATTGCCATAATTGTAAAAAATGTGATACTCACCATGGTTACCTGGTGACGTCATATATGGAAACCGTGTGGCAATTGGTTCAATCAGTCGCAAGAATTTGTCTCCAGTCTATCATAATTAATAAAGAAAAAAGAAATATCATTTACATGACCCGTATGTAATAGGTTTTAAGACAATTAGCACAATTCCTACTTTTATTCTAAAATTGTACGCGTTACAGAAATTATTTCCCTTTAAGGCAGGCACACATGTCTCATTTCATGCAAAATTCAATGAAAATAACATAGTGTTTACCATAATCTGTTTTTCACAACTTGTAAATTGTCTATTTGCTATGAAATCAACCTCTGATTTTTTACAAGGTTCAAATATCTACAAATTATGAGAAAGTTACACTCAAATGTGTTGTCTTGCCCATTTTAGAAGCGGATTGAAATCCGTAACTCTACGGGGGAAAAAAAGACCGTTAAGAGATATGGTTCCGCAAATACATACCATCTGAGCAAGGTTATTTCAAAAATACTTACAGCACCACCGTCTGAGTTCAAGTCATATGCTAAATCTCCGTTATGAAAAACTGCCTGATAGTGTCCTGTGTCTAATTCATCTTCTAAAGCAGAAAGAGTTGTCTTTCCTGAATTGATACCCATATCTCCGTACACAAGAAGATTTACAGTTTGTTCCTATAAGTGATTAAAAACAACATATTTTGAAGATCTGTACATAAATATTGATAGCCCATCACCAATACACGGGGGTTATGGGTTTATGGTGCTTAACTCCACTTTCAACAATATTTCAGCTATATCATGGCGTTTAGTTTTATTGTTGGAGGAAACCGGAGTACCCACACAAAACCATCGACCTGTCGCAAGTCACTGACAAACTTTACCACATAATGTTGTATCGAGTACACCTCACGGGAGGTAACTTTTAATGTAAAGATCTAGAGAGCTGCTTCTGGAATCCGTCGACTTTTCAGCTTTGAAATATATGATTTTGTGATAAATTTCATTTCAAATTGACAATTTGTGGGAATATTAAGCTATAGCATATCACTAGATTTCTACAAGCACCTGTAGAATTTTTCTTCCCATTACAATTCTATAATTATGTTATATAATAATTAAAATGCTATGGTGCAAACTGATCTATTTGTGCCTATTTCAGATTATTTCAGTCTAATATATGTGTAGATCACCAATAACTCAATATTTGAATATATATATAGTTTTCGTACTTCCAATACAATGGCTCGTGGGTAGGTGAACTCGATACAACATTATGTGATAAAGTTTGTCAGTGACTCATGCCAGGTCGGTGGTTTTTTCCGGGTACTCCGGGTTCCTCCATCAATAAAGTGACCGCCACGACATAGCTGAAATATTGCTGAAAGTGGCGTTAAACACCCGAACTCATGTTGGGGTAATGTACAATGGGGGAGGGGGTGATTTTCAAACTCCAACGGCAACACCGTATCATATTTACCTAATATAATCCCAGTGCACCAATCCGTTGTGAAGTTCCCTGTGTTATATATAATGATTTAGATTTTTGGTGTTTTAACGCCACTTTCAGCAATATTTTGGCTATATCATGGCGACCAGTTTTAGCGGTGGAAGAAGCCGGAGTACCCGGAGAGAACCACCAACCATGGGCAAGCAACTGGTAAACTTTATCACTTGCAGCTGCGAGTAGAGTGCACCCTTTTTGTAATTTACAAAGCCGGGCGCGAGCCCACATCGTATTTGTGATAGGCTTGTATGAGTTGTTAGGTAATCCAACTACCTAGCTCAATGAGCCACCCGGGCCCTCTGTATCATATATATACAAGTTTGTTAAGACCATGCTGTTGAGTTAAAAGTTGAGTGTGGTTGTGGTTCATGTGCTTTTTTTTCCCATTTGATCCATTTAATAGATGACTCTCATTTTACATGAAGTTTGTCTTATAGAACTACGCAGTGCCATATTTACCATTGCACTGAGGTGTGCTTAAGCACAGGGCCCCGTTGGCCATGGAGGGGAGGGGGGATCTCCCTGCAATTTTATTTTACGATGGATCTTTGCTTATGTGGTGCAATTTTAGATTTGAAGACGTTCTGTTTCGGAGCGATTCCAAACATAATGATAGAGTTGATAGTCTATAGGAGTGCGCCTGTGTGGGCCTACCGGTTCTACCTCCTTCAGGGCTCAAGTAAAGGACCTCATAACTTAACTAGCACAGGCCCTCATTTGTCCTAAATCCGACACTGGAATTACGTTATGATTTTTGTCACATTGTATATAACCTCTGTACATACCTTTAAATAGGAAATGACCTTTTGTGTTTATATATGGTTTTATCTTTTTAATGTTTCTTTTATTTGTATATATAATCCAATTGTTTTATAGACAAGTATATTTTATTTCTAAAGATCTTGCAGGTGTCTAATATATAAAATATGCGCACGCCACAATATGTATATGTTATCTGGATGTGAATTGACTGATACTGGAAATATCAGCCTGCCGAACCAGAATATGAAGTGTGGTGTCGAGCAGACTGATATTTTTTCAGTATCAATCATATTCACATTCAGATGACATGTTTATCATCCTTAGATCAAACATAAACACGGATACGTCTATATTTGTATTTTCGCGGGAAAAATCACATTATTCAAAATATTCAAAATACGCTTCCCCAAAACATAGTTCATAAGTAGTTTGCAAATATACCATTCATTTTTACAGGTTTATATAAATGTTAAGATTGTTGAATTTTCTTTTAATGGTGATATTCATTGTTTTTTTAATTACAAACATCAGTTTTAGAAAACACAAAGGTCACGATCTCGCTTATGACGTAAAAATTATAACGTCTCAGTAGAGGTTATCAAGAATTGTGACCAGTACATTTTTGTAGGACGATGTTTGTTGATATTGCTGACACGACAGTTCCTAATTTGATATATGTTTAAAAAATAAAATGTTAACTAGCTAATGGTGTTGCTGAATTTTATTTACTTTTGTCATCTTCACAGGAATTATCGTTTAAATGTTGGGAGAATTTGGTGATAACTCCTGTTCACTGTTGTTAAGTCCAGCTCAACGCACGTGAACTTTGATACGAGTTTTGCTTATGGAGTCAGCAGGTAGATATAGCGGGAGGGAAGGATGATAAAGCTGAAATATCGCTAAAGTTGACGTTGAACACCAATCAATAAATCAATGTATTGGTATACTAAGTAGGTACAGTGTCGTCTTAACGCATGGGCACGCTGGGCAGTTGCCTGGGGCCCACAACCATAGGGACACCATGCTAATCTATGTACATTGTGCATGACGTGTTTTTTTTAATGTTTAAACACTGATTTTGTTGGAAGTAACAATACTAGCTAGATATATGCTTAATTTTATCGACCATTTACATTTTTATTCCTGTGAGTGGTTGTGTAGATAAGGGTCCCAGTGCACTGTTTTGCACGGGACCCTATAATGCTGTTAAGACGGCCCTGAGTAGGTACATTAAATGTACATATTTTAAATAGCGGCGAAGATAATGTCACAATCACAACAAACGTAGAGTTCTGAATGTCACGTGTGAAATGAATATACATGTATTAAATAATTGACGGGCCCTGGGGTAAATAGAGGGTCACTATTAAAGTTATAGTAGATCTTAGTGATATTGACATCTATCATTTATATAATAATCTTTATTGCATATAAAACCCTTTTGGGCATAGCAATACATGTATATACAAACATAAACTGACAATAAACAGATAATCTATATAAACAAATACAACTACCATTTATAGGAAGTGAAAAACAGGTTTTTTGTTATTATGTTTTATTATGCACAACAAGTAACTAGGGGGTTAGGGACCGACCATTGAAGGGGGGGTGTTATGGTTTTTTGTTTCGTTCAGAAATATTTTTTCGGACAGCACAAGAGTTAGTATATTTTTTTTTTGTCCAGAATTTAACATTAGGTTATACGACAAAAATTCTGAATCAGAGTTAAATGGTCGTTCCCTTACTGTTAAAGTAAAATACACAAGCAGTGAAATACTAGAGGGAACACTACAGCAACACATATCCATTACAAAGCGTCATAATCCGGATTGATAAATTGCCAATTCCATTGACACATACAATGAAAAACAATCAAAATCGTATTTCCAAACTCGTATAAGAATTGGGAGATATTGATATTTAGTCAAACGTTCATGTATGCATCTTCAGAACGAGAACAAGCTTCAATAATGTAATTTTACATTCAATTATTATATATTCAACTTTTCGCAATGGAGTCCTTTCGTATTTACTAATCAAATCTTCATCAGTAACCCACGGCTGGCCATGCTCTGATTAATCTTCACTTATCACCCATGGGTCAACTGACAGAGAAATTATCGTAGTCATGAATTATTCATTAGATTAGTCCACGGGTGGTGGGGGTAGCTTCTGGTAAATTGGGGTACAAGGGTGTAGCTGGGAATTGGAACCCCCCCCCCCCCCCCCCCAGTCATATATTGACACATTAAAAAAATCCTACCCATTCATATAGTCCTTACCTAAAATGTCGACCCATTCATATATTTTATTTACCTGAAACCGAGATTGTATTTGAATGAATGCCGAGTTCACTTCTAGTTCTGTTTAACGACACGTGCATCAAAGGATGTTATAAATTACTTTTTTTTCAAAAGTGACATATAAGGTTTGTATAAGCTTAAACAGTTAAAAGGGTAATTAGGTGACGCATCAATAAATGTATCACCAGCTAATTATTAATTGTTTGTACAGACATGGTCCAGATAAGAGACATCCTCTAATATATTTAATTTGACACTTGATTATTCAATTATCGGAGGATTAAATGTCAGATTCCTCGCAGGACATCGACTGCAGATCGTAGTGATCAGACATAGGATTAATGTATTAAAGATAAGACCCATTCATATATTATTTGCTTACCATTTACCACCCATTGACATATCCTAATGCAAATTTTCCACCCCAGTCATATATTTGACAGCTAAATAAAACGACCCAATCCAGCGGCACGTCTGTATATACAAGTAATTTCCCCATGTCCGTTCCATGCTTCCATATAACCAATCAAATATCACCGTTTTTAAAGAAGGAGAATTTCCTTTCGACTTTAAATGAAAAGAAGAGATGAACGGGTCGCAATTACCAATGAATTATTAACGATAAGAAATGCTTTGAAGATACCAAAGGGGTAATCAGAAGCCGTAAATCGAAGAAGGACGGACAAAGCAAAAGGACAAACAACGATCTACATAACATTATACAGGAAACTAACGAACGAGCAACACGAACTCCACTAAAAGCCGGGGTGCACTCATGTGCTCCGGAAGGATCAGCAGTTCCTGCTCCACATAAAGCATCCGTCGTAAATGCTGTGGTAATTAGTAATATATATATATCGTATCATTCATAGTTTGTTATAGAGAAATGACTGATGTTATGTTGATATGGAAACTTCACTACACTGTAAAAAACTAGAGTTACAAGTTGACATGTTTAAGTGTTAAATCCACTACACTGGCATTAATTCTCTTTACTGTGATTACTGTAAAATTTACATGATATGCTGTTAACATGTGAATCCGTTAATATTTGAAGTGTTAATAATTTGTTATCACAACATTTGCTTTTTGAAAAAAAATGGCTTACATAATTTTTTGAGTATGCAACTTTAAGGAAATTACAATTATTATTAGTGCCACTGAATCAAATAGCCATAAATTTTAATAATCTTAAAACTATTATTTTGTTTTCAAGAAAGCAAACATTAATTCATGCAACCATGTGTGGCTGGATTTTATTATTTACTAAATATCTTATAGTGTTTGCAAAAAGTTCAGGAAATAGGAATGGTGTAGCTTTTGGGTATGTTCCTACTTAAAAGTATTGCCCCCTTTAAGCATATTAACACTACTGTTGATTTAACATTTACACTGCTATTGAATTGTTAGCACTATTTTTTTACAGTGTAGGTACAGATGGGCTACGTAACAAACTCGAAGCGGCAGTTTTCATATGTATTCATTCCGGTGTTGAGTGAACAAATGAACCACAACAATACAAATATGTTGATTCTTGAAGGAATTTCTTTCATTTCCTTTCAATTTTATCAAAGCGAATGATCTACGTAAATTTAATTAAATTCTTCATAATAGACATTAAATAATTTATTGCGCACGATGCGTTTCTGGAATAACTTTCATCAGGTAATGTTGATTAGCTTTCATCAGGTAATGTTAATTAACTTTATATATATATATATAATACACAATTTATATAGCGCTATATATAATAGATAACAAATTACTCTAAGCGCCTAACCCTCTAGTGCCCAACCCCCCATCAACATTAAGAAAAATTATGTTATTGAATAAAAGTAAGTATTTGGAATATGTCTAATACAAATCAGTGTTTGTTTTAGGTTTTTCACTCATTTTTCGGAAAATATGAATTGTAGCATATCTGCTACATCGGGAATCAGGATGTGATGTATCAAATGTGCTACATAACTAATTAATTAAGAATACTGTTTAAGAGAAAGCCAATTTATTTCAGCAACAAAATACATAACAGGAAACATGCAAAAATGAAAAAAAAAATATGTTTAAATTCACAAATGTATACTAAATATCTGAATAGGTGCAGTTGGATTTCTAAACTGATGATTGTCTATTGACCAGTACTTTGTAAAATTTTGTTTACTGGTTTGTATTATTGAAACCTATTGCATCTAAGTGTTATTTGACAGGTACATGTACATAAGTACAGTTCACATAAAAAGTCATTTCTGTCCTTGCTCAAACACAAGTGCATATGGCATCGAAAGCATTTTGAGCAGGAACTGCTTATCCTTCCGGAGCACCGGAGTTCACCCCGGTTTTTAGTGGGGTTCGTGTTACTCGTTCTTTAGCTTTATATGTATGTTTTGTAGGTCATTGTTTGTCCTTTTGTACTTTTCTTTTGGCCATTGTGTTGTCTGTTCTTCGATATACAGATTTTGATTACTCCTTTGGTATCTTCAAACTCCTCTTACATATGAAAATATATCGCAACCAATTGATTAACATCTCTGTCTTTTCTCTTCCCATATCGGATGGTGGTTGTTCCATCTTTTCTAACTATATCATTATCTACTGGCCTTTTCATAGGTCATCCTGTTGGTGGCTTGACAGGTGGCGAAGAAACCAGGGTTCTGTCAATTTACGCTTTTATTTCCACTAATCCATCTGCTATTTCACTTGTAAAAGCACATAACTTCATTGGCTTTATCTGGAGCCATGCACAGTGCCATTTGTAATATGCAGGGTTTTTTTTATTGTGTGTATTTTTGTTCAAGCATTTGGATGAAATAACAAATGGGAGGTTTGGGCGCCATTGAAACCGGTTTAACTCTATACTACCACTATACAGAAATGCCTGTACCACGTCATGTTGTCTCCACTTTATGTGTATACTTTTATGTCTGATGTGTTTGGTGGGTGGGTAGATTTGTAGTGGTTATGGTGTAAGTGCGCTTGGATTGTCTGGTGTTTTATGTGGAGTAACTACTGTTATCTGCCTTTTTTTAATTTCTATTTTCTAAATTATCTCCCTTTGATATTTCCGTAATTACCAATGTAGCATATTTGATACATTCTACTTTAATGATCAATTCATTGAATTCAGAAACAAATTCATCTGTTATATTATGATTAAATTTAATATGTTATGAAAATATTATCTGAAAAAACATATTTTGAATCTGTTATTATCTGTATGATCATATAATTTTGTTTTCACATCAGTGATATTTTTACCACTTTCATATGTCATGGAGGTTGACATTTTCAAGAGAAAAGGAGATAACTACAAAATGTTATGATGACTATATTTCTATATCTAATAATAACTTTGCAATGTAGCAGACATTCAACACTGCGAAAAAACACAAAACAAACATTTATTTTACTGTTGGTACCCCCAAGAAGTTCATGTAGCAAATATGCTACGCAGGGCACTAAAGGGTTAACACAGTTAAAAAAGAACAAAGACTAAAAATTTACATACAAAATGAAAATTACACATAAACCTATAAAACTTACCAGAAACGAAACATGAAGCAATAAAACTAAAATTATAAAAGAGGAAGAAAATGATATCGAAGCTCTTAACCAAAAGTGATAAAAGTATGAAATATGTTTAAAGCAACGCGTCTATAATTAAAAATAAAAATGCATCGTTACTGCACACCATCAACTAGAAAAAATCAACATAGGCAAGTCTAAAAAGATATGTTTTCAGTTGTTTCTTGAACATTCCCATTGATTGTTCATGTCGGATGCTGCTTGGGAGATTGTTCCACAGTGTAGATGCTGCCCTGTCAAATTGCCTCTCACCGAATGTCTTTGTGCGCACTCTGGGTTTTGATAGCAGCATGGAATTTTCCGAGCGAAGTGATCTTGTTGGAACATGAATTGTTAACAATTCCTGAAGATAAACAGGAGCACGCTCAGTCAGAACTTTAAAAGTGTATAAAAGTAACTTGTACTGACACCTGCATTTAATCGGAAGCCAGTGTAAAGCCATTAGCTCGGGTGTAATATGGTCGTACTTTCTTTTGCGGGTGATAAGTCTCGCCGCAGTGTTCTGGACCCTTTGAAGTTTCGAAAGCACATTGTTGTTAATACCATAAAGAATAGCGTTTCCATAGTCCATACGAGATGTAACCAGAGTTGCAACTAGTGTCTTACATGCGCTTTCTGATAAGTATGGTTTAATACGTCCTATAGTGCGAATTTGGGCAAAACACGATTTGACCAGAGCACTTACGTGTTTTTCCATGTTTAATGCCTTGTCAAAATGTACACCAAGGTTTTTAACAAAGGGAGCATCGCTGACAACACAACCGTCGAATTGTAATTGGCAGTTTCTGAAATCGTTAAGCCGATGTTTAGGTGCAAACACTATCAGTTCTGTCTTATCTTCATTTAATTTCTACATGTTTGATTTCATCCATGCGCTTATCTCCGAGAGACATGGCTCTAAACGTCCAGTAACATCACTCCAATCGTCCGGCGGTTTGATGACAAAATACAACTGCGTGTCATTAGCATAACAGTGATAGCATAAGTCATGCCTTGAACAGATAGCGCCAATGGGCTTAGAGAAAATACAGTATATCATTGGTCCAAGCACCGACCCTTGCGGTACACCATATTTCAACTCCATGCTGTTCGATTTAACAGGACCGATAGCAACACGTTGCGATCTTCCATGCAAATAAGACTTGATCCATAAAAGAGCGTCTCCGTCTATTCCAAATGAATCAGGTAATGCTCAAAATGAACGATTGGAAAGCCAAATAATTTAAAGTTTTGGGAGTAAATAATGAGAGAACATAACGGGACATAATAAAATAATAAGAATGGATGGGAAACTTCTCACACAAGGTAAGGTTTAAATGAATCAAAGAACGAAATATTACAAGTCTAGTTACCTTTTCTCCCGACAGTGTTTTAAACGTGTGTATTTCACTTCTGACGTCACTATGTTGCCCTTCACAGACGACTTGGTACAAATATGTTTGATTTTCCTGCAAATTCTACAATAGAGATAATATTGGTGGTGTAATGGTTAGCATGCTCGCCTCTAGGGTAGAACGGCATGGGTTCGAGCCTGGCTTTGTAAATTACAAAAAGGGTGCACTCGACTCGCAGCCGCAAGTGATAAAGATTACCAGTTGCTTGCCCATGGTCGGTGGTTCTTTCTGGGTATTCCGGCTTCTTCCACCACTAAAACTGGTCGCCATGATATAGCTGAAATATTGTTGAAAGTGGCGTTAAACACAATCAATCAATCAATCAAATCTAGTGTAGATTGTGGGTTCAAATTAAATCAAAGATTGGTATGTGTTGCTTCTCCGCTAAGCACGCAGCTTTAAGGAGAAAGCAAAGACTGATTGTCTCGGAATCAGAATAATGTATCCGAGTGGAGCGACATTTATATCCGCGGACTGTTGTTTCAATGGGATAGCACTATTAAAAATCCAACTAATCGCGTTGTTCTAGTTCAAAGCGGAACTCATCATTTCATTGAAAATTAACTTGTTCTCGTCATGATATAGCTGAAAAACTGCTGAGTTGGCGTTAAACAACAACCACTCACTCACTTGAGAACTAACAATTATCTGTCTACTACGTCTTTTGAGTTCAACAAAAGGGGAAGATATACACGTGGTTACCAGCAGCAACAATGGTCCCCTTATGTTTAAATTGTGAGAAATAAAATAAAATGCAACAAACTGTAATTGTGAAATGTAGAGCAGCCATAAAAGCGCTGTTCCATTTGTGTCAACATGCAATGCTTGAAATTCTTTGATGTTCATTAAAATATTTTTTCCCCAAACTAAACTTAAGTAAAGTATGGACCGTCGTGGTCGTGATTATATGGTAGTTAGATATACAACTACATGTGCAATCAGTGCCCATCACCACTTATGCTGTGAGTTTGAATCCCGCTCATGGCGAGGTGTACTCAATACAACATTATGTGATAAAGTTACGGTCATTGACTTGTGACAGGTCGGTTGTTTTATCCAGGTACTCCAATTTCCTCCACTAATAAAACTAACCGCCATGATATTACTGAAATATTGTTAAAAGTGGCGTTAAACACATAACCCTACTCCCCTAAGCATATCAAAGAAACGAGAATGAAAGAAAACAATACATTGCGTAGTTGCATTTTATAAAGTGATGAAATATATTACCACAAGTTCAGCCCTATGTATAAACGACAGTGTCTTCTCGCTGTCGTCTGCTAGTTGAGAAACGTTTGCTGTGCGTCTGCAGCGGAGTCTTCTGATGACGTCATACTGTACAAAACATTTGGTGTGATTATCCGTTGACCATACGACTATCATTGATGTTAGTGAATTGCCAAGACTGAGGTGAATTAGTTGGGGACTATTGTCGCCCATAGAATAGGCTACAAAAGAAAAAGATAAATCACTTTATTTATAAAATGTCTAAAATATATTAATAAAATTAAAAAATATAACAATACGTAAACATCATTAATAGTTCAAAATGGTCTCTAAGTAGTGTTATCGTATTGTTTTTCTTTTAATTTATATAATTCTAAACCATTTACCAATTATGAGAACGTTGAATGCTTATTCATAGGTCACCAGATTTTGTTCAGGGAAGCACACTGCACGACCGAACAGAAAGTTGACATATTAGGTTTTTCAACATAGCGTTCCGTTGCTCCAATCTGTTTAAAATCAGATCTCTCAAATGCTAACTCTCCATATGTTTTCTATTGGCAGTTAAAAGCCGATGCCACGGTATTATCATTTCCCTCATTTCTGTATAATTTGTAGAAAATTAAGTCTCCAGAGCAAATCTTGGCGACTTTTTGCTAATAGCCCGTTTCCTATGTTTAGCTTCAATATTTGTCTCTGGTCATTAATTGACTTATCACTCAACAAGTCAGAACTCCGCAAAAATTGTCCTGTTACATTAGTGTTTTGCGATAACGATATGATATGCGCATAGTGAAAAGATTGGAGAAACAGGTAGTCTGATAATCTTTTTGGAGCAAGTAAACCAAATGACATAAACAGGATAGCTATTAATAGGCTATGACGTCACATGTGTCTGAGGGAGATTGACGCCATTATAGGCTATGACGTCACATGTGCCTGAGGGAGATTGACGCTATAATAGGCTATGACGTCACATGTGTCTGAGGGAGATTGACGCCATAATAGGCTATGGTGTCATATGTGTCTCAGGGAGATTGAAGCCATAATAGGCTATGGCGTCATATGTGCCTGAGGGAGATTGATCTTAGTGTTAACAGATGACATTATTTTGAAACTGTCAATTTGTAATTTGTACGTTACATAAAATATGGATTTCAATAAAATATGCACGAATATATCTGTGTCATTGCCTTTTGAGTTACCCATCCTTCAATGTTTGCGGGTACTCCGTTATCCTCCACCAATAAAACTGACCGCCACAATATAGCTAAAATAGTGTTGAAAGTGGTATTAAATACCATACCCCATTTAATTTCAACACACATCCCCAATAATTGAAGCCATTTGTTATTATATAGCGCGGATTACCCCCCCTCAATACGGACTCACACATACTTCAGAATACACTATAAACATGTAGGATAATGTTCATATCCTTTAGATAAAATAAAACAGGATATATTCATTATTTAGAAAGGAAGCTTGTTTACACTTACTATCTGACCAAAGACAATGTCAATTGTAATTTATTGGTTAACGCTTAAATATTAATGCTAATCAGAAATGTGTGGCACATCTGGAAACTATTGATTTTTTTATCTAGATCAGATTAAATCAGACAGGCCACGGACATATACAAATTAGACAATTATTTTAATATTAAATCAGGAAAAAACAATGTAGCTGCGGAACCGTATCTCTTATGGTTTTCGTTTTTGTTTTATTTTTGGGAGTTTTTTTTTGTGTAATCTATGGTCACAAATAAAAAAAAAGAAAAATTGTACTTAAGAGCTTCGGTTCTCAAGATAAAAAGCCACGGACTTATAAAATTACACATTTATTTGATTATTGAATCAAAAAGGCAATGGACAGAAATTAGACAATTATTTGCATATTCTTTCAGAAAAGCCATGGACATTATAAATTAGCGGACATATAGAAATTAGACAATTATTTTAATATTGAATTGAGATGAAATATCAAATCATAAAGGCTATAGACATATTTAATCAAAGTAGCCACACATTTCTGAAAATAATAATTGTTTAAAGATAAAAATCAGAAAGTGCATGGCGACTAAAAAACAGTTTGTCGGGAGATATAGTCTCCTTTCTTTAATTTAATATTTTTTATGTAAAATATCAAAAAGAATAGTAATAATAAAATTAATTATTTTTCTTTTTAAGGTATACAAAAATGTAATGACAAAATGATAAAATAAAGACTTACCTTTTAAAACTGTCCAGATTAGACAAAATAAAAGACAAAAGCGAGTCATTTTTAAATTATGTGTAAAAACTGTCAGTTTAACAATAATACTATTAGCTGTATCCGGATATATTAAGACACATTCTTCATTAGCAATAATTACTGTTAATACAGCGATTAACAAAGCCGGAAGTACATGTTGTTGATTCGGTGTACATGTATGAATCGTGAAATATGGACTATTGGCCTTTGTATTTCTATATGTTTCGGGTGGAAGTCATATTTTTGTTTATTAATATGAATCATATATTTATACAGGGAGATTCATAATAATTAATAAAAAAAAAACGTTGATTCACAGTTTTGGAAAAAAATTACATTTTTGAATATTCATACATGGAGTCAGAATTGTTCTACAATAATTTGGGGTTCGATTAGGGGGTGATAATAAAAATTGACGATTTTTTCCACTTCAAAATTATATAAAATTATAGAAATTTATAAATGTTATAGTCAATACGTATATAAACCCCAAAAATTATATTATTTGGGTAATTCTACCCTGGAAATAATAATAATTAACAAAATAATATAATTACCCCTTACTGTCCCTCTGCATGGTAAATATGTCATTAAAGCAATTTTCAATAACTTGTTTTTGAATCACTTGTAAAGTGGACATTTTACAAGGTCAAGAAAAATATGTGTCACTTAAATATCCCCTGGACATCGATTGATCATTTAATCTCTTCATAGCAATTAATAAGAAAAAATCACATGTTTATGAAATATTTTAGCTTTTCTACACAAAAAGCTTTGGGGACAAATCGTAATGAAGCCACGTGATATTGTACATTTTGTGGTATGCATCATTCACCATCACAATATTTTGTGGAAATGTGAGGAAAAAGAAATATGAATATTCCCGATGGTTGTCAGGAAAAATGAGTTTGAAAATATTGCTGAATATTCTTGACTCCGTTATTTAATTTTTAGATTTGTACATCTCTTTTTTTCATATGATCTTTAGGGTACCTATAAAGTGCGAAACGAAATAGAAACGAAACGAAACGAAACGAAATCAACGAAAACGAAACGAAACGAAACGAAACGAAATCAACAAAAACGAAACGAAACGAAACGAAATCAACGAAATGAAAACGAAATAAAACGAAACCAACGAAAGCAAAACGAAATCAACGAAAACAAAACGAAATAGAAAATGGAAGAAAAAATAATAGGGGCCTAAAAGAAATCAAACCTATTTTCACAATTACGATGCTAGACTACTTCCCACACATGTCTGTCTTTCATCAGGAGAGGACAGGATTTGATCACCGTTGAACAAGAATACGATGCATTTATTCAGCGGGAGTCTGTCCTTTTCACTTAGTGGCTTCTTTTAAATTTGGGAACCTTAAGAGCAACGTCAAGTCTGTTGAAAGGAGAGGAATTAAAATAACAGAAGTGCAGTAGTTAAAGTTCACTAATAAAAACCCCGTCCGAGCAAAATTTAAAAGTGTGTCGGAGAGATGAAGAAGTGTGACGACCGGACGGACAAACGAACGAACGGACAGCAGAAGTCCTATATACCCCAATCTTTTTTTTGGCGGATGTATACAAATCCTATCAAAAATTAACTTTAGAAATTTAAAAAAAATCTACATATCTTGTAAAAGTACCTTTTTCCCCTTTGATCCTTTTTCATATAAAAAAAAACCCAAATCACCCCCCATCCGGTATTAATAAAATTTGATGCGGCACATATTTTTTATACCCCCCGCTATCCAGCGGAAGGGGGGGTATATAGTATATGTCCCTTTGTCCGTGAGTGCTTCCCTCACTGCCTATGCAATTCCTCCTTAACAACTTGATGGAATGGCATGAATCTTACAGGAAATCTTTAATACCATATGGCAAGGTTCATTAATTTCATGAATTCTTTAGTATCAAATGGCATTGTGCACCTTCTATTTTTATTTTCCCATTTTAACAGTTCTTGCTAAAATTTCTTCACTTTTGGATTTTGTCATTTAAGTCTATGTAATTGTCATACAAGGCTATACAATAGAGAGAGGATACTGTTGCGTTATCCATAACTCTTCCTAAACAACAGAATGGATTTCAATATAACTTCCAGAGTTTCTTATGTTTAGTTTTTGCAAGCATTATTTTTTCCAGAAGTTCTTCTGTAAGGAGGGCGCTCACTGTACGTCCTGTTATGTTGCTGTTGGTTTTTTTTTTTAGTTCTTCAAAATAGAACAATAGGATTTGAAATAAAAAGTTTATAGTGTTGGGTCTTTTTGACCCCTGTATATCTCGGAAAGAACAACGATAAGACATTACGCCAAATCTGTTGGCACACTACCAAATAAAGGTAATAACAATGGTACCGTACTCCAAGGCGCATTCAAAAGGGGGGGGGGGGGGGGTGCATGGGGATTAAACGTAGCAAGTCGGGAAAATCCAGTAGTCAACTAGTGCCCAAAATCTGAAACTCAAGACCATCCTGTTTGATTTGCGAATAGGAAAATTTATGTAGAATACAAACGAAAAACGTATTAAAATCAGACGAATAATGAACCCTCAATATCCCAAGCTATGAAAATACCCCCTCATATCCCCCATTTTTTTCTATATGCCCACTCCAGAAACTTTATTATTCATAAATACTGACACACACACATACACAAATAAAAATATAACATTTGAACCTCTGAAAGTTTGTCGGCAAGCAAACCCGGCTTGGATTGAGTTGCGGGTAATGTACGTGAGGAGTACTGTAACGGACAGACATGCAAGATGGGCTATAATTAATCAAAATTATTGTATTTAAAAAATCGAATTATCTTTTTTTTTTATTTCTTTATTTCGTTTTGTCTTTTATTTTTTTTCTTCCATTTTCTTCATATTAGTCTATTTCGTTTTGCTTTCGTTGGTTTCGTTTCATTTCGTTTCCATTTCGTTAATTTCGTTTCGTTTCGTTTCGTTTTCGTTGATTTCGTTTCGTTTCGTTTCGTTTCGTTTCGTTTTCGTTGATTTCGTTTCGTTTCGCTTCGTTTCGTTTATTTCGTTTCGTTTCGTTTCGTTTCCATTTCGTTTCGCACTTTATAGGTACCCTGATCTTTAGTGAATAAATTGATAAAGTCTGAAAATATGTCACATCAACCACTAATTTATTCTTCGCTATGGTTATATGTATGTACAATAAATTAAAAAAAACGATCATTTACATGTACATATACATATTTCAGTGGTTATATTACGCTTATGCAGCCAAATCAAATTAAGGATATAAAAAAAAAGGTGGGATATCAACCTCAGTTGTAGAATAGCTTATAAAATTCAACTTTATGACTTTTTTTTATATACATGTACCTATAATATCATTTTTTTTTTCATTTAAAATTGAGTTGAGGTCTTGATATCTACAGAACCTGTAAGTAAGACAGTGTGCTCCTAATGATTATCGATAGAGGGCACAGTAAACATTCGATTTAGTGTGGTCCAGAAGGGCCAACGCCTCTTCCACCAATTCAAAAAAGTTATATAAAAACGTAAATATAAATTTAGTGCGCACGGCGCGTTTCTGGGTACGTTCAAAGTCAAAATAGTTGAAAGTCAAATAATTTCAAAGTCTTTGTGGGCACGAGAACCAAAGGGTCTAAACAGGATAACCAAGATCGGCTATGGTCACCTATGCCTGAGGGAGGAGAACCTTAGTTTTAATAATAATTACATGATTTGGAACTGTAAATTTCGATGCAAAATATATCTAATAAATCATGTCAGTGCTGATGCATGTTAGATAACAGTTATCCCCCTTTTGTTGTATTTTCAGTCTAAATATTGACTTTCTATTCAAAAAGCTTATAATATTTCAACATTATTGGAGTTTTTAAATAAATAAAAAAGACAGAGAAATTTAAATTTCATGCTCTTGTCATATGTCACTGATTTGAATAATGAAACTGGATGTTTGTCGTTCAAATTAAATATTTAGTCAATATGGCCAATACAACGTACATGTATATACATGTATGAAACATATTTGCTAGAAATCGTTTATTGAAAATGAAATGTTGAAATACAAAAAAAAAAAAAAAAAAAAAAAAAAAAAAATCGATCACCAAATATGTTCCATACATGTATATACAAAATGTACATGTAAGTTTTATTGGTGGAGGAAATCGGAGTACCCGGAAAAAACCACCGACCTTCCGTAAGTCACTGACAAACTTCATCACATAATGTGCATCGAATACACCTCGCCCTGCGTGGAACAATTATTTGAATATTAAATCAGGAAAGTAATGTGGATGCGGAAGCGTATCTCTGATAATCTATTTTTATTCTTCTTTCTTTTTTTGTGAAATCTATGGTCACAAATAAAAACAGAAACAAAGATAAAAGACCAAAAGAGCTACGTTTCAGCAGCCGAAACCATGGACTTATAAAAATAAGACAATTATTTGATTACTGAACCAGAAAAAAAGTTCGCCTTTATTGGCGGATGGAACGAGAATACCTGGGGAAAATCATCGACCTGCCGTAAGTCACTGACAAACTTGATCACATAATATTGTATCAATACGTGTACACTACACTACTGACGGGTATTAAATTCACAATGTTAGAGGTGTTAGACACTGATCGCATCTGTAGATGTAAAAACAACCACCATATGCAATCATGACCAAGAATGTAGAACCAGTGAATGCGTGAATGGGTGAGCGATGGTTGCTTAAAGCCAACTGAGCAATTTTCAGCCATATAATGACGAGAACAATTTGCATTTCGATGAGATGGCGATGATGCCCACTTTGTACTAGACCAACACACCTAGTTGGATTTTCCTAGTGCTAGGTAACTGAAACAATAGTTCACTGGTAGACACGTTCCTCCACATGGATAAATCAACAATAGTTCACTGGTAGACACGTTCCTCCACATGGATAAATCAACAATAGTTCACTGGTAGACGCGTTGCTCCACACGGATACATCAACAATAGTTCACTGGTAGACACGTTCCTCCACACGGATACATCGACAATAGTTCACTGGTAGACACGTTCCTCCACAAGGATACATCAACAATAGTTCACTGGTAGACACGTTCCTCCACACGGATTCATCAACAATAGTTCACTGGTAGACACGTTCCTCCACACGGATACATCAACAATAGATCACTGGTAGACACGTTCCTCCACACGGATACATCAACAATAGTTCACTGGTAGACACGTTCCTCCACACGGATACAGCAACAATAGTTCACTGGTAGACACGTTCCTCCACACGGATACATCAACAATAGTTCACTGGTAGACACGTTCCTCCACACGGATACATCAACAATAGTTCACTGATAGACACGTTGCTCCACACGGATACATCAACAATAGTTCACTGGTAGACACGTTGCTTCACACGGATACATCAACAATAGTTCACTGGTAGACACGTTCCTCCACACGGATGCATCAACAATAGTTTACTGGTAGACACGTTCCTCCACACGGATACATCAACAATAGTTCACTGGTAGACACGTTCCTCCACACGGATACATCAACAATAGTTCACTGGTAGACACGTTCCTCCACACGGATACATCAACAATAGTTCACTGATAGACACGTTGCTCCACACGGATACATCAACAATAGTTCACTGGTAGACACGTTGCTTCACACGGATACATCAACAATAGTTCACTGGTAGACACGTTCCTCCACACGGATACATCAACAATAGTTCACTGGTAGACACGTTCCTCCACACTGATACATCAAAAATAGTTCACTGGTAGGCACGTTCCTCCACACGGATTCATCAACAATAGTTCACTAGTAGACACGTTCCTCCACACGGATACATCAACAATAGTTCACTGGTAGACACGTTCCTCCACACGGATACATCAACAATCGTTCACTGGTAGACACGTTGCTCCACACGGATTCATCAACAATAGTTCACTGGTAGACACGTTCCTCCACACGGATACATCAACAATAGTTTACTGGTAGACACGTTCCTCCACAAGGATACATCAACAATAATTCACTGGTAGACATGTTCCTCCACACGGATACATCAACAATAGTTCACTGGTAGACACGTTCCTCCACACGGATACATCAACAATAGTTCACTGGTAGACACGTTCCTCCACACGGATACATCAACAATAGCCGTTCACTGGTAGACACGTTCCTCCACACGGAAACATCAACAATAGTTCACTGGTAGACACGTTCCTCCACACGGATACATCAACAATTGTTCACTGGTAGACACGTTCCTCCACACGGATATATCAACAATAGTTCACTGGTAGACACGTTCCTCCACACGGATACATCAACAATAGTTCACTGGTAGACACGTTCCTCCACACGGATACATCAACAATCGTTCACTGGTAGACACGTTGCTCCACACGGATACATCAACAATAGTTCACTGGTAGACACGTTCCTCCACACGGATACATCAACAATAGTTCACTGGTAGACACGTTCCCCAACACGGATACATCAACAGTCGTTCACTGGTAGACACGTTCCTCCACACGGATACTTCAACAATAGTTCACTGGTAGACACGTTCCTCCACACGGATACATCAACAATAGTTCACTGGCAGACACGTTCCTCCACACGGATACATCAACAATCGTTTACTGGTAGACACGTTACTCCACACGGATACATCAACAATAGTTCACTGGTAGACACGTTCCTCCACACGGATACATCAACAATAGTTCACTGGTAGACACATTCCTCCACACGAACACATCAACAATAGTTCACTGGTAGACACGTTCCTCCACACGGATACATCAACAATAGTTAACTGGTAGACACGTTCCTCCACACGGAAACATCAACAATAGTTCACTGGTAGACACGTTCCTCCACACGGACACATCAACAATAGTTCAGTGGTAGACACGTTCCTCCACACGGATACTTCAACAATAGTTCAGTGGTAGACACGTTGCTCCACACGGATACATCAACAATAGTTCAGTGGTAGACACGTTCCTCCACACGGATACATCAACAATAGTTCACTGGTAGACACGTTCCCCAACACGGATACATCAACAGTCGTTCACTGGTAGACACGTTCCTCCACACGGATACTTCAACAATAGTTCACTGGTAGACACGTTCCTCCACACGGATACATCAACAATCATTTACTGGTAGACACGTTACTCCACACGGATACATCAACAATAGTTCACTGGTAGACACGTTCCTCCACACGGATACATCAACAATAGTTCACTGGTAGACACGTTCCTCCACATGAACACATCAACAATAGTTCACTGGTAGACACGTTCCTCCACACGGATACATCAACAATAGTTAACTGGTAGACACGTTCCTCCACACGGAAACATCAACAATAGTTCACTGGTAGACACGTTCCTCCACACGGACACATCAACAATAGTTCACTGGTAGACACGTTCCTCCACACGGAAACATCAACAATAGTTCACTGGTAGACACGTTCCTCCACACGGATACATCAACAATAGTTCAGTGGTAGACACGTTCCTCCACACGGATACTTCAACAATAGTTCAGTGGTAGACACGTTCCTCCACACGGATACATCAACAATAGTTCAGTGGTAGACACGTTCCTCCACACGGATACATCAACAATAGTTCACTGGTAGACACGTTCCTCCACACGGATACATCACCAATAGTTCACTGGTAGACACGTTCCTCCACACGGATACATCCTGATTCACACACAATCTCTACTCTTATGTATTAATGATGTGTGCCTATCGCTGAACATACAAATACTAATTTGACAGCAATCGGTTTTACCGTGCCTGGGCTCCAACCCCGAACTACTTCAACTGGGACGGGAGGGGAACTAGCCACTGCACATTCGATGTAGTTTGTGTTCAAGCCTCCCCCACCTCAATGTATACAACATAATGTTTTGGTTTTTATGGTGACATACAACTTTGAAAGATCATAGATGTTCACAGTCTCTTGTTCACCCCACCAACCCCCTTTTTTTCCCTACCAACGCCATTTTCAACAATAGTTCAGTTCGTGGAGGTAAGTTTTATTGGTGAAGCAAACCGGGGTACTCGTTAATGTTAATGT
Source organism: Bathymodiolus septemdierum (assembly GCA_963383655.1). NCBI lineage: Eukaryota > Metazoa > Mollusca > Bivalvia > Mytilida > Modiolidae > Bathymodiolus > Bathymodiolus septemdierum. The sequence goes on from OY726531.1 coordinate 30,340,534, forward strand.
TAAATCAGAAAGGTGACGAACATATACAATTTAGACAATTATTTGAATATGGGAGTGAGTAAATGATTGTTGCTAAATGCCAACTCGGCAGTAATTTTGCAGCTATATCATGGCGAGAACAAGTTAATTTTCAATGAGATGATGATGAGGTCTGTTTTGTACTAGACCAACACGCTTAGTTGGATTTTTATAGTGCTAGCTCACTGAAACAACAGTCCGCGGGTAGACTTGTCGTTCTACTACGATAATTATTTGAATATGGTGAATGTAGAATCAAACATAAAATGCATAGAAGGCTTGTATGTGTACAGAACATAATTCTGTAGTCAGACATTGATTTCTCCCGGGGATCGTTTAAAGAAATGCACAATGTTAACGTACAATATATCATAATATTTCTGTAAAACATTTAATGCGTATCCCGAGACACGTAAACAATAAATATTAGTCCAATAATTGTTTCTTATATTTTTTACTTTGTATAGTTTGTATACTTTAGTACATTACTATTGATCTTAATCAATTTAGCAATTGTTTTGAGGCCACTGTGGGATAACAAATTATCCCTAATGTTGATAAGTGTAATTTAAATGACGAAGGCAAAAACAAACATAATGTGAACACACGAGTTATAACTATATATTTATAACTAATGGATGTCGATTATTAGCGTTGAACTGTTACGAAACCCTATAGATTAGTACAAAAATCGGCGATCCCGAAGTCCGAAGAAAAGTTAAAAAGTTACAACTAATAGATGCCCATTATTAGCGTTGAACTGTTACGATACCATTGATTAGTACTGACATCGCTGATCCTGAAGGGCGACGAAGAGGTTAAAGATACCAAAAGGGTAATCAGCATCCGTAATTCGAAGGACAGCCAATACAGTAGCTAAACGAAAAAGGACAAAAAAGACAAGAATGGTGGACATAACTCAGCGCAACAAACTAAAGATTGAGCAACAGGAAGCCAACAAAACCCGGTGGAACTCAGGTGCCCCGGAAGTGTAGGCTATTATGCTCCACTAGTGACATCCGTCTTAATACTGCTTAAATGACGCAAACATTATCTGATATGGAAATCGTGTTGGAAACCAGTATACGTAAACAAATACAAATAAAACTAGAAACTCCACAAAACAATGAGTAAACACCATCGAGTTTTCGCAGAAATCATAGCCGACATAACACGCAGCTAAAAAGTTAAACATCAGACAGGACCGTAAGCACGAGCCACAATAACAGTCGTAAGCAATTATTGCAAAGGAATATTAATAAACATCATTTGAGAACAATTAGTAAAATTACTGGCCAATAACATGTGCTAGAGAATCAGATGTGTCATCGTTTATTTTCGGGGCCGTCGTGGTAGTTGGATCTACAAACACCTGTGGGAATAGTGTCTATCCCCACTAACATTGCAAGGTCGAATTCCGCTCATGGCGACGGAGATGTACTCGATGTAACATTATACGATAAATTGTGTCAGTCACTTGCGTCAGGTCGAAGTTTTTCTCCGGGTATTCTAATTTCCTCCACCAATAAATCTGAAATACTGCTTGCTGGACGTTAAACAATAATCAATCAATCAATCAATTATTAGCATTGTGACTTCAAGCCGCAAATTAAATAATTTTATGTAAACGTATCTATCAACAGAAGTTAGATATGCAAGCTAATTAAAATTAGATGTTTGTTGTATTTATGTTCATTTATTTACGATACACCAACATCTAAGTACAACCCGTATGGGGTCACGTCAGGGTTCATATTTTCAATCAACCAATCAGCGATGAGCCTATTTAATATATAGATATTCAAACCGAGTACACACCAAGAGCTGTTGTCCTATTGGTCAATATAATTAACTGTCTTGCATATGAATAGAAAACGGCATGGTAGATCTTTTAACTTTTCTCCTGTAGAATTGGGATGTGGCAGCTATGGTGTTTAACGTCACTGTCAACAATATATCAGTTATATCGTAGCGGTCAGTTGTATTGGTGGAGGAAACCGTAATACCCAGAGAAAACCACCGAGCTGTCGCAAGTCACTGATAAACTTTATCACAAAATGTAGTATCGAGTACACCTCGCAATAAGCGGGACTTGAACTCACAACCTCAGTAGTAGAATTGCCATCAACGAATTTATACTTGAAACCTTTTCTACCATTTTAATGATACATATAGGGTACAATTCGTTGATGAAGAAGGCATTTTATGCCATGTGTCATATATATTTAATTTATGCTTAATATAAGCGAACATTGTGATTGCTAAAGTGTGCATCGAACAATAGTATACAAAAGGATGCTTTTTTTCTAAGGCACTGTTCTGTTGTTCATCTGCATAGATCTATCAAAACTGCATATAATATTTAAAAAACAGGATACTACAAAACGGAAGTCATGATTTACGGAAATTTCCGGAAATTACCGAATATATTAGTCCACCGATAATTCACAATTTTGAGATATCTTCTTTATAATAGCTGAGCCTTTATAAAAAAAATCTTTCAATCATTTTTCCTTTCGCATACTACATTAGAAAAGTTGAACTTTCATAAAAACGTGTTAATTCTTTCGTGGGTATAATAGAAACATCTTTCGGAACTTTGGGAGTTTTATATCTGTTTTTCGAAATAATAATAAAGTCTTTCGGAACTTTAATTCAGATCAACTGCTAGAACCAATAGAATTTTTTTTCAGGAACTTCAGTTTTACATATGTTTGTCGTAGTGATAGTAAAGTCTTTCGGAACACATCTGTTTGTCGTAATAACAGTAAAGTATTTCGGAACTTCCGGACTGAGCAAATTTATGACCGACCAACGGCTAGTACTAATATTAAAGTCATCACTAGAACTACGGTAACTACAATTGATGTAAGGCTTATAACAACAGAGACCAATGCACGATATTCGCCATCTTGTTTTTTACCGTCGCTATAAGATTTCGCTGCGGTCAGCGAATAGTAAGCTGCAACAGGTCCTAGAATGGGATTAAAACATAATGTCACTAAACAGGCTAGAAGTAAGTTTGTATTCGGTACATTTTCAGGACTGACAGCGAACAGTCTGTGGTTTTTAGGTTTTTCTTCCTTCCCTCCTTTCGTTGATTTAATTTTTTCCTGTTTTCCTGCTATTTTCTCCTCCACCATTTTGCTATATAAAATTTCGTTGTCACATTACAAATTCTGAAAAAAATAAGATAGCTGATTATTATAAAAAGAAAGTTTAAACAATGATGGTCAACAATTCCGCAAATATTAACAAAACAAGCAATCGCCTCTCATCTCAATTCATTGGAAAAAAACACGACATACGGTGTTGGAAATCCAAGTCCTGGCTTGGGACAGGAACAAAAATGTTGCGGGGTTGTTTATCCCGCAATCAATACATTTGCTGTAGAATAAATGTTTTACGATGTTTTTTTGCTTTATTCATCTATTTAAGAAATAAATCATGGAAGCCAGAATGTGTTTTGAGTTTTAACATGGGTTGGCGGATACAATTTACTAATATCCGCTAATCCATGTTTAAACTCAAAACACATTCTGGCTTCCATGATTTATTTCGATTCTGATATGTCTAAGAGTACAAATACGGTAGTATACTTTGATTGGAAGACGTTAATTTATAGTTACGTTTGCGGAAAATGTCGCACACAATTTAAGCTGCCAAATTCGAGCAGGCGATAATTCATCAACATGTACTTTTACGACGGGAAAGTCAGTCGTATTGATGGAGCATCCGTAGCAATAATTTTGTGTTTGCATGTTTTAATTGCACGTCGCATATTATTGATTTTGGATATGTTGATTATTTTCAGTGAATATAGATTGTATCACCTGGCTAATGAGATTTTGTCATTGATTGATCGCTCGTTTGTTTGCAAAGCTTTTATGTTCCATTTTCTTATTACCTCCATCCCCTCGTGTGTGTCTACTCTTAAATAGTACTGACTTTGGCAGGTAATTATGTCTTTCAGTCAGATATGTCGCCGCAATCTTCTTGACCAGAAGCCTAATGGTTAGAACAAACCCATTACAGTGACAACAACGAATTGCAGTACCATGGTTATGTTCTCCACAGTACCAACAAGACACTTCCCATTTCTCATCAACATCATAATTGTTGTAATAATGATTTTTCTCACCGCTAAATTATTTGTCATGATTTCTTTTGTGATGGGTGGGCCTATTTCGTGTCTGTCGTGTCTGCCTTTTATCCCAGGCACCGTCGTGACCGCATAGTAGTTGGATTTACAACTATATATACAATCAGTACCTATCATAATCCCCCTTTTATTCCAAGTTTTTATATGACGATTTGAGACGCTAGATCGGTCCGTGTACTGAGGTGGAACAGCCAAAGGACGTTTGTGCACCTGACGACTTCCCTGGGGACGAAGTTTTCTAGCAGAGGGTCTATGTAAGCTTTGCTTAGGAGCTATACCAACATTGTTTGCCAAACGGTAGGAACTTTACAGGTTCAGGTGCAAAGTCCAATCTGGTTATCAAGGACCTGAAGGTTTTTCATAAACGTAAATTTTGAACTTAGTGTAGTGAGTAGTTTATGTTGTGAATGTTTATATTTTTAATAGAGAATGTCTTCAACAAAAAAAGGGGGGAAAAAGACATACACAAAAAATATATATCACAAAAAACAACTCACTGAGGTCGGAGGTACTTCGGAATCAATTATGAAAGTTTTGTCGAACAAGTTTCAGAATAACACAAGAAATTCACAAAAGATAGAGAGCACAAAAATATTGACGACATAACAAGGGAAGATAATTCATTGTCGGTAAATATGACGTATTTGAACTCTGTCCACACCTTTATTTGTGGAACCAAAAGACTTGGCTATTAATATTAACATTTTTCAATTTGATTCTGTATTATTTGATTTGAATCTTTTATAATTTATTGCTTAATATGGTTAAACAAATATATATCTAAATGTATGTGTACATGTGTATACATGTATGTATGCATATGTATGAATATGCCTTTTTATGTGCCTATATATACATGTACATATGCATTCTTATATACAGAAGAATATATTAATTACAAGTTAACTTGTTCACGCTCTAAATTGTCAAATTTCACAGTTATAATGAATAAATGGACAGTTTTAAAATTATTACAAAATTTTGAATTTTTCCTAAGTAAAAATTTGTGTACACTAATTACAATGTAAATTAATTAATTATTCTTATCATTATACTTGATGTCCTTTGTTATTGAGGGAGAGCACTTACATAGGCTATGCCTGATGTGAAATGCCATTGGATATTGTATTTATGCATTTATTCAATAAAATATTTGAATTGAATTGAATTTGGACTCGCTGCTAAACATACTAGAACATCATACCAAAGGATCGCTTTTTTTTTAGGTTTCTAAAGCTGGTACAAATCAATTCTATTAAACAAATATTGTATATGTATATGTAAGCCTCGGTATTCATACTCTGTCAAAATATATACAGAAAAAATCATTACATATATTTGATATGAATATTTAAGCCTCGGTATTGCAATATTGCCAAAAGTAGATGCAGATGAAAAATAAAAAAAATCAATTAGCCTAGTCGTCAATACATGAACCACAACAACAGGAATGACGTATGACCTTATAACCAGGTTATACATTCTAGAGACTTTTGTGTATACTTGCCCAATCAGTGCCAATACTCTAATGTTTGCGAGTTCATTTCAGCCAAATAAAACAATGAATTAGCCTAATCATCAATACATGTACATGTAATACAACAACAAACATGACCCTTAGAACCAGGTTATATACATTCTAGGGACTGTTGTGTGTATTCTTGTCCAATCAGTGCCAATACTCTAATGTTTGTGAGTTTTATTCCATCAGTAGCAAGGTATACTCGTTACAACTTTATTTGTTTTTAAGTTTCGGAATGTCGGTGGTTTTCTCTGGATAGAGTTTCTTCCACTAATAAAATGATTGTTGGGAGTTGATGATCCTATATCATTATATATTCAGAATTTACTTAGCTTTACAGATTAAAAATGAAGAAATAAGGTTTAAACAGTGATAGTCAACACGATTTATACGAAAATATATCCACAAGCCTCGTCCGATACGATTTAAATCTTACCCTCCGGGTGTCACAGATTTTACTAGCTTGCACATTTCCCGGTGTTAGACTCTATATTTCTTCCTAACAAAAAGTCATATGATATACCACAAAAAGACACCCATTTAGAAACTGGTAATACGTAACTTATTATTTTTTATTATTTATCTTGAATTCAATGTTATATTACCTATAACAACACAAGAAGAATTTGAAGATACCAAAAGGGGAAATTAGAAGACATATACAATGGCCAAAAGAAAAAGGACAAACAACGATCTACAAAACATTACACATAAAACTAAAGATCGAGTAACACGAACCACACTAAATACGGGGGATGAACTCATGTGTCCCGGAAGGGTAGGCAGTTCCTGCTCCGCTAGTGGTGCCCGTCGTGTTACTCTTGTTACAAGCCCAATTTTGTTCTTCCAAAGTTGTCATAAAGATGCAATGCATAGGATTGTATTTGTTTTGCGAAAAAAAGTCGATAGCAATAGATAACATCCATTACGACGTGCCACATCAGTTACAATGTGTGTGGTCACAATTCCAAATTCCGAGCCAACAAAATTTTTATGATAAGATAAGAAATGTTTATTATCATTAGAGGACCCAAAAGGGGCAAAATCATTTCAGTTATTTGACAGAAAGTGAAATACAATTATTATATATACCATGGATCTTACGAATTAACTTATTTAAACCAACGAATCCGAAGGATGAGTTGGTTTAAATAAGTTCATGAGTAAGATCCATGGTATATATGCTTTGTAACAGAAGTTACATGACTGACAGATTTATGACGTCAAAATCATGGAATAACATCAAGATCTTCATGTTAGACCATGGTTTGTAAAAGTTCACTATTTTTAAGTTGATTATTGCATAAAAACATCAAAGGAAAAATACGTATTTATGTTACAATTATGTATATCACATATCAAGATCACAAGTATATTACTTATTAGTTAATGAGTAAGAAACGAAGTATATATGTTTTGTAACAGAAACACATTTGGATTCAATGAAGTTTTAATAGCTGGTAAGTTGAGTATGGTACAATATCAATTCAAGATAATATACCATGGTTTTCTACAAGCATGTTTATTAAGCTGAATAATTCATAAAAAAATTAAAAAAAATAAAAAGATGCTACAACACGAGTTAGTTATTCAATACAGTCCTATAATGCAAGGGAAGTAACTCCAGTCTCCCGTCGTACATACTTTATGTATATTGAACAGCATAGTGGTTTTATGAAGGATCAGAGGGTTTCCGAACGTAATCGATACATTGTACATAAATCAACATTATATTCAATATGGCATATGTTATCATAAAAAGGAGGTGAACATAGGTTTAGGCTTAGGGATATGGTGTTTAACGCCACTTTCAACAATATTTCAGCTATATCATGGCGGTTAGTTTTATTGGTGGAGGAAACAGGAGTACCCGTCGAAAACCACAGACCTGTCGCAAGTTACTGACAAACTTTATCACATAATGTTGTGTTGAGTACACGTCGCCACGAACGGGGCTCGAACTCACAACGATAGTGGTGATAGGTACTGATTGCACATATAAATCCAACTACTAGACGATCACGACCACGACAGCCAAAAAATGAGATGAACATAGGTGGGTCAATGTTTATTAGGTACAACAACAATTATTTGTAGAATTTAATATTTCGTTTGTAATAAGAAATGACTAGGCATGTGTAGTTAATTATGTCTAGTATGTATTATTGGGCGAAAACAATTCGTTCTGGCAAAGACAAAACAAATGTATGTCCGACATGCTAAACAAATCTTGGTTTGCTCTAGGGAAACGACCATTTAACTTTGGGGAGGGTTGGAGCGTAGTAGAATGGTTTGTATCTAAGTATTTGCTTGTTTGATTGCAGATATTAAAGTAGAAAACAATATAATTTTAAATGTATCAACTCAATATAATAATTGCACATCCCAAAATAGTGAAACACAATACGTGAAAACAAAAGCAGCCATAGGCCTAATATCCGATCCCAACATCACCGTTTTACATACATGCGGAACTTTCGCCTGAGATTTTTTTAAGATACTAGTTGACACACTGACCATTTGACTTTTAAACAACCATCAATCACCCGAGTGCATCTGCATTACTGATTAACAAAACAAATAATAATAAATTGATCAGTAATGTATGAGGGTTTGCGCTTTGCTTACACGTGGAAAACATTTGCATGGCCGCATCATTTAGTAAAGAGGGAAGGCTTGTCCTTTTTCTTTTGGCCATTGTATTGTCTGTCCTTCAATTTATGGCATCTGATTATCCATTTGGTATCTTCAAAATTTTCTTTGGAACCATAAGACTATTCTAACCCCGTCACTTTTTATTAAGATATCTGTACTGAACCAAGAAAGGGAGCGGAATGTGGAATGTATATATATATTATGTGTGTGAGTTAGAGGTATCGATTTTGTCTCTTCATTTTTTTTTTTATTTCTACAATTTTCCGATGAGATTTTAGAACCGTTCTGATAGTATGGCATTTTTTTGTTTTTCATTTAATACAAAACAGAGTTCCATGGGAGTATATGTACCTGCCGCCTGGTTTAAAAACTTGACACAAATACAAAAATTCTAAATTTAACAACAGTCACCATCCAAACTGAGAGCAACATCTCCAAACTTAATTTTGGAAATAAAACAAACATATAGGAGATCATCGGATAGAATTTGGAAATCATACCACCTAACTGAACGATTCATTTAGACTTTGATGAACATTAATGTTTTCAGAGAAGACAATTTAAATACAAATTACGAAGTATGACGGACGTTAAGTGATGGCAAAAACCCATGGCGTTTGGCCAGTTGAGCAAAAAATGATACAACAGGTGAACGTAGTACATTACCTCATACAATAATGATCAAATTATATAATAAATATCTGCGTGTTTTGCAGAAATAAGCGCAAAATAATATCTAAATATTAATTCCGACAGCACGTTACTAAACATCTGGTCATTTACCTCTAATTAAGCTAGCCGACATTACCTGCCGTGTACTAATTAATAAGTTTAATCATAATCATAACATTGATCTAAAGTGGTGATGCTATGTTTAAAATAGACCACCATTACAAGCCAATACACATTTTCTAATTAAAACGATATGCTTAGCTTACAAGAAATTATGAAAAATAATAACCCCCATATTGAAATATTGAAGTCATACACTTCACAAGTTGCATGCACTTTTGCCATATCACAATCAATCTTGTAATTATTTTTTTGTTCACAAAATAAAGATATATACCTAGATCTTCTTTGAGTTTTTATCTATGAATCAGTATTATGGTTCAACTAATGTTGTCAGTTTCTAAGTTAATTTGTCTATTTCGTCGTTAATTAAATTATAGAAATATATTTTCTAAACCTGCTACATGGCTACATTTGGTTTCAATGTGGTAATATTAGATAATAGCACGACCGCTATGCTTTTTAGGGTGTGTGTGTGTGTGTGTGGGAGGGGGTAACAATGAGATATGTCACATTATTCGGACAAATTATCATGATTCCGAGCCAACCAGTCTTTGCTCCTACTTCTTAGTGCTGCATGAAGAAACAAAATTTGTCGCAATAATTTCCATAAAAAAATAATTGCCCTGGAAGGGGCCAAGCAAATTAATATTCGGTTCTTTCAGTGTTAAAACAAGAAATTGTACCAAAATTTTAAAAAGAAAATACTGTTTACCATGACCCCCCTCCCCCTCCTAAAATAAAATTTGATCTTTGTTTTCATGTGATTTTTTTTCTGCCTCTGGGTAAAAACAGCACCCCCCCTCCTAAATTCCTCCTAAAAATTAAATTTATTTAATATCATTTTAATAACTTACAACATGGTTTAATTTCAGTCAGAAAACAAATGCTGTATTTGTCTAGACTAACAGACAAATTACATCTTGTTTAAAATATAGGGCTAGAAGCCAGAGAGACGTGGTATTACGGATCTATTTATTTTATCTTTTCAGAAATTCTTATTGTATATGCTTTAACTATACTATAAAGAAGACAATTCTAACCCACGCAGATTCAATGTAATTATTATGTAATTTGTTCGACTATCTATAATATATCGAAAATATACAAAATGTATACAAAAAAACCTATTATTTCTGGCTTCTGCATGTCTTTATGTGCGTCTGAAATAGCATTACAGTCGTACCTTAGAAATGTAATTATCTATATCATTGTATCATTGTATCGTAAATCTATCAACAAGGATATGTACACACATTTGTATAACTGCAAAAATTCAGTGGAGGATGAACAAACACATGCTATCAATAAGGTTTGGATTGGTTTATTGTGTTTAACGCTCCTTTCAACAATATTTCAGTTATATCGTAGCGGCAAGTTTCAATAAGAAACACCTAAATTTAATACTTTTAATTTTTCAGACTTTTAAATCTGGATTTATACACAGGCGCTTGTGACATGAAATTGCGCCCTTTATTTAGGGTTAGGGTTATGATATTTAACGTCACTTTCAACAATATTTCAGTAATGTCGTGGTGGTCTATTTTATTGGTGCAGGAAACCGGAGGACCCGGTGAGAAACACCGACCTGCCGCAAGTCACTGACAAACCTTATCGCATATTTCAGCTATATCGTGGCGGTCAGTTTTATTGGTGGAGGAAACAGAAGGACACGGAGAAAAACACCGACCTGCCACCTTATTTTAACTTTCTGTTTGCATATTTATTTTCAATAAAACAAATTCTTTACTATTTCATCTTTTTTTCTTTCTTTATTTGACGTACTCGTGTTCATATCTCCATATAATCTTATGGTATCAACAGCTGTATCCCGGAACTCCAACATTCTGCAAGATCAAAGAATGTTGTCCTTCCTAATTAGAGGTATTACATAAAGTACGAAAACATAATGCATATTTATTATTAACCTTTAAAAATATATATTATAAGCACACATGAAATATGATAAAATCATAATGAATATTTATTATCAAATTTTAAACCTATATAAGCACACATGAAATATGAAAGCACAATAATTAATAATTATATTAAACTTTAAAACTATATAAGCACACATGAAATATGCTCTCCAAGCTTGATTGTTCACTAAACAGCTTGCACGTGCAGACCTTGAACTAAGGGATCGACCATTTAACTTGAAGGGGGAGGGGAGGTGATGTTATGGTTTTTTGTTTCGTTCAAAAATTTTTTTTCTGACAACACGAGAGTTAGAATATATTTTTCTGTTGTGCGAAGCGCGAATTTTTTTCCCAGAATTTAACATAAGATTATATCACAAAAACTCTGAATCAGATTATTTTTTTTTTCCTCCACCATAATCAGAATATTTTTTTCAGCAACATTGGGAATCAGAATATTTTTTTAGAAAAAAACCATAACCCCCCCCCCCCCCCCCCCCCCTCCAAGTTAAATGGTCGTTCCCTAAATTCTTATTGAAAATAAATATGTACACAGGAAGTTATAGAAGGGTGTGTAATTCCGTGCCACAAGTAGCGCCTGTGGATCTATATCATTCTCATAAGCCATATAATTACAATGGTACAGAGAAGACATACATATACAATGACAATTACAAAATGTATATAACCTGCCCATGTGGTTACCTCTATTAAGCAGTCATCTTTTTCTTGTCCTGTCATAGAAAATTTTATATGAATTGAACCTCTTTTAAGAGGTCACCTATTTTAAAAGGCTGCTTTTTCTTGGTCCCAAGGGTGACCTCTTAATACAGGATTGACTGTAATTACAATATATATACAACAGAGACAGGGGTGTGAGACAGGCTAGAGAACACAATATTTAATTATATCTCGTACAAATTTACATAATTTTTGTGTAAATTTTGCTTTAGAGAAGCAGATAATCTTGATTCAACGTTTCCAATAAAGAAATTATTTACAGGAATGATAAATGACTTTCAACATAACATATGACTACTGGATGTCTGGATGTCTGTAAGTTATAAGGCTAACAGAATTATTTTTTCTTTTTTAATTTCGAAAATTACAAAAAATGCCCATAATTCTCTTATTTGGCAGAATCAAGCAAAATAACTTTGCAGGGTGTTTTTTTTTTTATCAATATAACCTCCATGAAAATGCAACAAAAACACCTCATTTTGCTCCAGGTACCTCCATAAGCCTGAAAATCTCATGATCGTTCACATATGTGGATCATTGATTATTTTGGCTTAAATATTGTCGTGTGCGGAGTTTTCATCGAATTTAAGGAAAGAAAACTGATTAATTTCAAATCTATTATCGATACAGTAAAGAGAAGAACAATATCATATGACGTAGATATAGGGAATATTTATATTAAAAAATAAATAAATTATAAAAATAAATAAGGTTATTAGTTCAAGGATATATTGACATTTCCTGCAATATCGTTAATACTTATACTAGACTAGACCGAATAATCTGTCTCTTGTGTGTCTATATTTGTCATTATATATTTCCCTTTTTTTTTCTTTTTTTTGACACACTGAGACAGAAAGCACTACTATATAAAAGTAGTAGAAAGCATACAATTTATATGCGCTGGAAATTCTGGGATTTATCGAGTTTTGTGTAATGCAAACACCTACCGGTTTATTCATGAAGGATTATTCTTCAACTCTAGCCCTGCACTGGACTTTAAATAACCCTTGAGACTGCCCTATATCCATTTTCATTTTTTTTCGCTTCATTTACAATATAAAATTAATGGCATCATTCATAAATATTTCAACCAATCAGATTGACTCTTATATTTTAGTGGTAGGAGAGGCGAATGCCAGACAACTCGGCCCGCGGACAACTCGGACCGTAGTAAAGGACTAGTCGGACGTAGTCCAAGACTACTCGGACCGTATGTTAAGACAACTTATTCTCAATACGGTCCGAGTTGTCTTAACATACGTCCGTTGTCTAAACATACGGTCTGAGTAGTCCAAATAATAAAAAGGAAATAGATAATGACAAATATAGACACACAAGAGACAGATTATTCAGTCTAATACTAGACATACAGGACGTCAATATATAAAAGTAATAAAACAATTCAGCTGTTTTTTCGGAAAATTTGCCGACAAGGTAGACAACTCGGTAAACAAGCCAAACATATATAATGCTGAGGGAGAGACAACCACTGACAACTGGGAGTGTGTTCAAAAACCGTTTTGTTTTAGTCCGGTTCCGTAATTATATTTTCTATACCGGAAATTATTTTGTTGTCTTCTGCAAACAAAAATTCAAGTTATAAAAATCTTAAGAGTAGTTTCGGTATAATAAAACAGTTATTGCCTTCATATGAGGTGAACACCAAGTTGTTAACCCTCGAGTGTTTGTTTTTCCCGAGAGTTGACAACTTTCGATGTTCACCTCATATGTAGGCAATAATTGTATATTATTATATGACTTCAGATAATGTCTTTTCTGATTGGCAGACGTCCCTCGAAACGTTCTTTGATATAAAGTTTTATTAAATGATAAGGAATTTTGCTTTTCGCTGATTGGCCTAAACAGCATTTTCTCAACTCTACCTTAGAGTGAGTACACCTCGCTTGAGGTATATTCGGGCTTGTGTCTATTTTTGTCTCTTGTCTATTCGGTGTTTCAACGTTGTCCAACCAGAGACGAGATTTCATTTCCAGTCGGCCAATCAAATTGCAAAAAAGGTCAAAATTATCAAAAATTTCAAAATTTCAAAATTTTACAAATTTAATTTTTTTTCAAATATTTTATAGAAATATGCCATGCTTGTTAGTGGTATTTGCCAAAAAATACTGGTTGAGAGACTGGACAAATTTCCCGAGCCGAGCACAATACGAAACCAAAGAAAATGTCGTAATAAAAGCTTATTTTAAGGGTAAAAGCAACATATAAAATGTGTCATATAATAAAACAATTAATGACTTTCAATTCGATGGATACCAGGATTTATTAACCCAGGAATAATATATTTACCTCAGCCATCTGGCCTCGGTAAATATAATGTTCCTGGGTTAATAAATCATTGTATCCACCTCATTAAAAGCCATTAATTGTATATTATAGCCCAACATATCTAATACGACCCGCACTTCTTGTGTTTCAAAAGCACCGTATATAATACTTATACTAGACCTACTCTATGTCAATAATTATTATAGTTCAACTTGGTATAAGCAGGTGCTTCAAATTGAATGAAGAGGTAGCCCGCTGTATTGTTGTGAGAGAGGAATGCGGTAGGTGTAATCTTGAGGGTAAAGGTAGCCCGCTGTATTATTGTGAGAGAGGAATGCGGTAGATGTTGCTCATCTTTTTAGTTTCTTTGTATTGTCCTATTATGTGTCTTTACGTTCTGAGTTCCGTGTTATGATGTCCGTTACGATTTCCGCATAAAAACGATGTTCTGTTCGTCATTTACCTCCAGTTGTTTGTAGGAGGGATCATGTCTAATTTAAGTTATTTGTGTTTGTTTGCGTATAGTGATGTCCAACACATATTCTGTTGTTTTTGTTTTGTTTGTCTTCGTCTTGTGTGCCCTATGTTGCCAGTTTCTCTGGGTTGTCCATTTTGATTGCCCCTTCGATATTTACTAATGTTCTATTAGAAGACTTGTAGAGGAGAAGATAACAGAGCCAGCTATATCGAACTAAGAGGTAGAACTACTGGCATTGGGTACATGTCACTTGAGGTGAATATTGGGATGTGAACTCACGCCATTTTGTGAGGTTTTTTTGTTTTTGCTTTTGTTTTTTTGTGGTTTTTGTGGTGTTTTTTTTTGCGGAAATGAAAACATTAATTTTGAGAATATGAAAACGAAATACCAATCAACGGGAAGGCAAACCTCCTACAAGTCGACTATCAAGGCCCCTAGACAATAAATGTATATGTGTTCGTTTAGAGCATCAACTTAAAACACAGTTGTCCAACAAAACACCTCTAAGACAAGAAACTTAAATAATTATAATTTCATAAGTGGTTTCAAATACATTTTGAAATGTTTGAACGTGTTCGACTGTATTCATTCTTAAGAGAGTTATTACAGATAAATTGAAAAATTGCAGATGAAAACGAAAAAAAAAATTCTGACATAGATTAATTTTGAATATCTTTTCAGATCAGAGCATAATGACTGCCTGTTACGTAATTATAACGTAACACTGATGTACATTTTGTAAATAATTTGATTTTTTTCATACATTATTGTGCTTGATGGCCGTTTCAAAGAAAAGAAAACGCAGTTAGGATATGTAATGGAGTAAAGTTATTGTATATGACGTAAATAGCATTTTAAACATTATTAAGTCAAAGGCTTTATGTTAACAAAGGGCCCGGGTGGCTCAATGAGTTAGGTAGTTGGATTACCTAACAATTCATATCAGCCTATCACCAGTACGGCGTGGGTTCGCGCCCGGCTTTGTAAATTACAAAAAGGGTGCACTCGACTCGCAGTCGCAAAATTTACCAGTTGCTTGCCCATGGTCGGTGGTTCTCTCCGGCTTCTTCCACCACTAAAACTGGTCGCCATGATATAGCTGAAATATTGCTGAAAGTGGCGTTAAAAACCAAAAATCAATCAATATTAAAAAAATGATTGATCTATGCCTCGTTTTGAAAAAAGAAAGCAGTGACCTACTTTTATTTTTTCGGATTGTTAAATGGGAGATGGTGAAATAAATATAGGCGTACTTGCGCCTGTGTTTGATCAACTAGCTAGTCATACACTATTCATACACTGCTTTGATTCCAAGCAAGTTTGTAGTTTTGGAGTTTTATATCCATATATGCCTAGAGTTAAACAATATCCTGTGTGGTAGACCAACGCGGATTTCTGATCCATATTAATATATATATACCAATCGTATGGCATTGAATTTTTAATGTTTTTCGTGACGACGGCCACCTTGGATGACGTTAGGACCAATCGGGTTCTTTTAAAAAGGGGACAATCTATTTCGGCACAATGTTGACTCATATTTGATAAATAGTTAAGTAGTTTAAGAAAATAATATTTTAGAAACGATTTGTGCTTAAACATTCTTAATTTCTGCTATCGGCAAAAATGTAGAGTTTGACAAACAAACTCAGATTATAAGTGAAAGAGTTCATATATCATATAATATGCCGATTCATTTAGAATGTGAGCAAATTCTGTCTTGATATAAGGCCGATTTGATCAATTCAAGGATTTTACATACATGTATTTAGTAACGCGGCCATATTTGAAGGAGTAGAGACCAATATAAGTAGTTGAATAAGGATCATGCAATGGCCGTTCCTGTCAGTTTCATATGAAAGAAACATTCCTGCCAAGGTTGGTGTACATTGGCATAGTGACTTCTGAGAATAAGATTCTTAACTTACATATAAGGGGTTAGGATTGTTGTGCCTAGCGCCACTCGACAATGTTTTAGTTATATCGAGGAGGAAACCGCAGTACCAGGAGAAAACCACCAATCGGTCGCAATCACTGACACACTTTATCAGATAATGTTGTATCGAATACACCTCGTCATGATCGGGAATCGAACTCAAACATTAATAGTGATAGGCACAGATTGCACAGGTAGTTGTAAATCCAACTAGGCTGTATTAAAGTATGAATATATAAAACAAAATATCTAGCAATGAACATTTAAGATATGCTGCAGTAGAAGATATATATAAGTCAGCCTCTGGTTTTGATTAATAGACTCAGCATTACAGTGATATATCGGATTTATCTGTCTGATATCAAGAGGTAAACGAGTTTAACCTCTACAATCTTCATGGTTATCTCCCCTGTTATGTGATGTATGTGGAGGTTGTCTATACAAATGATCCTCTTCTAATCAAGACAAGTATCTTTACCCTCAAGATTACACGTGCCGCATACCTCTCTCATAACAATACAGCGGGCTACCTCTTGAATACAATTTGAAGCACCTGTTTATACCAAGTTGAACTATAATAATTATTGACATCTAGTAGTATAGTATAAGTATTATATGCAGTACTATTGAAACAAAAAAAAAATGGTACGGCCCGCATTTGGGCTATTATTATTATCGACGTCGAGTAGGTTTAGTATTTAGTATTTTATGCAGTGCCTTTGAAACAAAAGGAGTGCAGCCCGCATAAATAGATATATAAGTATCGACGTCGAGCAAGTCTAGTGTAAGTATATTATATACGGTGTATTTGAAACAAAAGAAGTGCGATCCGTTTTAAATAAAAGTTAAACAATAATAGTTATATATTGATGGGGTAGGTTTAGTATAAGTATTGCATACGGTGCATTTGAAATTTAACAGAAGTGCAGCACCTATTAGACATGAGTTTAAAAAAAAATTAGTACGAATCCGGAATAAGAAACGTATCATATACAATACGGTTCGGATCATATATTTCAAAAGGACTGTATCTTACTTTAGAATAACAGTGTTATTAAATAAACAAATGATATGAAAGAGACGTTTAAACAGTGATGGTCAATAATTCCACCGATATCAACAAAACGAACACCCACCTCTCACCTCGAACCATTGAACGCAAAAAGACCATGATATATGACGTTGAAAAATACTGGTCCTTGTTCAAGACCATACGTAACCAGCAATGAGACCCACCAAGAAGGGTTAGAAGCCATAAATGGAATGACAGACAATAAAATGGCCAAAAAAAAAATGCAACAAAAAATACAAAACACTACACGTCGTAAAATTAAAAACTGAACTTCACGAACTCCACTTAAAACAGATGTTGGACTCGGAGGTGCTCGGCGTGGAAAAGCCGCTCCCGTTCCACTAGCGGCACCCGTCGTGTTACTGTTAAACGACACAAATATCTTTTGATATGGAAATGGTGAGGGTAAATAAATACAAGACATATAGAAAACGTGAACACTATGTAAACCAAATAGGAGTAGAGACGAACCGAACATCGTTTCCACCATGGAGTCAACCGTGTAAGTTACACGGTGTAACCAAATAGCAATAGAGACGAACCGAACATCGTTTCCACCATGGAGCCAATCGTGTAAGCTACACGTGTAACCAAATAGGAATAGAGACGAACCGAACATAATTTTCACCATGGAGTCAACCGTGTAAGTTACACGGTGTAACCAAATAGGAATAGAGACGAACCGAACATAGTTTCCACCATGGAATCAATCGTGTAAGCTACACGGTGAAACCAAATAGGAATAGAGACGAACCGAACATAGTTTCCACCATGGAGTCAACCGTGTAAGATACACGGTGTAACCAAATAGCAATAGAGACGAACCGAACATAGTTTCCACCATGGAGTCAACCGTGTAAGTTACACGGTGTAACCAAATAGCAATAGAGACGAACCGAACATCGTTTCCACCATGGAGTCAACCGTGTAAGCTACACGGTGTAACCAAATAGGAATAGAGACGAACCGAACATCGTTTCCACCATGGAGTCAACCGTGTAAGTTACACGGTGTAACCAAATAAGAATAGAGACGAACCGAACATCGTTTCCACCATGGAGTCAACCGTGTAAGTTACACGGTGTAACCAAATAGGAATAGAGACGAACCGAACATCGTTTCCACCATAGAGTCAACCGTGTAAGGTACACGGTGTAACCAAATAGGAATAGAGACGAACCGAACATAGTTTCCACCATGGAGTCAATCGTGTAAGTTACACGGTGTAACCAAATAGGAGTAGAGACGAATCGAACATCGTTTCCACCATGGAGTCAACCGTGTAAGGTACACGGTGTAACCAAATAGGAATAGAGACGAACCGAACATAGTTTCCACCATGGAGTCAATCGTGTAAGTTACACGGTGTAACCAAATTGGAGTAGAGATGAACCGAACATCGTTTCCACCATGGAGTCAACCGTGTAAGTTTCACGGTGTAACCAATTAGGAATAGACACGAACCGAACATCGTTTCCACCATGGAGTCAACCATGTAAGTTACACGGTGTATCCAAATAGGAGTAGAGACGAACCGAACATCGTTTCCACCATGGAGTCAACGGTGTAAGTTACACGTGTAACCAAATAGGAGTAGAGACGAACCGAACATCGCTTCCACAATGGAGTCAACCGTGTAAGTTATACGTGTAACCAAATAGGAGTAGAGACGAATCGAACATCGTTTCCACCATGGAGTCAACCGTGTAAGTTACACGGTGTAACCAAATAGGAATAGAGACGAACCGAACATCGTTTCCACCATGGAGTCAACGGTGTAAGCTACACGGTGTAACCAAATAGGAGTAGAGACGAACCGAACATCGTTTCCACAATGGAGTCAACCGTGTAAGTTACACGTGTAACCAAATAGGAGTAGAGACGAACCGAACATCGTTTCCACCATGGAGTCAACCGTGTAAGTTACACGGTGTAACCAAATAGGAATAGACACGAACCGAACATCGTTTCCACCATGGAGTCAACCGTGTAAGTTACACGGTGTAACCAAATAGGAGTAGAGACGAACCGAACATCGTTTCCACCATGGAGTCAACCGTGTAAGTTACACGGTGTAACCAAATAGGAATAGAGACGAACCGAACATCGTTTCCACCATGAAGTCAACCGTGTAAGTTACACGGTGTAACCAAATAGGAATAGAGACGAACCGAACATCGTTTCCACCATGGAGTCAACCGTGTAAGTTACACGGTGTAACCAAATAGGAGTAGAGACGAACAGAACATCGTTTCCACTTTGGAGTCAACCGTGTAAGGTACACGGTGTAACCAAATAGGAGTAGAGACGAACCGAACATCGTTTCCACAATGGAGTCAACCGTGTAAGTTACACGGTGTAACCAAATAGGAGTAGAGACGAACCGAACATCGTTTCCACCATGGAGTCAACCGTGTAAGTTACACGGTGTAACCAAATAGGAGTAGAGACGAACCGAACATCGTTTCCACCATGGAGTCAACGGTGTAAGTTACACGTGTAACCAAATAGGAGTAGAGACGAACCGAACATCGCTTCCACAATGGAGTCAACCGTGTAAGTTATACGTGTAACCAAATAGGAGTAGAGACGAATCGAACATCGTTTCCACCATGGAGTCAACCGTGTAAGTTACACGGTGTAACCAAATAGGAATAGAGACGAACCGAACATCGTTTCCACCATGGAGTCAACGGTGTAAGCTACACGGTGTAACCAAATAGGAGTAGAGACGAACCGAACATCGTTTCCACAATGGAGTCAACCGTGTAAGTTACACGTGTAACCAAATAGGAGTAGAGACGAACCGAACATCGTTTCCACCATGGAGTCAACCGTGTAAGTTACACGGTGTAACCAAATAGGAATAGACACGAACCGAACATCGTTTCCACCATGGAGTCAACCGTGTAAGTTACACGGTGTAACCAAATAGGAGTAGAGACGAACCGAACATCGTTTCCACCATGGAGTCAACCGTGTAAGTTACACGGTGTAACCAAATAGGAATAGAGACGAACCGAACATCGTTTCCACCATGAAGTCAACCGTGTAAGTTACACGGTGTAACCAAATAGGAATAGAGACGAACCGAACATCGTTTCCACCATGGAGTCAACCGTGTAAGTTACACGGTGTAACCAAATAGGAGTAGAGACGAACCGAACATCGTTTCCACTTTGGAGTCAACCGTGTAAGGTACACGGTGTAACCAAATAGGAGTAGAGACGAACCGAACATCGTTTCCACAATGGAGTCAACCGTGTAAGTTACACGGTGTAACCAAATAGGAGTAGAGACGAACCGAACATCGTTTCCACCATGGAGTCAACCGTGTAAGTTACACGGTGTAACCAAATAGGAGTAGAGACGAACCGAACATCGTTTCCACCATGGAGTCAACCGTGTAAGTTACACGGTGTAACCAAATAGGAGTAGAGACGAACCGAACATCGTTTCCACTTTGGAGTCAACCGTGTAAGGTACACGGTGTAACCAAATAGGAGTAGAGACGAACCGAACATCGTTTCCACAATGGAGTCAACCGTGTAAGTTACACGGTGTAACCAAATAGGAGTAGAGACGAACCGAACATCGTTTCCACCATGGAGTCAACCGTGTAAGTTACACGGTGTAACCAAATAGGAGTAGAGACGAACCGAACATCGTTTCCACCATGGAGTCAACCGTGTAAGTTACACGGTGTAACCAAATAGGAGTAGAGACGAATCGAACATCGTTTCCACCATGGAGTCAACGGTGTAAGTTACACGTGTAACCAAATAGGAGTAGAGACGAATCGAACATCGTTTCCACCATGCAGTCAACCGTGTAAGTTACACGGTGTAACCAAATAGGAATAGAAACGAACCGAACATCGTTTCCACCATGGAGTCAACGGTGTAAGTTACACGTGTAACCAAATAGGAGTAGAGACGAATCGAACATCGTTTCCACCATGCAGTCAACCGTGTAAGTTACACGGTGTAACCAAATAGGAATAGAAACGAACCGAACATCGTTTCCACCATGGAGTCAACCGTGTAAGTTACACGGTATAACCAAATAGGAGTAGAGACGAACCGAACATCGTTTTACCATGGAGTCAACCGTGTAACCAAATATTAAACGAGCCAGGAAACTAGTCATGCAATCAACTAGGTAACAAACCATGGAAAATATAATACTACGCAGTGTGCGAGACCATGACCACCGAATGCAACCGAATTTGAGAGACATGACTATTCAAATAAGCGGAGTGCGACACGCCATCACCACATGTACTAAAGTATACAACGGACTGTGACCAACAATGACCACTAAATACAGGAGATGCCATGAATGAATACACTTTTTCCAGAGCTTCTAATTGTGAATATAATTCCTTGTAGTACAGTTTTATTTGTACAGACAAAGCTGTAGCGCTATGCGGGCGAATGAAACAGATGCCTCACTTCTGAAATTGCACACATAATTAAATGCAACGAGAATACATTTGTATTCTCTTTTTCTTACTTTCTTAGATGGTTTGATTTGGTTTTGTTTATGGTGTTTAACGCCACTTTCAACAATATTTCAGTTATATCGTGGCGGTCAGTTTTATTTGTACCCGGAGAAAACCACCGACCTGTCGCAAGTCACTGACAAACTGTATCACATAATGTTGTATCGAGTACACCTTGTCTAAGTGGGATCGAACTCACAAAGCTAGTGGTGATAGGCACGGATTGCATAGGTAGTTGTAAATCCAAAATAAATTAGTAACGGATATCATAACGACTATTACATTAAATCAGAAATGTTTTACCATTTATTGTATGTAAATATACGAGTAGTTACGAGAAGACACTATCAGAGAGGTTTTAACTCGGGAATTTAGTTCTGTTTTAACCACAAATATGTTGTCAGATATGAGACTATCCAACCATACATACTACCGTTTGTTTACGTTTAAGTTCCGTGTTGTGATGTCCGCTACGATTTCCGCATAAAAACCGATGTTCGGTTCGTTTTTACCTCCAGTTGTTTGTAGGAGGAATCGTGTCTTACTTAGGTTATTTTTCTTTGTTTGTGTTTTTGTTTTATTTTTCTTCGTCTTGGATACCCTACGTTGCCAGTTTCTCTGATTTGTCCATTTTTGATCGCCCATCGGTATTCTCTAACGTTTATTTAAAATACATAAGCTACGGCTTTGACAGGTGGTACGCTTATCTATTTTCGATCTATGATTATAAATAGTCTGTCATATTTTCTTAGCCTTCAAATTATTCAGACATTTACATGAAGCTTGTGTATATTTTTAGTATATGTTTATTTTATCTTTATAATTAAATGCTAAGATGGTGTCTGGTTAGAATGGACATGCCATATCAGGGGTTTCAAAGTGGGCCGGTACCCGGTACTTTTACCCGTCTGAGATCGTGTATAGTACCGGCAGAAATTACTGAACCCCCCAAAATTAGCGGTGGTCAAAACCAAAAGTACGATGGTCGATAGGCTTGTGGAATATTTTTCATAAAAAATTAATGATCACGTCAATTGCTGAATTCTCGCATTCAAATCGAACAACTGCGTCACGACCAAGTTGATGGGATATTCCCTGTTTTAAAAATAACTTTAATTTAGAATCGTAAATAGCAGTTTGCGGATGCGGTAAATAGATATGTTTTCGCCCCAATATCTTTCCATGCTTGTGTAAAACTCGGACCGGAACAAAGCTGACATCATTTCAAAATAAAAAAAATGACCGATTACAAATTATGTTCAAACACAATTTAGTGTAATCTCCAGTAATATAAGTATGATCATTATGTATTATGAATATATATGACTACACAATATTTTGTGCGATTTTTTATCCATTTAAAACCCAGGGTCGAATCATTCTGGGGCGTACTGTCTTGTTGCTTAACTCCGTCCATATTGTTTAACTTCCGGTATAAAAAATAAAAACCTATGGCTAATTTATTTACATATCTTGACGGGGCCCTACCGCGGTTGTTCACAGAAATGAAAGTGTGCTGAAAAACATTTTTAAAAGGGGGTACGAGGAGATAAGGGACATGGCTCAAATACGAATTACATTGTTTTTCCCCTTTTTTTCCAAAATAATTTAACTTTTGTGATTCAAATGTTAATAAATGTCTTCCCGCGAATCGTTTTGTTCGAACATTTTTTTTGCACATAAGTCGTGAAAGTAACAATATATATTGTTTTTGTTTAATTATATTTGTATTGATCTATTAAAATTATAAATTTTATTGCAAATTAAATTTATATGTTTCATCAAGGACGTATTCTATATACGTCCTTGGTTT
This sequence comes from Bathymodiolus septemdierum, assembly GCA_963383655.1. NCBI lineage: Eukaryota > Metazoa > Mollusca > Bivalvia > Mytilida > Modiolidae > Bathymodiolus > Bathymodiolus septemdierum. The sequence goes on from OY726531.1 coordinate 30,364,438, forward strand.
CATTAATTATGACAATTATATGTCTTGATCCGTGCCAATGGTCTTTGATGAGTTAATTACTGGTAATAAAGTAAAAAAAAACACACAAGTCAAGGTATTGTGAAAAAGAAAAGGACAAAGTCAACAAAAGAATTTTGAGAATTTTAAGCTTTGATAACAATGGCTTGGTCAAGCCTAGCTGCGGAACCGTAGCTCTTTATGGTCGTTTTGGTTTTTTTTTAAGATATGGCAGACTATCTATGAATAATCTTGGCTAAAGTCTGTAAACTGAAATATTCAATAAAGAAACTGGGGGGGGGGGGGGGGGGGGGGGGGAAAGGGGAGGGGGGGAGGGGGGGGGATCCAGGCATTATGTATGATCTTCTTGGTGGAATCTGAACTCTAAAGTTAATGGGATTTTCTTTCAAAAACACTTAATGTTTTGCAGTCTCTGAAGTACATTTTTTGGTCCACAAAATGCTAGATTTCTGGAGCTTCCGCCCCCCGGACCCCTTACGGCCCTCAGCCTAATTTTTTAGTTACCTCCTAAAATTTAAGAAGTACCTCCTATTATAAATAACTTTGAAACCCCTGTAATTATGTGCTTGGTCATAGAGTGTAGTTGTTTCTATTATTTATAGCATCTCTATACAACTACATATGCAATCAGTGCCTATCTCCACTATGTTGTGAGTTCGAACCCCGCTCATGGCGAGGTGTACTCGATACAACATAGTGTATTAAAGTTTGTCAGTGACTTGCGTCAGGTCGGTGTTTTTCTCCGAGTACTCCGGTTTCCTCCACAATAAAACTGATTGACACGATATAACTGAAATATTGTTGAAAGCGGCGTGCAACACCATAATCCTTAGTACTATCTCTTCTATTTAGAAAAAAAGTAATTAAGTAAAACATATCATTAGTGAATACTCAGTCGGTGATACATGACATGTGTAAATAAAAAGAAGAAAAATAATACAACAGTGTTGGACCAGTTAAAGAATAAGGGTAATAACAAAATCACCGAACTTCGAACAATTTTACAAAGGGAAAGTCAAAACTCATAAGTAAATAAACAGACAAAATCAGTCAACAACCGGAAAACTGTGAAAACCGTAATGACCCTGACTTGGTACAGGCATTTCTAAAGAAATGGTGGGTTGAATCAGATTTTAAAGCGCCAAACCTCCCGCTTTCATTACGGCTCAAAGGTTCCGGCTGTCACTATAACAGTATTTATAACAATACTGGAACAAAATAGGTAAAATAGTTGTCAAAGCAGTACCAAACCCAGTGAAGCAAATTGCAAAAACAATTTTACGTCACACATTGATAAAAAAATATTTTAATGAATAGAAAAGTCGTAGAAATAGAGGAAAAATCGATACCACCAACAAACATATACACGACCGCTCACTTTCCTGGCTTAGTACCGACATTAAGTGGCGGGGTTAAATTATTATTATTATTATTATTATACTGATATTATGAATGGATTAGAGAGATGAGCAACGAAAACACTGAGATTGAGCAATTTAGAAATGTAATTGATTAAAACAAAACAATGTCTGCTTCAACTTTACTCGGAATATACACCGGAAACCAGTAGCTACAATAGACTGGTTACCTGTCTGTGTTCTTGTTTGTTTGTTAGGGTTATGGTGTTTAATGCCACTTTCCACAATAATTCAGTTATATCGTGGCAGTCGTCAGTTTTATTGGTGGAGGAAATCGGATGACCCGGAGAATACCACCGACCTGTCGCAAGTCATTGACAAACTTATCACATAATGTTGTACACCTCGCCCTGATCGAGATTCGAACTCACAACATCAGTGGTAATAAACACTCATTGCATAGGTAGTTGTAAATCCAACTACCATACGATCACGGTCACGACGGCCCCAGTGTATGCTCTTGATGAAAAAAACAAAAAACAAAAAAACATTACAAAGAATATGTTTGGTTTGCTCAGAGTTAAACAGTTAATCAATCATACGCTAAGCTTAAGATTGTTTAATCGTTTCACGTGGAAAACCGTTGTATTCATTATTTGTAACATGAACCCATGCAATATCACATCTAGATCGTTGATTATTGCACGGCTCTCTGAGAGTAATTCAACTACAGTCCAGATTTATAGTGTGCAATATCTCGTATATCTGCGTGTATTATTTCATAGTTTTTAGCTGTTGCTTACATTCTGGTATATAAAGCATAAAAAGATCAAATGCAAAATACATTCATGTTACAGGTGAATGTTAAGCATTAGTATCCGTACTTCAATTATGCAAATGTTCATCTTAATGGGCGATCGAGATGTATAGAGCAGTATAAACCTTGTTATCGGTACGTGTCATTCTGTTCTCTGTTTATCGTGTTTTTAGGTAATTGATTGGATCGATAAAGCTTGTGAAGTTTACCAATTTCGACAAGTATCCCGTTATAATGTTAGAGCTAATTATTGTTATTTAGATAAAATGTTAGATATATAAACAATTATACAATTTATATACATTTTCTAATTAATTGCGCGATGAATATCTAACAATTTATAACGAAACAGCCGCCAACGTTAATTGAACAAATTTACAGACACTGATATTTCTATGTAGCAATTTAAAAAAAAAAGGTGATCTGAAGTTAGAAGAAGAAGGTTCACATTTTTTTTTCGTTTTTCCGAAAATAATAACTTCATAAGCATAGCTTTGAGTAAAGGTAAAGTCATAATCTTGAGTAAATGACTGATTTAAAGGTCACAAAAGAGCTAAGAGCTATATGACATCTCAACTAAGACCTAAACGAAAAAAAAGGAAACCTACAGATTATTCTTTTCGAGTGATCAGATAATTTGACGGCAACTTATATCAGCACCATTTATAACTACAAAATCACATCATAATCTGGTAAAAATCTCCATGTGAAACTGCCATCAATCCTCCCCAGTCCTGCTAATCAATCGTGTTATATAACTATATAACGATATCAAGACTTACAACATTTGTATTAAAAAAAAAAACACCACATAAATCACAAATATAATTGAACATTCAGTTCCAAAATTCTTCAGGCTATTTACAGCTCCCGCGGGAACCATGGGGATTGAAATAAGACCCAGTTTATTGTGTTTCCCATTTCAATGTTGCAATCCCTCCAAAAGGGACGAATCGTTATTAAAATAGCATTTAGGGGGTAGGGTTAATGAGGGTCTCGTGTATGGAGAATTCCACACTTCATAAAGAAAACGACAACTTGCAGCAGCAGCTCTTAATGAGAAGGAGATTGTCAGGAGCAGGCACAGAAATGTGGCGGAGTTAAATGGGTTAATGGGATACCGACCCCTCTTATTGGGATACCCACCCCTCTTAATGGGATACCGACGCCTCTCCTTCTCATAATTGGTGTATGCATGTTTGAAACGTTTCAAAACCATGCCAAATTTGAAATAAAACTAATTTCACTTTTAAATGACAGATATTTCTAAACACCAATGAATGAAGATCATGTGGTTTTCTCCGAGAACTCTGGTTTCCTCCACCAATAAAACTGACCGCCACGATATAGCTGAAATAATTTGTGTTGATAGTGGCCTTAGACACCATAACCCCTTATCCATGAAGATCATCTTATAGATCAGTCAAAATGTGGGTACCACATGTACCTACTGAATACAATGTCTAATTTTGACAACAAATACGAAAAAATAAAGTAACGAAAATAAAATGTTGTTACAAAATAAACATCACGCAAGATACATATATAAATCATATGTAACTAAATACCTATTAATTATTATATCATACCTGTCATAATAAGTCAATAATCCATTGAAAACACATCGAATTATCACTATTGAATCTCTATCATTTCTATAGCGTTATAGTTCTGTTTGTTTTAAAACATACAAAAGATGTTGATCTGTCAGTAAGGAGTATCTATATTAATCCAAGTCAATAACTATGACGCAATGTGGTTTTTGGGAAGAATTCAAGACACGTTGCTTGAATATTATGTGCTCTTGTTGCACGTGGTGTATGTATAATGAAGTCTGCGTTTATTGTGCACGTGCATATGGTGGTACTATATCGTATAATTGTATTCACACTATGCATTGATAGGTTAAATCTGCATTGTTAGCTAGGAAAGATATTGGTTACATTTCATTGTTCAACTCGCATAACATAACACGGCGATTTTTGAGAATTTGAAATAACACGATATTTCAAAACGCAGATATGTTTTGTTGACTACAAACGATAAACAATATAAATTTACAATTGTAAAAGATTTTCAAAATCAAATGCATTGTTCTTCCGTCATTAAAATAAAAATAAAAATATTAGGGGGATTAGGGTTGTGGTGTTTAACACCACTTTCAACAATATTTCAGCTATATCGTGGCGGTCAGATTTATTGGTGGAGGAAATCGGAGTACCCCAAGAAAATCACTGACATGCCGCAATTTTAAAAATTAAAATACATGATTTAAAACTACGAGTGTTGAATAACTTTTTTGTATACCTGTGCTTAATTTGATCTGCAAAATGACCCAGGTCGCATTGCAGTTAGATTTTTTAGACCGGACATCTAATAAGGTTGATTTTTTTTTGGCTACAGTTAATTAGCTATCTGACACTCCATCAGATTGATTTTATTTTTGGCTAGCCTATGATAGACTATTTATATATAATATAGTATATATCTTTTGTTATCTACTTATTGATACACATCCAAGAGATTGTTATCAGTTCGAACTTTCTCTGATACCCTTAGAATCACATAAATATAAATACACTATGCAGAATAGTTTGAAGATACCGAAAGGGGTAATCAGAAGCCGTAACTCGAAGATGGACAGACAATACAATGGCCAAAAAGAAAAAGAAAGGACAAGAAAAGTTTAAGATACCCAAGATGTAATCAGAAGCCATATGTCAATGAATGACAAACAATGCCATGGTCAAAAAAGAAAAAGGACAAGAAAAGTTTGAAGACACCATAAACAAAGAGATAATCAGAAGCCGTAAATCGTAGAAGGACAGACAATAGAATGACCAAAATGAAAAAAGGACAAACAACGATCTATAAAACACCACAAAGAAAACTAAAGATTAAGAAAAACGCCCACAGTAAAAAAAAAAATGGGGGTGAACTCCGGTGCTCCGGAAGTGTGAGTAGTTCCTAGTAGTCACTAGTGGCAGAACTTTCACAATAAAACATTTCTTTTGGTACGAAAATATGAAAATGTACAATGCATAAATAGTATGAACAACAACAAAATAAAACAGTATAGTCGGTTTATTCGGAGTAAAGAATGCATTCTGTTTTCGAGAGTATTTGAGCATTTTCTTTTTCATTTTTGTCGAATCTTTAAATATTGAGAATAAGACAGTTTTTGTGTGTCGTGATTTATTTGTATGCTATTCGCTCGGTGCCGAAACTAACTTTTGTTTTTGTTTTGTCTTTGGTTTGTAGTTGTACATGGCTTAATAACATTGATTGATGATAACACAGTAGAAATGAGTTACAGATGGTCAGACAAAGAAACAAGACGTCATTATACCAGTCCTCAAATAGATAGGTGCATTCGGACTGTCACGTGATAATTCTTTGATCAAATATAATTATTATTGTTCCACTTTATTTTCATTTAGGCAAAGAAAATATTTATTTTATTTTCACTCCACCTTACCGCGATATTCTGATCGCATGTCGAGAGTAATTGTTTGGGCGATATCATTTATTAATTTTATTACCCTTAAATTATACAGAGTATGATGCATACTTCCCGAAAGGGATAGGACGCAAAATTTCTGTTAAAATAGTGGTGATTTTGACCGAAATTTAGAAAAAAAGTTGATTCATGCAGTTTACAAATCTAAATATTCAATTTCTGCTTTATTGTTTAATACCAAAGTCAAAAGTAACTCAAGTAAGTTGTGTCACTGCTAACCAAGAATAGGTAATATTGGTGTGGTGCTGCGGCGGTATATTATCTATCATATTATAGCTATAAACTATTGACTGTTCATTATCTTATTCCTAAAACCGGTTGATTGTTGATTATTTTATTGCTATGACTGGTTGCTTGTAGATCGTTATATTGCCATGACCAGTTTGTTGAATATCTTATTGTTATGAGCGGTTGCTTGTGAATCGCCCTCTAAAAGTTAAATGGTCGACCCCTGATTGGCGGAAGAAATCGGAGTACAAAAAGAAACCAACTGCATTCCTTAGTACATTAACATGGACCCAGTGCCGGATTTACCATTGTGCTTAGGTGTGCTTAAACACAGGGCCCCGATGGCCAGGGGGCCCATCTTCCTGCCCAAATTTTTTTTTACGATGGATTTTTGCCTATGCGGTGCAATTTTAAATTAGAAGTGAAGGCATTCTGCTTCAGAGCGATTCCAGACATAATGATAGAGTTGATAGTCTATGGGAATGTGCCTCCTTCAGGACCCAAGTAAGGGGCCTCATAACTTAACTAGCACAGGGCCTCATTTGTCCTAAACCCGGCACTGCATGGACCGGAAGTCAAACTCACAAATCATAGTAGAAAACAGACACAGGGATTACATAAGACGAATATTCAATTCAATTCAATTCAATTCCATTCTTTATTGTCAATTAAGACGCCCATTATTGAGCAGTACAATCATATGAAAAATATATACATTAAAAAAAAGAGACATTATGATTTCAATGATTATACAATTAACATGTAATGACAAGACTTTATAACAACCCCCCTTTAAAAAATAACAATAGTATGTTAGCTACAATATAATCAATAATGATCAATTATAATAATCCATATATGTATACCTATATAGCACAAAGTGACCTATAACCAGCGTATTATAGGTTGCAGCTACAAATGTATGTAGAAGATTTATAATATACAATAAAAAAACAATTAATACACAAGGTTAAGCCACCAGTGATCACATTAATTTGACCTTATAATTTTCTTATCACTTTGTTTTTTTCAACAATCAATTTCTTTTCGTATGTAGATCTAACAATAAACGACCTGTTTTCTTGATAATTGTAGAATCTTCTGTGGACATTAACCAGACTAGTTTGGATCTATTATCTAGACTTGATAATTGTAGAATCTTCTGTGGACATTAACCAGACTAGTTTGGATCTATTATCTAGACTTGATAATTGTAGAATCTTCTGTGGACATTAACCAGACTAGTTTAGATCTATTATCTAGACTTGATAATTGTAGAATCTTCTGTGGACATTAACAAGACTAGTTTGGATCTATTATCTAGACTTGATAATTGTAGAATCTTCTGTGGACATTAACCAGACTAGTTTGGATCTATTATCTAGACTTGATAATTGTAGAATCTTCTGTGGACATTAACCAGACTAGTTTAGATCTATTATCTAGACTTGATAATTGTAGAATCTTCTGTGGACATTAACCAGACTAGTTTGGATCTATTATCTAGACTTGATAATTGTAGAATCTTCTGTGGACATTAACCAGACTAGTTTAGATCTATTATCTAGACTTGATAATTGTAGAATCTTCTGTGGACATTAACCAGACTAGTTTGGATCTATTATCTAGACTTTATAATTGTAGAATCTTCTGTGGACATTAACCAGACTAGTTTGGATCTATTATCTAGACTTTTAACTTTTTTTTTTATTTCATTTATGTTATTTATAATTTCCCATCTTTCTTTTTGTAGGTATGGACACTGGAGTAAAAAATGCACTTCATCCTCGATATCATCTTTGCATAATTGACAAATTCTGTCTTCAACTTTTAAACCAATATATCTTCCTTTTTCTATTTCTAATTTATGTGCACTTATTCTGAATTTAGTATACAGAACTCCTTGTTCATCATTTAATATCAATAAATATTTTTCAAGTATTATATTATTTTTAAAACTACAGTATGTTCTCAATTTGTTTCCAAATTTTGTATTCTCTCTAATATCATTTATTTCTGATCTCCACAAGTTATCATATTTTAATTTTTATTTTCTATTAATATGTCTTTTCAACTCTGATTTATTTTTTTCTAACATCTTAATGTCTATATCAAGAAACTGCAACAGATTATTTACATTTGAGTACCAGCTTATTTTGACGATGAAGTGATTTTGATACACTAAAAGCCTCTAACAACAATGTGTCCTCTGTTTTTATTATACGGTTTAGATATTTTATAACAGTAAAAAACACCTCTATTAATACAAATCAAATCAAATCAAAACGTTTTATTTAAAGTCGGTACATTTTATAACAATCAACATAATACAGGATATCTACCCAACTCACCTAGAATAGTATCCAGCTGCCATACGATCGCGGCAATAATGGCAGCCTGTGATAAATAAAACCTTCCCAATGTCAAATACACATTATATATAAATATAACAATAAACCTGTCAATTATGATCAGTATATGTTTTAACCTGTCAATTATGATCAGTGTCTGTTTTACTTGTATTTAGTCTATAACGAGGATCTATGATTATTGATTTTGACACTTTACATATATTTGTACATCTGCTACAGTAATCAACCACGGAGTACGTTAATAACAGTAATCAAGCACGGCCGGAGTTTTGTTTTAAATAGTGATTTGTGTATAACCATGGCGTGCCTCATTGATTCTTCTTTTGTTTCATCTGAAGTAGCAGATTGATACTTCTTGATCTATGTTTATGATATTATCTACAGATGTAGAAATTGTATCAATATAAGTTATTTTAGCAATGACTTCCTTTATGATTATAAGATATGAGAGTACTCAACAGTAAACTGTATAGACGTACTACGATCATTTAACTTTTAGGAGAGAAAAAAAAAGGGGGAGGGTGTATTTTTCTTAATTTGTCGTAAAATTTTATAGGAAAAAATTAATAGACCCATAGACATGATAGACAATTTTCAATATTCAAAAATTGAATAATCTGAATTTTGTTTCTTTTGAAAAAAAAAAAAATGACTGAACAAATAAAACGGGCAAGTTACATTTTCTCAGCAACATTCTCCGCATTTTTAGATTACAAAACTATTTGGAATTTCCCCTTTCAAAAGAACACAGATCTTTCCTTGCAAAAATAAGAATAAGTGCGCATAGTCTTAATATAGAAACAGGTCGTTACAATAGCACTGCTTGCGAGCAACGTCTTTGTACATTTTGTCTCTCAATGGTTGAAGATGAAAAACATTTTATATTACATTGCCCTAAATACCAGAATATCAGAAATAGTTACAATACATTGTTCCAAAGTATTAGAACTGACGATGATCTTATCAGAGAGATTCTTGATCCTAATGATCTATTCAAAACAAAAGAAATTTGCAAATTTTTAAAAGAAGCAAGCAATATACGTAATGCATAGTTCCCCAGAATTCGGTGTTTGGGTTCGGTGGGGGTACCACTATCGATAGGAAGAACGTGGTTCTTTCCGTTGGTGGTGGTGCTTCCCATTGACCCTAGACGTCGGGTTCCTGTGAATAATTTAATATACTTCATATCATTATTATATGCATATCTTTTACTTATCCATATTTATGTAATGTATTATAATTATATTGTATTGTCTTGATGCACGCCAATGTATGGTTTATTATCAATAAACTATTTGAATTTGAATTTGAAAAGGGGGGTTCAATTGTCGTTCCCTCAGGGGTGAACCAAAATTGTCCATTGGAAGGTGCAATACAAAATGTTAGTGATGAACCCAAATAGTCAGTATGAAGTGAGATGACACTAGATTAGTTATTAACGCTTTTATTCTCAGAGGTGTGAGAGTGAACCAGAAAGTATGGACGGGCAAGCTTCAGTGTTGGACAGGAAAGTAATGGACAGGCTATAGGAGGAGACCGGAAATTGTGATGGGGGCAAGCTTCGTGAGAGGACCAGTCCAGAAAGTGAGCGTCAAAGCATATTCATATACCTTTTGCTAAGAATTCAGCTTTATTTGCCAAAGTGGGGGCACGTGCACCCTTGCTCCAAAAGTAACTGTGAAACTATGTATCATTGATTGTTCCTCCTCGAGATAACCGTGGTAAAAAAAATAACAATCTGAATGTTTGCTCCGCCCAAAGATATTTATACCCACGCTCCCGGTTTAACCAATTTATTAACACATATCAATTTCCTTGTCGTAATGTAATTAATAATTCAATTTCAAAACACTATAGCACGGTAGGTCACCTGGTAACAGATGATGGTGACGTGTTCATCCAACTATAGATCAGATCTAGCATTGTAACTTAGATAGATACATTACATAATGAACACTATAGCGCAGTAAGTTGCCTTGTAACAGAAGATGGTGATGTGTTCATTCCACTATAGATCAGATCTGACATTGTAACTTAGATAGATACATTACATGATGAACACAATAGCGCAGTAAGTTGCCTTGTAACAGATGATGGTGATGTGTTCATTCCACTATAGATCAGATCTGACATTGTAACTTAGATAGATACATTACATAATTAACACTGTAGCACAATATGTTACCTTGTAAGCAGATGATGGTGATGTGTTCATTGCACTGTGATCAGAACTGATAGATGCATTACATAATGAACACAATAGCACAATATGTTGCCTTGTAACAGATGATGGTGATGTGTTCATTCCACTATAGATCAGATCTGACATTGTAACTTAGATAGATACATTACATAATGAACACCATAGCACAGTATGTTGCATTGTAACAGATGATGGTGATGTGTTCATTCCACTGTGATCAGAACTGATAGATGCATTACATAATTGACACAATAGCACAATATGTTGCCTTGTAAGCAGATGATGGTGATGTGTTCATTCCAGTGTGATCAGAACTGATAGATGCATTACATAATTGACACAATAGCACAATATGTTGCCTTGTAAGCAGATGATGGTGATGTGTTCATCCCACAATAGATCAGATCTGACATTGTAACTTAGATAGATACATTACATAATGAACACAATAGCACAGTATGTTGCCTTGTAACAGATGATGGTGATGTGTTCATTCCACTATAGATCAGAACTGACATTGTAACTTAAATACATACATTACATAATGAACACTATAGCACAGTATTTCGCCTTGTAACAGATGATGGTGATGTGATCATTCCACTATAGATCAGAACTGGCATTGTAACTGAGATAGATATATTACATAATGAACACTATAGCACAGTATGCTGCCTTGTAAATAACAGATGCCGGTGATATGTTCATTCCACTATAGATCAGATCCGACATTGTAATTTAGATAGATACATTACATAATGAACACTATAGCACAGTATATTGCCTTGTAATAGATAATGGTGATGTGTTCATTCCACTATAGATCAGATCTGACATTGTAACTGAGATAGTATGTTGCCTTGTAACAGATGATGGTGATGTGTTCATTCTACTGTGATCAGAACTGACATTGTAACTTAGATAGATACATTACATAATGAACACTATAGCACAGTATGTTGCCTTGTAACAGATACTGGTGATGTGTTCATTCCACTATAGATCAGATCTGACATTGTAACTGAGATAGATACATTACATAATGAACAATATATTACAGTATGTTGCCTTGTAACAGATGATGGTGATGTGTTCATCCAACTATAAATCAGAACTGACATTGTAACTTAGATAGATACATTACATAATGAACACTATATTACAGTATGTTGCCTTGTAACAGATGATGGTGATGTGTTCATTCCACTATGATCAGATCTGACATTGTAACCTAGATAGATACATTACATAATGAACACTATAGCACAGTATGTCGCCTTGTAACAGATGATGGTGATGTGTTCATTCCACTATAGATCAGATCTGACATTGTAACTTAGATAGATACATTACATAATGAACACTATAGCACAGTATGTTGACTTGTAACAGATGATGGTGATGTGTTCATTCCACTATAGATCAGATCTGACATTGTAACCTAGATAGATACATTACATAATGAACACTATAGCACAGTATGTTGCATTGTAGCAGATGATGGTGATGTGTTCATTGCACTGTGATCAGAACTGATAGATGCATTACATAATGAACACTATAGCACAATATTTTGCCTTGTAAGCAGATGATGGTGATGTGTTCATCCCACTATAGATCAGATCTGACATTGTAACTTAGATAGATACATAACATAATGAACACTATATTACAGTATGTTGCCTTGTAACAGATGGTGATGATGTGTTCATTGCACTATGAATCAAAACTAACATTGTAACTTAGATAGATACATTACATAATGAACACTATAGCACAGTATGTTGCCTTGTAACAGATGATGGTGATTTGTTCATTCCACTATAGACCAGATTTTACTGTCCCTCGCACACACTTTGTTCGTTTCTTTCCCCTATTGTTTACTTCCCCCGATGATTTGTAAATGCAGCATCCATGTTTAATTTCTTCGAGTTTAATCCACCACAAGAGTAAGTCAACCTCTTTATTACTGATGCTTCCTTACCTTATTGTGTGTTTTTATCAGGTCTTCATCTTTAGACCACTGGATAACCGTTTAACGGCACATTTTACTTACCAAACATGAAGGTGTGCCGGAATGCGTAAACAGTTCTTTGATATGTATTTACTCCTGTTATTTGCCCGTTTATACTATTCTAAATCCCATACCCTTCCCAAGAGACGTACATGAGCTCTTATTTTGTTACTTTAGACATGCACACAGGTGATTTTCATTTATTTCCAAAATTTACAGTACAGCCTCCGTGGATTTCACCTGCATTATATACTCGCCATCCACATAAAAACTACAGTACAGTGCAGTCACAACTTTACATTTTGTACATTTTTGGTTGCATTTTCAAACCATTTGCAATGTGTTTAAGGTTTATTATATGAATTTGAGTACGTTCATGAGAGAACATAAAGTTGTTTATTGTAGACTTTGAGTATGATTGAACATGTTGTATTTGCTATTGTTTTGCTGTATTCTTGTGAGTGTTAATTTTGTATTTTTCAGTTTTTCACTCTCTCCGGGGGTCTGGATACAATAAAGCTTGAATCAGTTCAACGTCTTTTCTGTATAGTGAAAAATCTTGCAAAGGAAAGAACTAAGAAATCGACATGTCTGACAGCCAATCTCTTTCTGACAGAGAGTTGAGGAGTTCCAGAACCCTAACTCACAGCGGGGAACAACAATTTGAAGAGCAGAATGAAAGACATCAATATAATCTCAGAAACGTTAAAAGGGACATTGATTCAATTATCATGGAGATAGAGGACAACCCAGTATTAGACTTGTTGGTAGCTTCAACATTTAGAAGGGATCTGTTGAGGTTAATCGAAAAGTACGAAAAACTAGCCGACGACTACGACAGATTTTTAGAAGCCTACAGGACGGAAAGAAGCAGTCTAGAGAAGGCATCTTTTAGAGTAACTACAACTGCCATACGTGCTAAAGCATCTGCTGCTCTTCAGCACTTGTCAGCATTATTGCCATCGAAAAAACTCAACAGAATCCTCAACCATCAATTAGAAGTAGAAGCGTAATAAGTGCAAATACCTCTGTGATATCTGCTAAGTCCAGAGACGAGTTAGTTCAACAAACCGTTAAACTGGAAACTGCAAAGGCGAGACTTAAATACGCTAAACAGGATGCTGAATTAATTCAGAGAGAAGCTGCACTTAAGGCAGAGAGAAACGTACTGGACATGAAACGGGAACTAGAGGAAGCCGAGTCAGGACTTCAAGCAGTGAAAAAAGCACTCAATTTTGATCTCGATATAACAGAAAGTTATGAACCACTTCGTACCGCATTCCCAAAGGTTCAAGCTGATGACAAAGTTTCTAAATCCACTCCTTATGAAATACATATGTCTAACATTTCTCTAGAACGTACTGCTGAATTCATTCAGGATCAACGCTCAAAGAACGCACATCATTTGTTTAATGAGAACGACTGTCCTTCGCAGGACTCGATCTTCAGACAGGAAGCACATGCAAGTTTGAACCCTACCGTGGCACCATTCATGCCAAGTCAGAGAAATGAAACTCAAGATTTTGTCAAGTTTTTAGTCAAGAAAGACCTTATCCATTCTAGACTCAGTTCATTCGACGACCAACCAACACACTATTACTCTTGGAAACTCAGTTTCAAGCACATTCTCACGGAATTAGATGCAACTTCTATGGAACAATTGGACTTATTGATTAAGTACTTAGGACCGAGTTCCAAGAAACACGCACACAACATTAGGTCTGCAAATGCCAATTACCCAGCAACTGCGGTTAGACTTTTATGGGAGCGTCTGGATTCCAGGTTTGGCAGTCCTGAAATGATAGAATCTTCGCTCCACTCTCGCATAGTTAATTTTCCAAAACTCACGAACAATCAACGTAAAGAACTATATGAACTAGCAGACCTTGCTGCTGAGATCGAATCAATTCGTAAGGATGAAAGATTCTATACTACTTTCGCATACTTCGATTCTCCCCTTGGAGTCAATCGTCTGGTATCAAAACTACCCTACAATATCCAAGAGAAATGGACAACTGCCGCGAACAATTATAAATCTACACACCGAGTGATGTATCCACCTTTCTCATTCTTTGCATCATTTCTTCAAAAAATAGCTACCGTTCGAAACGACCCAGGATTTTTATACGAGCTGCAGGAATCTAAGCCTACTTTTTCCAAGCAAACTAAAGAACCCTTTCGTACAAGGAACCCGTCCCATGTGTCAAGTACCAAAACAGACGTGGCACATAATTCTACTAAACTTAGTTCAACACCTAACTCGGATACATGTCCGCTTCATGGTACAAACCACAAACTTAACAATTGTCGTTCTTTCCGTCAGAAACCAATCTCTGAGAGACTAGACTTCATATAAAAGAATGGCTTATGTTTCAAATGCTGTGGACCTACAAAACATATGCGCGGTCAGTGTAAAGAAAACATTAAGTGTTCAATTTGCGCTTCATATGATCACCCAGCAGCCTTACACGTAGAGCTTGAAGTTAAACCCTCTAAGAAGTACGAGGGGGAGAATATCAACACTGCATGCACTAAGATATGCAACACAGCAACAAACACTAGTAAATCTTGTGCAAAAATAGTCCTTGCGAAAGTGTATCACTCCAACCAACCTGAATACTCCAAGACCATTTACTGTATTATTGACGATCAGAGTAATAGAACACTGGGAAAATCAAATCTCTTTAATTTCTTTGGAGAAAACAAGTCAGAAGCTGAATATGTGCTCTCATCCCGTGCAGGAAGGTTCGTAACTAGTGGACGGAGGGCTTCCGGGTACATAGTGGAATCTTTGGATGGATCTGCACAACTGGAAATACCTGAAATTATCGAATGTAACGATATACCGAACAATCGAGAGGAGATTCCCTCGAGGGCTGTTGCATCTAATTACCCTCACATGAAAGACATAGCGTCTCATATTCCTGACATTGACAATCAAGCTCAAATAGATTTACTGATCGGAAGGGATTTAATCACAGCTCATCATGTTTTAGAGCACCGTATTGGTCCGAACGAAGTCCCATATGCACAGCGTTTACCTTTAGGATGGGTCATCATAGACAACGTATGCCTTGGCAGATTTCATGGATCTCAAGTTGTACACGTCAACAAGACTGTTATCTTAGGCAATGGACGTCCAACCATTTTTTCTCCATGTGAAAGTGAGATTCGACTAGATTCAATTTTTAAGAAAACTACCCTTGATGAAAGAGAAGGACTATCAGTAGAGGACCAAACATTCTTGAGTATAGGGTCATCAGGCTTCCAGAAACAAGATGATGGACACTGGAAGGCGCCTCTGCCTTTTAAACTGAATCGACCGATCTTGACAAACAACCAAGAAACTGTAGAACGAAGAGCGAAATCGTTCGACATGAACTTACTTAATAATCCTGTGAAACAAGAACATGTGTTAGAATTTATGAAAAAGTTGTTCAATCGCCAACATGCAGAAAAGCTCCTAAACTGTCACCCGATACTGAATGTTGGTATTTACCAATGTTTGCTGTCTATCACGCCAAAAAGCCGGAAAGCGTTAGAGTTGTGTTTGATTCGTCGGCCAAACATAATGGATTATCTTTGAACAACGTGTTATTGAAAGGGCCAGATATTTATAACAGCCTACTTGGTATCCTTCTCCGCTTCCGTAAAGAAGCATGTGCCATAACTGTCGACATTGAGCAAATGTTTCATAACTTCAGAGTTACAGAAGATCATAGACGATTCTTGCGCTTCTTGTGGCATGGACATAACGACATACAGAAACCATTGATTGACTATCAAATGGCTGTTCATGTTTTCGGCAATACACCTTCACCGGCAGTTTCAACCTATGGCCTTCGTAAGACAGTCGAACATAGTGATGCCGACGTAAAAGATTTTGTTGACAATAACTTTTATGTCGATGATGGCTTGGTATCTTGTACCTCTGCCGAGACAGCAATCGATCTCGTTCAAAGGACTAAACAAATCCTTCATGACAATGGTAGACTTAGACTTCACAAAGTCACCTCCAATAGTAGACTTGTGCTCGAAGCCTTTGACAAAGATGACCTCGCCAAAAATATCAAAGATCTCGATTTCGAGTCATCAGACCTACCAATGCAGAGAAGCTTAGGGCTTTTATGGGACTCAGAACTCGACGAATTCACCTTTAGTGTCTCAACAGATGTTAAACCATACACTCGACGTGGCGTCCTGTCCACTATCAATAGTCTGTATGATCCTTTTGGGTTTGCGTCACCAGCGCTCATCGGAGGCAAGTTGCTCTTGCGCCAAATGCTTTCGTCTACATCCACTATTGACTGGGATGATCCACTCCCAGACGCACTCAAACAGAAATGGGAATCTTGGCTTCTTTCGTTGAAAGAACTTGAATATTTCCGTATTGCCAGACAGTACACAGGGCCTTCATTTGTAGGAAGCACCAGACATGAGGTGCACATTTTCTCTGATGCCTCGAAAGAGGCAATTGCAGCTGTAGCCTTCTTGAAACTTTATCATGGTGATAGCGTTAACATCAGTTTCCTATTCGGAAAGGCCAAAGTTGCGCCAGCACACGGGCACACGATTCCCCGACTCGAGTTGTGCGCTGCCGTCTTAGCCGCTGAAATATCAGATACTATCAGAGATCAACTAGAGATTGACCCAGATAATTTCTTTTATTACACAGACAGTCGTGTAATACTTGGATATCTAACTAACGAAACTAGACGTTTCAAAATATACGTTGGAAATAGAGTAAGCCGTATTCGTTCATCTTGTTCACCTACTCAATGGCACCACGTATCGACAAACGATAATCCTGCTGATTTGGCTACCAGGCCTATCACTTTGTCCGACCTCTCAACGAGCCTTTGGATTAAAGGCCCCGACTTTATGTACTCAGACTCTGCTCTGGCACAGCACGATCATATGCTTATAGATCCCAATAATGATAAGGAATTGAGACCCATCCTTCAGTGCATTAAAACCAAATGCGAGAACAAGCGACCGAAAATCCTGTTAGAAACTCAGCGATTCGAAGGTTTCTCGGAATGGACACATCTAGTGAGATGCATTGCTTTTATCAAATCTCGAATTAGACTTAGACCTAAAACAAGTCAGGACGATAACAATCCAGTAAACGTGATCAAAGACGCCGAAGTTGTGATTCTTCGAGCTGTTCAAGAAGAGATGTACTCAGACGAAATTCAGTCACTAAGTGAAGGTAGGAGCATATCGACAAGGAACTCATTGGCATCACTTTCGCCAATTCTAGGATCAGATGGACTTCTACGCATTAGAGGTAGACTGAAAAACTTCAGAGGTAGTGAGCACAACGACTTGTCACATCATCCTGTGATTCTTCCGAAAAACCATCATGTCTCGCTTCTTATTGTACGTCACTTCCATGAAACCGTTCATCATCAGGGACGTCACTTAACCGAATGAGCTATACGCTCTGGAGGATTTTGGATAGTAGGTTCCAAACGCTTAGTGGCATCAGTCATTTACAAGTGCATCACATGTAGAAAGCTTAGAGGTAAACTCGAGTGGCAAAAGATGGCAGATCTTCCAAAGGACAGACTTGATCCTAGTCCCCCGTTTTCTTATGTTGGCGTCGACACTTTCGGACCCTAGTCTGTAGTGTTCCGGCGAACCAGAGGTGGCGCTGCAAATCAAAAACGTTGGGCAATACTCTTTACTTGCCTTACCACAAGAGCTGTTCACATAGAAGTAATAGAGGAACTCTCTACATCTTCCTTCATCAACGCGTTACGACGTTTTATTGCAATAAGGGGTCCTGTCGTTCAGTTTCGTTCAGACAGGGGAACTAACTTTGTGGGTGCCACTTCCGAACTTTCAATCGACCCTGTGTTCATCGAAAAGAATCCTGTGAAAGAATTTCTATCCAACAATAAAACTTCCTGGCTATTTAACCCACCTTATGCTCACCATATGGGCAGAGCTTGGGAGCGTCTTATTGGTTTGTCTCGACGTATTCTGGATGGTCTACTAACAGAAAATAAGGGCAGAAATCTCACTCACGAGGTCCTTGTTACCTTCATGGCAGAAGTGACAGCCATTATTAACAATAGACCTTTGTTACCTGTTTCTACGGACCCTGAGTGTCCCAGCATTCTCAGTCCATCTGCACTTCTCACGATGAAGACATCACCAGATGTTAGGCCTTTTCCTACATTTTGCTCTAAGGAAATGTTGAAAGCACATTGGAAACATGTGCAAGGACTTTCAGAGGAATTCTGGCGAAGATGGAGAAACGAATATTTACACGAACTCCAGACTCGACGCAAATGGCACTCCGATCGTAGAAATCTTACCGTTGGAGATGTAGTACTTCTGAAGGATCAGGACAGCCCGAGAAATCTGTGGCCTATAGGACTTGTAGAAAGGACATTTCTGAGCTCAGATGGAAAAGTTAGGAAAGTCGAAGTAGCTGTTATGAAGGACGGGAAACGTACCACTTACGTTCGATCTTTCAGTGAATTAGTGACATTATTGGAAGTTGACTGACAATTTTGTGCATTAACGATACTTTGATCAGCAAAGATTGCTTCATGTTTATGATTATCATTTGTATCATATAGTTAATTGTTTGAAAGTTAAGTGATTTCTTGAGAAATCAGAGGGGGAGTGTACTGTCCCTCGCACACACTTTGTTCGTTTCTTTCCCCTCTTGTTCACTTCCCCCGATGATTGGTAAATGCAGCATCCATGTTTAATTTCTTCGAGTTTAATCCACCACAAGAGTAAGTTAACCTCTTTATTACTTATGCTTCCTTACCTTATTGTGTGTTTTTATCAGGTCTTCATCTTTAGACCACTGGATAACCGTTTAACGGCACATTTTACTTACCAAACATGAAGGTGTGCCGGAATGCGTAAACAGTTCTTTGATATGTATTTACCCTGTTATTTGCCCGTTTATACTATTCTAAATCCCATACCCTTCCCAAGAGACGTACATGAGCTCTTATTTTGTTACTTTAGACATGCACACAGGTCATTTTCATTTATTTCCAAAAATTACAGTACAGCCTCCGTGGATTTCACTGCATTATATACTCGCAATCCACATAAAAACTACAGTACAGTGCAGTCACAACTTTACATTTTGTACATTTTTGGTTGCATTTTCAAACCATTTGCAATGTGTTTAAGGTTTATTATATGAATTTGAGTACGTTCATGAGAGAACATAAAGTTGTTTATTGTAGACTTTGAGTATGATTGAACATGCTGTATTTGCTATTGTTTGCTGTATTCTTATGAGTGTTAATTTTGTATTTTTCAGTTTTTCACCCTCTCCGGGGGTCTGGATACAATAAAGCTTGAATCAGTTCAACGTCTTTTCTGTACACAGATCTGACATTGTAACTAAGATAGAAACATTACATAATGAACACTATAGCACAGTATGTTGCATTGTAACAGATGATGGTGATGTGTTCATTCCACTGTGATCAGAACTGATAGATGCATTACATAATGAACACTATAGCACAATATGTTGCCTTGTAAGTAGATGATGGTGAAGTGTTCACCCCACTATAGATCAAATCTGACATTGTAACTGACATAGATGCATTACATAATGAACACTATAGCACAGTATGTTGACTTGTAACAGATGATGGTGATGTGTTCATTCCACTATAGATCAGAACTGACATTGTAACTTAGATAGATATATTGCAAAATGAACACCATAGCACAGTATGTCGCCTTGTAAAAGATGATGGTGATGTACTCATTTCACTATAGATCATATCTGACATTGTAACTGAGATAGATACATTACGTAATGAACACTATAGCACAGTATGTTGTCTTGTTACAGACGATGATGATGTGTTCATTCCACTGTGATCAGAACTGATAAATGCATTACATAATGAACACTATAGCACAATATGTTGCCTTGTAACAGATGATGGTGTTGTGTTCATTCCACTAAAGATCAGAACTGACATTGTAACTAAGATAGATACATTACATAATGAACACTATAGCACAGTATGTTGCCTTGTAACAGATGATGGTGATGTTTTCATTCCACTATAGATCAGATCTGACATTGTAACTTAGATAGATACATTACATAATGAACACCATAGCACAGTATGTTGCCTTATAACAGATGATGGTGATGTGTTCATTCCACTATAGATCAGATCTGACATTGTAACTGAGATAGATACATTACATAATGAACACCATAGCACAGTATGTTGCCTTGTAACAGATGATGGTGATGTGTTCATTCCACTGTGATCAGAAGTGATAGATGCATTACATAATGAACACTATAGCACAATATGTTGCCTTGTAAGCAGATGATGGTGATGTATTCATCCCACTATAGATCAGATCTGACATTGTAACTTAGATAGATACATTACATAATGAACGCCATAGCACAGTATGTTGCCTTGTAACAGATGATGGTGAAGTGTTCATCCCACTATAGATCAGAGCTGACATTGTAACTTAGATAGATACATTACATAATGAACACCATAGCACAGTATGTTGCCTTGTAACAGATGATGGTGAAGTGTTCATCCCACTCTAAATCAGAAGTGACATTGTAACCTAGATAGATACATTACATAATGAACACTATATTACAGTATGTTGCCCTGTAAAAGATGATGGTGATGTGTTCATTCCACTATAGATCGGAACTAACATTGTAACTTAGATAGATACATTACATAATGAACACTGTAGCACAGTATGTTGACTTGTAACAGATGATGGTGATGTGTTCATTCCACTATAGATCGGAACTAACATTGTAACTTAGATAGATACATTACATAATGAACACTATAGCACAGTATGTCGTCTTGTAACAGATGATGATGATGTGTTCATTCCACTGTGATCAGATCTGACATTGTAGCTTAGATAGATACATTACATAATGAACACAATAGAACAGTAAGTTGACTTGAAACAGATGATGGTGATGTACTCATTTCACTATAGATCAGAACTGACATTGTAACTTAGATAGATACATTGCATAATGAACACTGTAGCACTGTATGTTGACTTGTAACAGATGATGGTGATGTGTTCATTCCACTATAGATCAGATCTGACATTGTAACCTAGATAGATACATTACATAATGAACACCATAGCACAGTATGTTGACTTGTAACAGATCATGGTGACGTGTTCATTCCACTATAGATCAGATCTGACATTGTAACTGAGATAGATACATTACATTATGAACACTGTAGCACAGTATGTTGCCTTGTAGCAGATGATGGTGAAGTGTTGATCCCACTATAAATCAGAACTGACATTGTATCCTAGATAGATACATTACATAATGAACACTATATTACAATATGTTGCCTTGTAGCAGATGATGGTGATGTGTTCATTCCACTATAGATCAGAACTGACATTGTAACTTAGATAGATACATTACATAATGAACACCATTGCACAGTATGTCGCCTTGTAACAGATGATCGTGATGTACTCATTTCACTATAGATCAGAACTGACATTGTAGCTTAGATACATTGCATAATGAACACAATAGCACAGTATGTTGACTTGTAACAGATGATGGTGACGTGTTCATTCCACTATAGATCAGATCTGACATTGTAACTGAGATAGATACATTACATTATGAACACTGTAGCACAGTATGTTGCCTTGTAGCAGATGATGGTGAAGTGTTCATCCCACTATAAATCAGAACTGACATTGTAACCTAGATACATACATTACATAATGAACACTATATTACAGTATGTTGCCTTGTAGCAGATGATGGTGATGTGTTCATTCCACTATAGATCGGAACTAACATTGTAACTTAGATAGATACATTGCATAATGAACACCATAGCACAGTATGTCGCCTTGTAACAGATGATGGTGATGTGTTCATTCCACTGTGATCAGATCTAACATTGTAACTTAGATAAATACATTACATAATGAACACTATAGCACAGTATGTCGCCGTGTAACAGATGATGGTGATGTGTTCATTTCACTATAGATCAGATCTGACATTGTAACTTAGATAGATACATTACATAATGAACACAATAGCACAGTATGTTGCCTTGTAACAGATGATGGTGATGTGTTCATTCCACTATAGATCAGATCTGACATTGTAACCTAGATAGATACATTAGATAATGAACACTATAGCACAGTATGTTGCATTGTAGCAGATGATTGTGATGTGTTCATTGTACTGTGATCAGAACTGATAGATGCATTACATAATGTACACAATAGCACAATATGTTGCCTTGTAAGCAGATGATGGTGATGTGTTCATCCCACTATAGATCAGATCTGACATTGTAACTTAGATAAATACATTACATAATGAACACTATATTACAGTATGTTGCCTTGTAACAGATGATGGTGAAGTGTTCATCCCATTATAAATCAGAACTGACATTGTATCCTAGATAGATACATTACATAATGAATACTATATTACAATATGTTGCCTTGTAACAGATGATGGTGACGTGTTCATTCCACTATCGATCAGATCTGACATTGTAACCTAGATAGATACATTAGATAATGAACACTATAGCACAGTATGTCGCCTTGTAGCAGATGATGGTGACGTGTTCATTCCACTATAGATCAGATCTGACATTGTAACTAAGATACATACATTACATAATGAATACCATAACACAGTATGTTGCCTTGTAACAGATGATGGTGATGTGTTCATTCCACTATAGATCAGATCTGACATTGTAACTGAGATAGATACATTACATAATGAACACTGTAGCACAGTATGTTGCCTTGCAGCAGATGATGGTGAAGTGTTCATCCCACTATAAATCAGAACTGACATTGTAACTTAGATAGATACATTACATAATGAACACTATATTACAGTATGTTGCCTTGTAGCAGATGATGGTGATATGTTCATTCCACTATAGATCGGAACTAACATTGTAACTTAGATAGATACATTGCATAATGAACACCATAGCACAGTATGTCGCCTTGTAACAGATGATGGTGATGTGTTCATTCCACTGTGATCAGATCTAACATTGTAACTTAGATAGATACATTACATAATGAACACCATAGCACAGTATGTCGCGTGTATCAGATGATGGTGATGTGGTCATTTCACTATAGATCAGTTCTGACATTGTAACCTAGATAGATACATTACAAAATGAACACTATAGCACAGTATGTTGCATTGTAGCAGATGATGGTGATATGTTCATTGCACTGTGATCAGAACTGATAGATGCATTACATAATGTACACAATAGCAGAATATGTTGCCTTGTAAGCAGATGATGGTGATGTGTTCATCCCACTATAGGTCAGATCTGACATTGTAGCTGAGATAGATACATTACATAATGAACACTCTATTACAGTATGTTGCCTTGTAACAGATGATGGTGATGTGTTCATTCCACTAAAGATCAGATCTGACATTGTAGCTGAGATAGAAACATTACATAATGAACACTATAGCACAGTATGTCGCCTTGTAACAGATGATGGTGATGTGTTCATTCCACTGTGATCAGATCTAACATTGTAACTTAGATAGATACATTACATAATGAACACCATAGCACAGTATGTCGCCGTGTAACAGATGATGGTGATGTGGTCATTTCACTATAGATCAGATCTGACATTGTAACCTAGATAGATACATTAGATAATGAACACTATAGCACAGTATGTGGCCTTGTAACAGATGATGGTGATGTCCTCATTCCAATATAGATCAGAACTGGCATTGTAACTGAGATAGATACATTACATAATGAACACTATAGCACAGTATGTTGCCTTGTAAATAACAGATGCTGGTGATATGTTCATTCGATATAGATCAGATCTGACATTGTAACTTAGATACATACATTACATAATGAACACCATAGCACAGTATGTTGCCTTGTAACAGATGATGGTGATGTGTTCATTCCACTATAGATCAGATCTGACATTGTAACTGAGATAGAGACATTGCATAATGAACACTGTAGCACAGTATGTTGCCTTGCAGCAGATGATGGTGAAGTGTTCATCCCACTATAAATCAGAACTGACATTGTAACTTAGATAGATACATTACATAATGAACACCATATTACAGTATGTTGCCTTGTAGCAGATGATGGTGATATGTTCATTCCACTATAGATCGGAACTAACATTGTAACTTAGATAGATACATTGCATAATGAACACCATAGCACAGTATGTCGCCTTGTAACAGATGATGGTGATGTGTTCATTCCACTGTGATCAGATCTAACATTGTAACTTAGATAGTTACATTACATAATGAACACCATAGCACAGTATGTCGCCGTGTAACAGATGATGGTGATGTGGTCATTTCACTATAGATCAGATCTGACATTGTAACCTAGATAGATACATTACAAAATGAACACTATAGCACAGTATGTTGCATTGTAGCAGATGATGGTGATATGTTCATTGCACTGTGATCAGAACTGATAGATGCATTACATAATGTACACAATAGCAGAATATGTTGCCTTGCTAAGCAGATGATGGTGATGTGTTCATTCCACTAAAGATCAGATCTGACATTGTAGCTGAGATAGATACATTACATAATGAACACTATAGCACAGTATGTCGCCTTGTAACAGATGATGGTGATGTGCTCATTCCACTATATATCAGATCTGACATTGTAACTTAGATATATACATTACATAATGAACACTATAGCACAGTATGTTGCCTTGTAACAGATGATGGTGATGTGCTCATTTCACTATAGATCAGAACTGACATTGTAACTTAGATAGACCCATTACATAATGAACACTATAGCACAGTATGTTGACTTGTAACAGATGATGGTGATGTGTTCATTCCACTATAGATCAGATCTGACATTGTAACCTAGATAGATACATTCCATAATGAACACTATAGGTCAGTATGTTGCCTTGTAACAGATGATGGTGATGTGTTCATTCCACTGTGATCAGATCCGACATTGTAACTGAGATAGATACATTACATAATGAACACTATAGCACAGTATGTTGACTTGTAACAGATGATGGTGATGTGTTCATTCCACTATAGATCAGATCTGACATTGTAACTGAGATAGATACATTACATAATGAACACTATAGCACAGTATGTTGACTTGTAACAGATGATGGTGATGTGTTCATTCCACTATAGATCAGATCTGACATTGTAACTTAGATAGATACATTACATAAAGAACACTATAGCACAGTTTGTTGCCTTGTAACAGATGATGGTGATGTGCTCATTCCACTATAGATTAGATCTGACATTGTAACTGAGATAGATACATTACATAATGAACACTATAGCACAGTATGTTGCCTTGTAAATAACAGATGATGGTGATGTGTTCATTCCACTATAGATCAGATCTGACATTGTAACTTAGATAGATAAATTACATAATGAACACTATAGCACAGTATGTTGCCTTGTAACAGGTGGTGGTGATGTTTTCATTCCATTATAGATCAGATCTGACATTGTAACTGAGATAGATACATTACATAATGAACACTATAGCACAGTATGCTACCTTGTAGCAGAAGATGGTGATGTGTTCATTCCAATGTGATCAAAACTGACTGATGCATTACATAATGAAAACTATAGCACAATATGTTTCCTTGTAAGCAGATGATGGTGATGTGTTCATCCCACTATAGATCAGATCTGACATTGTAACTTAGATAGATACATTACATAATGAACACTATAGCACAGTATGTCGCCTTGTAACAGATGATGGTGATGTGCTCATTCCACTATAGATCAGAACTGACATTGTAACTAAGATAGATACATTACCTAATGAACACTATAGCACAGTATGTTGCCTTGTAAATAACAGATGCTGGTGATATGTTCATTCCGCTATAAATCAGATCTGACATTGTAACTTAGATAGATACATTACATAATTAACACTGTAGCACAGTATGTTGCCTGTAACAGATGATGGTGATGTGTTCATTCCACTATAGATCAGATCTGACATTGTAACTGAGATAGATACATTACATAATGAACACTATAGCAGAGTATGTTGCCTTGTAACAGATGATGGTGATGTGTTCATTGGACTGTGATCAGAACTGATAGATGCATTACATAATGAACACAATAGCACAATATGTTGCCTTGTAAGCAGATGATGGTGATGTATTCATCCCACTATAGATCAGATCTGACATTGTAACTGAGATAGATACATTACATAATGAACACTATAGCACAATATGTTGACTTATAACAGATGATGGTGAAGTGTTCATCCCACTATAAATCAGAACTGACATTGTAACCTAGATAGATACATTACATAATGAACACTATATTACAGTATGTTGCCTTGTAACAGATGATGTTGATGTGTTCATTCCACTATAGATCGGAACTAACATTGTAACTTAGATAGATACATTACATAATGAACACTATAGCACAGTATGTTGCCTTGTAAATAACAGATGCTGGTGATATGTTCATTCCACTATAGATCAGATCTGACATTGTAACTTAGATAGATACATTACATAGTGAAAACTATTGCACAGTATGTTGCCTTGTAACAGGTGATGGTGATGTGTTCATTCCACTGTGATCAGAACTGATAGATGCATTACATAATGAACACTGTAGCACAAAATGTTGCCTTGTAAGCAGATGATGGTGATGTATTCATTCCACTATAGATCAGATCTGACATTGTAACTGAGATAGATACATTACATAATGAACACTGTAGCACAGTATGTTGCCTTTTAACAGATGATAGTGAAGTGTTCATCCCACTATAAATCAGAACTGACATTGTAGCTGAGATAGATACATTACATAATGAACACTATATTACAGTATGTTGTCTTGTAACAGATGATGGTGATGTGTTCATTCCACTATAGATCGGAACTGACATTGTAACTTAGATAGATACATTGCATAATGAACACCCTAGCACAGTATGTCGCCTTGTAACAGATGATGGTGATGTGTTCATCCCACTATAGATCAGATCTGACATTGTAACTTAGATAGATACATTACATAATGAACACTATATTACAGTATGTTGCCATGTATCAGATGATGGTGATGTGGTGATGTGTTCATTCCACTATAGATCAGAACTGACATTGCAACTTAGATAGATACATTACATAATGAACACTATTACGGTATATTGACTTGCAACATATGATGGTGATGTGTTCATTCCACTATAAATCAAAACTAGCATTGTAACTTAGATAGATACATTACATAATGAACACTATACCACAGCATGTCACCTTGTAACAGATGATGGTGATGTGTTCATTCCACTATATATCAGATCTGACATTGTAACTTAAATATATACATTACATAATGAACACTATAGCACAGTATGTTGCCTTTTAACAGATGATGGTGATGTGCTCATTTCACTATAGATCAGAACTGACATTGTAACTTAGATAGATCCATTACATAATGAACACTATAGCACTGTATGTTGACTTGTAACAGATGATGGTGATGTGTTCATTCCACTATAGATCAGATCTGACATTGTAGCCTAGAGAGATACATTACATAATGAACACCATAGCACAGTATGTTGCCTTGTAACAGATGATGGTGATTTGTTCATTCCACTATAAATCAGATCTGACATTGTAACTTAGATAGATACATTACATAAAGAACACTATAGCACAGTATGTCGCCTTGTAACAGATGATGGTGATGTGCTCATTCCACTATAGATCAGATCTGACATTGTAACTGATATAGATACATTACATAATGAACAATATAGCACAGTATGCTACCTTGTAAATAACAGATGATGGTTATGTGTTCATTCCACTATAGATCAGATCTGACATTGTAACTTAGATAGATACATTGCATAATGAACACTATAGCACAGTATGTTGCCTTGTAACAGAAGATGGTGATGTGTTCATTCCACTGAGATCAGAACTGACAGATGCATTACATAATGAACACTATAGCACAATATGTTTCCTTGTAAGTAGATGATGGTGATGTGTTCATCCCACTATAGATCAGATCTGACATTGTAACTGAAATAGATACATTGCATAGTGAACACTATAGCACAGTATGTTGATTTGAAACAGATGATGGTGATGTGTTCCTCCCACTATAGATCAGATCTGACATTGTAACTGAGATAGATACATTACACAATGAACACTATAGCACAGTATGTTGACTTGTAACAGATGATGGTGATGTGTTCATCCTACTATAGATCATAACTGACATTGTAACTTAGATAGATACATTACATAATGAACACCATAGCACAATATGTTGCCTTGTAACAGATGTTGGTGATGTGTTCATTTCACTATAGATCGGAACTGACATTGTAGATTAGATAGATACATTACATAGTGAACACTGTAGCACAGTATGTTGCCTTGTAACAAATGATGGTGATGTGTGCATTCCACCATAGATCAGATCTGACATTGTATCTTAGATAGATACATTAGATAATGAAGACTATAGCACAGTATGTTGCCTTGTAACAGATGATGGTGATGTGTTCATCCCACTATAGATCAGATCTGACATTGTATCTTAGATAGATACATTACATAATGAACACCATAGCACAGTATGTTGCCTTGCAACAGATGTTGGTGATGTATTCATTTCACTATAGATCGGAACTGACATTGTAGCTTAGATAGATACATTACATAGTGAACACTATAGCACAGTATGTTGCCTTGCAACAAATGATGGTGATGTGTGCATTCCACCATAGATCAGATCTGACATTGTATCTTAGATAGATACATTACATATTGAAGACTTTAGCACAGTATGTTGCCTTGTAAATAACAGATGCTGGTGATATGTTCATTCCGCTATAGATCAGATCTGACATTGTAACTTAGATAGATACATTACATAATGAACACTGTAGCACAGTATGTTGCCTTGTAACAGATGATGGTGATGTGTTCATTCCACTATAGATCAGATCTGACATTATAACTGAGATAGATATATTACATAATGAACACTATAGCACAGTATGTTGCCTTGTAACAGATGATGGTGATGTGTTCATTGCACTGTAATCAGAACTGATAGATGCATTACATAATGAACACTATAGCACAATATGTTGCTTTGTAAGCAGATGATGGTGAAGTGTTCATCCCACTATTAATCAGAACTGACATTGTAACTTAGATAAATACATTACATAATGAACACTGTAGCACAGTATGTTGCCTTGTAACAGATGATGGTGAAGTGTTCATCCCACAATAAATCAGAACTGACATTGTAACTGAGATAGATACATTACATAATGAACACTAATACACAGTATGTTGCCTTGTAAATAACAGATGCTGGTGATATGTTCATTCCGCTATAGATCAGATCTGACATTGTAACTTAGATAGATACATTACATAGTGAACACCATAGCACAGTATGTTGCCTTGTAACAGATGATGGTGATGTGTTCATTCCACTGTGATCAGAACTGATAGATGCATTACATAATGAACACTCTAGCACAATATGTTGCCTTGTAAGCAGATGATAGTGATGTATTCATTCCACTATAGATCAGATCTGATATTATAACTGAGATAGATACATTACATAATGAACACTATAGCACAGTATGTTGCCTTGTAACAGATGATGGTGATGTGTTCATTGCACTGTAATCAGAACTGATAGATGCATTACATAATGAACACTATAGCACAATATGTTGCTTTGTAAGCAGATGATGGTGAAGTGTTCATCCCACTATTAATCAGAACTGACATTGTAACTTAGATAAATACATTACATAATGAACACTGTAGCACAGTATGTTGCCTTGTAACAGATGATGGTGATGTGTTCATCCCACTATAGATCAGATCTGACATTGTATCTTAGATAGATACATTACATAATGAACACCATAGCACAGTATGTTGCCTTGCAACAGATGTTGGTGATGTATTCATTTCACTATAGATCGGAACTGACATTGTAGCTTAGATAGATACATTACATAGTGAACACTATAGCACAGTATGTTGCCTTGCAACAAATGATGGTGATGTGTGCATTCCACCATAGATCAGATCTGACATTGTATCTTAGATAGATACATTACATATTGAAGACTTTAGCACAGTATGTTGCCTTGTAAATAACAGATGCTGGTGATATGTTCATTCCGCTATAGATCAGATCTGACATTGTAACTTAGATAGATACATTACATAATGAACACTGTAGCACAGTATGTTGCCTTGTAACAGATGATGGTGATGTGTTCATTCCACTATAGATCAGATCTGACATTATAACTGAGATAGATATATTACATAATGAACACTATAGCACAGTATGTTGCCTTGTAACAGATGATGGTGATGTGTTCATTGCACTGTAATCAGAACTGATAGATGCATTACATAATGAACACTATAGCACAATATGTTGCTTTGTAAGCAGATGATGGTGAAGTGTTCATCCCACTATTAATCAGAACTGACATTGTAACTTAGATAAATACATTACATAATGAACACTGTAGCACAGTATGTTGCCTTGTAACAGATGATGGTGAAGTGTTCATCCCACAATAAATCAGAACTGACATTGTAACTGAGATAGATACATTACATAATGAACACTAATACACAGTATGTTGCCTTGTAAATAACAGATGCTGGTGATATGTTCATTCCGCTATAGATCAGATCTGACATTGTAACTTAGATAGATACATTACATAGTGAACACCATAGCACAGTATGTTGCCTTGTAACAGATGATGGTGATGTGTTCATTCCACTGTGATCAGAACTGATAGATGCATTACATAATGAACACTCTAGCACAATATGTTGCCTTGTAAGCAGATGATGGTGATGTATTCATTCCACTATAGATCAGATCTGATATTATAACTGAGATAGATACATTACATAATGAACACTATAGCACAGTATGTTGCCTTGTAACAGATGATGGTGATGTGTTCATTGCACTGTAATCAGAACTGATAGATGCATTACATAATGAACACTATAGCACAATATGTTGCTTTGTAAGCAGATGATGGTGAAGTTTTCATCCCACTATTAATCAGAACTGACATTGTAACTTAGATAAATACATTACATAATGAACACTGTAGCACAGTATGTTGCCTTGTAACAGATGATGGTGAAGTGTTCATCCCACAATAAATCAGAACTGACATTGTAACTGAGATAGATACATTACATAATGAACACTAATACACAGTATGTTGCCTTGTAAATAACAGATGCTGGTGATATGTTCATTCCGCTATAGATCAGATCTGACATTGTAACTTAGATAGATACATTACATAGTGAACACGATAGCACAGTATGTTGCCTTGTAACAGATGATGGTGATGTGTTCATTCCACTGTGATCAGAACTGATAGATGCATTACATAATGAACACTCTAGCACAATATGTTGCCTTGTAAGCAGATGATGGTGATGTATTCATTCCACTATAGATCAGATCTGATATTATAACTGAGATAGATACATTACATAATGAACACTATAGCACAGTATGTTGCCTTGTAACAGATGATGGTGATGTGTTCATTGCACTGTAATCAGAACTGATAGATGCATTACATAATGAACACTATAGCACAATATGTTGCTTTGTAAGCAGATGATGGTGAAGTGTTCATCCCACTATTAATCAGAACTGACATTGTAACTTAGATAAATACATTACATAATGAACACTGTAGCACAGTATGTTGCCTTGTAACAGATGATGGTGAAGTGTTCATCCCACAATAAATCAGAACTGACATTGTAACTGAGATAGATACATTACATAATGAACACTAATACACAGTATGTTGCCTTGTAAATAACAGATGCTGGTGATATGTTCATTCCGCTATAGATCAGATCTGACATTGTAACTTAGATAGATACATTACATAGTGAACACCATAGCACAGTATGTTGCCTTGTAACAGATGATGGTGATGTGTTCATTCCACTGTGATCAGAACTGATAGATGCATTACATAATGAACACTCTAGCACAATATGTTGCCTTGTAAGCAGATGATGGTGATGTATTCATTCCACTATAGATCAGATCTGATATTGTAACTGAGATAGATACATTACATAATGAACGCTGTAGCACAGTATGTTGCCTTGTAACAGATGATGGTGAAGTGTTCATCCCACAATAAATCAGAACTGACATTGTAACTGAGATAGATACATTACATACTGAACACTATATTACAGTATGTTGTCTTGTAACAGAAGATGGTGATGTGTTCATTCCACTATAGATCAGAACTAACATTGTAACTTAGATAGATACATTGCATAATGAACACCATAGCACAGTATGTCGCCTTGTAACAGATGATGGTGATATGTTCATTCCACTATAGATCAGATCTGACATTGTAACTTAGATAGATACATTACATAATAAACACTATAGCACAGTATGTTGCCTTGTAACAGATGATGGTGATGTGTTCATTTCACTATAGATCAGATCTGACATTGTAACTTAGATAGATACATTACATAATGAACACTATAGCACTGTATGTTGCCTTGTAACAGTTGATGGTGATGTGTTCATTCCACTATAGATCAGTTCTGAAATTGTAACCTAGATAGATACATTACATAATGAACACTATAGCACAGTATGTTGCAATGTAGTAGATGATGGTGATGTGTTCATTGCACTGTGATCAGATCTGATAGATGCATTACATAATGTACACTATAGCACAATATGTTGCCTTGTAAGCAGATGATGGTGATGTGTTGATCCCACTATAGATCAGATCTGACATTGTAACTTAGATAGATACATTACATAATGAACACTATATTACAGTATGTTGCCTTGTAGCAGATGATGGTGATGTGTTCATTCCACTATAGATCAGAACTGACATTGCAACTTAGATAGATACATTACATAATGAACACCATATCACAGTATATTGACTTGCAACAGATGATGGTGATGTGTTCATTCCACTATAAATCAAAACTAGCATTGTAACTTAGATAGATACATTACATAATGAACACAATAGCACAGTATGTCGCCTTGTAACAGATGATGGTGATGTGTTCATTCCACTATAGATCAGATCTGACATTGTAACTTAAATAGATACATTACATAATGAACACTATAGCACAGTATGTTGCCTTGTAACAGATGATGGTGATGTGCTCATTCCACTATAGATCAGAACTGACATTGTAATTTAGATAGATCCATTACATAATGAACACTATAGCACTGTATGTTGACTTGTAACAGATGATGGTGATGTGTTCATTCCACTATAGATCAGATCTGACATTGTAACTTAGATAGATACATTACATAAAGAACACTATAGCACAGTATGTCGCCTTGTAACAGATGATGGTGATGTGCTCATTCCACTATAGATCAGATCTGACATTGTAACTGAGATAGATACATTACATAATGAACACTATAGCACAGTATGTTACCTTGTAAATAACAGATGATGGTTATGTGTTCATTCCACTATAGATCAGATCTGACATTTTAGCTTAGATAGATCCATTGCATAATGAACACTATAGCACAGTATGTTGCCTTGTAACAGAAGATGGTGATTTGTTCATTCCACTGAGATCAGAACTGACAGATGCATTACATAATGAACACTATAGCACAATATGTTTCCTTGTAAGCAGATGATGGTGATGTGTTCATCCCACTATAGATCAGATCTGACATTGTAACTTAAATAGATACATTGCATAGTGAACACTATAACACAGTATGTTGATTTGTAACAGATGATGGTGATGTGTTCCTCCCACTATAGATCAGATCTGACATTGTAACTGAGATCGATACATTACACAATGAACACTATAGCACAGTATGTTGACTTGTAACAGATGATGGTGATGTGTTCATCCTACTATAGATCATAACTGACATTGTAACTTAGATAGATACATTACATAATGAACACCATAGCACAGTATGTTGCCTTGTAACAGATGTTGGTGATGTGTTCATTTCACTATAGATCGGAACTGACATTGTAGCTTAGATAGATACATTACATAGTGAACACTATAGCGCAGTATGTTGCATTGTAACAAATGATGGTGATGTGTGCATGCCACCATAGATCAGATCTGAGATACATTACATAATGAAGACTATAGCACAGGATGTTGCCTTGTAACATATAATGGTGATGTGTTCATCCCACTATAGATCAGATCTGACATTGTATCTTAGATAGATACATTACATAATGAACACCATAGCACAGTATGTTGCCTTGCAACAGATGTTGGTGATGTATTCATTTCACTATAGATTGGAACTGACATTGTAGCTTAGATAGATACATTACATAGTGAACACTATAACACAGTATGTTGCCTTGCAACAAATGATGGTGATGTGTGCATTCCACCATAGATCAGATCTGACATTGTATCTTAGATAGATACATTACATATTGAAGACTATAGCACAGTATGTTGCCTTGTAAATAACAGATGCTGGTGATATGTTCATTCCGCTATAGATCAGATCTGACATTGTAACTGAGATAGATACATTACATAATGAACACTGTAGCACAGTATGTTGCCTTGTAACAGATGATGGTGATGTGTTCATTCCACTATAGATCAGATCTGACATTGTAACTGAGATAGATACATTACATAATGAACACAATAGCACAGTATGTTGCCATGTAACAGATGATGGTGATGTGTTCATTGCACTGTAATCAGAACTGATAGATGCATTACATAATGAACACTATAGCACAATATGTTGCCTTGTAAGCAGATGATGGTGATGTATTCATCCCACTATAGATCAGATCTGACATTGTAACTGAGATAGATACATTACATAATGAACACTATAGCACAGTATGTCGCCTTGTAACAGATGATGGTGAAGTGTTCATCCCACTATTAATCAGAACTGACATTGTAACTTAGATAGATACATTGCATAATGAACACTATAGCACAGTATGTCGCCTTGTGACAGATGATGGTCATGTGTTCATTCCACTGTGATCAGATCTGACATTATAACCTAGATAGATACATTACATAATGAACACTATAGCACAGTATGTTGCCTTGTAACAGATGATGGTGATGTGTTCATTTCACTATAGATCAGATCTGACATTGTAACTTAGATAGATACATTACATAATGAACACTATAGCACTGTATGTTGCCTTGTAACAGTTGATGGTGATGTGTTCATTCCACTATAGATCAGTTCTGACATTGTAACCTAGATAGATACATTACATAATGAACATTATAGCACAGTATGTTGCAATGTAGCAGATGATGGTGATGTGTTCATTGCACTGTGATCAGAACTGATAGATGCATTACATAATGTACACTATAGCACAATATGTTGCCTTGTAAGCAGATGATGGTGATGTGTTCATCCCACTATAGATCAGATCTGACATTGTAACTTAGATAGATACATGTAACTATATTTCAGTATGTTGCCTTGTAACAGATGATGGTGATGTGTTCATTCCACTATAGATCAGAACTGACATTGCAACTTAGATAGATACATTACATAATGAACACCATATCACAGTATATTGACTTGCAACAGATGATGGTGATGTGTTCATTCCACTATAAATCAAAACTAGCATTGTAACTTAGATAGATACATTACATAATGAACACAATAGCACAGTATGTCGCCTTGTAATAGATGATGGTGATGTGTTCATTCCACTATATATCAGATCTGACATTGTAACTTAAATAGATACATTACATAATGAACACTATAGCACAGTATGTTGCCTTGTAACAGATGATGGTGATGTGCTCATTTCACTATAGATCAGAACTGACATTGTATCTTAGATAGATCCATTACATAATGAACACTATAGCACTGTATGTTGACTTGTAACAGATGATGGTGATGTGTTCATTCCACTATAGATCAGATCTGACATTGTAACTTAGATAGATACATTACATAAAGAACACTATAGCACAGTGTGTCGCCTTGTAACAGATGATGGTGATTTGCTCATTCCACTATAGATCAGATCTGACATTGTAACTGAGATAGATACATTACATAATGAACACTATAGCACAGTATGCTACCTTGTAAATAACATATGATGGTTATGTGTTCATTCCACTATAGATCAGATCTGACATTTTAACTTAGATAGATACATTGCATAATGAACACTATAGCACAGTATGTTGCCTTGTAACAGAAGATGGGGATGTGTTCATTCCACTGAGATCTGAACTGACAGATGCATTACATAATGAACACTATAGCACAATATGTTTCCTTGTAAGCAGATGATGGTGATGTGTTCATCCCACTATAGATCAGATCTGACATTGTAACTGAAATAGATACATTGCATAGTGAACATTATAACACAGTATGTTGATTTGTAACAGATGATGGTGATGTGTTCCTCCCACTATAGATCAGATCTGACATTGTAACTGAGATAGATACATTACACAATGAACACTATAGCACAGTATGTTGACTTGTAACAGATGATGGTGATGTGTTCATCCTACTATAGATCATAACTGACATTGTAACTTAGATAGATACGTTACATAATGAACACCATAGCACAGTATGTTGCCTTGTAACAGATGTTGGTGATATGTTCATTTCACTATAGATCGGAACTGACATTGTAGATTAGATAGATACATTACATAGTGAACACTATAGCACAGTATGTTGCCTTGTAACAAATGATGGTGATGTGTGGATGCCACCATAGATCAGATCTGAGATACATTACATAATGAAGACTATAGCACAGTATGTTGCCTTGTAACATATGATGGTGATGTGTTCATCCCACTATAGATCAGATCTGACATTGTATCTTAGATAGATACATTACATAATGAACACCATTGCACAGTATGTTGCCTTGCAACAGATGTTGGTGATGTATTCATTTCACTATAGATTGGAACTGACATTGTAGCTTAGATAGATACATTACATAGTGAACACTATAGCACAGTATGTTGCCTTGTAACAAATGATGGTGATGTGTGCATTCCATCATAGATCAGATCTGACATTGTATCTTAGATAGATGCATTACATAATGAAGACTATAGCACAGTTTGTTGTCTTGTAACATATGATGGTGATGTGTTCATTCCACTATAGATCAGATCTGACATTGTAACTGAGATAGATACATTGCATAATGAACACTATTGCACATTATGTTGACTTGTAGCAGATGATGGTGATGTGTTCATTCCACTATCAATCAAAACTGACATTGTAACTTAGATAGATACATTACATAATGAAGACCATAGCACAGTATGTCGCCTTGTAACATATGATGGTGATGTGTTCATTCCACTATAGATCAGATCTGACATTGTAACTGAGATAGATACATTGCATAATGAAAACTATAGCACATTATGTTGACTTGTAACAGATGATGGTGATGTGTTCATTCCACTATAGATCAGATCTGACATTGTAACTGAGATAGATACATTGCATAATGAACACCATAGCACAGTATGTTGCTTTGTAACAGATGCTGGTGATGTGTTCATTTCACTATAGATCAGAACTGACATTGTAACTGAGATAGATACATTACACAATGAACACTATAGCACAGTATGTTGACTTGTAACAGATGATGGTGATGTGTTCATTCCACTGTGATCAGAACTGACAGATGCATTACATAATGAACACTATAGCACAATGTGTTTCCTTGTAAGCAGATGATGGTGATGTGTTCATCCCACTATAGATCAGATCTGACATTGTAACTGAGATAGATACATTACATAATGAACACTATAGCACAGTATGTTGACTTGTAACAGATGATGGTGATGTGGTCATCCCACTATTTATCAGATCTGACATTGTAACTGAGATAGATACATTACATAAAGAACAATATAGCACAGTATGTCGCCTTGTAACAGATGATGGTGATGTGTTCATTCCACTATAGATCAGATCTGACATTGTATCTTAGATAGATATATTACATAATGAACACCATAGCACAGTATGTTGCCTTGTAACAGATGTTGGTGATGTGTTCATTCCACTATAGATCGGAGCTGACATTGTATCTTAGATAGATATATTACATAATGAACACCATAGCACAGTATGTTGCCTTGTAACAGATGATGGTGATGTGCTCATTCCACTATAGATCAGATCTGACATTGTATCTTAGATAGATATATTACATAATGAACACTATAGCACAGTATGTTGCCTTGTAACAGATGTTGGTGATGTGTTCATTCCACTATAGATCGGAACTGACATTGTAGCTTAGATAGATACATTACATAATGAACACTATAGCACAGTATGTTGCCTTGTAACAAATGATGGTGATGTGTGCATTCCACCATAGATCAGATCTGACATTGTATCTTAGATAGATACATTACATAATGGAGACTATAGCACAGTATGTTGCCTTGTAACATATGATGGTGATGTGTTCATTCCACTATAGATCAGATCTGACATTGTAACTGAGATAGATACATTGCATAATGAACACTATAGCACAGTATGTTGCCTTGTAACAGATGATGGTGATGTGTTCATTTCACTATAGATCAGAACTGACATTGTAACTGAGATAGATACATTACATAATGAACACTATTGCACAGTATGTTGACTTGTAACAGATGATGGTGATGTGTTCATTCCACTATAGATCAGATCTGACATTGTAACCTAGATAGATACATTACATAATGAACACTATAGCACAGTATGCTGCCTTGTAACAGATGATGGTGATGTGCTCTTTCCACTATAGATCAGACCTAGATATATACTTTACATGCTACCGACTGTAATAAAAATTTAGATTTCTAATTCAAGTTTATTTAGTGTTTATTTTTTGATTGCCCCTTCTGTATTCTCTAACGTTTATTTAGACATAATGAAAATGTAGGTTTTGAACCACAAAAGTTGAAGCACTCTAGCATCTTTTTGGGAAAGTGAATGTGTTGAAAATATTATTCTAGAAATTGATAACTGGTTCATCCTACATGATAAAAGTATTCCATTTACTTGTTTTTTTAGGTTATGTTAGTAACGTTTACAAAAATAAATAATAAACATATGATTATCATCAATATTAAAATTTACAACTGCATGTGCAATCAGTGCCTATCGCCACTAACGATGTGGGTTCGATTCCCGTTCATGCCGAGGTGTACTGGATTAAACATTATGTGATAAAGATTGTCATTGACTTGCGGCAGGTCGGTGGTTTTCTCCGGGTACTCCAGTTTCCTCCACCAATACAACTGACTGCCACGATATAACTGTAGTATTGTTGAAAGTGGTTTTAAACTCCATACTCCACGATCTATCAATATTAAGCAATATGTAGTATATTCATAATACTACATGTTTCATTGTGTTACTGAAAAACTAATTTTTCTTAGAATCTAAAAATGTGATTGCTGTTAAAAATAAATAAATGTATAAACCAGTAAAATAAACACTAGAGTATTTTTGGTCCAATTTTAGTTAGATTAGCTTAAACTTTCATATGTTTGTGTATTCTTAATAGATCGTTGTTCTTTTGTACTTTTTCTTTTGGCCATTATGTTGTCTGTTTTTCTTCGATATACAGATTCTGATTACCCTTTTGGTATCTTCAAATTCCCCTTAATAGACTCGAAAACAATTTATTTTTTTCGTTTTTTGTCTCTTACATTACATATCTCATACGGGGTGGGTTCGCGCCCGACTTTGTAAATTACAAAAAGGTGCACTCGACTCGCAGCCGCAAGCTTACCAGTTGCTTGCCCATGATCGGTGGTTATCTCCGGGTACTCCGACTTCTTCCACCACCAAAACTGGCCACCATGATATAGCTGAAATATCGCTGAAAGTGGCGTTAAACACCAAAAATCAAATCAATCAAATCCTTCCCTTCGTCTTTCGCTTTCTTCTTATATAAGCTAAAAAACATATTTCCAGAAGACGAGTTAATTTTTGACAGTGCTGTTTCATTGACACAACAACCCACAGACAGACATGTCGCTCCAATTGGCTTACTTATCATAAACAGAAATTCCAAAGTCCCTTATTTATCCGAACACGGATTGAACCCACAATATTATGAGTGAGTGATTGTTGCTTAACGCCAACTCAGCAATTTTTCAGCTATATCATGGCGACAACAAATTAATTTTCAATGAGGTGATGGTGAGGTCCGCTTTGTTCTAGACCAACTCGCTTAGTTGGATTTTTATAGTACTAGCTCACTGAAACAGTAGTCCGCGGGTGGACATGTCGCTCTAGTCGGACACATTATTCTGATTCTGAGCAAACCAGTCTTTGTTCTTTCTCCTTAATGCTGAATGCGTAGTGGAGAAGCAACAAATACCAAAGATATTACACCACCGATGCGGTTACACAATATTATGCAATTCGATGCATTCACAATAAAAAAAATGTCGCCGATGAAGAACGTCCTTTACACATGACATAAACAAAAATTAGACACAACTATTGAAATTAAGCCAACAACTTATATTAGCCCAATTACCAATCCTACCAAGGGCCCGTGTGGCTCAATGAGTTAGGTAGTTGGATTACCTAACAACTCTTACAAGCCTATCACCAAAACGGCGTGGGTTCGCGCCAGTCTTTGTAATTTAAAAAAAGGGTGCACTCGACTCGCAGCCGCAAGTGATAAAGTTTACCAGTTGCTTGCCCATGGTCGGTGGTTCTCTCCTGGCACTCTGGCTTCTTCCATCACTAAAACTGGTCGCCATGATATAGCTGAAATATTGCTGAAAGTTGCATTAAACACCAAAAATCAAAATCAAATCTATTAGCCATCGTGGCCGTGATCGTATGATGGTTGGAACTACAGCTACCTATGCAATCAGTGCTTATCACCACTGATGTTGTGAGATCGAATCTCGATCAGGGCGAGGTGTACAACATTTTGTGATAAAGTTTGTCAGTGACTTGCGACAGGTCGTTGGTTTTCTCCAGGTTCTCCGATTTCCTCCACATAATAGAACTGACCGCCACGATATAACTGAAATATTGTTGAAAGTGGCGTTAAACACCATCAAACAAACAAGCAAAAACATTAGAACAGTTCCAAAATCTAAAAATAACAAAATCATAGAAACAAAGCAAAAATCAATGCACATATATGCATGACTGCTCAATTCCCTGGCTTGGTAGAGGCACTAGTTTAATGAGCTCAAACTTCCCCTCTTCGTGAGATGATTCGGTGATGCAAGTGTTTTGTCCATATGACTAAACTCGTCAATTCATACATATACCAGGTTAAATAGCGTGAGTGTTGTTTTAAAGAACATGGGGTCCTAATCTTGAATTTGATGCAAAAATATTTAAGCATATACAGTCAAACATGTATTAAGAGGTCACCTTTGGATAAAGGAAATGTGGACTTATAAGACAGGTGACCTCTTAGAAGAGGTTAATTTCATATGAAATTGTATATGCTAGGACAAAAAAGGTAACATTTTAATACAGGTGACTGCTTAATAGAGGTGACCACATGGGCAGGTTTGACTATACAGTGGTTTTAATGAACCATGGAAGAGCACAATATACAGGGATTCTAAAACAAAATGAAGCTTGCACGCAATTCATGTGAACACCGTGTTTCCGGTAGAAACTATCTAATTCATCGTTTGGCTAAAAATAACACAAGAAGAGTTTGAAGATACCAAAGGGGTAATCAGAATCCGTATATCGAAGAAGAACAGACAACACAAAGAAAAAGTGCAAACTGAGAAACAACGATCTACAAAGCATACACATAAAACTAAAGATCGAGTAATACGAACCCCACTAAAAACCGGGGGTGAAATCAGGTGCTCCGGAAGGGTAAGCAGTTCATGTGAACACCGTATTTCCGGTAAGCACTATCTAATTCATGGTTTGGATAAAAAATAATGCAAGGTGTGAATAGACGTTAGAGAAAACCATAGGAAATAAACAAAAATGGACTATTAGGCACACAAGACACATGACCAAGACAAACAACACAAGACACATGACCAAGACAAACAACACAAGACACAGGACCAAGAAAAACAACACAAGACACAGGACCAAGACAAACAACACAAGACACAGGACCAAGACAAACAACACAAGACACATGACCAAGACAACCAACACAAGACACAGGACCAAGACAAACAACACAAGACACAGGACCAAGACAAACAACACAAGACACAGGACCAAGAAAAACAACACAAGACACAGGACCAAGACACAGGACCAAGACAAACAACACAAGACACAGGACCAAGACAAACAACACAAGACACAGGACCAAGACAAACAACACAAGACACAGGACCAACACAAACAACACAAGACACAGGACCAACACAAACAACACAAGACACAGGACCAAGAAAAACAACACAAGACACAGGACCAAGAAAAACAACACAAGACACAGGACCAAGACAAACAACACAAGACACAGGACCAACACAAACAACACAAGACACAGGACCAACACAAACAACACAAGACACAGGACCAAGACAAACAACACAAGACACAGGACCAACACAAACAACACAAGACACAGGACCAAGACAAACAACAAAAGACACAGGACCAAGACAAACAACACAAGACACAGGACCAAGACAAACAACACAAGACACAGGACCAACACAAACAACACAAGACACAGGACCAACACAAACAACACAAGACACAGGACCAAGACACAGGACCAAGACAAACAACACAAGACACAGGACCAAGACAAACAACACAAGACACAGGACCAAGACAAACAACACAAGACACAGGACCAACACAAACAACACAAGACACAGGACCAACACAAACAACACAAGACACAGGACCAAGAAAAACAACACAAGACACAGGACCAAGAAAAACAACACAAGACACGGGACCAACACAAACAACACAAGACACAGGACCAACACAAACAACACAAGACACAGGACCAACACAAACAACACAAGACACAGGACCAAGACAAACAACACAAGACACAGGACCAACACAAACAACACAAGACACAGGACCAAGACAAACAACAAAAGACACAGGACCAAGACAAACAACACAAGACACAGGACCAAGACAAACAACACAAGACACAGGACCAACACAAACAACACAAGACACAGGACCAACACAAACAACACAAGACACAGGACCAAGACAAACAACACAAGACACATGACCAAGACAAACAACACAAGACACAGGACCAAGAAAAACAACACAAGACACAGGACCAAGACAAACAACACAAGACACAGGACCAAGACAACCAACACAAGACACAGGACCAAGACAAACAACACAAGACACAGGACCAAGACAAACAAACACAAGACACAGGACCAAGACAAACAACACAAGACACAGGACCAACACAAACAACACAAGACACAGGACCAACACAAACAACACAAGACACAGGACCAAGACAAACAACACAAGACACAGGACCAAGACAAACAACACAAGACACAGGACCAAGACAAACAACACAAGACACAGGACCAAGACAAACAACACAAGACACAGGACCAAGACAAACAACACAAGACACAGGACCAAGACAAACAACACAAGACACAGGACCAACACAAACAACACAAGACACAGGACCAAGACAAACAACACAAGACACAGGACCAAGACAAACAAACACAAGACACAGGACCAAGACAAACAACACAAGACACAGGACCAACACAAACA
The DNA here is from genome assembly GCA_963383655.1 of Bathymodiolus septemdierum. NCBI lineage: Eukaryota > Metazoa > Mollusca > Bivalvia > Mytilida > Modiolidae > Bathymodiolus > Bathymodiolus septemdierum. The sequence continues at coordinate 30,409,005 of OY726531.1, forward strand.
ACACAAGACACAGGACCAACACAAACAACACAAGACACAGGACCAACACAAACAACACAAGACACAGGACCAAGACAAACAACACAAGACACAGGACCAACACAAACAACACAAGACACAGGACCAACACAAACAACACAAGACACAGAACCAAGACAAACAACACAAGACACAGGACCTACACAAACAACACAAGACACAGGACCAAGACAAACAACACAAGACACAGGACCAAGACAAACAACACAAGACACAGGACCAACACAAACAACACAAGACACAGGACCAAGATAAACAACACAAGACACAGAACCAAGACAAACAACACAAGACACAGGCCCAAGACAAACAACACAAGACACAGGACCAAGACAAACAACACAAGACACAGGACCAAGAAAAACAACACAAGACACAGGACCAAGACAAACAACACAAGACACAGGACCAAGACAAACAACACAAGACACAGGACCAATATAAACAACACAAACAACACAAGACACAGGACCAACACAAACAACACGAGACACAGGACCAAGATAAACAACACAAGACACAGGACCAAGACAAACAACACAGGACACAGGACCAAGACAAACAACACAAGACACAGGACCAAGACAAACAACACAAGACACGGGACCAAGACAAACAACGCAAAACACAACACAGAAAATAAAAAAAAAGATGAGCTATAAGGACCTCCTGTTACTTAGCATGGACAATTTGAAGATGTCAAAGGGGTAATCAGAAGTCGTAAATCAGAGAAGAACAGGCAATACAAAACACTATACAGAACATTAAAGACAGGCGATCATATGGATGACAAATTATATAGTCAAACCTGTATTAAGAGGTCACATTTGGGACAAAGAAATATAGAATCTAACACCGGCAAAAGTGCAAGACATGGAAATCTCCGACACCCTAGGGTAAGATTTCAATCGTTCGCTGACGAGGCTATTGAAATCTTACCCGAGGGTGTCGGAGATTTCCCTGTCTTGCACTTTTTGCCGGTGTTTGATTTTATTTCTCACTTTTATCAGCTGTTTTTAGTTTCATGTTTGTTTGTAAACAGCGCATGAATATAAGAAATGTGACGAAGCACTCATTCTATGTGTAGTTTGTGGCGCAATGGGAAATAGAATGAGACCATTAAAATTTGATAACAAACAATATTATTTCAGAAACATTTTCAAAAATATTTCAACAAATAAAATATTTAAAGTTTCTCTCATAAACATTGTGAAAACAACTTATTAAACTTAGTTACTACGCGCCACGGTCACTGCACAGTTTTCTTTACACACGTGGTAAGTAGTATAGATGCATCATCCATTTATCATTTGAGGAGGAACAGTGAAGTCACCGGAAGTTGCATCACCGAAAGTGACCAGAAATGACGTCACCGGAAGTTGCATAACCGAAAATGACGTCACCGAAAGTGACCGTAAATGACGTCACCGGAACCGGAAATGAAAGGGAGATAATTTCCCGCGTTTTCCTCCGGTATTTCCCGCGTTTTTTCCGGAACTCCTCTAGATTCTAGGTACGAACAACGCGGGGGTGTTAAGGCTATTTCACGTCGGTTTGTTTCATACAGTTGCTCCCCTTTGTAATAGTTTACGTAATGACGTTGCATCCATGGAAACGTACTCTTCATGGATGAACTGCCCGAAGAAAAAATGTGTTTCTGCAGATCTAATGCACTTATTCCTTGTTCGTTTTGTGACAGTAAGATTAACATATATATTTATTGACTATTCAGATTGTGAATATATCATTATTTTGAATACATCGATTGTAATATATGATTTTTGGCGCTTGTCAGTCTTGCGAAGCTCCACCCCTTCAATGCCTATATTTGGAAATCGCCATCGCCAAAAAGCTTGTTTGTTGACAAATACGAGAATGATACACACGCACCTGTTTACTATCAATATGATACTTACATGTATGTAGCAGAATTTCACAAAAAAAAGGAAAATGTACACATCGTCAGTTGCAGACAAATGATGCTGAGAGGTAAACCTTAGTTTAAATTAATAATGACAATCTCCTGAAGCACATGTATACTGAAAAAAGGGGGTCGTATAATATACCTACCGAACTTGAAGAAAGCACATGGAGAATCAAAATAAGATACATAAGCCTAGAACTCTATCATGTCAATACCAACATTTTCGTGATATTTTTTTTTTTAAGATCGAGATGTTTGATTTGCATGCAGTATCTATTTTTGCCACAGGCACAGGTGAATCAGACACCACCACCCCCTTTTTGCAAGTTGTGAAACACAATTTATAGAGGAATAATCAATATAAGGACTATAATGAAGAAAACCATTAAAAATCGTTTGAATCTTTATACAAAAAATATCTTGATAGGTTGGGGGTCCTGTTTATTTTTAGAATTTACATTTGTTTTCTTTACAAGTAACATACAATCTCCATAACACCTTGGCTTGGAAAGGCAAATTGTCCATTCTGACAACTTGTGTAGGACCAATTCTCAATGCAAACTAATAATCGACAACCAAAAAGTATGTATGTATTATCAGAGAATAACATCCCTTTTCAGAGGTTTTTTTCCCTCAAACAAATCTTCTGTCAAATTACTGGGGAGGATGACTTCAATTTCATCAACATTTAAGCTTCTGAAATTTTTTTTGGTCAAAATTCATTTGCACATAACAGATTTGATCAAATAAACAACAGGCGAAAACTGATCTGACACCAGTTAGTTTTTCTCTAAATCCAGTTTGTCTTTTTACTAACTAACAGATCATGGTCCATACAGTTATTACATAAAACCATAAAACCAAAATCTGAAATGAAACTTAATTATGTACTTTGTAATTTAAATCCATTTTTTAATTAAAGGTGGGTGATCTGGTTGTGCTACAATATCACATTTTGATCAAAGAAATTTTTATTGAGACATATATTAAGACAGATGCTCAATTTCTTTTAATATTCATATTGTAGTTTATTTAGTCATGCCAAAACATGTTCAGTAAAATTAAACCTTTACATAATTAAAAATTGCACTGATCAAATTGTATAAGCATTGATACCGGTATTAAGTTTTTTTCTTAGAAGACATACCTGGTTATGCATACATTGTACAGTGTACTGTTAGTGTTAATTCTAAAAAAAAATGTTTATATAAAACCCGATTGTAGAATGAATTTATCCTGCAATTGTGTGATTTTGAGTACTAATAGACAGGTCAAATAAACTTAAGTGTTATTTAATCATTGTATGTTTTGACAATATATGTTGTAGGCATATACAATGTATACAACATCTTACATTAATAATAATTTTAGAAGATGGTCAATATTCAGCATTTTCATTGGAATTACAAATGCAGTTCAGTAGCTGAGTATCATATTAACTCTCTCTGCACTGAGCTAAGTTCATTGTTTTGCATTCAATCATCTTGGTGATATATTAAGGGTATGATAAATGGGCATCAAGGTAAGATGCTAAACATGTTATACATGTACATATTGATCTATTGATGAAACAGATTGATCTTCAGAGCAGCCATCAATTGATTTTCAAACCACTCAAGAAAGACAACACTATTCATCTCCTGGTGATGGTCACCATCCTTTGATTTGGCCAGAAACACTAAATCGCAGCCGTCAATCCTCACTTCGCGTACCTGCATGCAAAACAATCAAACGTTTGCCTTTACCCGAGGGTATTTTTGGGGCATCAGACCCATCATTCGGAAGCCACATATAATCTGTGCAGTGATTTTGGTTAACCCATGTTTCATCCATGTACACGATATCATACCCTGCTTCCCTAAAAGATTTGATCTTTCTCAGATAATTACACCTATAATTAATACTAAACACTTGATCGTACAGAACTCTTCGATTATCACCTATTTTTTATAAGTATGTCCAAGATCAATGAGAGTTAGAGTAAGCTTAGACTTTGATATTTTAATAGAATCTTTTATTTCCTTATGTATTATGGAGACGGTCGGAGCAATTTTCCGTGAAAATAAACCGTGGATTGTTCTTTTAATAACACAATGATCAAAGTCGTCAAAAAATTCAGCTCTTTCTTTGGGTCTATTTTACTTACAAGGCCTCTTACCATTCATAATACGGTGCACTGAAGTGTAAGACACACCCAAAGCTTTAGATGTCTTTTGATATACCCTATCAAATGTGACAATTGGCTTCTTCGTTGCCTTTTCCTTACTATAAAAGGCAAACAACTTTATTACAAACTTTTGGCATTCCGGAGATAAGTCAGACTTTTTACCCATTTTACACAAAATGCAAAATATAACAATAATTTATGAGAGAAATGCTTGTCAGGTTCGTCTAAAGTACACGTGACCGAGAGAAAGATTTTACAGGTAAGATACATGACGTACGGATGGCTCTTCTATAAAGTACATCTACTTCCACCCGAAAAATGACAACAAAATAGGACCAAAATATAAAATTTCATCTGAGTGCAGCCTCAGCCAAAACAATAAGAAGCATTACTGTAACATATTTAGCTAGCACTTCTAATTCTAAATAAAACTCTCGTTTATTTTGCTGTTCAACAATCTATAGTTTAAAAGATATTTGGATTTTTCGTTATTCTAATCAAAAAATTATTACATTTTAATTTATCAATCAATACAATTAGCTTCTTGGTAAGCACATGTGTGTACTTGACAAATTAACATAACAAATAATAAGACAAGCTTAAAATAGAACCAAGTAATATATTCCTTTTAAACCATATAGTCGTGTATATAAATAATTGTTCATACAAAAGACAAGGTATTTTATTTAAACCTAATACAGTAGATCGTGATCAAATACAAAGAACAGGAAGTCTGTGTAAATCATGTGGTCTTCTTTCATTGTACATATCTCGGATGCATGCCAGATATGCTGATGTCTTACATAAAAAGGTCAAAACTTTGCAAAGCACATCCTAGTACCATAAATTAAGACCAAATTATGAGGTATAATTCGTAATTGGATAAGTATTTCACCGCATGCCAACTTTTTAATCATCTTTCTTTAAGATGGTTTCTTTTTAATATTTTAGGTAGAAGAAATAGTTTTTTATATTCTTGATTGATAGTTAAGCTTTTATAGAACTGAAATGCTTTATAGACATGATTTAAAGTTTTGATTTATTGAAATTTATAGTCTCTCATAATTCTTTATAGAATGGCACTTGTATTTTATCTATAAAACTTCTGTTTTAATGTATACATTGTGATGATTGTGTATTATATGTATTACAAGTGGTGAGACTTTAATAAAATATTGAATCTGAATCTTTTAAAACATTAATATTATGAAATTAAAAGACGCTTCTTTCTTAATTAGAATTTATTCTTTTTTGATGGGTAAAAATAAAGTACAGAGCCCGTTAACTGACATGATAAATATTTTTATAACGTTATACGAAATAGTATTTCGCATAAACTAAATTAAAAAAAAATTCTATAAACGAACTAAAAAAAAATTTCTCATGTCAGAAAACGGGCTCCGTAAACTATTTCGTATAAACAAAATTAAAATTCTCATGTCAGTTACTGGGCTCCACAATAAAGCAACATATTAATATGCATTTAGCTTTTCTATTTTTCCTTTCATATGAATTTCAAATATAAATATTTGGTGCGGACAGCAGAATCATGAACGCTCAACGATGGAAACTGGCAGAGCATCAGCATAACAAACCTGGATATTGCCGATGGCATAGTTGCCTGCAAATTCAATAAGCCATGTGAGGTAGAAATCACTAAATTAGGCCTGCGTTCAACAACATCGCAACTGTATAGCGAAATCCGTTCACGAAAATAATAAACCGAATTGTTTTCCTTTTTATTTTGGAAAATTTTACGTTCACGATTTATTGCTTATCATTGACTGTATGGAATTAATATTGATAAAGTGTCTGTGTTCAATGTAATATCGTAAGTATGTGTTGCGTCGGTAGAAAAAAAGTCACAGGAAAAAAAGTCACAATAAATTATTTCCACATTTACTATTCCCCGAAAAGTCAGTGTGTATAATTATTTTTGCTTTGTTTTTGTTTTTGACATTTTGTTTTGTTTTTTCTTTATTTGTTTGTGTGTTTTTTGTCTTGTTTTTGTTTTGATATTTATTCAAGACCTTGATTGAGAACCAAATTCGATTGATGTCTATGTATTCAATCCCAACTCCTTCTAATTATAAAGGAATGATTCTTAATGAGACCTTGATATATGAAAACCAAAATTTGACTCATTGATATTCACCCATCTAACTCTTTCTAATTAGAAAATAATATAAAAAAAAACAATGAATTAGCATTTACATTTAATTAATCACATCAATGATTGGAGCATTTATAAGTCATATAACAAATAATATATGAAATATATCAAATCATAACGATATAATGATGAACATACAAACATTGAATATTTCCACTTTAAAATTGTAAATGTTCATAATGTCAATTGTTTCTTAAGCACTAATATTGGTGATTGAGTCTGATGTTCCACCCAACTCCACACAAGTACTCGGCAATGGTCTTCTGGCCAGTAGTGAGGTCTCTGCATAGGTTCTGTAAACGCTCCTGGAGCTGAACATGTCTCTGTTGAGTACGCTTAGCTGGTGGATTACCGACGGCATCTTGCTGGATAATAGTACGAACAGTAGCTTCTTCCTTTTGACACCACTCGATGACACGCCATATAGACGGATGGGCATGTCCTACCAGGTTGAAGAAATTGTTGTTCCAGCCCTCGCACATGTTGTTGGTTCTGGCATCACCGTTGACTGTGGCATCATGTACGTTCCAAATGGCTGGTGGAAACAGGTGGGCTACGTGTTAAGACCAGACGGACTGCTTGATTTTGTGCTGGATAATGCTGTCTAAGTCTACCACTGATGTAAGTTGAATCAAAGTAATCTAGGAGCTCAGCTGCCTCTGGTGGGTCATCAGGGCATAGTGTTCTAAGCAGATGAATACCATTGGTCAAATCAAGTACTGGTAAAAAGGCAAGACCATCCATCATACCACAGAACACTCTTGTAGAGGCACCAAACCAAGCTGCTGTATCTGTCGCCATGATGCTTGTGTCAGGTGGTAGAAACAGCCCTGGTGGTTGATGTGGCGACCAAATACAGCTGTAACTGCACGAAGAACTGCATCTTCAAAGTCTAGACATTGAAATGTAGGTTGCTGGCATGACAGTTTAAACAATAGACTGGAAGAGTTCCCTGTAAGTATCTTGACATTTATTTGGCAGGAACGCATATACTGCAGTGCCTGTTACATCTTTGAATGGAACCCGGATGGTGTATAGCTGTTTAAATGGGTGCGGAGCTACAGAGAAGGTACCGTCCATGAAGATGAAGAAGGTCTGGGCATTGGCTAATCTTTCCAAACTCTCTGGTGAGTAGAAGACAAACATTCTGTTCTCTGCATTCTGGCCGTTGTCGTATTGCAGGAACTGTTGGTTGTTGTTGCGTACTCCTCAGGCAATCTGACATCTGCATAGGTGGCTGGGACTGGAGGAGTTGGACGCTGGTATCGAATTGTGCGTTTGGGGTTTTCTTCACGGGGCAGCAAGGCTTGGACATTGTCGTCACACTGGGACACTGGGACACTTGAGTACTTGATGCTTGTATCACTGGGAGCGTGATTGTGTGGCTGCCCAGGAACTGGATTTTCATTCTGAAGTGTAGTGCTAAGGTTTCCTCTGCATCCTATGCTTGACCGTTTAGCACACTTCCACCACTGATTGGTCTCCATGGTAGCATGTTTGGTATACATGTACCCCTGGTAACACAGCTTGGAACCACCTTTGTTGCTTGGTATAATCTCCATTTCGTTTAGTGATAGTGACAGTTAACTGTTTCCTTTTATACAAAAAGTGAAAGAAACCATACATTTTGCTCTGAATTGACTAGGGCATGGAATACACCAGGTATGGTTTCACCATATGTTGATGTTCAACAAATTCTTTCATAATTGTATTCTTAACTATTAAAAATGACCTATGTATGTCTCTGTATAAACATTATGACAATGGCAATCAAGTGGCTTCTTTTTATAAATTACCCCTTTCCATTTAAATCATTATGGTTTGAGTCATTTATGAATTAAATACATGTAATAAATAAACAACTGGGTCTCTATTCAGGAAGAATATATTAATTACAGTATAAACAAATTAAAGATTAAGGCATTGAAATAATTTTTACAAAAAACTTTAATTATCTGAAAGATGACATTATATATGTGACTTTTTTTCCGTGACTTTTTTCCCTACGTTCTCTCCATATACATTGTTATTGTCTGTAAGTGTACTGGTATAGTGTAAACGTAAAGGGTCTCCTTTCCAATTCAAATGGACTTACACCCGACGATCACCGCTACAATATTTTTTCTATTATACTACGCCAAATTGACAAGAAAACGTAAAACGTTTCCCTTTTTATATAAACTTACAAAATAAGGAATAAAACTCTATATTTGAAAAGCTCAATTTTCATACACTTCGGTAAATTAATGACAATACCATTTATGATGAACAAAATCATATATTCTGTACAAATAATTATCTGTTTGTCCCATAATTAATTTCTACGCTTCATTGTGACATATATGACAATGCAGACTGTAAAGACTCTCGTGTATATAATTTTAGGAAGCTTATACATTCCAAATAAATATTAATGTTAGGCATATTAAACCTTTTAAAAATATGTTCCACGATATAGCGTGGAAATCATCGTGGAAAAGATTAATATGTCGTGTTCACCACACATATATTAATCTTTTCCACGATGATTTCCACGCTATATCGTGGAAAAAACACACGTATAATAAAGGTTAATCCCTTCCACGATGATACCACCGCGGATGAAAAATATCAGTTTACCTGTTCCGTCGTATTTTCATCGTGAAAAGGATTAATTTCCGTGACAGAATAGTGGGAAATGTAAAAAAAAACACGCTGTTCCCTTAGTAGATAAACTACTATTGAAACAAAAGAAGTTGTACGTATTGCGGTATATTCAATACGGGCCGCTTCTTTTTTTTTTAATAGTACTGTATCTTATACTTAAAACCATTTCGCTTGAACAGTTGACTACAGAACGACAGGGATATAAATTCCTAACGGTGTATACGTGTATCACATTTCATTTCTTACATTAGCATTAGAGGAAAAGGGTGTATTTAACTCTTATAAAAAGATTTCGATGCTACATTTTTGTAACTGAAAAAAAATGCACTCTGAAGCAGAATTTTTGTTCCAATCTCGATCTAGACACCTTTTTAAATAACATAGTTGGTACTTCATATCATTTAAAGGGGAGCTTATTCAAAATAAATCCCAAAACGGCTAATGATAAAAAAAAGTAATAGCAATAATACATATATGTTTGTAATAAACAATCCAAAGGGAACACATTGATGAATATTTTCCAAAATTTTCCAACAAAAAATATTCTTTATCTGTATGATATATCCAGTTTAAGGAAAGGAAATCTTAATTGACCTTCCCTACAATATTTAACTCAGTAGTCCGTTAGGGGCCTTCGTGGACGTGATCGTTTGGTAGCTGAATTTACAACTACCTATGCAATCACTACCTATCACAAATAACGTTATGAGTTCGAATCTCGCCCAGGCGATACAACATTATGTTATAAAGTTTGCCAGTGATTTGTGGCAGATCCGTGTTTTTCTCTGTCCACACCGTTTTCCTCCACCAATAAAACTGACCCACACGATCTAACTGAAATTTGTTGAAAGTGGTGTTAAACATCAAACCCAGTAGTCCGTACGTTTATATTTTATTTATGTTTTTTTTATTGTATAGAACGCTGGGTTTTATGCAAATTCCCGATTTTTTCGTAACATTTCTGAAATTGTAATTCAAATCGTTTGACTGTTCATTTCAATAACATGCAGCTAACTTAAGTTATAAATAACGTTTTTACCTGCATTAGAATGGAATAAACCCACAAAAAATAATGTGGCATATATACTACAATGAAATAAATTTGATAATTGGGATAGTATAGTGGTGCGTGAATATGTCAACAGATAAGAAAAGTTTTTTTGTAGATGCCAAAAGAGTTATCGGAATGCAATGCAATGGCCAATCGAAAAAAGAAAAAATGATAAACAGTGGTCTAAAAAAAAAACTACACAGAAAACTGAAGATTGAGCAGCACGAATCACACTTAAAACCCGGACGGAACTCTGTCGGTGTACATTGTATGGCAGTTCCAGGTTTTGTACCATGGTCCGCCAGTCTGATTGTACAAAATAGTTGAGTGCTACCAAAATCTGTCGAAAATAATTTAAAATAGTAAGAAACAGCAAATTTTCTTTATTTAACTATTTATCATAATGTTTTGGCGGGAAATATAAACCGCTGAAAAAACATAACAGCAGACGGATTATTTCGTAAAAATGGCACAACGACCATCTGAATATGGAAACATTGAAATAATTTGATGGTAGATAACTGTTCAAAAAGAAATTCAAACTGAAAAATAGATGATTGAATGGTTTTAACTGAAGTCAAAATTTCAATGAAAAAGAAATATTCAGCTTGCCTCTACTTCAAATTATTAAAATCATACCCAAACAAATACATATGCATTGTACAACTAAAAGAAAAAAAAAAAAAAAAAAAAAAAACAAAGGAAGAAGAAGCTGAGAACAGCAATTGAATGGGACTATGGCATTTTACCCCCTTCCTCAATAAAAGGGCTCCCAACTGACAAAAATGTGTAAGGGAGCCGGAAAGACCATTTAACTAAGGGGGCTATTTCTTTTTCATTTCATGTCACTGATTTTATAAAACAATAATCTGTCTTACAGGGGTAAAAAATTAATAACTTGTGTAACTCCACTTTTCAGCAGTGACAGAAATCAGTGTTGAAATCCAGAAAAAAAATCCTATTTTACCGTATAAGTGGTTATTTTGGTGGGTATTTAATTTTCACTTTCTTCGCGATGATGTTAAATGCGCGAAAAAAGTTCACGAATTATTATTTCACGTTCAAATAGTTAAACAAGTTATTTATTTTTTACCCCTGAAAAAGAAATAGCCCCCTTAGTTAAATGGTCCCTTCGGCTCCCTTACACATTTGTATCAGTTGGGAGCCCTTTTATTGAGTAAGAGGGTAAAATGCCATAGTCCCATTCAATAGCTGTTCTCTGCTTCTTCTTCCTTTTTTTTTTTTTTATTTTTTTTTTTTTAGTTGTATATGTATTTGTTTGGGTATGATTTTAATAATTTGAAGAAGAGGCAAGCTGAATATTTCTTTTTCATTGAAATTTTGACTTCAGTTAAAACCATTCAATCATCTATTTCTCAGTTTGAATTTCTTTTTGAACAGTTATCTACCATCAAATTATTTCAATGTTTCCATATTCAGATGGTCGTTGTGCCATTTTTACGAAATAATCCGTCTGCTGTTATGTTTTTTCAGCGGTTTATATTTCCCGCCAAAACATTATGGGAAAAATATTCGGAGCGCATCTGGGTTTTTCATTGCAGGTGAAATTACCTGCAATGAAAAACCCAGATGCGCTCCGAATATTTCGTAAAAATCCCAGGGTTCCCGTTCTTGCACTTCCGTCTCAAATGATGTAGTTTGATCTAGAAACGAAGCTGCCTCGCTATTCTCGGCGAGATTTCTTGGAAAAGATCGACGTACAGACTGAAATTCGAACATGGGCAATTAGGTAAGTGTCTTAGAAACAGTTTGATACGATAGTGGCATATGTAGACAAGGTAAAAAGTGTAAAAAACACTGGGGTTTCCCAACCAAGGTGAGCGATATGGCGCGAAATATGAAAATGGAGTTGCATACCTTCTCTCTTATACTGTATCAGTCGAAAAAATGTGGACACAGAATACATGTATTATTCATGATGTATGACGTCTACTGATATTGTCAAATGAAGAAAAAACGAATGATTATGACAATTTTGAAAAAGGAATGATTTATATGAAAATTTTGAAAAAAGGGGGGGTAGTAGAGAAAAGGGGGGAGGAGGAAACGAAATCCATGCCCCATGCGCCTGTGATTTAGATTTGAAGATTGCTTAAATATAGATAGACCTAGATATATTCATGATTCAAAATTTTGTACTTGGAGACGGTGTCTTTATCATTCTATTTTATTCACTTAGAGTATTTCCCAAAATACAGATACTTTAAAATGTTGAAATGAAGTTCATCAGTATTGCAGTGTGAGTAACCAAACATCATGTACACCTTGTATAGGCTACATCAAGATACATGCCAATATGGCTTGTAAACGTCCGTTGTATTTCTTAATATGTTCATAATAAAACTCTTTTCTTACGACTTAAAGACTTATACTTTTATTTTACATATAGTCGTCAACTAAATCTATACTTATAACAGGTAATACCACCCCACGCTGTACTAGTTAAACCTTCAATGTTTACACTGTCCAAGTTTTATAATTCAGTTCCGTCATTAGGTTAACGTTAGATACAAGCGTTTTTGTGATTCAAACGCACATGTAACCACTTATGGAACAGCAGCGTCACCAAATGGGAGGAGTGAATGGTCCCTATTGTTGATGTCTAAAAGCTTTTAACTGTTTATAGTTTATTTTGTTGGTTCAAAAGCCCATGGAGATTGATACAGCTTTTATGTTATTTTGTTTATATGTTTGCAGAACTGAAATACAAATTATCTTGCTACTATTTAATGGGGAAACAAACTTGGTGTAAAGCTACATGTACCGCTGTATTTCATTGCTCCTTTCTTCAAGTTTATTTAACCTAGCATACACAGTGACACATAACGAAAACAAGATTACATAACATTGAACCATATATATGTAGATATACAGATATACTAAAAATGTATCAGTAGACTCAGTGCCATATTAACGCATGGGCACACTGAGCAGTTGGCCGGGAGCCCCATGAGCATAGGGATCATATGCTAATCTTTGTATGCTGTGTGCGGCATGTTTTTTAATGTTTAAACACTGATTTTTTTGTAAGTACCTATACAATAACTATATATTTAATTTAATCGACATTTACATTTATATTCCTGCGAATGGTTGTATAGGTAGCCGTCTCGGTGTACTGCTATTCCCGGGGTCCTATAATGCTGTTAAGACGGCCCTGAGTAGACTAGCTTTCCCCAGATTCACAAAACATATACAAAACAATGTAACCCAAGATTCATTTTTATTTAATTAAGATTTAATAAATTTAAATATTCCATCAGTTTCATCCGGTTCAAGTTTTAGATATGAAAATTTACAGGAATAAAAAACAGATTTGAGGGTTACGAGTGTTATCTGTTTTGTTTTTCACTTCATCTGTAGGCCATTATAAAAAAGTAACATTTTATTTTGTAAAAAAGAGATATGAGGGGAACAAAAGAAACAAATATATCATTACACCATGCACACTCAGATATTCACTATGTTTGCAAATATATCAATTTTTGACATTTTTTTTCAAAAGTATTTCAACTCAAAATATAATTTAGCAACTTATTTTAACAGAGAGTTGTCGAATAATTCAATATGAACATCTACTGATATACCCAATACATGCAGAGACATAATTGTGTTATATGTCTCTGATACATGAATAAGTAATACATGGATATTCAATATTTTGTTTTGTACATGACGCCCAGGACCAGGTACAAGGTTGTGTGATACTGATAGCAGTTGGCATGGATAATTACACCATTTTACAATTGATTAGCAATCACTTCACAGAAACCTTTTTTTAATATATGAAATAAACAATTGATTAATTATCGAATCGACGACAAATTTAGTTTACTTTAATTAAATAAAGCTTAAAATTATATTGTTTTCATATTTGCCTTCGATAGAGTTAACAAATATTGTTACCTCCCTTTATCGGTGCGCCGGATCACTTGAGTGTTTTATTGTTTTCGAAATTGATTAAATATTGAGTACGTACACTTCGACATGAAAGTTCTAGAATATACGCGTCAATAAATTCACAGTTGAAAACATATTAATAAAGAGCAGATAATAAAGATATATGATTTTGCTACGAGACCAATGAAAAACTTGACAGAAGACGATGATTTACAATTTTACACCATTGGCCAACAGGAATCGTCAATTTTCCGCGTTTTATCTTGTCTTAATCTCCATTGTTGGCTGTATAGTAGCTCTCGTAGCACTTTTCTAAAACAAAAAATCTTTCAGAAAATATCCAGTTTTTAATTCAACTTTCACTCTAAATACTAGAACTTTTCGAAATTAGTTAAGGCACTAATTGTAGTCACGTGACCATCATTTTATCAACAGAAATCCACGTTGACTCGCACAAAGTTGAAACATTTTCACTTTCGAACATGTATAAATAATGGTTGCAATATGCATCAAATATTGTTATGTTTTACTCATTAATTTGTATTACATACCTGACCCCCCTTTTTTATTGCATGCAATCTTAGAAACAGCCTTAACACACCTGCGAATGGAATTGTGAATCCAACCTGTATCGGGTCACTATAGACCTATTACCTCCTATGTTAAACCATTTTCCCCTCCTGAATTGCGCAGTCAGCCGTGATTAATTGACTCAGTGGTATGTGTATGCTTTTAATATATGACAGCTTTTTTTTTCTATATGTGTTTATTTTTATGTTTGGATGTTTTCGTAAATAAAATGTTATTCATCATACGGGCTTTATATTATAACAAAACGCCAAGTACATTTTCTAAGCTTTATTGATAAGACGATGCACAAAAGTCTTGACTAATTACGGCTCTTCACAGGAACTCCTGTCTCAATCGATAATGAAGTATTCCAAACGGAGTAAATTTACATAATTTATGTTGATTAATAAAAGACCTCTCATTATTATTGTATTATTCTAAGTATTGTACCATTCATATGGGTTTTAACACCGTATTTTAATTACCAATAATTATGCATACTTTAATTGATAATTCACAAACAATTACACACTAAATATATTACCATACCACTGCAAACTTGTATGATTTTATAAGATGGGCTTTTAATTTTTACGGTTTATCGTGCAACATTATATTTATATTGGTTTTCTAAAGAGGCCCCGCGTTTATTTAATTATTCATACGCATGCCAGTGAAGTGTGTTTTAGAAACATTATTCAATACGTGAAGTTATCAAAAGGAGATTACCCCTCAATGATCAGACAAGTTGAAACATGAATGTATTTACTACAAGTGTGGATATATGCCCTCCATTGAACTCTAGGTTATTTAAATATAGACATAATACATAAAAGCATTTTTTATTGCTAAATTGATTTCAACCGTAAAATATGCAGATTATGTGAAAAACGATATACATATATTTTTGTACACGTGTGCTGTAACTGTCAATATTCTTTCAAAATCCAAAATATTTGGTGGGATTTAATCATTTCTGTTTTGAAACTTTATGTTGAACTAAGTAGCTACGAGGATGAGGTATTATACCAAATTTTACTTGGAAAAACTGTTTGAAGTTCAAACAGGCCGACCAGGTTACTTTGTAAATCAATATCTATTAATTGATTTGTACGATAACTAAGGGGTTTTTCCTCAAGAACAAAGCAAAGTGTTCACCATAATGAGTCATGTTCAATTCCAATCCTAAAACAAGTCGGGGCACGACAATTTATAACTTCCATATTTTATTTCTATCTACGTTACTCTGTTATTTTTATAAAGACATATAAAACAACATTAGATATATGTATTTAACTATTTAACATCCCTAAGCGCTGTACTCTGCAATTAGTTCACTAGGATTTATCCAATAACAATCTAGATTCGTTTTTGAAAAAAATGTTTGTGGCCCTGAAAATGACTAATTACGGCTCTTCACAGTGCGGCTCTTACAGGTACACCTGTCGATAAAATCGATAATGAAGTATTCCAAACGGAGTAAATTTACATAATTTTGTGTTGTCAATTCATATGAAATTTTCTATGACAGGACAATCAAAGGGTGATCTTCCAATACAGGTGACTGCTTAATAGAGGCGATCACCTGGGCAGGGTTGACTGTATATGTTACGTTTGTCGTAATCTCAGTCCGGTTCTTTCCTCGTTCATGATTTATCATCGAGTTGTATCAAGAGTCACACGACGGGACCACTAGTGGAGCAGGAACTGCTTACCCTGCCGAATATTTTTGCTGAGTTCGTGTTGTTCAATCTTTAGTTTTCTCTGTAGTGTTTTATAGATCATTGTTTGTCCCTTTGTACGGGACTTTTGATTGCCGCTTTGGCATCTATAAACTTTTCCTATACATGTGTGCATAATGTCGGTGAACGAGTACATGTATCTTATACGTGATTATATTATCTCGAGGTCATGTTGTACCTTTTTTTTTTAAATATGTTCCAGTTTATGGAAATCAACCATCTATAACAGACGTTTTTATCAAACTGTCAAATTGCATATTCAAAAATGACGAGGTTCATCTAGTTTGATGGATTACATATTTATATAGAAACAAGTGTTAAAGGATCCAAAGGTAACTTCTCTAATACAATATTCATTTGAAAAACATACAATAAGTGGACTTAGTCAAAAAATGATAATTTGTATTTGTAATCTAATATTTTCTGTTTGCTGTCGAACATTTTATGTTATTTATCGAAGATCTGGAGCCCTTTGTCGAGTATTTTGTGTTTGACAGTCGTCTATGGAGTATGCCTGTTTTTCGTTGTTGTTATTAGTAATTAAATATAAAAGTCTCTGTTTGTAAGAAGAGTTTGAATATACCAAAGGGGCAATCAGAATCCGCATATCGAAGAAGAACAGACAACACAATGGCCAAAAGAAAAAGTACAAAAGGACAAACAACGATCAACAAAACATACATATTAGACTACGTGGTTTTATTTTGTGTCTTTTATCGAGTATTTTGTTTATGTATTTGAAAATTTAACTTAAACATATTTTATTCTTCAAATGTATATTTCTATGTTATTATTTATTTGTTTATTATATTCAATAGGATCATTGTATTTTTGCGATTGTGATTATTGTGACATGATAAGTTTCTTATTATGGTTGATTTTATTTTATTTTTGGTGTTTAACGCCACTTTCAGCAATATTTCAGCTATATCATGCCGACCAGTTTTAGTGGTGGAAGAAGCCGGAGTACCCGGAGAGAACCACCGACCCTGGGCAAGCAATTGGTAAACTTTATCACTTGTGGCTGCGAGTCGAGTGCACCCACGCCGTATTGGTGATAAGATTGTATGAGTTGTTAGGTAATCCAACTACCTAACCCTATATTGTGAAATGAACCGCTCATTTACATTAAGGGCGGATTCATAAATCAATGGGGCGAAGAAAAACAAGACAATGAGACGGATAAAAAATTTACAAAAAAAGTATGATCATATGATTTTCCCATTAAATTATGGGACGTTCTTTAGATAGAAATATCACGGGAGAATTAAAAGTTGCTACATGATATGATGTGAAATTGCTGTGCCATGTCGAGTATGTATAGTCACACCAGTATAATCTTGGGAGAATTAAAAGTCTGAGTGCATTTGAACCCATAAAACTAAATCAACCACGAAAATTTATTCAATTCAATTGTACCATGCAAAAAATAATACCATAAAAGGTGCAATTTATATACATACATGTATATAAGATATTAATCACAATTTGTAAATTTGGAGAATACACTCTTATGTGTTACAATGGCAAAGTTATTTTACGTAGCGTTGTTTGTCATTCTTCGATATACGAATTCTGATTACGGCTTTGATATCTTCAAACTCTTCTTACATTAAATTTTTGTTTCAAACCTATTTTTCCACAGTTTATTCGTGCGCAGTTTCGGTTGATTTCATAGTGCTAGAAAAGTGCAACAACAGTCAGTGGATAGACATATCGCTCCACCTGGACTCATTATCCTGATCCCGAGCCAACGAGTCTTTGCACTAACTCCTTGATGTCCTTCTTTGATACACGAATTCTGATTACCGGTGTGATATCGTCAAACTCTTCTTATGTAAATTTTTTGTTTCAAACCTATTTTTCAAAAGATTATAGTTCAAAGTTGACTATTATTTCGTTATTATGTGTTACCTTTGTCTTACAATTGTTGTTCAATAATAAATGATTGGATAGGATGGCCTTGTGTGCTATCTAATTTTTGATTGGTTTTCTTTTATGGTGTTTAACGCCACTTTCAATAATATGTCAGTTATATCGTGGCGGTCAGTGTTATTGGTGGGGGAAAACGGAGTGCTCGGAGAAAACCACCGACTTGTCGCAAGTCACTGACAAACTTTATCACATAATGCTGTACACCTCGCTCTGATGGAGATTCGAGCTCACAACATCAGTGGTGATAGGCACTGATTGCATAGGTAGTTGTAAGTCCAACTACCATGCGATCACGGCCATGACAGCTCCTCTCTAATATTATAATAATGGCTGAAGTGATTAACAAAAAGGGATATTACTTAGTAAATTGCTTGCAGCCAAAATTAGTGCAATACAATCATTTTTTTGTGAGTGTTTGTTGTTTAACGCCAAATGAGCATTTCTTCAGCTATCTCATGGCGTGAACAAATTACATTTCAATGATGATGATGATGTCCGCTTTGTACTAGACTAAAATGCTTGGATTTTCATAGTTCTAGAAAACTGCAACAACAGTCAGCGGATAGACATTTCGCTCCACTCGGACTCATTATCCTGATTCCGAGTCTTTGCACTAACTCCTTGATGTCCTTATAGCACGCTAACAATTCCACCACCGATACGGTTCATTATTTGTGAAAAAGGCCATATGATATTATCACAAGAAATGATATAGATTGCATGGTGCTGTAAAACCCAATATTTCAAAATAAACAGAAAACTGAAAAAAACAAAAGAAAAAACAAGCTAACAAAGAAACAAACAAACAACAACAACAAAACCAAAACAAAACACAAAGACAAAACGAAATGCTATCGTCTACGCTATCATAATATGTGTATGAATAAGCTATATTGAAACAAAGTGATAATTATATATATTTTTCTAGGAGACAGATTACATGGGATCTCAGCTTGTTTCAGTCATTCTGTACTAATTGTAAATTATTTACCATTTGAGTGTTTTTCTCGTATACACGTTTTATAAGAAGAGTTTGAAGATACCAAATACGCCATCTGTATTTCTCGTATATACATTGTTTAAATTAATAATAAGAAGAGTTTGAAGATATCAAATAGGTAATCTAATTAAATTATATATGGAGCTGACAGTATACAAATGTAAGACATTTAACAAATACATCTAACATCGATATTATCAGTCAGTTGCGACGTTTCCTGTCCATTGGAGCGTTACCTACTTGTATTGGTTTTAAAGATCATTGTTCGATTCTAGATCAGTTGTTGATATTACTGTCTGCAATAAAGTGTGTCGCTTACCAGCAGCAGGAGGTGAGTAGTTTTATCATGTTGCATAATTGGGACTCCCCTTGGTTTTGGCTTTATCGGTAATTTATTACAGTTTCCTTTGATCTTTACTATCCGATAAATTTATTAACAACGTTCAGTTGACCACCGACTCGTGATACTAGAAATTATCAGCTGTTGGTCATTTGTCATGCGCGGTCTAACGTTACGTCACTAAGCATTGTATTGACTTAAACGTGACATTTATTCGATTTTTACATTTTTTTCTCTGTTTATTATACTTAATATGATTATACTTTAACCCGCGTCGTCATCCGGGTCATCATCACAAAAATCAATGATAATAGGTTATATGACACTTCTATCTATACAGTTTTCTTTGCAGTATTCTTTTTCAATTTTGATCACATGTTCTTCTGCTTTTGTCAACACATCTTTTGTAAATTTTCCGAAAGCAGCATACGTGGGTTCTTTTACATCTTTTAATCGGAAGTTGGTATTGTTTTTAGCCACGAAACCTTTGACTTGCGCCCATATTAATTATATCGGGTTAAGTTCAGTGTCGAACGGGGGTTCTTATTACTTCATGTCCGTGTAAATATTTAGCAAGATACAATATTTTCATATTACAGTCAGTAATTTGATCTTGGGGTCAAAGGTCAAGGTCACAGGTGATAAATTATCATGCTCAGTTAAGTCAGTTAAGTTGATGAATATACAGACCAAATATCAGTAGCCGAAGTCAAACAATAAGAAAGTTGTAGATTTGAGAGTGCAGTATGCGATATTGTTGAAACCAAGAAAAAGAATGAAAAATCAATGGATAACGAGTCTCTATATCAGTGCAAGGAATGTGGAACTCTCTTCCCAAGAAATGACAGTTTACAACTCCAGATGCGTCGCTACCATAACTAAGTAGGACGATGTTTAAAACGATATGGTGATAACGTCAATGAAACTCCAGTTAAACGACGTTTGACAAGAAAAGACTCACCAGATAGATTTTATGAAATACGTGTAGCTACTCAACGCAATATCTCAAAATTTAGAACAGAATCAACCACTCATAAAGTGATATTCAAAGAATGGAAGTACGCGATTTACCAAAGATCTTGAAAATGCTTGGATTGTTATTCAAATCCTTGATAAAAGATTTAGCAGAATTTATGAAACCTGAGGATCTCGTCAGAATGCCCGTTCATTGTCTAGAGTTGGATTTTCCAATAACGATACCGTTTATGAAAGTGGCACAATTGTCTACCGAAACATTACTGAAGGAAATAAAACTCGTTCTACAGTAATACGAACATTTGGTATTGGACAGTTCATTGGAAATTGAGATCACACATGTCGATATGCCTAGCTGTGCAGAGAGAAAAGATAAATATGCACACTTGGATCGATTTTGTCAGAGAAACAATGCATAATTCGTATTCAAAGCAGGGACGAATTGTGTTGTGCCAGAGCTCTAGTTACTGGAAAAGCGAGACTTAATAAAACGGAAAATTGGGATGGAATACTCAAAGGATATACAATTCGGGCGCTACATCATCAAGTCAATGTACCAATACGGAAATGTGGAATTGACGATGTCAAGCTATTCCAAAAGGTAATGAAAGACGTACAAATTAATGTTGTATCCAAGGAACATTTTAATGGTATCATTTACGAAGGACCAGAGGCAGATATTAAGATATATCTCTACCATCACGATGAACATTACGATGTTATTACTAGCATGCCAGCCTTCTTGAACCGTATCTACTACTGTCATTCCCGTCACAAAGGATACCAACATAGAGAACAACATAGATGCAACAACGTTTGTTCATCATGTCATAAGATACACGCGGGATCCGAGGAAGACTGGATTTATTGTGCAGATTGCAATCATTATTTTAAAGGGACAAGCTATTATGAACTACATAGGAAAAGTACTAAGAATGGCGCTTCAACCTGCAAATCATATTACAGATGTAAACAATGTAATCAAAGAGTAAACAAGAAGATGCACAAGTAAGATCACAAATGCGGTGAAGTGTACTGTAAGACTTGTAAAGATTACTTCAATGATGCACATATATGTTACATGCTTCCAGTAGTCAATGAAGTAAAACAGAGTAAATCAGACTCAAAAGAGAACAACAATTACAACCGCCTATATCTTTTTTTTTATTTCGAGTGTACACAGGACGATTTAATTCAATGTGAAAATGGATATCAAAGAGAACAGAACGAGTTAAAGTGTGTTAACTGTGAGAAATCAAAGTGTGGTATTTACGAACATAGACCAAATTTATGCGTTGCGCACAAAGTGTGTTTGAATTGTTACGACAAAGAGGTGACCCCGAACAGTACATGTGAACATTGTGGACAAAACGAAATGGTGTTCGCTGGATCCAATACTACCGACAAGTTTTGTAAATGGTTGACTTTTGGAAGAAATAATGGCGCTACTGTTCTATGTCATAATTTCAAATGATACGACTCGTTCCCGATACTACAATATTTGCTAAAAAAATGCCATCATCCCAAATATCATCCCAAGTGTTGCAAAAAAATGTTCGTTGAAGTCCCGGCATGTAATATTCGCATGATTGACTCCATAAACTTTCTTTCCTTGCGCTATCGGAACTTCCAAAAATGCTTGGTTTGAAAGAACTGATGAAGGGATATGTTCCACATCTTTTTTAATAAGAAGACAAACCAGGGCATTGCAATGCCGCATCTGCCGGACATTCAATATTATAATCCGGACTCAATGACAACTGATCCAACTAGAGCTAGTAATAGGAAATCGTTTTTAGAATGGGATGATGGACATCGAAATGACACATTCGATCTTAACACCGAACTATTAAAATATTTGTCGTTCGGATGGAGACATTCTTCGACAATTTTGCTTGAAATTCAGAGATCTGTTCATGGAAATTACATCAGGTGAATGTGACGATGGAATCGATCCAATTGTCAATTGCATTACGATAGCTTCGGCATGTAATTTAGTGTTCCGGAAAAAAATCTAGAACCTGAGATGATCGGGATCATTCCAACTCATGGTTATCGATCAGAGGAAAATAAATACATAAAAGCGCTAAGATGGATCAGATATATGGAAACCACTACAGAGATACATATTCAGCATGCTCGAAATGATGGAGAAAAGAAGATAGGAGAGTACGTGTAGACGGTTATCATGAATGCGAAAATGGAGTTAAAACTGTGTTCGAATACCATGGTTGTTTTTGGCACGGTTGCATAAAATGTTTTTCTCGGCACACAGTCAATCCGGTAAACCAAATGACAATGGCTGACCTGTATCAGCGGACGCTAGAAAAGAAACATTACCTCGAAAGTCTAGGCTTTACTTACATATCGATATGGAAATGTGAATTTGACTGTGAAATATTGGACAATCTAGATGTTAAAAGTTTCGTCGACAAGGTTAATTTTGTGACTCCACTAGAACCCCGTGAGGCGTTTGCAGGAGGAAGAACAGAAGCGTTCATAGTCTATCACGAGGCTAAGGGGAACGAGGCCATCAATTATTACGATATGACATCCCTCTACCCTTATATCAATAAAATGGGTAAAGCCGTATTGGGACACCCCATGGTGATTACAGAGAATTTTGGAAATGTTTCCAAATACGAAGGTCTTATCAAATGTAAAGTTTATCCTCCGCGAAAACTTCATATTCCTCTTTTACCAACACAAATAAACAACAAACTATTATTTGCCTTATGCAGGACATATGCCGAATCTTGGCAATAGACTGCATGCCTTCATTCAGACGACGAAAGAGCACTTACGGGTACTTGGGTGACAGACGAGTTAAAAATGGCAATTACGAAAGGATATATAATAGACAGGATCTATGAAGTATGACACTTTGACAATGTCGAGCAATACGACCCGAATTAAAAAACGGGAGGTATTTTCACAGAATATATTAATACGTTTCTAAAGATGAAACAAGGGGTGAGTGGTTGGCCTTCTTAGTGTAAGACCGAAGATGACAAGCAAAAATACATCGACGACTATTTCGAGAAGGAAGGTATCCGATTAGATTATGAGAAAATAGTTAAAAACCCTGGAATTCGAGCATTAGCAAAGCTCATGTTGAACAGCTTCTGGGGTAAATTTGGACAGCGATCTAATTTACCTCAAATAGAGTACGTATCTGACCCATCCGTCTATTTCGATCCGCTGACGAGCGATCAACAAGAGATTGCCGGAGTGAATTTTGGGACTGACGAAGTTGTTGAAATGAGATGGAAAAAGAAAATCGAATTTGTAGAAGCTACTGGACGAACCAATGTTGTATTGGCTGCTTACACCACTGCTCAAGCCAAAACTGTATAGTTATTTGGAAAAAATAGATAAACGGGCCTTATACGCTGGTACGGACTCAATTATTTTCGCTACAGACGAAAACGAATTGAAGCTTTCTTTAGGGGACTATTTGGGCGATCTGACGGACGAGGTACCATCAAATGCGTTAACTCATTTTGTGACTGGTGGTCCAAAGAACTATGGCTACAAACTTGATAAACCGGACAACAAGGGTATTCAAACCGTTTGCAAAGTTCGAAGAATAACGCTTAATTACAACAAGAACTATCTTTGAAAAAAATGATTTACGACGAAGCACAAATATTATATTTTTCTGCGAACAGTATTTCACTGAAATAACCTAAGCATATTGGTTTTATAGGATTTGATAAGACATGTAAAACCTTGCATCCTACTTAATGTGCAAGGAATCGTTAATAAATAGTAACAGCGTCCATCTTGGCCCGAGGACGGGACTGCCAGACAAAATGTTGAAAGGGGATCACCAAAGGATTATTTTAGCAAAGCTTTAATCCAAATGTCCCAGTAGTTTAAGAGGAAAAAAATTAAAATTTCATCCACCTTTTCTGTTTTTAGCAACAGTGGCCATGTTGGCTGGATGTCTGGATTGCCGGTCACAATTTTGAAAGAGGGTCATCAAAGGACTAAGCAAAGTTTAGTTCCAATTGGCCCAGTAGTTTCAGAGATGAAGATATTCTAAATTGCATCCCCTTATGCTATTTTTAGTAGCAGCGACCGTTGGAGGTCGGGACTGCCCGACACAATTTTAGAAGGGGATCACCCATGGACCATTCCACCAAAGTTTGGTCTCAAGTGGCCAAGCGGTTTCAGAGGAGAATATTTTTAGTAATTGTGTACGGACGATCGACCGACGCAAAGTGATGACAAAGGCTCAGGTGAGCTAAGAAAAGGGGGTGCATATTATTTCCTATCCGTGGTAAAATCTAAAAAAAAATATGGCTTCAACAATGACTTCTTAATATGTAATAGATGAAATGGCGCTTTCTCAGAATTTAATACCTCCAATCGCTCTCCTGAAGATTACATAATACATTGAAAATAAAACGTTACGACATATAATACTTTGGTTAAAGAGAATATCGCTTAAATTTAAAGTTTAATATATTGCATACAGATACATTAAAAGTAATCATATTATCAGTTATACTCGAACTCCCTTTGTCTGTACGGGGCGTAGGACGACGGACGCAACCAATCAGCAAACTACTAAATGACTTGCTTATTACAAGTGCCTTAAATCCGACTTGCTTAGTATATATCTTTATTCTCATAAAGCCAATGTATAGCAATGGTACAGAGATATAACAATAAAATCAAAATAACAACAACTATTTACAACATATATATAAATTAGGAGAGAGGTTACAAAGGAATAAGAGCCTGGAGGACAAACACCGGTATTGATAGCACTTATAAAATGACAGAGTTTCTTCAGTATTGGTTTTCTTTTACTTGACATAAGTTCAGAAAATTTGATAATATTATGTCTATATATGAAATAATTCAACAGTGACTGCTTACGTTTTTGGTTAAAATAAATACATTCAAAAATATAATGGTATTCATCTCCAATTTGGGATCTATTACATAATATACATTTACGATTTTCTCTTGAAATGTTCTGCCATCGCCCTGTTTCGATGGGGAGTTTATTATTTGTTGTTCTAAATCTGCAAAGCAAAATTGCATCTTTTATTTCTAAAATATTTAAATATTCTTCATATCTAAACTCTGTTTTAAATGTTTAATAATTTATGGCTTTAGGTGAATTTTGCACTAAAGAATTCCAATTTTGAAGAAACTGATCCTCTAATCGCTGTTTAATTACACATTTCAAATAATCTACATTGTCAAAAAGTTCTGTTTCCCATATATTTGGGAAACCACACTCATTAAATATTTGTTTTACAAACAATATCCAACTAAACTGCATATTATGATTTTCATTCAATTGACGACATAGTCTATACTATATATTAGAATACTTTGTTTGTTTACCAACTATAAGTCTTATCCAGTAACATACGGTTCTGATTTTAATATCAATATATATAGGGTATCGCCCTAGTTCACCATACACCATATAGCTAGGCGTTGATGTTTTTAAATTTAAAAGAATCTTACAAAATTTTAGATGTATTTTTTCCAGAATATCATTGTTTCTAAAGCCCCACACTTCACAGCCATATAACAGGATGGGTTTAATCATTTTGTCAAATAGATCAAGTAGACATTTTATTGGTAGTTTATACATTCTTCCCATTTTCAAAACTTCATATATAGCTTTTAGTGCTTTATCAGCTAGATGTTTTTTTGTTAAACTAAAATTTCCTGTTCTAGTAAAAATAATCCCAAGATAGTTGAAATTTTTAACTATCTCAAGATTTAGATTATCATAGCTGAAGCTAAAAATTTTTGTGGTAATCTCCCATTTCCAAACACCATTACTTTGGTTTTATCTGCATTTACTTTTAATTTCCACAAATTACAATATTCATAAAAAGCATCCAGTTGAGCTTGGAGATCATTTGCTGTCTCAGCTAACAATGCATTGTCATCAGCATATAACAGAATAAAAAGTTTAAGGTAAATGTCTAAATTGTTTTCTATTTCATCTGAGATAGTTTGTAGTCCTGTAATATTTTTGTTTTCTAAAAAAGTGTCAATGTCATTTAAAAACAATGAAAAAAGAAAAGGGTACAGGTGGGGAGAGCAGTACACTTATTAGCTTGGAGGTCAAGTAATAGAATAGCAATCATACTGTACCAAGGTTAATGCCAACAGTAACAAATTCTTATGATGAGGAAGAATGACCGCAAAACAGTTCACAAAACTTACATAAATACCCTTGGTGTACCACACTGTCATATAGCCATGGGTATTTTTGTTCATTTTTCATTGAACTGAACACCCTGGCATCTGGTACCATGACCTCTGGAGCACAACTGTCCGAATCAGAGTGACAGTCAGATTGCGAATATCAACATCACCACTATTTGCACTATTTACATGTTGTTGGATGTCATTTGAAGCTGTGTTAGGTAATACAGAATTTGAATTGGTTGTTAAGATAAGATAAGATAAGAAAACTTTATTTGAATTCGGTTTTTATATAACAATAAACACAAGCTCTCAGGAGCTTTATACCGAATATGTTTTTGGAGTGACATTCGCAGTGATAACAAGGCGTTCAGCTTCTGTGCATGGTGTATCAATACTTAGTGTCGGTGACCGGTAGGGTTGACTCCACCTAATCTCACTTTTTTTTAAGTTAATTAAAGAAATCTCAAATTTCAAGTGGGAATAGCTGTAATTATTGTATAAACAATGTGCAAACATTGGGGCTTAGGGTGTATAAACAAATACTCATTAACTAATATATATTAATTTTTCATTTTTATTCTAATAAAAAAAACATACAGATACATACATGAATAAGTGACATTTCTATCAAGACATTTATATTTCAACATCCATAGAACTTATTATTTATTTTTTAAACTACATGAAGTATTAAACAAGCATGTCTTAGCTTATGTTTGTTACTATTCATTTTGTAATGAAATTCTTATGATTCATTTTTTTTTCAAAGGTACAAATATTTTTTAAAAGATATTTTACTATTTATGTCATACTTGATTTCACTCCATATGATAAAAAATGTTTCATTCCGATTTCTAATTTTTATTAATAACACTTACTTCACTCAAATATTTTCCCTTTTTCTGCAATATTTGACATAAAATACAGGTACATCACAGGTAATAATTAATTAGATACTAATTGCAAAAACAGCATAATTAACTGCAACAAAAATCTATTGGAATACCTGGAATAGTTTTTTTTTAATGGGATTAGATAGACGACATCACCGATACAGTAGTGGGTCGGCCTCACTTCAAAGCACAAACAGTTTCACTAGCTTTATTAACGTCATCAACCTCATTTTTCTCCTGGGGGAAGTAAAAACTTTTTTTTAATTCAAGTTACATGTACTTGCTTCCATCATTACTGGTCAATTTCTTAGCAAATTATACAACATCGTGACATTTTATTTTTAACAAATCACATGACATATTTACTATTTTTTATTAAAATTTATATTAAGTTTATTTAGATAAACATTTATTCCAAATACTACAGATTTCGCTTTCTTTTTCTGAAGTTTTATCGCAGTCGATTCCAGTTCGGTAAACAAATCAAGCCACCCAATATACGTACTGGTTCCCGGTATCTTGTGCGTAGTATTTCGCTTGGTTAATCAAAACAAATAGAAACCAGGTCATAAGCGTGAAAATGTCATTTGGAAAAGTTTTTATTAACCAGTTTTTACGAATAATTTTATCACCACGCTATTGTGAATTTTCCCCCATGAAATTGGGGGAAAAAAATTTTTCACATTGGGATTGGGGTCGATATTCGGCCCAAGAAAACACAGTCGGAAAATCACTGCAAGCATTTTAACTCCGTTCTCCGAACTCCTACCAAATTTGTATTATTCTCCAATCAAAAAGTTACAAAATATTTTCATCTTCAAAATTGCTAGGCAACAGCGTCCATAACAAAAGTAGATCAAAAGTGATCGTATACGACTTCGTCGAACAAAATTGTATTTGACAAAAGAATCATCATTACAGACTTTAATACCATTCCATATGGATATTGAGATAATTGTATAATAAAATATTTGTAAATAGTGTATTTGTCTTTATTTTATTTATTATGATCTACGAGGATAACAGACACGCATCACTTGTTTTTTAATGGAATTTGATTAGACATGACATCACAGGTTATGCAATGAGAGAGACAAATGAAAACAAATTATAGGGTAAATGTTAGATAGACCATACGTAATAGACAAAATGTCGTGCATGACGTAATGAAGGTTTGCACAAATCAATTAACAGTAATAAAGTATTATATATACCATGGATCTTACGAATTAACTTATTTAAACCAACGAATCCGAAGGATGGGTTGGTTTAAATAAGTTCATGAGTAAGATCCATGGTATATATGTTTTGTAACAGAAATTACATGATTGACAGATTTATGACGTCAAAATCATGGAATAACATATCTAATACGTCAAAATCACGGAATAACAGATCTATGACGTCAAAATCATGGAATAACATCAAGATCTTCATGTTAGACCATGGTTTGTAAAAGTTCACTATTTTTAAGTTGATTATTGCATAAAAACATCAAAGGAAAAATACGTATTTATGTTACAATTATGAATAGATTTTATATTAAATATACGTGGGCAAAAAAATGATAATTAACACTAGATTAAATTAGCCTATTTAATATTGTTCCTCCTACAGTAGTATTAACGCCCCCCCCCCCCCCCCCAATTAATCTTCCTCCATCGAGCTCACCATATAACCCAATCAATGCTACATTTTATCATGGTCTAACAGGGATAACTACTCAGAATAATGTGACCGAGTGGGGTGACTTGTCTATTCGCGGATTGTAGTTTCAGTGAGCCAGCACAATAAAAATCAAACTAAGTGTGTTGGTCTAGTACAAAGTGGACCTCATCTTCATCTTATTGAGAATTAGCTTGTTCTCGCCATGATATAGCTAAAAACAATTGCTGAGTTGGCGTTAAACAACAATCACTCACTCACTATTATCAGCATATCCAGAAATCATGGGTAGTTTGCTCATTTGCATATCCAAGATGGCGGTTTCTTCAAGCCAGAAATTTTTACAACGATTTCTTAAAGAAATATTTTATTCGGGGGTGCGGGCATTTTTCTGAGGTGAAATATTTGACATTACACCGGTAGAAACAAGCACAGCAAATTTTAGCTAGATGTATAAATTATTCGCGGTTCCCACACTATTTTAAAAACAAGGCATATTTCTGTGAATTCTAATATGGATATCACTGCAGAATTCAAATCTTAGTCGACTTCTGACCATTTTTTTAATTGTTTACCATGGATGCACACTATTTTCTGAACCAAATACGGAAACTACCGGTGTAGATCTATCTCTTTTTTCACACATTATTTGAATAAAATTTGCTTCCACGGTTCCCAGGAAGATTGAAATGGTCAGATTTTGGGAAATGTCAGCTTATGTAAGGGCCACTTGAAGAGTAACGAGTGCTTTCATTAAAACTCGAATTGTTATCTGCTGAAAAATAGTCAATCATTGTCGACACCTGTTTAAATATAGAAAATAATTAAGTCGAGGCTCCATGAAGGGTGAATAAACTTTTTATAATGATACATTTGAATTCGATGAATGTTTATTACACAATATCAACAAAACATTGAATACTTGTAGTAAGCACATTCAAAAAATTTAACAATATAAAATCTATATACTAAACGATTTCAATGACATAGTTAATACTTATGTGAGGCAGATATTGAAAAAAAATGCATAATATATTTTTTATTTACATATTTCGATTTATTTAATTGATCGTGAAAAGGGGGGGAGGGGGGCGGGCAGTGCATATATTTTCGATCTTTTACACAGATCATGGAGTTCCTAATGAACATATGATGACAATTAATTTTGATACGATCACAAACAATTATATGAAGTTATTTATGTGATCAAAACTGATGAAATATTATTAAAAAAAAAATAGATACGAGTTTTCATCAGCGTTCATTGATCAGCGTCTTTCAAATATAGTTCAACGTTTATTGGCTGACGTCATACATGACGCGATTTGGCTTATGAATTTTCATGAGCAAAAGTACCCATGATTTCTGGCTATGGGTCGATGTTAATGACAATATCACTCATTCTATCTAGCCATGAATTCATAATAGATCAAAACGGTCCGAAACACCCTCTGGTGAACACAGAGTAAAAGATAACTGAATCATGCATTCTGATAAATAAAGTAGAATGAAGGGTTTTTATCGAGTCAGGACGTATCACAATTAGTGATGAAAGTTCATTTAATAAATACAAGGAAGAGGTTTTTTACAGGTAAATTAAGAAATTGTCACGAACATTTTTAACGTTTTTCGTATAAAGAAATTTTCATTTTATGCTCTCGCGAAAATAAACGTTTATTTATTCAACGATGTAAGAAATAATTCTTCCATGTCATGTTTTATGCTCATTTTAACATGTGCAGGAATTATATTTGTCGATATTTTACACCAATTTCTTTATATGCAATAAGTAGTTGTTAAGAATATCAGATAACCCTTACGTGGGATTAACATTTATATGTCAAATTACTTTTTTTTTCCATTTAAGCAAAGAATAATATAGCACTATGGCAGCAACTGTGCCATCTAATGACAAAATCAACGAAGTATTCTCGTAAGTATTAATATGTTTGTGTGTTTGCTTGTTTGTTTGTTTGATGGTTTTTAACGCCACTTTCAACAATATTTCAGTTATAGCGTGGTGGTCAGTTTTATTGGTGAAGGAAACCGGAGGACCCGGAGAAAACCAGCAACACAATGTTGTACTCCTCGCTTTGATCGAGATTCGAACTCACAAACATAACTGGTAATAGGCGCTGATTACATATATATAGCACTAGGAAATAGAAAATGCAAATATGCCCGGTAAAATGCAAATAATTAAAGATTACCAGTTATATTAGCGTTTACCAGTTAAATTAGCGAATTGTCTTGTTATATTTGCGTTTTACCTTTTAAATTTGCATTGTCGTGGCATTTTAGCGTTTTTCCTTTTAAATTTGCATTGTCGTGGCATTTTAGCGTTTTTCTTTTTAAATTTGCATTGTCATGGCATTTTAGCGTTTTTCCTTTTAAATTTGCATTGTCGTGGGATTTTAGCGTTTTTCCTTTTATATTTGCGTTTTTCCTTTTAGATTTGCATTGTCGTGGGATTTTAGCGTTTTTCCTTTTAAATTTGCATTGTCGTGGGATTTTAGCGTTTTTTCTTTTATATTTGCGTTTTTCCTTTTAAATTTGCATTGTCGTGAGATTTTAGCGTTTTTCCTTTTATATTTGCGTTTTTCCTTTTAAATTTGCATTGTCGTGGGATTTTAGCGTTTTTCCTTTTATATTTGCGTTTTTCCTTTTAAATTTACATTGTCGTGGGATTTTAGCGTTTTTCCTTTTAAATTTGCATTTTACCAGTTAAATCGCACGGTCATCTAAATCACCCGCTGAGTAGAGAGATTACGTAATACTGTAGTCGTCACTAGCTCATTGAATATGACGATCTATAGTATTATATTATCGTGTATCTCTACGTATTTATTTATTTATTTATTATTATTATTTATGTCATACTAGTCTGGCCCTTAATAAATTTAGTGTATTCAATACACAATAATCCATCAATTGTTGCGTATTTGATTTTCATGTCGTATTTTAACTTAATGTGATGTTTATTAAGAAATGTGACTTTAAATGTATTAAAATATTAACAAAGTGTGATACACGTACAGAATATGTATACTGTTGTCACTTCACTATTACTTGTTTTTGATTATCATGCGAGAAACACATTAACCTTGTATTACCTATGCTGAGACTATTTACTAAAAAATGAATTAAGTATATATTAAACTATCGGTCTCTATTAAGCTATTTATGTCTTGTTTTATAGCACAGGATTGCGTATGTACAGCCTCAAAGTTATTGTGCTTTAAAAGTTCTGATTATTGTAATGAGGCACCTTAATGAACAATAAATATTTTTGTTTATGATATAAAACAAATAATCATATCCCTATATAAACGCTGTAAAGCGAGAGACCATATTTTAATTTGAAATTTTGTATTCTTCAATAAATTAAGGCAAATAATTCCTGAAATAAGAAGTGAAAGGCGGGTTTACTTATTCTTATTTTCATTCTGAAAACGACAGGTACATTCACACGGTTCACTCAGCAGGGTACCTAATATTGCCAGGCAGAATATACAAGTGTCATCTTACATCCGATCGACGGGACTCTGACCGAATACATGAATACATGTGTCACAATCTTTGGCAATAATCAGAAACGCAATACACATTTTGTGACCATTTAACGGTACCCGTGACTAGAATAGGAGATGCAATACACATTTTAAAGGTTCTAATAGATGATCAAGTATACATGAGGAATGGGTGCATATTAATGCACACTGGCGGATCAAGGGGGTGCTCGACAATTTAGTAAAATTCGTGTATAAATTGGGTAAAAATTGGCAAACAAGAGCCTGGGTTCCCGTTTTCAAAACTGTTGGATCTGCGCCTGATGCAGCAGTGATTCTGGGGCTATTTTCACAAAAAATCTTAAGAATAACATTGATCGTAAGTTATATTGAATTGTTCATTTTTTTCTTGATTTGTTTTGTGCATCATCAGAATGATATAACAACAACCAAAATTATGAAGTAAAGCAGGGTGAACAGAGCAGGGTAGAACATTCTTCTTGCAAATCCCAAAAAGCAAAATAGACAAAAAACATTCATATGCAATTTTTCCTTATAAAAACAACAATCATATTTTTTATGACTATTCTGAGATTAATCAGAAGGGTCCGCCAGTTCGAAAGACTTTATTAAAATAAACAAAAAATGTTTTCTTTACGCAGACATATCATATGTTACGCTTTGTTCAAATCAGAAATAACCGTTATGAAAACAGATTAATGTTTTTACTGTTGGCAAGTAAGAATATTGTATTTCCATAAACAAATTATTATATTACGTAAGAGATGTACCCTGACGTTTTGTATAATATACTTTAAAAGTATTTATAATACGCATCGTCTGTAATTGTCAAATGAAAACTATTACAAATTATATGTTTACGTAATCCTCTCAATTTTATGGCTTCCTACCCCGTAACTTTCTGTGCTTTTAGCTAAGAAGCAGAGCTTATGTGTAGCTTTATTGTAGTGCATGAACGATCGATTACAAAGTGCGATCTTATAAATAATAGCATTAAAACAATTTTGCTCCGTAGCATAGGCCTATTTTTATTTCTTTACGAATTCATGGCATTGTTCCGATGTCTGTTCTTTTTTTTTCACATAATTTCGTAGTTTTCGAAAAAAGTCTTTTGTAAATGTGTCTCATTAAAGACGGATCGTTTTCTCCGATTCGTTTGCTTTGCCATAAGTATATAGAAACAAAACGTAAATCTGCAAAAAGTGATTGTGTAATAAATTCATAAAAGATGTTAAAGTTTGCTTTTAAAGACGCAAGTACCAAAAACAGTGAACCTACCTACTGAACCGTACTTTTTGTAATGCTAAAACTTTACTTCATTTAAAAAGTAGCTGGAAAAAAATCCAGAAGGGCTATATAAAATTGAACTATGTCGTCTGTCTCTCAGGCACCGGCTCTTCCTGTCATGTAGCTGTCATGGGGTCACTGATCGTACTTGTAAACAAAAGAGTTGACTGAAATGTGCCTGTTTCTTAAATAAAATACATGTCACTTTGCAGTGCATTGTGGTTTCAGCACTAAGAAAAACATCAAAAGTAAACACAATTTTGAAAGTGGTCATTTTCAAACATTCTGTTATTTTATTTAGATGTAATATGATTTGGTAGATGGCCAGAACCATGAAATTTTAAAACCAGCCATTTCCCGATTTTATATTCGTTTCCATCCCGTATATCGACCCTGTTTTTACTTCATACGAAAACAGATGACGCCATTTTACTGACAGCAAAAGTTGCCAGATAATCGAGAGTATATTAAAATACAAGAATGGCTTTAGAAACTATCTTATGTACAAAGAAATATTTAACTATGCATTCTTTGAAAATTCCAATCGTCATATGAATGAAGGGTTAACACTGTTAACCGCTATATCTGAAAATCGATAATAGCACGAAAACCGATAACACGATGCTAATAATCGAATATTCTTCTACATATTTTTGGACAGGAAGAGCTCAGATCACATACTCCATTCATTATTGTATTTTTATTCAATAAAATATTTTAAAAAGTTGTACTTCAATTTTCTATTTCATTAGTTAACGATATTTTTATTTATTTTTTGATAGCGTCACGTGTTTTGTTGGTTATGCATGTTGTTTCTTGATATCCTAGTTTTAGTAATATTTTGATCTCGGGGTGAAATTTAAATGTATAACAAGCTTGCTTGCTGTATTTATCCTTTCTTAAGAAAAGAATGTCATTATTCCTACAATGTTGCGTCAATTTATGTGTTTTCATCCGTATTTTTACATCCGACATTTTTTTTTATTGACATGTACAAGGTGACATAATATAGTCTCTGATCCATTCATGCACTTTGCTAATAAGTAATATTTTCTTTACAATAGTTTATTTTTGTTAATAAAATAGACGAATTATTGAATAACGATTTATATAAATGAAACGATTAAAAATGATTGCTAAAAAAAAGTGTTATTATTAAATACCCGGATATGTTTGGATAAGAGAATAGCATTCGGGTCATCGAGGGTCATGTAATTGTGAAATATGGTATTTGGACGAATACCTCCCCTTATATAGAGCCATGCTTCGAGCAACCAGAAATAATACTTTTTGTGATACTTTAGCCCTACAAGAAAAATCATCATATGAAAAAATACATACAAATATTGTAAAACAGTTTTAGGCCTTAAAAAAACTGCATGTAACATTTCGACATTATCAGAGTTGGGGCGACTCCCTATTGCTTCCTTTATTAAAACTCAAGTTATGATGTATTTTGTAAGAATAAATACTAATAATATAAACCCATTAATTAAAGAATCCCTTAATGTTTAATAAATCTTTACATGATGAAGGCTTCTACACATGGTATACTTTGGCATTAAATGTCTTTCAAGAATTTGATTTGGATGCTGAAGATTTTTCTAATATGGATAAGTGTTTCCATAAGATAAAAGTTCCATTTAAAAAAGAATTTAAAAAGGTTGTCCATAATAATTACATTCAGAAAACTAAAGACAAACTTTCAAAATTAACAGATAATTCACAACTTTATTTGTATAATAAAATAAAACATGATATTGTTTTGGAAGAGTATTTGATAAAGAAAAAAAACTTTAAAAATAGACAACTCATAGCTAAATTTCGGACAAGTGACCATTGTTTGCAAATTGAAGCTGGTCGATATATTAATATACCCCATCAACAAAGACTTTGCACTACTTGTAATATCTTAGAAGACGAATATCACTTTTTTTTAAATTGTCATTTAAACCAGCAACCTAGAAATTTACTAATAAATACTATTGAAAATAAATGTCCTTCTTTTACTAATATGTCACCCATGAATAGACTTGATTACATACTCAATCCAGCTTCACTCGCTCCGCCCCTTCTTAACCATTAAAATTTCACTTAATATACTCTAACTATAACTGGGCCTTGAGGGATACACGAAATCATAAAATTTTATTACTTTGGTATAAATTCATTACTTACAGCTCACTCCAATACAATATACACTTTAGCAGTAAACACAACAGGTGGTACACCTGAGGAAAAGGCCTCTAGGCATGTAACTCTTGTGGAGACAACAAAATGTGTTCTCTCTCTGAATTATAGAAAATTCAATTGTTTTACACTATTTCAACACATATTTTAATACAAGGCCTATAAAACAGATGCTTACAGAAGTGAATTTCATTTTTTTAAACGTTAAGCTTAACGTAAAATATTCATATGAATAATTTCTTAGCTCCGAGCTTTGCTTTCAGATGCATACAAATCTATGTTTTACACTGTATTAGCGAATATTTAAAAAAAATATCCATATACATATTTTTTTTTATCGAAAACTAGGCCGTAATAAATTACAGAGTTATCGAAGCGAATCATGATTAAGTTGGATATAATGTCGCACAATAGGCTACCCGATTTGTAAGGCTTGAAGTAATTTACCATATAACAATATGTTCGTATTGATGAACGGTAAGGCCACTAAAATGCATCAATCGCCTGTAAAATAAATAAACATAAATTATAATGTTGAATCTCCGTGAAAATATTAAACGTTTACATTTAAATCAACATCAAATTGAAATAAATATGAGTGCATAGTTCTAGATCCTGAAAAACAAAATCAAGAAAAAAAATATGCATAACTACTGTAAAATACACAACGATTGTTGGATTATTGTGTATTGAATAGCTAAAGTTATTATCATCCAGAATGGTACTAATAAATAAACAATAATATAATACTATTATAGATTGTTCTTATATTTATCAGGGAATTATATAAACATTTGAAGAATTTGAAGAAAATCCTGTATTTATTGATCAATCTAATTAACTGACAAAATAGTGTTTACGTGTAAATTGCATATTTCTGTGGGATCGGACAAGGGCGCGTAAATTACGTATACGGCGTTTACATAGGATTATGATTATTTGTTTTATATCATAAACAAAAATATTTATTGTTCATTAAGGTGCCTCATTACAATAATCAGAACTTTTAAAGCACAATAACTTTGACGTTGTACATACACAATCCTTTGCTATAAAACAAGACATAAATAGCTTAATAGAGACCGATAGTTTAATATATACTTAATTCATTTTTTAGTAAATAGTCTCTGCATAGGTATTACAAGATTAATGTATTTCTCGCATGATAAACAAGTAATAGTGAAGTGACAACAGTATAAGTATTCTGTACGTGTATCACACTTTGCTAATATTTTAATACATTTAAAGTCACATTTCTTAATAAACATCGCATTAAGTTAAAATACGACATGAAAATCAAATACACAACAATTGATGGATTATTGTGTATTGAATACACTAAATTTATTAAGGGCCAGACAAGTATGACATAAATAATAATAATAAATAAATAAATAAATAAATACGTATAGATACACGATAATATAATACTATAGATCTTCATATTCAATGAGCTAGTGACGACTACAGTATTACGTAATCTCTCTACTCAGCGGGTGATTTAGATGACCGTGCGATTTAACTGGTAAAGTGCAAATTTAAAAGGAAAAACGCTAAAATCCCACGACAATGCAAATTTAAAAGGAAAAACGCAAATATAAAAGGAAAAACGCTAAAATCCCACGACAATGCAAATTTAAAAGGAAAAACGCAAATATAAAAGGAAAAACGCTAAAATCCCACGATAATGCAAATTTAAAAGGAAAAACGCTAAAATGCCACGACAATGCAAATTTAAAAGGAAAAGCGCAAATATAAAAGGAAAAACGCTAAAATGCCACGACAATGCAAATTTAAAAGGAAAAACGCTAAAATCCCACGACAATGCAAATTTAAAAGGAAAAACGCTAAAATGCCACGACAATGCAAATTTAAAAGGTAAAACGCAAATATAACAAGACAATTCGCTAATTTAACTGGTAAGCGCTAATATAACTGGTAATCTTTAATTATTTGCATTTTACCGGGCATATTTGCATTTTACCGGGCATATTTGCATTTTCTATTTCCTAGTGTAGGTAGTTGTAAATTCAACTTCCATACACTCACGGCCACGACCCCCCCCCCCCCCCCCCACACCCCGTAAGTAAGTATTAATATAATTAGGTCATCAGTGCTTTAAACGTCAAACCTGTTATCTCAGAAATTCGTGAATTATTAGATTTTTGCTATTTCTACGTTCATGCAATAAAACAAAATTACTGTCATTTTGTAGTCAAGCAGGCAAGATGTCTAAATAAACGTTAGGGAATACCAAAGGGGCAATACAAAAATGACCATCCAGAAAAAACTGGCAACATAGGGTACACAAGAGGAAGAAAAACAAATCAAAGACACAATGTGTTGGACATCATTATACGCAAACAAACACAAATAACGTAAATTTAATGATATGCTCCCTCCTACAAACAACTGGAGGTAAAGACGAACCGAACATCGTTTCTATGCGGAAATCGTAGCGGACATCACAACACGGAATTCAGAACGTAAAGACACACAATATGACAGAACAAAAATCAAAAACAATGGGCAACACGGACCCCACCAAATAACAACAACCTAAAAGAAAACCTGATATATACTTTTCAAAAAAAGAAACGCTTAACCTACTATTATTTTTCAAAATGCAAATTCTGCGATTTACCAGGTAAAATTAAATGGGCAATTTAATCATTGAATTTTTAAATGTAAGTTTTAAATTTTAAATGCCTGTTTATTAGATTTGTCTCTCTGTCACATGTGCACAGCGCCTCTGAAAAATGAATATCCCATGTATCGCACCGAAAATTAGGTAACTTTTTTCACGGGTATTTCGTGGTTAATTAAACTATTAAACTAAAGCGTATAAAAGGACCAAGTTTGAAGCTTGACTTCTATTACTAAGTTGATATGCTGCCATGCCAAGAATAGACCCTGCCACTCGAAATATCGCTATCGGTCGTCTCCAAACTGGAGAGTCCCAAAATGAGGTAGCACGAACTCTGAATGTTAACCAGAGCACCATTTCCAAGCTATGGAACAGATTCCAACAAATTGATTCAACGAATGACTCCCAAAGGAGTGGAAGACCTCGCATAACTACTCCTGGGCAAGATCGATACATCCGGGTCTTTTATCTACGGAATCGAACCGTTACCGCATCAACCACTACCACCGGAATACCTGGATTGCGAAGAATCAACTCATCAACAGTCCGCAACCGGCTTCGACAGCATGGCATTAGACACAGAAGGCCGTATTTCGGAGCGGTATTGATGCCGTTACACAAACGTGAAAGAGTCCGTTCGTGCAACAGATTAAGGGGCTGGACATTCCGAAACTGGCGAAGAATTTGGTTCAGCGACGAGTCTCGTTTTCTGCTGCAGAAACATGATGGCAGAATACGTGTAAATAGACACCGGAATGAACATTTCTCTTCCTCCTGTGTTCAGGAAGTGAATAGCTTCGGTGGAAGTAGTGTCATGATGTGGGCTGCTATCTCAAATGACCGCAAAACAAACCTAGTGGATGTCCCGGGCAATTTAACGGCTGTAAGATACAGGGACGAAATTAACCAACCTCATCTCATGCACGTAATTGACAGAGGGTGTTATTCCAACAGGACAACGCTAGGCCACACACAGCGCGTGTAGCAATGGACTACCTTGCGCAGAACAACATAAATTTGCTTCCATGGTCTTCCAAGTCGCCGGACTTGAATCCCATTGAACACCTATGGGATCAACTGGATAAACCTGTGCGCCAAGGACAACCTCCGCCGCAAACCCTCGATCAACTTCGTCAAATGTTGCAACAGGAATGGCGAACAATACCAAGAAACAATGTGATAAATTTGATTGAGTCTATGCCGAGGAGGTGCAGAGCAGTGTTGGCCACGCGTGGTAGTCATACACGGTACTAACTTTAACGTGACCGGAAGTGTGCTGAACTGTGATAAACGGACTTTTTTTTACTTATCCTCTGAAGTATGCACTGTTGATTTTTCAATAATAAACATTCTGAGTCGATATCTAAAAGTGTATCTGAAAAATTATGATTTAAAATACATGTATTAAAATATCTAAAATCCCCTTATGCGTTTCTTTTTTTAGCAGAGTGTATATTAAATTGCATGATGTCCAATTCAAAGTTTACAGTTCTTAAATAATCTAATTATTAACAAAGAATAAGTTCTCCTCCCTCGAGCGTAGGTGATCTTAGCCGATGTTTGCTATTCTATTTAGGCTTTTTGGTTTGGTTGTTCCTAAAGATTTAACGTATTTGGTTTTCCAAATCTGCAAACATTACACATAAAATAAAGATCGAGTAATACAAACCCCACTAAAAACCGGGGTGAACTTATAATATAGAATGTTTCCCATGTGACCCGTAGTGCAGATCCCCGCCCCCCCCCCCCAGATCTCCCATACCGCTAGATATCGGTAAAGGGTACAGGGGTGAATGTACGCCATAATTGGAAGTCATTTTGTGCCGCATGAACACTTCGACAATATTATTTCCACCTCTTACGAAAACGTTGCCGAAGTGTTTGAGAGTTTGACAACAAACCTTTGATGAACGATGAACACAACCTTGCTTAGTGGACATTTAAGGGCATTTGACCCACTATCACATTTAATATTATCCTTACAATAACTAATGCTATAAGGAAAAACTTACCTTCAAACGGCACAACATGGCTTCCCATTATGACGTACATTCACCCCCCTGGGGAAATGAGTGAGAAATGGTTATAATCAGATTGATTTTGATGTTTATAGGAAAGGAATAGGGAGTGATATGGTATGGCTTCTGAACGAAACAGACTTAACTGGTGACAAGAATGTGGAGGTGTACGATAAACTAGGAGTATCGTACGAAGAGGTAAGATTTCAGGGTGAGATAACATGAAAAAAAACCACGCTGTCGGAACAATTCCAAAAATACCACACTGTCGGAACAGTTCTAAAATACCACACTGTCGGAATAATTCTAAAATACCACACTGTCGGAACAGTTCTAAAATACCACCCTTCAAAACAATTCCAAATATTCAACACTCTCGAAACAGTTCTAAAATACCACACTGCCGGAACATTTCTAAGATACCATACTGTCGGAACAGTTCTAAAATGCCACACTGTCGGAACGGTTCTAAAATACCACATTGGCTTAAAAATACCAAATTACCACATTGTCGGAACAATGCCAAAATCAAATTTCAAATTCGTAGAAAGAGGCAAAACCGGTTCACCTAACAAACAAATAAATGACCGTTCATTTTCTTGACTGCAAATGTTCCATCTTTCTAAAATAAAAAAAAATAAATAAAAAAAAAGCAACAAAACAAAACGGACTAGTACAATACACAAAAAGAATAGAATAATGAAATAAAGATATTAATAAACCGTACAAATGCTATACATAGCAAGTATTTCAAGTCACAGAGTGCAAAACAAAGACAAAACACAAATGTGCAAATAAGCCAACACATCATAGTGTAATCATTTTAATTTGCATTTTCTAAAAGGCAAACGTTGATATCTGTTGCTTAAATCTACAGTGAAATCTTTGTTACAGTATATGAAGATGGTTGACAGTCAAAGCCCAAAAATATGTGGAGAAACTGTAGCAAAGTATATTACAGAAAACAGGGAGAATGTGGAAATATTAGACATAGGAGCGGGTACAGGGTTAGTTGGTGATACCGTAAGTAGATATAAGAGCGGGTACAAGGTTAGTTGGTGATACCGTAAGTAGATATAGGAGCGGGTACAGGGTTAATTGGTGATACCGTAAGTATATATAGGACAGGGGACAGGGTTATAGGAGCGGGTACTTGATTAGATGGCGATAACGTAAGTAGATAAAGGAGCGAGTACAGGATTAATTGGTGATTCCGTGAGTAGATATAGGAGCGGGTTCACGGTTAGTTGGTGATACTGTAAGTAGATATAGGAGCGGGTACAGCGCTAGTTTGTGATACCGTAAGGAGATATAGGAGCGGATACAGGGCTAGTAGGTGATACTGTAATTAGATATAGGAACGGGTAACGGATTAGATGGTGATACTGTAAGTAGAAATAGGAACGTGGTACATTGTTTGTTGGTGATACGGTCAGTAGATATAGGAGTGGGTACAGGGTTAGTTGGTGATACCGTAAGTAGATATTGGAGCGGGTACAGGGTTAGTTGGTGATACAGTAAGTAGATATAGGAGTGGGTACAGGGTTAGTTGGTGATATCGTAAGTAGATATAGGAGCGGGTACAGGGTTAGTTGGTGATACCGTAAGTAGATATAGGAGTGGGTACAGAGTTAGTTGGTGATAAAGTAAGTAGATATAGTAGCGGGTACAGAGTTAGTGGGTCAAGCAGTAAGTAGATATAGGAACGGGGACAGGGTTAGTTGGTGATACCGTAAGTAGATATAGGAGTTGGTACAGGGTTAGTTGGTGATACAGTAAATAGATATAGGAGTGGGTACAGAGTTAGTTGGTGATAAAGTAAGTAGATATAGTAGCGAGT
Organism: Bathymodiolus septemdierum; assembly: GCA_963383655.1. Lineage (NCBI taxonomy): Eukaryota > Metazoa > Mollusca > Bivalvia > Mytilida > Modiolidae > Bathymodiolus > Bathymodiolus septemdierum. Next base: position 30,451,750 of record OY726531.1, read on the forward strand.
ACAGAGTTAGTAGGTGATACTGTAAGTAGATATAGGAGAGAGTACAGGATTATTTAATGATACCGTAAGTAGATATAGCAGCGGGTAGCGGGTGAGTAGGTGATACTGAAAGTAGATATAGGACCGAGTACCGGGTTAATTGGTGATACCGTAAGTAGATAAAGGAGTAGGTATAGGGCTAGTTGGTGATATCGTAGGTATATATAGGAGCGGGTACAGGTTAGTTGGTGATACCGTATGTAGATATATGAACGGGTACATGATTAGTTGGTGATACTGTAAGTATATATAGGAGCGAGTACAGGGTTAGTTGGTAATACCGTAAGTAGAAATAGGAACGTGGTACATTGTTTGTTTGTGATACCGTAGGTAGATATAGGAGTGGGTGCAGGATTAGTTGGTGATACTGTAAGTAGATATATGAGCGGGTACAGGGTTAGTTGGTGATACCGTAAGTAGATATTGGAGCAGGTACAGGGTTAGTTGGTGAGACGGTAAGTAGACATAGGAGTGGGTACAGGGTTAGTTGGTGATACGTAAGTAGATATAGGAGCGGGTACAGGGTTAGTTGGTGATACCGTAAGTAGATATAGGAGTGGGTACAGGGTTAGTTGGTGAGACAGTAAGTAGATATAGGAGTGTGTACATGGTTAGTTGGTGATACCGTAAGTAGATATAGGAGCGGGTACAGGGTTAGTTGGTGATACCGTAAGTAGATATTGCAGCAGGTACAGAGTTAGTGGGTGATACCGGAAGTAGATATAAGAGCGGAACAGGGTTAGTTGGTGAGACAGTAAGTAGATATAGGAGTGGGTACAGGGTTAGTTGGTGATACTCTAAGTATATATAGGAGCGGGTACATGGTTAGTAGGTGATACTCTAAGTAGATATATGAGCGGGTATAGGGTTAGCTGGTAATACCGTAAATAGATATAGGAGTGGGTACAGGTTTATTTGGTGATACCGTATGTAGATATAGGAGTGGGTACATGATTAGTTGGTGATACCGTAAGTAGATATAGGAGCGGGTACATGATTAGTTGGTGATATCGTAAGTATATATAGGAGCGAGTAAAGGGTTAGTTGGTAATACCCTATTTAGAAATAGGAACGTGGTACATTGTTTGTTGGTGATACCGTAAGCAGATATAGGAGCGGGGACATGGTTAGTTGATGATACCGTAAGTAGATATAGGAGCGGGTACAGGGTTAGTTGGTGATACAGTAAGTAGATATAACAGTGGGTACAGGGTTAGTTGGTGATACGTAAGTAGATATAGGAGCGGGTACAGGGTTAATTGGTGATACAGTAAGTATATATAGGAGTGGGTACATTATTAGTTGGTGATATCGTAAGTATATATAGGAGCGAGTACAGGGTTAATTGGTGATATCGCAAGTAGATATAGGAGCGGGTACAGGGTTAGTTGGTGATACAGTAAGTAGATATAGGAGCAGGGTCATGGTTAGTTGGTGATACCGTATGTAGATATAGGAGCGGGTACAGGGCTAATTGGTGATACGTAAGTATATATAGGAGTGGGTACATTATTAGTTGGTGATACCGTAAGTAGATACAAGAACGGGTACATGATTATTTGATGATACGTAAGTAAATATAGGAGTGGGTACAGGGTTAATTGGTGTTATCGTACGTAGATATAGGAGTGGGTACAGGGTTAATTGGTGATACTGTAAGTAGATATAGGAACGGGTACATGATTAGTTGGGGATACCGTAAGTAGATATAGGAGTGGGTACAAGGTTAGTTGGTGATACCGTAAGTAGATATAGGAGTGGGTACAGGATTAGTTTGTGATACAGTAAGTAGATATAGGAGCGAATACAGGGTTAATTGGTGATATTGTAAGTAGATATAGGAGCGGGTACATGATTAGTTGGTGATACCGTAAGTAGATACAGGAGCGGGTACATGGTTAATTGGTGATCCCGTAAGTAGATATAGGACCGGGTACATGGTTAAATGGTGATACCGTAAGTAGATACCGAAGGGGTATATGGTTAATATGTGATACCATAAGTAGATATAGGAGCGAGTACATGGTTAATTGGTGATACAGTAAGTAGATATAGGAGCGGGTACAGGGTTAATTGATGATACCATAAGTAGATATAGGAACGGGTAAAGGGATAGATGGCGATACCGTAAGTAGATATAGGAGCGAGTACAGGGATAGTTGGTGATACCGTAAGTAGATATAGGAGCGGGTACATGGTTAACTGGTCATACCGTAAGTAGATAGAGGAGCGGGTACAGAGTTAATTGCTGATACCGTAAGTAGACATAGGAACGGGTACTGGGATAGATGGTGATACCGTAAGTAGAATATAGGAGCGAGTACAGGATTAATTGCTGATACCGTAAGTGGACATATGAGCGGGTACAGGGTTAGTTGGTGACAATGTAAGTAGATATAGGAGCGAGTACAGGGTTAATTGGTGATACCGTAAATTGACATAGGAGAGGGTACAGGGTTAGGTGGTGACAATGGAAGTAGATATAGGAGCGGGTACAGGGTTAATTGCTGATACCGTAAGTAGGCATAGGAGTGGGTACAGGGTTAGTTGGTTATACAGTAAGTATATAAAGGAGCGAGTACAGGGTTAATTGGTGATACCGTAAGTTGACATAGGAGAGGGTACAGGGATAGTTGGTGATACCGTACGTAGACATAGGAGCGCGTGCAGGATTAGTTGGTGATACTGTAAGTAGACATAGGAACGGGTACAGGGTTAGTTGGTGATACTGTAAGTAGATATAGGATCTGGAATAGGGTTATTGGGTGATACTGTAAGTAGATATAGGAGTGGGTACAGGGTTAGTGGGTGATACCGGACGTAGAGATAGGAGTTGGTACAGGGTTAGTTGGTAATACTGTAGGTAGTCCGAACAACGTGTAAAGAGTTAGCTGATGAAGATACCGAAGCAGTAATCAGTAGCCGTATGTTTAAGGACAGACAATGCAATGGCCAAAAAAACGAACAAAAGAACAAACAATGATTGAGAAAACACTTCAGAGAAAACCAACGATTGAATAAGAAGAACCCCAGACAATGGAGATGAACTCAGGTGCTACTACCGTCGTATTATTGTTAAAAGACACACACATCACGTGATATGGAAATCGTGTTAAGCACTAAGCAATATACGTAAATAAATACAAATAATACTGTAATTCATTCCTTTCATTCGTCTCAGCCAATGTTAAAATGCATGTTTGTTCACCCTACTTCCTAAATGTAACGTACTACCGTTCAACCTACTTCCTAAATGTAATATACTACCATGCATCATACTTCCTAAATGTAATGTACTACCATTCACCATACTTCCTAAATGTAATGTACTACCATTCACCATACTTTCTAAATGTAATGTACTACCATTCACCCTACTGCCTAAATGTAATGTACTACCATTCTCCCTACTTCCTAAATGTAATGTGCTACCATTCACCCTACTTCTTACATGTAATGTACTAACATTCACCATACTTTCTAAATGTAATGTACTACCAATCACCCTACTGCCTAAATGTAATTTACTACCATTCACCCTACTTCCTAAATGTAATGTGCTACCATTCACCCTACTGCCTAAATGTAATGTACTACCATTCACCATACTTCCTAAATGTAATGTGCTACCATTGACCCTACTTCCTACATGTAATGTACTAACATTCACCATACTTTCTAAATGTAATGTACTATCAATCACCCTACTGCCTAAATGTAATGTGCTACCATTCATCCTACTTTCTAAATATAATGTACTATCATTCACCATACATACTAAATGTAATGTACTACCATTCACCATACTGCCTAAATGTAATGTGCTACCATTCACCCTACTGCCTAAATGTAATGTACTACCATTCACTCTACTTCCTAAATGTAATGTGCTACCATTCATCCTACTTTCTAAATATAATGTACTACCATTCACCCTACTTTCTAAATGTAATGTACTACCATTCACCCTACTTCCTAAATGTAATGTACTACCATTCACCCTACTTTCTAAATGTAATGTACTACCATTCACCCTACTTCCTAAATGTAATGTACCACCATTCACCCTACTTCCTAAATGTAATGTACTACCATTCACAATGCTTCCTAAATTTAATATACTACTATTCACACTACTTTCTAAATGTAATGTACCACCATTCACCATGCTTTCTAAATGTAATGTATTACCATTCACCCTACTTTCTAAATATAATGTACTACCATTCACCCTACTTTCTAAATGTAATGTACTACCATTCACCCTACTTTCTAAATGTAATGTACTACCATTCACCCTACTTCCTAAATGTAATGTACTACCATTCACCCTACTTCCTAAATGTAATGTACTACCATTCACCATACTTCCTAAATGTGATATACTACCATTCACCATACTTCCTAAATGTAATATACTACCATTCACCATACTTCCTAAATGTAATATACTACCATTCACCCTACTTCCTAAATGTAATGTACTACCATTCACCCTACTTCCTAAATGTAATGTACTACCATTCACCATACTACCTAAATGTAATATACTACCATTCACCATACTTCCTAAATGTAATGTACTACCATTCACCATACTTCCTAAATGTAATATACTACCATTCATCCTACTTCCTAAATGTAATGTACTACCATTCACCCTACTTTCTAAATATAATGTACTACCATTCATCCTACTTCCTAAGTGTAATATACTACCGTTCACCCTACTTCCTAAATATAATGTAACACCGTTCACCATGCCTAATTAATTACTGTATTTCCAATGACCCTACTAGAAAAACGGGCAGTTTCTTAGCATTGCTTCATACATGTAGAAACAAGCATGTCCTTTGTTACAATCTGTTTGATGAATGGTTATTGTGTTTAAAAATATTTTTAAACACCATAACTCCTAATTTTCCCGTTCCTTTCCTCATTCACGACTTATTGCCGGGTTTGCAGCTAGATTAACACGACGGGTGCCACTAGTGGAACAGGAACTCCTTGACCTTCCGGAACACCTGAGTTCACCTCCAGTTTTAGTGGAATTCGTGCTACTCGATCTTTAGCTTTATTTGTATGTTTTGTAGATCGTTGTTTGTCCTTTTGTATTTTTTCTTTTGGCCTTTGTGTTGTCTGTTCTTCTTCGATATACGGTTTTTGATTGCCCCTTTGGTATCTTCAAGCTCTTTTTATTTAATGGTAATTAAAATACCTTTGGGTATCTCATCTTATGCTCATATATTCAGTAGTCAGATTGGCCCTGACATGGTATATTGAATATATTCATCATCTTTCTAGAATATATAATTCATCAAAGCTAAGGACAATTTCCTTCGGGCATTCGTAACCGGAGATGATTTTGGCTCTCCTCATTAGACTATTTGGCTTACTTACTTCCCATTGATTGGTTTTCTAATATTTTGGTCGTGAAAGTACCTGATGAAGGTTATTTCAGAAAAGAAAAGCGTCATGTTCACTACATTAGTTGACTTTCCAATGTTTTGGCTATGAGTGTATCTGATGAAGGTTATTTCAGAAACGTGTCGTGTGCACTAAATCAGGTATTTGCATGTACGTATTTATAGCTATTGCTTACCTTTACAGTTGTATCAGCATGGCTTTAGGTTAATTGATGGATTAGATCCTTCAAAGGGCATGCTCGAAGTGGCAGAGAAAAAAAAGAAATATCGAACGTTATATTGTGAGTTCTTCACACCAGAACCAACGAGTTTAAAAGAAAGTAAGTAGAAATTATTATCTTAAAAAGTGTGAAGATACCAAAGGGGTAATCAGAAGTTGTACGTCTGAGAAAGATAGACAACACAATGGCCAAAAGAAAAAGGGAAAAAAGACGAACACCATCCACAAAACACTACAAAGAAAACTAAATACTGAGCTACACTAATGCCCTAAAAACCAAGGGGTGAACACACGTGGTCCGGAAGGGCAGGCAGTTCCTAATCCACTAGTAGCACCCGTCATGTACTCTTGGTACAATCACCGGTGAAATGTCATGAATGATGAAAGGATGGAATTGTGATACTTTTTACCTTACACATATTTATTGTCAAACAAATACAGACAATGGATCAGACACAAGTTATAAACTAGGTCTTCTCCGTTATATATAAATCATTAAGTAGACAAAACAATGTATTACAAAAACATAGCATTACTTCGTTCAAGATTATTTGAGAAAAATGACATTATACTGCAAGATATATTGTGATTGATATTGATTCGTTGCCGTCAGATGAGTTAGTGGTGCATAAACATTAGACAAATTTTTGAGTGTCTAGTATGTATTTCTGAACAGCTGCAAAAAGTGAGCAGTTGGCATCATATGCAAAATCTGAATTTCCATACAATATATTGTTAAGGGATATATCTAACCCAAGATCTCTAATATTGTTCAACATTACCTTTCTCTGATTTACAAACAGTTTACAGTGTAGGAAGTAGTGTTTTGTGATTACATTTGTAATGACAGTAACGGGAACATGTCAGTTGTCGCACAGTGATGACGTCAACTTTAAGGGTCATACCATCCATCTATGCTGGATATGTTGTACCATCCTTACAATATAAATAGTGTACGATATCCTATAAGTGTTAAAGCAACCATTGCTCGTTTTTTATCCGTTTTCTCGTGGCCATTGTATACCATTCCCTTCAATATACCCTTTATTATTTTCAAGCTTTTAGTCACCAAATAAACCTGGAATTCAGGAAAGACAGGAATAAATTAGAAAGAAACATATCCGTTATCAATAGGAATGCTTTCTTATTAAATGTATAATTACAGCGAGGGCATATGTGTTCCTAGATATATGATGCACATGTTGCCTTTGATTTTGAAATATAATGTGTCATTGTCTTGAACAATTTGAGTAGTACCATGCTTACTCCATATATAATGTTTACACAATGTAAATACCAATTGATATAAGAAGAGGTAGAATATACCAAAATCAGGAATCGTAATTTGAAGGACGAGCAAAATAACCAAGGAAAACTGAAAACTGGACAACACGAAACCGGGGGTGAACTCCATTAGTGGCACCCAGTGCCGGATTTAGGACAAATGAGGCCCTATGCCAGTTAATTTATGAGGCCCCTTACTTGGGCCGTGAAGGAGGTAGACTCAGTAGGCCTACACAGGCAATCAGGCATACATGCTGAGGAAATTTAGGAATAGTTAAAATATTAAAATTGCACCACATAAGGAAAAATCCATCGTAAAAACATTTCTTTGGCAAGAAGATGGACCCCCTGGCCAACAGGGCCCTGTAATGAAGCACACCTATGTACAATGGTAAATCCGGCACTGGTGGCACTCGCCGTGTTACTCGTATTATAAAACCGTTAACTCATGATTGTGGGAAAGACCGGAGTGAATTACAACAAACGGAACATATCTGTTATCATGTATGACACAGATATGCTGTAACGGTTTATCCCGACATGAACGTTAAAAGAGAACATATACTGTCTAATAACGTTACCACGATTATTTCAAACATAAGTAAGTCGGTACACCATAGATTTTCTACATTATTAAGAAGATTTTGAAGATACCAAATGCATAATTAGAATCCGTAAATTGAAGAACAGACATCACAATGGCCAAATATATATATATATATATATATATGGCGTTGGAGACCCCATGACCTCCTATCAATCGTATTTCAAAGAACATAAATATGTGTAAGAAATCGGCTCTTTCGTCATAGTAAAAAATCGTATGATATGCCATAATAAGACACCCATTTAGAAACTTGAAATATGAAACTTATTATTTTTATCATTTATCTTGAGTTCAATGTGATATTTATTACCTATGAAAACACAACACGAGTTTGAAGATACCAAAGGGGTTATCAGAACCGTAAATCAAAGAAGGACAGACAACACAATGACCAAAAGACAAAGTACGAAAGGACAAACAACGGTCTATAAAACATACACCTAAAACTAAAGATCGAGTAACACGAACCTCACTAAAAACCGGGGTGAGCTCATGTGATCTGGAAGGATAAGATTTAAGTTTATATCTTTTTCAGATAGCTACGACGCCATTTGTATGTCAGCAGCTATTGGAGGTGGAGACATACCAACGAACTCTGTATATCAAATGCTACGTCTTACAAAACCAGGTCTGTTAGTCAAGTTAAATGCAACGTTTGTATTTCTATATGGACTTTAAGCAAAGTTTACGGCTATGTTTTTACCAAGACTCCGAGGTTACGAAGTAGAATCTAGTATCTGCACTTACGGATACAACCCTCCACAAGAGTCCACTAGGCGTGTTGTGGGAATGAAATGTATAATCATGCTTACTAACCTTTTGTCTTTTATCTCTTAGTTCTAAATCTGTACGGAAATACAGATAAAATGAACTGATATGAATACATGAATAAAACTAACCTCGAATGTCTCCCATGGCTAATACAAAAACAAGCATTTAATAACACAGAAATTTGATTAGTGACTTCTTTTTTCTTTTGTGTCCTCTTTCTGACCTACAGTGAATATGGTTGTGTATATGTAAATTAACAAGAAATCGTCCATGTTACTTGAACCAAAATATAATACTTTACAACAAGTACACTGACTGGACAATTAAAGTTAATTTTATCACTTCTTATAATGTAGATATCACTCCACGATTCATTGACATACAAGTTGTTGAAAAATTTAATAAAAAACATGAATAATGATGAAAACGGAACAGAGCAGAAACATAAACAAAACAGCAACAAGAAAGAACAAAATAAAGAAAATAATCAGAACCACATAATTAAAACAAAAACAAAACAGGCCAAAGAAAATTAAATGTAATAAAAAAAGTAATAATAAAAAAAGTATAAAGCCAAACAAAACAACCAAGCAAAAATATCAAACAAAACTAATCAAAACAGAGCAAAATAAAACTAGCAAAACAAAACAAAGCCACAGCAAAAAAAATGAAAAAAAAATGAAAAAAAAAGATATGCAAAAAACAAGAAACTTGATAATTAAAAACCAACAAACAAATATAATATAAGATGAAAAAAAGTGTCAATTTTGAAAAGGGGAGAAAATTATTTTTAAGAAATATTAATATGTTTTGCAGGTGGTATACTATGTTTAATCAGCAAGAAAGTAACACTACAAGAAATTTTACCATATATGGAAAAATTAGAAAAAGAGAAAAAAGTGAAAAAAATAGATAGATTTGAAACTGAGGAATACAGTAACAGGTACTGCGGATTGGTTCTGGTGTACAGAGTTATATGAATGTTACATATACTACATGTTGTACTTTTGGTTCTGTTTTAGAGTCATGTGACTTTTAGGAATGTAATACCAGTGGTAATAAATTAGTTCATGGTTGTTGTTTTTTGACATTATGTCATATTGACAGCCAAATATAGCATTATATTATTCAATTAAATTAACATTAAAACAATTTCTATTAGCTTTGTTTGTTTTATTTAAACATGTAAGACTTACCCTTGTATATATTTATGTTTTTTTTTACTCTCGCGTATAGTGGCGGATCCAAGGGGAGTGTTCCGAGCGTTGCTACCCTCTTTTTTCGTGGTATGTTTTTTTAAAATACGACGAAAATTTAAGAAAAACGAAAATATACTGGCAAGCAGATCGCATCGAATCATCTTTATGTCACATGATCTCTTCTGAACACAACATTGATCCGCGCATGAGTTATGTAGCGATTAGTAATAACTAGTTATTGTGTATTGAAAATGCATATACTGGGTGATACAGTATAACCTCCTTCTGAAGTCGAAGGGACCAATGATTCATGGAGCTATCCAGTACAAACTTTTATTTCATGAAGGTTTTGTTCCCTTAGAATCGATGTTAACACAGATATGGATCTATGTGTCACACATGAGCATATTTCATACAGCTATCAGTACCATGTGATTATAATGGATACCGTTCTATGAGTAACAGATAAATACGTTTGATACGGTGCTATTCATATCATGTGAGCGTGATTGATACGGTTTTGCGAGCTACATGTGAATATGATTGGTACGGTTGTATGGGTAACGTGTTAACATGATTGATACGGGTCTATGAGTGATATGTGAACATGATTGATACGGTTATATGTGTGATATGTTAACATGATTGATACGGTTCTATGAGTGATATGTAAACATGATTGATACGGGTCTATGAGTGATATGTGAACATGATTGATACGGGTCTATGAGTGATATGTGAGCATCATTGATACGAATCTATGAGTGATATGTTAATATGATTGGTACGGGTCTATGAGTGATATGTGAACATGATTGATACGGATCTATGAGTGATATGTGAACATGATTGATACGAGTCTATGAGTGATATGTGAACATGATTGATACGGGTCTATGAGTGATATGTGAACATGATTGATACGGGTCTATGAGTGATATGTGAACATGATTGATACGGGTCTATGAGTGATATGTGACATGATTGATACGGGTCTACGAGTGATATGTGAACATGATTGATACGGGCCTATGAGTGATATCTGAACATGATTTATACGCGTCTATGAGTCATATGTTAATATGATTGGTACGGGTCTATGAGTGATATGTGAACATGATTGATATGGGTCTATGAGTGATATGTGAACATGATTGCTTCGGGTCTATGAGTGATATGTCAACATGATTGCTATGGGTCCATAAGTGATATGTGAACATGATTGATACGGATCTATGAGTGATATGTGAACATAATTGATACGGGTCTATCAGTGATATGTGAACATGATTAATACGGGTGTATGAGTGATATGTGAACATGATTGGTACGGGTCTATTAGTGATATGTGAACATGATTGATACGGGTCTATGAGTGATATGTGAACATGATTGATACGGGTCTATGAGTGACGTGTGAACATGATTGATACGGGCCTATGAGTGATCTGTGAACATGATTGATACGGGTCTATGAGTGATATGTGAACATGATTGATACGCGTCTATGAGTCATATGTTAATATGATTGATACGGGTCTATGAGTGATATGCGAACATGATTGATACGGGTCTATGAGTGATATGTGAACATGATTGCTTCGGGTCTATGAGTGATATGTGAACATGATTGCTTCGGGTCTATGAGTGATATGTGAACATGATTGATATGGGTCTATGAGTGATATGTGAACATGATTGATATGGGTCTATGAGTGATATGTGAACATGATTGATACGGGTCTATGAGTGATATGTCAACATGATTGCTTCGGGTCTATGAGTGATATGTGAACATGATTGCTTCGGGTCTATAAGTGATATGTCAACATGATTGCTTCGGGTCTATGAGTGATATGTGAACATGATTGATATGGGTCTATGAGTGATATGTGAACATGATTGATATGGGTCTATGAGTGATATGTGAACATGATTGATACGGGTCTATGAGTGATATGTCAACATGATTGCTTCGGGTCTATGAGTGATATGTGAAGATGATTGATATGGGTCTATGAGTGATATGTGAACATGATTGCTTCAGGTCTATGAGTGATATGTCAACATGATTGCTATGGGTCCATAAGTGATATGTGAACATGATTGATACGGATCTATGAGTGCTATGTGAACATAATTGATACGGGTCTATCAGTGATATGTGAACATGATTAATACGGGTCTATGGGTGATATGTGAACATGATTGATACGGGTCTATTAGTGATATGTGAACATGATTGATACGGGTCTATGAGTGATATGTGAACATGATTGATACGGGTCTATGAGTGACGTGTGAACATAATTGATACGGGTCTATGAGTGAAATGTGAACATGATTGATACTGGTCTATGAGTGATATGTGAACATGATTGATACGGGTTTATGAGTGATATGTGAGCATGATTGATACGGGTCTATGAATGATATGTGAACATGATTGATACGGGTCTATGAGTGATATGTGGGCATGATTGATACGGGTCTATGAGAGATATGTGAACATGAGTGATATTATTATGAGCTACAGGCGAATATGGTTGGTACGGTTCTATGGATAACAGGTGATTATGATTGAAGCGATTCTGCGAATCACGCGTTAGCTTGATTTATACGGGTTTATGTGAACTTGATTGCAAAGCATAGAGAAGTGGAGGTGGACTAATGGTCAAAATATACGGCAATGTTTGAATTACATCATGAGGAGATTATGTTGGTGGAGTTTGGGTTTGGGTTATTGTGCTTCAACAATATGGTGTTTAACGCCACTGTCAACACTATTTCAGTTATATCGCGGCGGTCAGTTTTATTAGTGCAGGAAACCGGAGTACCAGGAGCAAACCACCGACCTGTCGCAAGTGACTGACAAACTTTATCACATGATGTTATATCGAGTACACCGCGCCTGAAGAGGATTCGAACTCCCAACGTTAGTAGTTATATACACTGATTACAAAGGTAGTAATAAATCGCATACGATCACGACAACGACGGTCCCTCATTGTTCATAGAATTGTTCTATAGTTTCAGTTCGGTCATTACGGTTTTCACAGTTTTCCGGTTGTTGACTGATTTTGTCTGTTTATATAATTATGAGTTTTGATTTTCCCTTTGTAAGATTGTTCGGAGTTCGGTAATTTTGTTATTACCCTTATTCGACAAGCTAAAGTAAGAAAAAGTAATTACCCATATCAAGCCAAGTTATATAAACTGTCACTATTAGTATTAGAATAATAGTAGGAAACAACGTATTTTCATATAATTAATTTAACAATGGATTGAGTCAATTATACTTAATGGTTAGTATATTATATCTGTATTGCTGTAATTTGGTTTATGGGTGTAATAATTATTACTATTAGCAAATAAATAATATATGTATATAGAAAGATAGATATAATGATTCATTCTGTAAATGAATGTTATGAACATAATTGAAATATTTCACTCTTTATGTTATTTGATCAAATCTTCAGACTATTACAATTGATTTCATGGTTTTTGTATACTTATTTAACCCATTTATCATTGCTTTGGGATCATATCATTGTAATTTATAGTCACGTCGCATGTGACTCTCGACAGTAACAGGGCCCGGGTGGCTCAATGAGTTAGGTAGTTGGATTACCTAACTACTCATACAAGCCTATTACCAATACGGCGAGGTAGTTGGATTACCTAATAACTCATACAAGCCTATCACCAATACGGCGTGTGTTCGCGCCCGGCTTTGTAAATTACAAAAAGGGTGTATTCGACTCACAGCCGCAAATGATAAAGTTTACCAGTTGCTTGCCCATGGTAGGTTGACATGCATATAAAACTAAAGATCGAGCAACACGAACTCCACTGAAAACCGGTGGTGAACTCAGGCACTCCGGAAGGGTAGACAGTTCCTGCTCCACTAGTGACACCTTTCGTGTTAATCATTTCGAAAACCAGACAGAACCAAGTACCACCAAATTGTTTTGCAAATTTTAGCTCAAGTGACTAAAAAATAACATTTGTAGTTACTTGTTTTGTTTTTTTTGAAATTCGAAGTTAGAAACTAACCTTTAATTATGCGAACATCAGTTTATAAATTCCCCTAAATTAATATATTGTTAAAAACTGAAACCACATCGGTGGCGTAATGGCTTTGCTCGCCTCGAGTGCGGTAGATCGTAGGTTCGAGCCCGGGTCACTATAAAATTGGTGTTTGTTGCTTCTTCGCTAAGCACGCAGCATTATTGAGAAAGAGCAAATGCTGGTTTGCTCGGAATCAGAATAATGTGTCCGAGTGGAGCAATATGTCTACCCGCGGACTGTTGTTTAAGTGAGCTAGCACAATAAAACCCAACTCAGCGTGTTGATCTAGAACAAAGCCGACCTCATCACCATCTCACTGAAAATTAACTTGTTCTCACCATGATATAGCTAAGCAATTGCTGAGTTGGCATTAGACAAGAATCACTCCCTCACTCACTCATTCTGAATTATATTACCATTTGATTCAAACAGTTTGATGACCTATTTATTCTTGTCTCTCACCAAGACCATCAGTTCATGACTAATTTATATTAAATATGTTAGAAATGTCCGATATGATCCCTTTTTGTCTAAAGAGTAATGGTCTTTAAACTAGCATATTCCACCTTTCTAGCAAGTAGTCAGTTAGGTACAAGCATTCATTGACCCTGCTATTGTGCTGTTCATTTTTATGTTGTCATTCATTTTAGTGATTGTATGTGGTCTTTTAACTGGAAGTGAATTTGTGCGGGTGTTTTTATTTTTGTTTATATATTTATTGCCTTGGATGTGTCAACCGGGTCAACGACTTTTGACTGCCACTGGAGAAACATAGAGGGCTGAGTAAAGACGAAACAGTTAGTATTTCGTAGAGTCGAGAAAATGTATCCATATGCATCGTTTTCTGCTCTTGGGTTCTGGGCTCTGTTGTGGAAGTGAGCTATAACTGCAAACGTGATAGATTTATGCTTACATCCATATCTATTTTTCGCCTGGCAAATATTGGTACGAAATCATACTACTGTTTCCCTCCAAACACAATTCATTCTTATAAAGATTTTATTGTTCCGATTACTAAAAACGACTATGGGTACAAATGAGCATGCGAGACTAGCCAATATTACATTTATACACAAATTAAAGTTTCGGACAGCACTTTTATTGCTTTTCTACATTTCACAGTCACAGTAAGGCCTTCAATAATGAAAACAACTCATACCCTAAAATGACATTGAAACTGCCACATGACTGCATAATATTTTTACACTTTAAACCACAAGAGTTCCGAAACCATATACTCGACTTCTGCATTTGTGTAAGCTTATGCCACATATCACAATATTGATTCATGTCATTTTTGACATCTTCACAGCTTTTTCATCTAAGGGTTTGGATTCCATATACACTGTTCTTTTCTTTACTGCCAAATCAAATCTGCATTTCATAAGAATGCTTCATTATAAATACATTTAAATATACCTTAACCGATTCTCGAGAATGCTGTTTTTTCCCATCTTGTTATTTTGCCACCGCAGCCTATATAAAGCTGATGATGCATTGTCTCAAAGCAGCAACATTACAAAAACACATCTCACACCATTATGAAGTACAACACTTTTCAGGGTAATAGCTATATCATTTTCAGAAATATGAGACATTAAAATTTCAAAATTTCACAATTTGGTGGCCATATTGTTTAATCGATCCAAAAAGTCTTCAAAATTTGAAGCCTTTTTCTTGTTCATAACTTTGGAACCGCTCAAGATATTGACATGATTCAAACACTAATTTCTTTCTTTTTCCAAACTTTAGTCAGTTAGGCTTCGTGGCTTTGAAAAAATAATGTGTCATACCTAGTATTGGTTTATATCATTTCTAAATGTAGAAGAATTATTTTCGTAAATTGATGATTTCCAACCAGACCTAGAAAGAAAGATAAATTAATTCCATTTCAAAACGATAGGTTATCCAAATATAGTTTTGCAACTGGTGATTTATTCTGTAATGTGGTAGATTAATTTCTCCAGGGTAGTTTTTGTCATGATGTAAAAATATGATGCTGATTCTAAATTGCAATCTAGGTAAATTATTCGGATGAAAATACAAAATTTACGCATACATAAATGAGTATAAGAAATAATGATTGTTGTAACAATACCTGTATATACATAATCCACAAAGACAAACCAATTTAGATCGAATAAGACGAAGTGTCACTGTAAATCGGGAGTGATATAAGAGCATTCGAAAAGACAGAAATCAAAGCAGTTTCATGTAAATTAGTTGTAACCTTATTTAATTTCCAGGGAAAACGCTGAAGAAAACAAACAGAAAAGTATGAAAATACCAAAGAGGTAACCAGAAACCGAAAATCGAAGAAGGATAGATAATACTATGGCCAGAAAACAGGATAATCAAACTACGGTAAATAATATCTTGTAAATATTATAATGTCATATATATAGGTGCATATGTAAGAGAGAAATCCCACACGGAGGTCTTGAATACCTTAAATAGTATATCAAAATAGAAATAAAACTCCACCTTGTATATATCCCCAAAGCAGAAAGAGCAAAACTAATCTTAAAAAAGGGCTTAATGTTTAGTCGGCAAAGGATGGTTGATTATCTTTGGATACATATTATATTATCTTTGTTCTTGTATTTTAAGTTGTGTGTATGAAAACAAAATATCTTGTTATGCATACTATTTTGTGTATTTTTCATCTATAGTGCATGTATTGAACTTCATTTGTATAACACTTTTTTCTTTAAATAATAAAAAAAAAACCACTAACCTCACTAAAAACCGGGTGATGAACTCAGGTCCTCCAGAAGGGTAAGTTGTTCCTTATCCACATGTGACACCAGCATACATACGCTTATTGCCATTCAGTGCACCCACGATAACTACGATTGGGTCAAACCAAACACTATTAAATAGATATTATGAGTTGAAATAATGTTCCCAGCGGAGCGACATGTGTGCCCGTGCATTGCAGTTCAAACCAGTTGACACTACTAAAATATAGCTTTGTTGGTCTAGTACAAAGCGGACATCATCTTCTCATAGAACGGAAATTGTTCTTCCCACGATACAGCTGGAATAAAAGTCACTTGGTGTTAAACAACCATTGCTCATTCACCAACGTCTTTGAAACGTTTCAGTGAAAAAATCGTTAAAATGGAGCCACGGTATATTGGTATTACGGAAATGTTTGAAGGATTCTTCATTTGTGTTTTATTACTGTTCATAATGTTATACTTTTCAGATTTCCATTCATCTGGCTTCAATCCCCAGTGATGAGACATTTGTCGTTGAAATTCGCATGTAGTGCAATAATTCAACGTTAATATGTTCCATATTTACTGGTTCAATGTCATTGTTGGTGCATGCACTATTAGTCCTATGATTGCATCACCAGGCCAATAAATAGTAATTTTATGAAATTGTCATCATAATATATTTAAATTAAAACTAATTAGATGATTTTGGCTCTGATTTCTGGACATTTTGTGTTTTATTATCCTTCACAATTTGCTACATTTTCTTTTTGTTGCATTAAAACACAAGCGACCTTTCATCTTTCCTTTGTATCTTTGTTATGTATATATACAAGTTTCTTTATAAAATCCCTCTCGATATTTACTAACTATTCGCTTTGTAATGTTTGAAGTTTTTCGATCAAAGGTTAACTTTTTTCCATAGTGATGTGTGTCCAATTGTCGGTAGCATTTAGAAATGTAATGCGCTTCAACTTATATGACAACGTTTATATTGTTTATCTAATACATGTAATATAATGTATGTCTTATTCATTAATCCATTTATTCGGCGAAACCGGAATATAATTCTTTATTTTAATTCAGGATAACTACAGCTTATTAAACTTGTGTAAATATATATATATAAATATATATATGAAACACGTGGTTTTTTTCCTTTATTAAAAAATGATTGGTCATAAATCATTTGCAGATCGCAACAAATAAATTGAACTGCCTGAAAAATAATTTGAAATGTCGCTGAACTTAGCAGACCCTTTTTTAATCTTGATTATGTTTGGTCTGGATTGCCAGCTTTTACACAGGAAGTGAAAAGAGTTATGGGAGTTGTCCATGGACAAAATTTTATCCAGTGGAAATCTAGCTAACCATTGTCTTTGCTTTTGAACAACCAATGTTATCCACTGGCTAGCTGTCCACTGGATATATAGTTGTCCAGTGAACAACTTTATCCAGTATTTTGAACAACCGGGCCCAGGAAGAATGAGCTACATTTAAAATCCACCTGCTATGTAAATCTATTGTCAAAACTCTCCATTATTTTTAAGGAATGGAGAGTTATTGTTCTCTTTGTACTTTACAGCGTGTTCACATATACACATGTGGATCGATTGCGATCGGTTTAACTATCTCTGGGCAGATTTTTATGAAATTTATTTCAAGACACGCAGGATTCTTTGAATTTTATTTGTTTATCTGATAGTAATTTTTGTATGCATGGTTTTTGTTTTCTAATGATTTAAACACAAATGTTGATTTTTCCGATTTTATTTTTGTTAAAATGTATAGCAAATTTGTCTGTATTTGTTTCACAATAAAATATTTTTAAAGTAAGCGTCATCGAGACTGTAACGTTCCGATAACCACTTATGGACAACAACGACTTTTGTCGTAATTTTTTTTTTTAATGATCCCATTGTTCTTATCTGTTGATCTATGCACGCACTATTAAGATATCCCAATTATCATCACATGTATCTTTATTCTCAAAAAGCCTACGCATAACATCGGTACAGGGATAACTCGATACTTCCTTATATACACTAACACATAAGCCCAGATTTTGAGATAAATGGTGAAATCTTATCACAGCAGGATAATCTTTTATGTCAATTATCAATTACTGGACACACTTTACACTGATTTAATAATATGACATGAATAGGAAAATTCTGTAAACTCGTTCTCACGACTTTTCTTTTTATTTTATAAAAAAAAAAATGAACACAGGGGTCTTGGATGTTTTTAATAAAAAACTCATCCTGGATTATTATTTTTGCTTAAAGTCTGGTCCTGTGTTTTTATTTCAAATTTTCGTCATAGCCCCCCTCCCCGTCCCCCTCCCAAGGGATATAAAATTGTATCATTAATAATGAATTAATAAATAATAAATTCAGATTGTCTATTCAAAATAAATCTCATTTACAAAACCAATGATATTTGTTCAATTTTTAACGCTGATTTAAGCTTTAGTCGCAACAATTTTTTATTTTTCTCTTTAAACTGTCGAAACATAACATGTATTTAACTGTAAAATTCACTAATAAAATTCACCCCCCCCCCCTTTTTTTTTGCTTAAATCAATGATCAACACTATTCCAGAATCAAACAAATGAATAAATATAACATAGATTTCTTTTACATGCATCTTTTTACCATGCGGTGTCAGTGTGTTTTAAATTGGTCATCCAATCAGGATAAAAATACATCGCTAAAATTACCTGTTGGTGTTTCCCCATTTCAACTCGTAAATTTACATAGAAATCGGAGATATTTCGTCATAAAACTTCACACATGATTTTGTCTCTCATATTTCTTCAAGACAAGCATAACATTTTATTGCATTTATCAATATTGTATGAGTATCAACTGTTTTTTCAACACCGTATCTGTTTCTCGATACAGCCGCAACTTCAACTCGCAAATTTACATAGAAATCGGAGATATTTCGTCATAAAACTTCACACATGGTTTTGTCTATCATATTTCTTGAAGACAGACATAAAAGTTTATAGCATTTATCAATATTCTATGAGTATCAACAGTTTTTTCAACACCGTATCTGTTTCTCGATACAGCCGTCCGATTACAGTGACCCGTGACCCAGATTAGCGCGTCCCAGCAGTTTTTGTTTAATAAGGTTGTTTAAATAATAGGTATATGAACTTTACATGATCCACGAAAAGGAGCTACATCACGCTTCTTCGTTCTATGATACAGGTATCACAAAGTTATTAAAGGAAGTAATCTAACTCTCTGTTGTGTGCTGATCTCTAGTGTGGAATTTACGTATCGAAATCTTATAGCAAAAATAAACTACCTTATATTTCACAAACGTGTGGCAGATATCAGAAGGTTGTCCATGAAAATGGGCTACTGTATATCTCTCCAGTGAATGGTATAAATATACAATTATTATCCATGGAAATAAACGACCCTACGTCTCTTCATTGTTAGATATATAAGTTTTAGAAGGTTGCCCATAACAAAAAACTACCCATTGCGTTGCCGGCGTGAGATTCAGGTTACGAAATGTTGTTCATGAGATTAAGCTACCTTATATCTCTACAGTGGTTCATATAGGTATCATAATGTTATCCATGAAATAAGCTACCCTATATGACACCAATGTACAATCCAGGTAACGAAATGTATTAATGAAAATAAGCTACCTTACATCACTCCTATTAGTGATATTGATACCAAAATGGTAATCAGGACAATTAGCTACCTGACATTCCTTCAATACATGGAATAGGTGTCATAGAAATGTCCATGAAAAAAAGCTACCTTGCATCTGTTCATTGTATCATTATGATTTCCATGAAAAGAAGCTACCTTATGCATATGCTCATTGCATGACATATATATCACAGCATTTTCCAAGGAAATAAACATAGTATAACTAATCGTAGATTTTGAATATCAAAATAAGACCACGAGTGACCGAAGTACACATAAGGATTAAACTGAGTGGGCGGAACTTTTCAGTCCACGAGTTTAATCATTAATGCCTATTCGGTCACGAGTGGTCTTATTTTGATATTCAAAATATATAATTTAAATATACTGTTTATCATATAGACTTTCAAAATTTCTTATATATTATTTGTTTTATTTGTATATTTCTTTCCACGCGTATAAATCTACGGGCAAAGATACTAACGGGTTCAGCTGAAAGGATCTGCCATCTTGAAGATGTGAAATCATACATGTCATATTCACAACAATGGACAACATTAATTAAAATGCTTACCATGAAAACTTATTTTAGTTAAAATTGATCAAATTTGAAGCGTACACGAAGCCCAATAACGTCTAATCTTACATTTCAAACTGAAAGTCTTCATATGACGTCAATGACGTCATGTTGATTATGTATCAAAGTCGCCAATAACATATCGCGGAATTTATTCAGTTTACAATCGTATGTGTATTCACCGTAACACAACAAGGGACGTATAGTTGTGTAAAAGTAGTTCCGGTGGGAAAAAACTAATATCTCACATGTTAGATACAGGAATTTATTTCACGGATAAATCCCCATAATTCACACCTATCTATATATTAAGCTATATTACATCTTTCAAACATATGGCATATGTATCAGAAGGTTGTCCATGAAATTAAACTACCATGGTGATTCAGGTAACGCGATGTCATTCATGAAAACCCCCTATCATGTGGTAGAGGTGTCAGGATGTTATCCACGAAAATAAGCTACAACAGATGATGCCAGTGTGTGTTGCATGTAATGAAATGTTATCCATGAAAATAAGCTCCAACAGATGATGCCAGAGTGTGTTTCAGGTAATGAAATGTTATTCATGAAAATAAGCTATCTTACATATTCATGTGCGTGATATTTGCACCAAAGCGGTATCCATGAAAATTACCTGGCATTCCTTCATTACATGGTATATGGGTCATGATGTTTTACATGAAAATAAGCTACCTTGGATCTGTTCATTGTATTACGTAAATATCAAAGTGCTATCCATGAAATTAAGCTACCTTACATCTCTGAAACACGTGAAACAAGTTTGTCCATGAAAATAAGATACCTCAGATGATGTCAGTGTGTTCATCATGTCGCGAAATGTTGTTCATGAAAATAAGCTACCTTGCATCACTCATGTGTGTGATATTGGTACTAAAGTGGTATCCATGAACATTAGGTACCTGGAATGCATTCATGAAATGCTATAGATATTGTCGCACCACTTGGGTGGTAACGCTATAAATATAATAACTGGTTGCATAGTCACCCTGATAGTGGGTTATTTCTATTACTGGTAGCGTAATCCGCACAATCTCAAGGCACTGGCAAAGCTCAATCTGTCATACTTGTACACCAAATAACAAAGAGTATGGAATAAATTTCCATTGAAATTTATTATTATATATTAATAATTAATAAAGACAATATAAAATCCTACTGAGCGCAAAAAATACAGGGACCCTTTTGGACAAATGCAAATATTAGCGTAGAGTTGTACGGACGTAGTAAAATATTGTAGGTCACAGGTTGGAATATTCTATTCTGATTACATACGGTGGACGTACCAATCTAAACAACAGAGACGGTACTAGGAAAATAAGTGGTATCCATCTATTGTAGCTAGTAGCGGTCAGGTTAATTTCAAGGTATTTCAAGGTGTAACAGCCTCTAAAGTGTTTCTCCTATGTTGCAGACATTTGGCCTTTATATTCTCAGGGCCCCAATCTGGATGTGGTCCAACGCCGCTGGTTAGTCAGTCATTATGGAAATTCCCATGGTAATTATGCCGTTGGCAGACTCACATAAGTGTGATCGATAACACATGCGCACCATAAACTACATACAGGAAATGGCGGAAAGTATAAACTAACGTGGTTTGTAATGTCAAGATGAAGGGAAAGCGGGCTTAATAAAGCTTACCCTTGTAGAAAACAATCCCAGGTACAATGTATAAACATAGCGTGAATGAATGAAATAGGGAAGAAAATGTTATATAAATTTTGTAAGGAGAACTAAAGCTTGTAGCTTGTCGTAGGTCCTCTTTGGTCAAACAATGAGAACGAACTCTGTCCTAACTGCATATTTCCCATATCAAATAACAACAATATACATACAATAAATATCATTAGCGATCACGATGCCTCTGAAATAGAAATAATGGTGCGTGAAAGTCAATTCATACACACATACGCGCTGTGCTACTCGGACGGCTGCACACGCATCACGAATGAAACAACTGAACAAGAAAAAGTAAATGAGTACCCCATTGGAAATATAATAAATATACACATACAAACAATCAATCATTTTATCCCTAACTCCTAATCGCAACAATATGTATCATGTTTTCCATTACGTCTCTTAATTGGATGATATAAGTTTCAGAATATTGTCCATGACAATAGGCTGCATTATGTATTAAATACCGTAAACCTTCCCTGGTGTTTCATACAGGTACCAGAATGTTGTCCATGAAATTAAGCTATCCTATATCTCGTGAGAGTGTGATATACCTATTAGGAATGGTTATTCATGACAATAAGCAACCTTGCATCCCTCCAGTGGGTGATATTGGTATCAAAGTGTTATCCATTAAAATAATCTACCTTACATCTTTCAAGCATGTGGAATTGATATCAGAAAGTTGTCCATGAAAATTAAATTAAAAGATGTAACATTTACGTCTCTGCTCTATATAGCTAGCACGTATAAAGTTTGTTTTCCAGGTATATATTTTTTGTTTGAAGATGCAACTCTTTCAGTTCATTCTCCATCGATCTCTATATCTGTTCATCTTATTGATAACTATATGCATAATTTACATATTTTATGTTGTTTTTTTTTTTAGTTGAAATTTAATCTTTATCGTGGGAGTGCCGAGTGATATATGAGATGGCTTTCCATAATTTGTATTGCGCAGAGAATATAGACATGATGGATGTATTTATTTAAACAGAACAACTAGAACAGTATAGCTCCTTAACTTTTATCTTGTTTTTGTATGTATAAGTATGTATATTTGGATTGTTTAAAGAATAAAAAAGAATCACACATGTACATGAAGTAAGATCTCAAATAATTTCATAAAGGACCACAGAATAGCATAAGTTTTCATTTTGTATTTCATCATTTTCTAATGTGTATTGCCATGGCGTCAAAATTAATCATTAATACTAGTATTTAACGATTGTATTTCCAAAGCAATTTAATGTGTAGTTGCCTTTTCTTTTTTTATATTCCAAGAAATCAAGGGAGTCATTATTTTGTTTTACATTCTACCAACAGATAATATATATATACACCTAAGCAGCTTACAACAGCAAGCAGCTTGCTCTGATTGCCTCTTAGGATAAAAACAACTAGACATCAGCTGGAATTTTCTGGGCCACCTATTGTGGCAATTTAATCTATCTATTTTTTAACAATTATACATTAAAATTTCATCACGAGGCAAAAAAATAATATCAACTCATCACAGAAGCTAAAATATGCTACCCTTAACTATGCACATTACAAATACTATAACAATAATTATATATTAAACAGACAAAATTACTAAAGTCATAATGGTATCATTGACATTATTAATAAGAGGGAGGAGGAGGGGCATAGGGAGGAAATAAAAATTGTCACAAAAATTCACAGTAAAGTTCGATCATAAATTGACATGGGTTTGTCTGTCTCGTTTTATCTACATGCATGACCATTGACCCTACGCGTGCGGGAACAAGCTAATTAATTATTCATGATGGGCTCTGTCAAGGATTTTATCATAATCACTTCTCCCTCGCATAAAGCATCTTATTCTTTAAATAAAATGTATTTATGTTCCCTCAATATATAGCAACACATCTCAACAACACCAATTGAATCAACGACATATATCTTACAAAACATAATATATATATACACCTAAGCAGCCTACAACAGCAAGCAGCTTGCTCTGTTTGCCTCGTAGAATAAAAACAACTATTAACCAACTGGAATTTTCTGGGCCACCTATTGTGGCCATTTAAGGTAGCACTATACAAAGATTTTTTCCCTCCAATCTTCCATCTGAAAACAGCTGTAACTTTCTTAATATTGCATCAAAATTAACAAATGAGGTACCATTTGAAAGAAGAAAGATACATCTTTCCACTGATTATAATATTATGATTATGCAACAATTACATAATTAATTATTATGCAATTAGTTGCAAAATCTTGATGTGTGCACTTGACCAAAATTAGCTGTTTCATGTTTATTCAAATGGTAAAACTTTTTACAATTTCTTAATCAACACATCATGACCTCCAAAACAGTTTCTCAGATTTTTCCTGTGATGTTTCAATCTCTCTTAAAGCCCCATGATGTGTATACAGCCTGACTTCATAAGATTGCACCAAATTTAATTGTGTGTATAATTTATTCTATTAATTCTATCAGAAATCTGAGACACGGTTTTGCAGATAATAGGTCTAAGAACAACATATACCAAAACCAAGCCTCTAAGGGTACCAATGCAGGAGTTAATTTCATTCAAAGTCGACATTTTATGTCACATATTGTAGTGGAAAAATCCCAAAAGTTGTAATTTTCCTCTTGGTATCCGATTTTCTTGAATAAAAGTCACAAATGTGCCATGGGAACACTTCAGGATTGATCTTGAATCATAAATCAACAATGATGTGACCAGAAAGATAGAATTTCTTCACACAAAGTCTAAATATAACTGGCAAATGCACACCATGTGCAGTAAACATATGAAATTGGCGGGAGAAGTTACATCACTCTGACCTAGTTTGAGGTTAACTGCCTACTGATAAGGTCAAAACTCCACCTCCACTGACCAAACGTGAACCACTAATTATAACAAGGAATCACATGGAACCTTAGTTTGCTCATTATGTGTATTCTTCCCTTTTAGTTGGATTTTACTAAATGAAAATTATACATTAGATATTTTGAAATAAATTCCATTGCAAATAACTAATTTATTTCTTTTGGTATTGATGAAAAGTTAGCTACATCCATGCTGCTTTCCCCTTCATTTAATGGAATCTTCCACAAAAATGGTCAGTGGTCATAAAGATATCGAATTATCCAATAGATAAACAATTAAGGACCGCCTACTTGTTTTTATCATCTCTGATTCAAGCACATGTGCTTGTTTACAAAGCTAACTAAAAGTAATTCTCATTAATGGTACATAATATCTGAATTATTTGTTCACCTATGTATCAAGAATATTATAATAAAATAAAAATTGATCAAAAAAAATTTTGATGAAAAAATATAAATTTTTGTATAGTGCTACCTTAATCTATCTATTTATAACAATTATACATTAAAGTTTCATCATGAGGCAAAGGTGGGTGAGCAAAAAAGTGCACACCTTAAAACTAATTAAAAAGTAATATCAACTCATCACAGAAACTAAAATATGCTACCCTTAACTATACACAATACAAAAACTATAACAATAATTATTTAGTAAACAGACAAAAATACTAAGATCATAATGGTATCATTGACATTATTAATAAGAGGGAGGAGGAGGGGCATAGGGAGGAAATAAAAATTGTCACAAAAATTCACAGTAAAGTTCGATCATAAATTGACATGGGTTTGTCTGTCTCGTTTTATCTACATGCATGACCATTGACCCTACGCGTGCGGGAACAAGCTAATTAATTATTCATGATGGGCTCTGTCAAGGATTTTATCATAATCACTTCTCCCTCGCATAAAGCATCTTATTCTTTAAATAAAATGTATTTATGTTCCCTCAATATATAGCAACACATCTCAACAACACCAATTGAATCAACGACATATATCTTACAAAACATAATATATATATACACCTAAGCAGCCTACAACAGCAAGCAGCTTGCTCTGTTTGCCTCGTAGAATAAAAACAACTATTAACCAACTGGAATTTTCTGGGCCACCTATTGTGGCCATTTAAGGTAGCACTATACAAAGATTTTTTCCCTCCAATCTTCCATCTGAAAACAGCTGTAACTTTCTTAATATTGCATCAAAATTAACAAATGAGGTACCATTTGAAAGAAGAAAGATACATCTTTCCACTGATTATAATATTATGATTATGCAACAATTACATAATTAATTATTATGCAATTAGTTGCAAAATCTTGATGTGTGCACTTGACCAAAATTAGCTGTTTCATGTTTATTCAAATGGTAAAACTTTTTACAATTTCTTAATCAACACATCATGACCTCCAAAACAGTTTCTCAGATTTTTCCTGTGATGTTTCAATCTCTCTTAAAGCCCCATGATGTGTATACAGCCTGACTTCATAAGATTGCACCAAATTTAATTGTGTGTATAATTTATTCTATTAATTCTATCAGAAATCTGAGACACGGTTTTGCAGATAATAGGTCTAAGAACAACATATACCAAAACCAAGCCTCTAAGGGTACCAATGCAGGAGTTAATTTCATTCAAAGTCGACATTTTATGTCACATATTGTAGTGGAAAAATCCCAAAAGTTGTAATTTTCCTCTTGGTATCCGATTTTCTTGAATAAAAGTCACAAATGTGCCATGGGAACACTTCAGGATTGATCTTGAATCATAAATCAACAATGATGTGACCAGAAAGATAGAATTTCTTCACACACAGTCTAAATATAACTGGAAAATGCACACCATGTGCAGTAAACATATGAAATTGGCGGGAGAAGTTACATCACTCTGACCTAGTTTGAGGTTAACTGCCTACTGATAAGGTCAAAACTCCACCTCCACTGACCAAACGTGAACCACTAATTATAACAAGGAATCACATGGAACCTTAGTTTGCTCATTATGTGTATTCTTCCCTTTTAGTTGGATTTTACTAAATGAAAATTATACATTAGATATTTTGAAATAAATTCCATTGCAAATAACTAATTTATTTCTTTTGGTATTGATGAAAAGTTAGCTACATCCATGCTGCTTTCCCCTTCATTTAATGGAATCTTCCACAAAAATGGTCAGTGGTCATAAAGATATCGAATTATCCAATAGATAAACAATTAAGGACCGCCTACTTGTTTTTATCATCTCTGATTCAAGCACATGTGCTTGTTTACAAAGCTAACTAAAAGTAATTCTCATTAATGGTACATAATATCTGAATTATTTGTTCACCTATGTATCAAGAATATTATAATAAAATAAAAATTGATCAAAAAAAATTTTGATGAAAAAATATAAATTTTTGTATAGTGCTACCTTAATCTATCTATTTATAACAATTATACATTAAAGTTTCATCATGAGGCAAAGGTGGGTGAGCAAAAAAGTGCACACCTTAAAACTAATTAAAAAGTAATATCAACTCATCACAGAAACTAAAATATGCTACCCTTAACTATACACAATACAAAAACTATAACAATAATTATTTAGTAAACAGACAAAAATACTAAGATCATAATGGTATCATTGACATTATTAATAAGAGGGAGGAGGAGGGGCATAGGGAGGAAATAAAAATTGTCACAAAAATTCACAGTAAAGTTCGATCATAAATTGACATGGGTTTGTCTGTCTCGTTTTATCTACATGCATGACCATTGACCCTACGCGTGCGGGAACAAGCTAATTAATTATTCATGATGGGCTCTGTCAAGGATTTTATCATAATCACTTCTCCCTCGCATAAAGCATCTTATTCTTTAAATAAAATGTATTTATGTTCCCTCAATATATAGCAACACATCTCAACAACACCAATTGAATCAACGACATATATCTTACAAAACATAATATATATATACACCTAAGCAGCCTACAACAGCAAGCAGCTTGCTCTGTTTGCCTCGTAGAATAAAAACAACTATTAACCAACTGGAATTTTCTGGGCCACCTATTGTGGCCATTTAAGGTAGCACTATACAAAGATTTTTTCCCTCCAATCTTCCATCTGAAAACAGCTGTAACTTTCTTAATATTGCATCAAAATTAACAAATGAGGTACCATTTGAAAGAAGAAAGATACATCTTTCCACTGATTATAATATTATGATTATGCAACAATTACATAATTAATTATTATGCAATTAGTTGCAAAATCTTGATGTGTGCACTTGACCAAAATTAGCTGTTTCATGTTTATTCAAATGGTAAAACTTTTTACAATTTCTTAATCAACACATCATGACCTCTAAAACAGTTTCTCAGATTTTTCCTGTGATGTTTCAATCTCTCTTAAAGCCCCATGATGTGTATACAGCCTGACTTCATAAGATTGCACCAAATTTAATTGTGTGTATAATTTATTCTATTAATTCTATCAGAAATCTGAGACACGGTTTTGCAGATAATAGGTCTAAGAACAACATATACCAAAACCAAGCCTCTAAGGGTACCAATGCAGGAGTTAATTTCATTCAAAGTCGACATTTTATGTCACATATTGTAGTGGAAAAATCCCAAAAGTTGTAATTTTCCTCTTGGTATCCGATTTTCTTGAATAAAAGTCACAAATGTGCCATGGGAACACTTCAGGATTGATCTTGAATCATAAATCAACAATGATGTGACCAGAAAGATAGAATTTCTTCACACACAGTCTAAATATAACTGGAAAATGCACACCATGTGCAGTAAACATATGAAATTGGCGGGAGAAGTTACATCACTCTGACCTAGTTTGAGGTTAACTGCCTACTGATAAGATCAAAACTCCACCTCCACTGACCAAACGTGAACCACTAATTATAACAAGGAATCACATGGAACCTTAGTTTGCTCATTATGTGTATTCTTCCCTTTTAGTTGGATTTTACTAAATGAAAATTATACATTAGATATTTTGAAATAAATTCCATTGCAAATAACTAATTTATTTCTTTTGGTATTGATGAAAAGTTAGCTACATCCATGCTGCTTTCCCCTTCATTTAATGGAATCTTCCACAAAAATGGTCAGTGGTCATAAAGATATCGAATTATCCAATAGATAAACAATTAAGGACCGCCTACTTGTTTTTATCATCTCTGATTCAAGCACATGTGCTTGTTTACAAAGCTAACTAAAAGTAATTCTCATTAATGGTACATAATATCTGAATTATTTGTTCACCTATGTATCAAGAATATTATAATAAAATAAAAATTGATCAAAAAAAATTTTGATGAAAAAATATAAATTTTTGTATAGTGCTACCTTAATCTATCTATTTATAACAATTATACATTAAAGTTTCATCATGAGGCAAAGGTGGGTGAGCAAAAAAGTGCACACCTTAAAACTAATTAAAAAGTAATATCAACTCATCACAGAAACTAAAATATGCTACCCTTAACTATACACAATACAAAAACTATAACAATAATTATTTAGTAAACAGACAAAAATACTAAGATCATAATGGTATCATTGACATTATTAATAAGAGGGAGGAGGAGGGGCATAGGGAGGAACTAAAAATTGTCACACAAATTCACAATAAGCGATCATAAATTGACATGGAATTGGCTCTCTCGTTTTATCTACAATAATGACCCTTGATCCCACACGTGCGGGAACAAGCTAATTAATTATTCATGGGGGCTCTGTCAAGGATTATACCATAATCACTTCTCCCTCGCCTAAAGCATCTTATTCTTTAAATAAAATGTATTTATGCTCCCTCAATATATAGCAACGCATCTCAACAACACCAATTGAATCAACGACATGCCTCCTACCAAAAGATAATATATATACACTAAAACAGCTTACAACAGCAAGCAGCTTGCTCTGTTTGCCTCGTAGGATAAACACAACTAGACACCAACTGGAATTTTCTGGGCCACCTATTGAGGTCATTTAATCTATCTATTTTTAACAATTATACATTAAAGTTTCATCACGATGCAAAGGTAGGTGGACAAAAAAGTGGCACAAGATCAAGTGATCCTTCCCACCCAAAATTGCCACAAAATTCACAATAAACTTCGATCATAAATTGACATGGATTTATCTCTCGTTTTTTTTACAAGAATGACCCTTGACCCCACGCGCACGGGAACAAGCTAATTAATCATTTATGAGGGACTCTGTCAAGGGTTATACCATAATCACTTCTCCCTCGCATATTCTTAATACAAAATGTATATTTTCAACTGCATGGACGAAGAGCGGAAAGATTTCTAGCACCACTAGCTCTCAATATTTATTCACTCTTCAAAATAGCGACAAGTCAACATCACTCTAAGATTGTCTTTGGTTGAATAGAAAAATAGTTTTGATATTAATGTTACTCGTCTGTAAAATGAAAAATATTATGATTCTTCAAATGACCATGTTTACGTAGTTCACGTCGCTTTGTCTGTGCGTCGGTGATTCTACAATATAAAAGAAATAATTCATATTTTCTACTATATTAAGTACGCTAATATTGAACAATATATGAATACTATAGGGACATTGCATGAATATTGGTGAATATTGTCCCGAGCAGTATATCATATTGCACGAGTTTGCGAGTGCAATGTGCTATTTTGCGAGGGACAATGTACACCAATATTCATGCAATAATCCTTTTATTGCATAGTAATAAATAATTATGTTTTGCCTAAAGCATTCTTTATAATACTATTGTGTATTTTATTATATTTAAGTGGAATACTGAACTAGTGCAATATGCATTTTTTCAGTATTTTCAGCGTGCACATACAAGGATATAGTGCACGATTATTTTCCATTGAAATTAATAGGAAAATATTTATTATTGTATAATAAATCATTTTATTGTACTGTTCCTCGTATTATTTCTGTGTTTTGATGGTTTCATTTGTTGCTATGGTTGATCAATATACCGTACATAAAGAAGTAACAATGATTGGCTAGTTTTGTTGAGAACCCCATGACATGACATAAGAATCAGAAGAATAGTACATGTTTATCCGCAGACTGTTGTTTCAGTGGTCTATTACAAAGTGGACCTCATCATCACCTCGTTGACAATTAACTTGTTCCCGTCATGATATAGATGACAAATTGCTGAATTGGCGTTAGACAACAATCACTCACTCACTCACTTTATTACTGCAATGTCATAACTTTTATTTATTAGAAACAAGTTACTCAATAGTTGTTCGTTCTGGATGGAACTCAACACTTACCAACACGAAAACTATATTCTTTGGTTCATCTTGACAAACATCTCGAATGGAAAGTTAAACCCAAAGTCACGATAACAAAATGTATCTATGGTTAGTAGTATATGAATCGCATCGGAAAGACTACCATTCAACTGAAGGAAACGGTTTGATCGTTATCATAGGATATCATATTTTATCATGACATTAAATATCCTACTATTTTCATGAAATAGATATCAGCTGTTTCTATACCTTATTATTTATCTACGCATTCAATATGTCTCCCTTGCTCATTAACACCCACCAATGCTTTTGTGAATCGACGTTGCGAAGTATCACATAACGTTAACAATTGTTCTTCGATCTAACACTATTGCTATTTTTCGTCTACCGTGCTCCCATAACGATAAAAAAAACTGAAGAACAAAAATACAATATCAGAATAATTCCAAAATAGAATAGAAATATCCTAAACAAAGGAGACACAATCGAAATACTTAAAATACACACATGCGACTGATCCCCTTCCTGCCAGGGCATATGCATTTCAATAAATACAAGTACTACTTAAATTAAACCCTATTAGAAAATGCATGCGGTCATGTGAGTGTTTTCCAAACGTGGGTAAAATGCCGACATTCACATAAAAGATACAGAAACACACAGTTATTTTATTTATTAATTTGTAGTCTTTTATATCGTTTGTTGAATGTTTTAAATACCCACCTAGTGTCTTCTGCCGTGTAATAAATTACACTTTCAGCTATAAATAGAAATTAAGTTTTATAAAGTAAATTCACCTTTAAATTCGTCGAATTACTGTTATCATTTACAAATTGAAAAACTCTTACTTGTATTATTCCCTTACTACTTGATAAAGCTATTCTCATTTCTGCATAAAACAATATCGGTGGGGTCGTGGTTAGCATCCTGTCCCGAATGCGGTAGATCGTGAGCTCGAACCCCGTTCTGGTCAACGCAAGAACTATGCAATTGGTATGTATTGCTGCTCTCCTAGGCATGCATCATTAAGGAGAAAGACAAAAGACTGGGGGCCGTCGTGGCCGTGATCGTATGGTAGTTGGATTTACAACTACCTATGCAATCAGTGCATATCACCACTGATGCTGTGGGTTCGAATCTCGATCAGGGCGAGGTGCACAACATCATGTGATAAAGTTTGTCAGTGACTTACGACAGGTCGTTGGTTTTCTCCGGGTCGTCCGGTTTCCTCCACCAGTAAAACTGACCTCCACGATATAACTGAACAATTGTTGAAATTAGCGTTAAGCAGCATCAAACAAATAAACAAAAACAAAGACTGGTATGTTCGAAATGAAAATAATGTGTCCGAATGGAGACACATGTCCTCCCGCGAATTGTTGTTTCAGTGAGCTATCACTATGAACATACAACTAAGCGTGTTGGTCTACAAAGTGGATATCATTATCATCTCTTCAAATATAACTTGTTCTTGCCATGCTATGCCTGAACCATTTGGTCATTTAGTGATACACACCAATTATTCAGTCATTCACTCTCTTCTAAAAGAGTCTTAATAAGTCGGTCAATACATCGCTATCATCGTCGTCGAGTCTGTTTGTAAATAAGCAATAATTCCGTTGTCATTAGTTGTCTGTTTTCTTCCACATTTTCCGAAAAAATTATTTGCTGATAAAATACGCACTGAAGCATTGTTGTTCAACTATTCGTTGACTTGTTTTCAACATTACCTTAAGACGTAATAACTTGTTTCCTTATATGTAATTGGGAAATACGACTTTACCGGGGTGTCATTAACATTGCTTTGTATGTGGTTCGTGATGTTTGACGTATTATCTAATTATTGTTCATATACTTGTTATTATGTTTTTAATTTGTTTTTATTTTTTTCTTGTTTTTGTTTGCTTGTTTGTTTTTTGTTGTTGTTTTTTTTTTACCTTTTTTTTCGTTTTTTTTGCCTTGTTTTTTTTTATCAGATGTCCACATGAATATTTTTGTCCTATGAATAAAAGGGAATAACATACACTCCTATCTCAAAATCGTTCCTGTATGTCCTTCAATGTGCATGACACTACACAAACATATGGACAGCTTACGTAATAAATGTTGATTTTTAATGGATACAAATATATGTGGTTGACATAATAATTAAATATTGAGTTGAGTTGTGTGCTCAAATGAACGCTTAAACATTACAGAGTTAAGCAGTGATAATCTTATAAAACGTGACATTACATGTACATCGACGTATAGGTTAAAGTTTGTACATGCTAATACTTTCCACTTCATGGCATATCAACACTAACTGACAAATCAGGTCTTAGAACATATACAAAAGTAGTCCTTTTCAAAGAAAAAAGATGTTAGCTCTGTTGTAATTTGAACAACAATAAATGATATGGCATAAATAAACTTGGTAATTGAAGGTAAATATAGATTTATTTTATAAAGATTATCTTCAGCCCACATTTGGTTGGATGTAGTTGTACTTTATTCCTTTATGGAGGTCTTGATGCATGACCTATAAATACTAAATTTCTTGGACTGACATTGCTATTTTTAGAGTAGGTGATATCCCAGAACATGACATTTCACTGTAAGATTAAAACATCCAATGATAGTCTGACAGAGCGTAGAGGAGTCATATATGTTTCAGAAACTATAAGTTGTTAGAAAGGTTAACCTTCAGACAAAATGGCAAGGTAGACTTGAAAATCTGAAAACAAATAATTGGTGGGTTGTACACCTGATCCCCGTTTTACTGTAATATGCAAGACACTTGATTGCATAGAAGTCTTGTTTTACATGCATTTGTGCTTACAATTCTCCGATATCACATAGCATATGACTAGCATCCCTCCCCGGACTTTTAACATGAGGAATCTTCCTTGTTTCGTCAATTCACTCATGTACAGTGCAACCTGTCTAATCCGATACAAAAGGGACGAGGGAAATATGTCGGATTGTGCAGGATATCGGAATATTCAGGTGTTGGTTTGCTAAATTCAACTGTATATATTCAGATCTATGCATATTTATACCTGGTTTTCTAAATCTATATCGCTTCAAAATATATATACATAAAATAAGTAATCCTACAACCACAGCTGCTGATCCAATGCCAGCTCCAATACCAATAGCTGTCGAACTGTTGTCTTCCTCCGATGCTACTGTAAAACAGGAGGTTGATAATGAAATTTATTATACTTCACGTATGTAGGCTGTAATTTTATTGGATAAGACGAGGATAACATTCTGCTCTGACACATGACTCAGCGGGTAACAATTTTTGTACTGTCACCCTCTCATTTAAAGGCTCAATTATGAATCTGTAGTGCACTTCAAAGTGAAACGTTTTCAAGGATATATATATTTAGGTCTATAAATCCATGTATTTATTGGATAAGACGAGGATAACATTCTGCTCTGACACATGACTCAGCGGGTAACAATTTTTGTACTGTCACCCTCTCATTTAGAGGCTCAATTATGAATCTATAGTGCACTTCAAAGTGAAACGTTTTCAAGGATATATATATTTAGGTCTATAAATCCATGTATTTACCCGAAATGGTAGGCTATAAATGACTTATCATTTTTCAATATTATTATTTAAATATTAAAATTTTGAAATCTTTGAAATTTTTGAAATATTGAAATGTTTTGCTTTGAAAAGTTTGAACTTCAAAAAAAAATCTATTTTATAATTTTGAAATTTTTAAAATAAAGTAATAAAAATGAATAGAAAAAAAAACAAAAAAACATCATTGCAAACGAGAAAGTGAAAACATTCAGTATAATAAATTAAATAACATCTAGTTGAGAGGGTGATAGATCAGATTGTTACCCTTCGAAAAAGACATTGTCAACCTTGGCTTCGCCTCAGTTGACAATATTTTTCTCATGTTAACAATCTGATCTATCACCCTCTCAACTATATGTTATTTATATAATAATATCGTTATCGTATGCTATTTTATGCAGAGAGGTCAATGTTGTTGCGATCGAATGTTAATTATATTTTTATTTACCTATGCAATGGGTGCACCATCAGCAAGATAAATTATCACCTCTGACGAGATTTCCTTGGTAGATATGGTCTATGCGATCTATAGTCATCAAGTGAATAGTTATATATAGTGGATAATATGTAATTATAAGATTATCTTTGACCCACCACAGGAACAAGTTATTGGTTAAATGTTAAGATGATATTCACATCATTCTAGCTTTATTTTTGTAAAATGTCACTTTTACACACAGTATAGATATGTTTATAGTGTATCATTTCAATGCATTGTATACAGTTTGATTTGTACACACGCTGATACATTTGTGCCTA
Organism: Bathymodiolus septemdierum; assembly: GCA_963383655.1. Lineage (NCBI taxonomy): Eukaryota > Metazoa > Mollusca > Bivalvia > Mytilida > Modiolidae > Bathymodiolus > Bathymodiolus septemdierum. The sequence goes on from OY726531.1 coordinate 30,487,539, forward strand.
TGCAATTCGGTGACGAAAAACGAATAGAAATTCAATCTTTCGAATGTATAAGCGATTGACAATATCGTACAGGTGAACCATATTGGCGTTCGTATAGACATGTACTCCTATATTTCGTATAACCACACATCTTTATTTGTTTTTCGTATATATGGTTCATATAGACACACGCTCTACTAATTCGAATAAACGTATGCATGTATCGTTGATATATACATCAGGTTCTATTGTTAGTATAGACACCCGTATAGCATGCCAATATCACGTGACGATATAATTTCATGATTGATTGCGACAATAACTCAGTTATTGTGTGTGACTTACGACAGGTCGGTGGTTTTTTCCGGGTACTCCGCCAATAAAACTGATCACCACGATATAAATGGCATTAAACACCATAAACTAACCATAAATCAACTCACCAACCAACCAATCATTATACAATGACTGCAATTTTAACCGTGGGGTGTATCACTGACAAACTTTATTACAAAATGCTACATAGAAGACACATAATATATTGAGCTCATCATGGTAAATTGAACCCATTTTTTTCCCACACGAAGAGGGGTAAATATACGATACGATGGATGGGGTGAAACACTCCTTAGCAGTTTTACTTAGGTAGCAATTTAAGACGAATGGGATCGATGTACCATAGTTAGGAGGTTAAAATACCATGGGTAGGATCAAAATATCATAGCCATATGGCTTGATATAACATAGGTAGGGGTTTATCATAACTTGGGTAGTGGGGTTAAAATACCATAGGCAGTAGGGGTCGATATAACATAGGCAGGGCCTTCGATATACCATGGGTGCAAGGGATCATAATACCATATACAGGGATTTGATATGCAATGGGCAAAGGGGGAGGAGGTACAAAAACAATTAGCAATGGGTTCGATATAACATGGGTAGGGGGTCACACAATACCATTGACAGGGGGTGGCTTGATATACCATGGGTAGAGGGGTCAATATCTTCTCGGTCAATTGTTGGTAACATAGATATGTATGTGCATCATGAACAGTAAGCTTAAACATTAATTCCTCTATTATCGCTATTTTATTTATTTTCCCTTTGAAACCAATATATTTCATATCACGTAAGTGCTGAGATGATTCCAATTATCGCTGATCGGTAACTGTTGTCAAGGACGCACGTAGTAATATCGCTGTTTTCCAATATAACGTTATGATGACGTCACATTACCACGTCCTTGATAAACATACTATCATAGCGATAAAATAATTAAAGATGTTTTTTTGTAAAACTGGAGGACGTTTCTCAGTCATCTCTCATCTCAGGGCTTCGCTCATCGATGAGATGACTGAAAAACGTCCTCTCGTTTTAAAAAAAACATCGTTAATCACCCAATATTTACAAAACGAACAATCATCTCTCATCTTAACTGAGCTCGCCCAATGCAAAAAGGCCACGACATATGAGGTTGGAAATGCACGTTTGGGTTGGAACATCCACAAATATGTTGCGGGTTAAAACGGCTGATGAGATCCCAATTCTCCCGTCTGGTTACCTCGATCTCCACCGTCAATGTATAAATAAACAAACGATGAAAACCATGCACATATCAGCTTCCACTACACAACTACATATTATCACAAAAAAGAATGACAACATAAGCATAGACAGTACACTAACAGGATCAATGAATGCTCGTAGTTAACTGACTACTAGTTAGGAAGATAGCATGTGTTGGCTAAAGAGCATTACTCTTTAGACAACCAAACATATAACTGATACTTTTAAAAATCAATTAGCCATGAACATCGTGGGAGACCAGAATGTATTGTTCATCAAACTGTTGGAATAAAATATTAAACAGTAAATAATAATAAAGCACGGAACTAGGAACTAATTTAATTGGCATGTAGCATTGTATGTATATACAAGATCTGTATAGCAGTAATATAATTTTATGAACGTTTCATTAATTTATAATTTCTCCTTGATGTTAAAGTTTTCTGTTATCACTAGATTACGGTCATTGAAGGCAAATACATTATTGCAAGTATGTGCAAAACGAACTAACTTGGATATGCAAAGGCCATATATGAGGTATCGAAAGGACCGCCAACATCCATAAAAGGAACATTCACGATAGGGAGAGAAAAATCCTCTTCTGTGTCTTATACGTGTATGCTGTAGCTACATTGAGAAGGGAATGTGGTTTAATCCAAAAATTGACATGATATATTTGCAATGTTATCCTTATTCACCGAAGGATCCTTGTGATAATTATTTTTTACAAAAGTAAGAAAATTTGGGATTGATTACAATTCAGATATCGTCTAAATTTCTACATTTATTGTTGAATAAACTAATAAGTTAGTGCTTAGAAGGTTTTTTTTCCAAGATTAGTCAGTTAGTCATAAATTCAGATTCATACCAGTATAAAAACAAACCAGCAATGGGAGGAGCACACTTTTCTATTTTCAATGCAACGTTCTATCGGTTTCAAATCATCGGGGGTTATAGATTTACAATAATGTTCTCCAACTGACCACATGAAGAGCACGTGTAAATAATATAGTTCATGTATATGTCTTATAGACAGTACTTGAGTTGATGGAAATTGCCATAATATCTCTCTACGTTAGAAATGTATCTTCGCAATACAATGGCAAAGCAAAAACTAACGCTAACTCCTAAGGACTTCATTACGTTTTCATACATGTACTTTTTTAATTTCATTACAACGTTCCATTGGTTTCAGCTTATCAGAGGTTGTTGACTACATTTTGATAAAACCTTCACAAAGAAAGAGTATTGGTTTCCAATGTTACTTTTCTAAATTCTGTGAAGTTTCAAGAGTAGAACAGACCGAAATGATTTGGGATTTATCCGTTTTAAAGTCCCTCAACGTGCTTCATTTATTAATATAAACATTTTCGTGTATTATCTGCTGTTTTGTTTTGCCTTTTTATTTTTTGTTTTGCTTAGATTTGTGTTTTTTTTGTTTTTTTTTTTCATTTTCTGATATCTTTGTGTCTTTTCGTCTTTGAACATTTTCCTCTTTTGTCAACGACTGTACTGTCATTATCTGATATGCTGGTTACAAACTTGTCAGTGGTGCAAGCCTTAGAACAGCAATAATAATCCAAATTGCCACTATTTCAAGAGAACTGCAATTTATCAATTACTGACTTATCAGTGAATGATATCATCTTAATATCCTTTTTAAGCCTTTCGCTCGTTGCTTTGCCCCGTAAAAACAAATGTAGGTATCCATAAAAATAACATCTGAATAATAACAAGATTTAGCCATATTATCCACAGGATTGCATGAAACATTGATGGTAGGAAATATTAGTCATTTCTTTCTTATTGGGGGATTCAATAATTGGAATTTAACTCCAGGTTACTCCAAGAGATATATTGCAGTTTTAAAATTCAACTATCCGATTTCTTAATGATTTCTTAAAATGTTGTTTAGGATTCTTTTTTATTAATAAACTGATGTTCATGGATTTTAGAGGCAGTTAGAAACATACTGAAAAGTTATCCTTTTGAATTGTCATGGGATTTCTTGCATTAAGCATTATTTTAAAATACATGACTGAGTTAAGTCAATTCGTGTGGTAGGCCCGAGTTTAAATGCTATAGTGTTAACCCGGTATAAGACAGCATAAAGCAAGAAATAAAATACCACTCTTGTAGGTATCGTGGATTTGAAACACTATGAGACGTACACATGACCACCAATATAGTAGGAATATTAAATATCTCAATATAATTTGGCGCATTGTTGTTCTTTCTGTATTTCTGGGGACACTTTTCATTTCTTAAAAATAATTTCACCCTCCCTTCTCTGTTTGGGATGAAAAGGGCTTTAAGATCATCTGAGTTTGATATGTATAGCCATGTAAAGACCCTCATAACGTTACATAGCTACAAGTCGGATGCCTGCGTTTTGTACGCGCGAGTGATTGACCAATCGACGGTCGACATTTTACCAAGCCAGGGATAATTAGTGTTATTATATAATCTTGTCGTGGAATCGTATAAAGGTATAATATAGAATTGCTATATGGTTCCCAAAGGACAAAACAAACCAAAACTTTATGAAATAAAAACAAAAGGAAGAAAATAAACCTGGACATGGGGTTGTAAGAGACGATGTCGTTTCATCGTTGTTTCCTTGACAATAAGAACCACCCTTTGCAGGTGGTGGACTGCTATATGATCTATTTCTTGTCAATACAACACTACCACACGTCTCGGAACATGAACTCCATGCTCCCCATGCACCCCAGCGTCCATGTACTATTGAATATAAACGATATGTGAGTACATTAGATTAGATATACAACAATATCACAACAATGTATACTTTTTGCTTGTCATTACCATTTCACTGTTATAGGAAATCTATGAAGAAGGAAAAGCTGTTTTATTTATATTTATTAGTTGAATTAGAAAGCTTCCAGTCTTTCAGTAAAATGTCACAGAAAAAAGTCAACTAAATTATGGGAGAGGGATTTTATAATCTGTTGTTTAGATAGGAAACTCACATTTCAATATTTTGAATATCCTAATACGTCTAAATGCCTATTTCGTATTGTAATTTACAATTTTATGCCTCTTGAATGCCGAGTTCAAATGAACACATTACACCTCATTCGGCATTTTGAAATGTTTTTTATAATGCTAAAGGAAAACAAAAGTGCATGGAAGATTTGATGTGATTTAATATTATTCAGTTACGCCCTGGCAATCCCAAGAACGTTGACAAAAAAAAACGCATTTCCACTAGTTAAAAAACGAAGGGAAAACAACATTTAGTCACGTGACCAATTTTGACAGAAACGACGCCATGAGGGGATTGGGGTTATGGTATTTAATGCCACTTTCAATAATATTTCAGTTATATCGTGGCGCTCAGTTTTATCGGTGGAGAAAACCGCAGTACCCGGAAAAAACCCACCGACCTACCACAATTCGCTGATATAATTGATCACATAATGCTCTATCGAGTACACCTTGAAATGAGTGGGATTCAAATTCATAAATGGTGCAAATGAAATTAGTGCAGAAGAATGAAGACACTCAATAATGACATACATACCTGGGCATGTTGTCTTAACACATTTTGCCGTGTCATACTTGTTTTCTGGGCAATGCAAGCGACCATTTGCAGGTGCTGGATTATCACATGATTTAGATCGTGTCCACGTGCCACTACCACACGTCGTGGAACATGTACTCCATGCTCCCCATACACTCCAGCTTCCATTTACTATAACATATATATGTTGTACATAAGCATAGATATACAACTATATCACAACAATGTATACTTTTAGCTTGTCATTGCCATATCACTGATATTATCTGAAAGCGATCTGTGTTAAGAAATATATGAAGAAGGCAAAGCTATCTAATTGCATTTTCTAGTTGAATTAGAAAGTGTTTTCTTTCAGTGAAATCTCACTTATGTCTGTGGATGAACATGATAAACTGAATTTAACTTGATTTCAGCTCTAAGTATGTCTTCCTTATCCATAGTATTCGCCTCAACTAGACAATAATATCACCTGATTACATTGACTATTAATATTAATTATCCAGTACATGGGGAGGTATTTATCTAAATGACTTGTTTGATGTACTGTGCTGTGAAATACTTAAATGTTTTTTTCAGTCTTGTCATTCAACTTTTATACTTTGGACAATATGGTTAATTTAATACAAAATATTTCCCATTGTATCCTATGTTAAATGTTCGACTGTTAGTTGTTTTGACACGTTTAGACATTTGAACCTGCACCTGTGCATGCGCTTGAAACAAGCCAAAGCTATGAAATGTGATTGCTGATTTTTTCGCTATTGCAGTTTAGTATGCAATGGACCACCATGAAGTTGGATATCATAGAGCTTTTGACCCATGATCCCTCTCCTGCTAGGGAAGCAACTTCATTGGTTAATTTAACACGAACAAGTAAAATCAATCCGATAACTATAGGTTTATCTTATAGCGTAACATAGCTGCAATATAGAACACGTGTATCATTAAATTTAACTTCAGGGTTTTGAGGTTATTTGTCAATTGTCAATTAAATCAATATAATTTATATTACATCGTTTACCTATAAATCATTTCTGGTAAGATTTTTTCTGAAATTGACGATTGCATGTTTGACGCTTGAAACTATTCATATACGATACACTTATTCCTGTGTCTTATTAATGTCTGTCAATGATAATTACAATTTCCTATTTAATTGATATAATTCAATGCCATCGTCGTGATTAGTAGGTATCTAAACATTGTAACATAAATACGCATTTTTCCTTCGATGTTTTATGCAATAATCAACTTATAAATAGTGAACTTTTACAAACCATGGTCTAACATGAAGATCTTGATGTTATTCCATGATTTTGACGTCATAGATCTGTTATTCCATGATCTTGACGTATTATATTTGTTATTCCATGATTTTGACGGCATGAATCTGTCAATCATGTAATTTCTGATACAAAACATATATACCATGGATCTTACTCATGAACTTATTTAAACCAACTCATCCTTCGGATTCGTTGGCTTAAATAAGTTAATTCGTAAGATCCATGATATATATAATACTTAATAGCATCTGATTCTATTATAAATAACTTATTTATTTAAATATTTTAAATAATACGATAATATGTATCGGTTGTCACCTTTGTTTTCTCTTAGAAAATGTATTTCTCCATTAAAAAAAATACTTAACCCTTACTATGTTTTACAAAGACCGTAGAGTGCCAAGAGCAGATACATCGGCTTTGACGAAACTTGTGTATTTTTTAACGTCACAATAACGACGCCATCTATGACGGAACGTCGTCGTCGTCACATCGTCTTCAAAGGGGCCTTTGAAGGGAAAATACTTGTAATATTTGCATTGATTTGTAATGAAAAGTTTCCGATGTAGAGCCGTATTTCATATTCCTCATAAACGTGACTGGCATCAGCCGCGAATAAGAATGTTTACCGATTAATATATTGTCAGTTGGTAAATACAATTAAATATCCATGTGTACGGGGTCTGTGTGTCTCATGTGTTTTTAGTTTTTGGTGTTGAGTGTCTGTTGTTTGTCGTTGTGTGTCTTTCTTGTTCCCGGGTTTGTCTTTGTCTTCGTCTTGTTCTGCACTTCGGTTGTCTTCCCTTACTATTATAATAGCTAAGATGAGTTGAACTGAATGCACATTTTAATAAATTAATACCTAGGGGCCTCAAATTAGAATAAATAATTTATAAAGAATAAAGGCTTTATTTGTGTTGTAATTAAGACCTCCAATATATGAAAAAGATATAAATAGATTCATTAAATTTATTGGATTCATGATTACACATTTATTGTTCTGCTCTACAGCGATGATTTCTCAAACATACAGGATGAATACCCTTTCTGTATCTTCCACATATTGGCCTAGATCTTTTTCTCCTATCATTAGTAGAACACACTATACAGTTTTTCTCTCTCTTTCCTTCTAGTCTTTCGAGAACACCTCCGTCTCTGAACGCATCTTCACGGTTTTCTCAACCTTCAAGAGGCTGTCGGTTAACAAGGTGTTCGTTCGATAAAGCTTCGATTACAGAGGCGATAAAATCCGCTCGTAAAAGAAGTCCATCGTCGTCAGTATTGCGTCTGTACAGAATGTATGCATTGAGAAGCATGCAGTGGAAGATTTTAATGGTGATGCGTTTCCACATTGATTTTGATTTGCGGTGATCGTCGGAAACGTCAGACATCATATCGTTCATTTCAAATACCCCCATAAACTTATTATAAGTTGTAGCTATAGACGGTTTTTCGTTTTGATTGTGCACGGCGTTCATATATGTCGAAACAAATCTAACTGTCTTTCTATTTTGTCGCTCCTTAAACTCACAGCATAACAATCGTCCACTTCTTGAGAATACAGTTTAAATGGCTCCAGGATTAGCTTCACTAATTAGCCTGGGTAAATTCCAATTTTTAAAATGTCACAAAAGACGTGGTGCCACTTCCCTAGCAAGTCGGATTCTCTTAATAATTTCATTACCACGTGGGTACCTTGTATTTTGCCGTTTGGCACTGGGTCATACCGTATTCCTCTATACGGAAAGAAATGAATGATATAACCGGAAACCGCTCCAACAAGCACCCATAATTTGATACCAAATTTGTGGCCTACCAAAGCTTCATCTACCAAAGGTTCACGGTTCGGGGATATATATCTCTTAAACACATTGTTAGCATGTTGCATAATCGGTTTAAACCACGCGGCAGGATCATAAAAGTCGCTGTTTCTTTGCGGTGTAACCCTGTGATTAACTAAGTGCAAAAAGCGGTAAATCAATTGAAATCGGTTTCTGGAAAACATTTTGTGAAACCATGGAGTGTTCGTACTTCCACATCTTTTTTGTCAGTAGTTAGTTATGCTTGGCTTACGAATCAAACCCATCTTGAATATTACAGCTAAGAAGCCTTTCATTTCCGACAATGTCACTTCGCCTTACCTTTCCCATTAGCGAAACCGAGAAGAATTTGCTAGGGTATTGGTCCGTCGTTTCCTTGTAAACATTTACTTAGCATATCTAAGTAAACAAAAAAGGAAAATAGTCAGTTTTGGTAACTATCAAGGATATTTGTAATACTAGCAAGTCAAGACAATATCGTTATATATTCCGCATTAACTAGAGAGTATTCTTCAAGTTTGGCTAGCAATAGATACTGACGTGAAATTCTAAATTGTGTGTCGGCATTTCGACATAAATAAAATTGTATATATATATTTGTGTAAGTGTAACATAAGGCTCACATTTATCGTCTACATCCGATTGGAATTTTGTTTTCCATATTCCATATTCCTTAATATCAATATGTGCTATCCCTTTGATTTTTATCCCATAACTTATACTCAACTCAGACGTTACTCGAGAGCTTGTCGCAATTACAGTGACTTTTTTACAGGGCCAAGCCGCTGACGCAGAAACTACTCAAACAGGGGGTATGTTGTGCCAGGATTGAGGTCATCACTTCACAAGTTATATGACCGTCATCACGAACTGATTGACCGCTATCGGATGTCTGTGTCCAGAATGACAACGGACCCTCTACCATTCCGGAGCACCTGCTGTCGCCCCAGTTTTTTCAGGTGTCCGTGTTTCTCATTTGTGTATTTAGTTTTTGATGTTCAGTGTCTGTTTTTGTCGTTGTGTGTCTTTCTTGTTCCCGGGTTTGTCTTTGTCCATTGATTTCCCTTCGTTTTGAACTGCGCTTCGGTTGTCTTTCCCTTACTTATATATGTTTTACATATACGGACAAGATATAAAGCACTTTGAAGAAAAAGTCCTGTAATGGTTACCTGTTAGCTTCTCTGACAAGTTTTCTCAGCAAATTCATTGTAAACATCAGGTAGAAATATGTAATTGCCGAAGAATTTCTTCTTGGAATGTTCTTTAATCCGGGTTCATTTCTTAGGGGCTGCCTGTTCTGATCTGGTTCCGGTTGATAAACTCTAACCCACACTCGATCTAGGGCGGCAGCCATTCCTGCTATGCGCGCAATCGACCAAATCGAATGACGTAATTCGACGTTGGATGTTTATGACGTCGATAACGTCGACAGTATGTCTTTATTTGGCGGGTTTTCTTGGTGCTTTTGTCTCTCGATATTTTTTTGCTTTGGGTTTTTATTCAATAATAATTATAAAATATCATCGATTGCTAAAAAGTTCCGGTAATGTTCTGTATGAATTGAGTTTTGCTTCACCATAATCAGTGCCCGGCAAGCACGACGGCGGCTACATGACATTGATATTATTTATAATAACTGCAACTCTTGGTCTTTTTATGATATATTTATAAGATAATTAATTGGAGAGCGTGAATATCGTAAATATTGTCATGAGGTCCGAATAACGCAGTGATTAAACGAGTGCGCGGAACTTGTTCCGCGCACGAGTTTAATCGCATGCGTTCTCGGCACGAGTGACAATGCTTACGATATCCACGCTCTCCAATTATTTATCCTGTTTATTATATAGATTTTTTAGCATTAATTTCATAGTTTCCGAAAAATTCATTGATTTTTTCACACGAGTGACAAAGTAGTCCCAATGACAGTTTGGCGGGAAAATACGCGAGTGTGAAAAGAAATAATTTATTTCACATTGTGATTTACCGAAATTTCTTTCACTTGGAAAATTCGGTAATTTATAGACATCTATATAATAATAATTTATTTAAACGGAATTCGCTTTTAATTTGGCCGAACAATATGTTTTTACGATTCACGGTAATATACATGTTACATATGTTTACTGTGCAGTTAGGTATTCTTTTCCTTACGTCAATCACGGTAATACATGTACATTGAAAAATATGTAAATCTAGGAATGGCTCGTCATTACGCTGTCTAAACAGGTGCGTGGTCCCTATCATAGCACATATTTAGGAGATTCTTTTATAATATAAAATAAATTATTATGTGCATTTTATTTGTGACATTGCGATGAAGATTTTAAACATTTACCACAATGTCATATTTACTGTATACTGTAGTTTATCGTAATTTAGACCTTCTTTTTCAACTGGGCTACGCTTTTCTTTCCCTTACTAGACCACATTCCAGACGCACACAATCATAACAATGTTTCTTTCAAATGAACAATAAACTCTAACCGAAAAAAGAATGAAAATATGAATTCTGGAACATTAATATTTTTAAATTCCTTGAGCTACGGCCAATGAAGCTCCGGTTGATATTTATTTTGACGGAATATCGCATTCAGTTGAATCCTTTGGTATACCCATATTGTACCCCAACGCAAATAGCGGCAATGTAACGTCAAACAATCGTTTCTATGCGCGACGTCACTAAACGTTTCTTCATAAATCGCTTGGCACTCTCCAGGAAAAATATGTGGCACTCAAAGGGTTAATACATTCATAACATGACGAGTAGATAATGATGCTATGTCAAATATAAATGAGTATATAACACATTTAGAAATGCCTGTACCAAGTCAGGGTCATTACGGTTTTCACAGTTTTCCGGTTGTTGACTGATTTTGTCTGTTTATATAATTATGAGTTTTGACTTTCCCTTTGTAAGATTGTTCGGAGTTCGGTAATTTTGTTATTACCTTTATTAGACAATATATGACAATATACAAAACAAGTTAGTAATAGCAAGCTGTCAGTAACACATACAGTGAACCCTGTCTCAATCGTACACCTATCTATTCTGAACACCAAATTTGGATGTTCGGATTAGGCAGGTTTCAAATCAAAATATTAAATGGAAAAGCAAAATATAACAAACTCAATAGAAAAGACATACAGATACAAAAATACACAAAATCATCAATTATATTGAATATCAAGTTGTTATGTGAATGTCTTATACATGTATTGTAGTTTAAACGATCGTTGTGATCGTATGGTAGTTAGATTTATGTGAATGTATTATATTGTAGATTAAAGGGTCGTCGTGATCGTATGATAGTTAGATTCATGTGAATGTCTTATATTGTAGCTTAAAGGATCGTCGTGATCGTGATCGTATGGTAGTTAGATTTATGTGAATGTCTTATATTGTAGCTTAAAGGATCGTCGTGATCGTATGGTAGTTAGCTTTATGTGAATGTATTATATTGTAGTTTAAAGGATCGTCGTGATCGTATGATAGTTAGATTCGTGTGAATGTCTTATATTGTAGTTTAAATGATCGTCGTGATCGTGATCGTATAGTAGTTAGATTGATGTGAATGTGTTGTCTTGTAGTTTATTAATTTTTTGTAGCAAAGTTTTTTTGTGATTTATAATGATAATGAGTTATTGTGTTGTTTACTAAATGTTTGTAACAAAAATGATCAGTTTAAAGTAAATGGACACACATCACTTTCCCTTTTCCCTATATATTTCATAGAAAACCACGGGTTGATGCAAAACTTTCTGAAGCTAGTTTTACGATATCCCCTACATATCTGACAGACCCCGAATAAAGGTCATATCCAGATGAACTTTCGTCAATGAATACATTTAAAGAAAAAACCTTCAACATGTTTATTGTGCAATAAAATAAAGTCACGAAAGGTGTTGCTAAGCTTCAACCAGCGTCGTTATTGGTTGACCATGAGTTCATCTGAACATGACTTCTAATAGGGTTCTGTCATATATTAGGGGGAACGTAGGGTATTATAACAGTTGAATTTAATCAGATTGCATGAGGTGTAATGTAATTAAATTTGAGAACCCTATCACAATTTTCACGTATGTCAGATAAGATTTGTAACCTTTATGCATTTCAAAATTCGTGGTATGAATCATAGTAAAAATTCCCGACTTATGTACCCTGTTCAATAAATGTATCCATGTATATATGACAATATATGGAAGGCAAGTATATTTGTGAAGATTAATGCGGCTTCATGACTTATCACCGGTCTGTAACATGAGTAACACGATAAATGCTATATGTGGAGGAGAACCTGCTCACTTATCCGCAGCACCTGAGTTCTCCCTCGTAACTTTTTAGTAGTGTTCGTGTTGCTCGATCATTAGTTTTCTGTGTTATGCTGTATAGATCAGTGTTTGTCCTTCCTTTGGCCATTTTGTTGTCTGTCCTTAGAATTGGTATCTTCAAAGTTTTCTTCATAGAAAAACAGGTCGATATTTTGAATGTATATACAATAAATGTGATAACACTTTCAAAACCATGTACACAAATACTCACCAGAGCAATCAGTAATATTGTTAAGTTGTACGCTTGGCAGGTATTTTCCATCAAAGTCATGACAAGTAATATATGTTGGATACTTCTGGGTTTCTTTTAGCCATCTCCAGAATGGGATAATGTCACAACTTCCGCATTGCATATCAAAATTGCTAGAAATAAAATTATGTCTGTTTATGACTAATTGATATTAAATCTGTTCGAAGTATTTACGGAATGAGTGATCCATGTGTGGCAAGTATCTGGTAAAGATTACACAAAAATAAATATAGATGTAAAATCGATACCCACAAGACACATATACATGACCGCTCAATATCCAGGCTTTGTACATGAACTTCAGTAAAAAGTGGCGGATTAAAAAATAATGATAATTACTCATGTGAAGCAATAGGAAATATTCATAATGAAGTGCAAAATTATTTATTAAATTAGACAAAACCAGTGCACCCTGATGCAGGTATCATCTAGAGAGCTGATAAAGCACATGCTATGTTGGTGTCATCATTGTCATCATACATTTAAGTATATCGGATAGATTCCGTGTCGATACAGATTACTCTAATACTACGTACAATACAACTTACAGTGATGTCAGATTTGGTAGATTCACGAACGCATTTTCACTAACAAATTCTATAGGGTTGTTTTCCATGCGTCTGAAATATAGCTTCATATTAGAAAGCAGTAATATTGAGTTATAAGCCATAGTCGACTACAAATACATTTGAAGATTGAGGAACACAACTCCACCAAAATGACCCGGAAGTATGGCAGTTACTGAGATAGTCCGTTGTATTAATTTTCTTTAGTTGGTTGGTTGATTGTTGTGATGGTATCATGGTGGTAAGGTTTATTGGTTGAGGATACCGAAGTACCCGGAGGAAATGGCCAATCTGTCGCAAGTCACTGACAAACTTTATCACATAATGTTGTATCGAGTACACCTCGCCATGAACGGGGTTCGAACATAAGTGGTGATAAATACTGGTTGCACAGGTAGTTGTAAATGCATACCATTACGACCCTAATTTTGCTTATTTACATCATCTACTCCACATGTATATGAATGGAATATCTTTTGAATAATCACGTGGGTAGGTATGTCATTTACCTCATTTTCCAAGCACATGCAGCAAGATACGCTCGCATATAGGCATAATGGCTACTAAGAACAATTTAGATATGTGGAAAATATTTGGCAACCGCATGCAATCAAGTTTTATTTTCAGCTATTAACATTTATAAAACACATTTTATTACATGATGTGAAGGTGGGACTATAAAAGGGCATAAAAGGCTTAAGATAAACCTCTGTTCGCAAAACAAAAGCATCTAAGTCAAAATATACAGTAACCATTGGTTTGCGAATTACATTTCACAAAGTAAAACATGTAAATATCAATAAATCAAACACACAGAAATCATTGGTCTGTAAATTACATTTGACAAAGTAAAACATGTAAATATCAATAAATCAAACACACAGAAATCATTGGTCTGTAAATCACATTTGACAAAGTAAAACATGTTAACAACAACAATACTGATACAGTAAAACAATGTTATATGTACATCTACTGTCTACCCATTTATATCTCTTTCTTGTTAGGAATGGTGGTTGGGGACTGGGAGGTTGGTTTTTTTTTTTATCAATAATCAATTAAAATCAATAACAAATTTTGTTATCGTCTTCTGTCCACAACAAGCTATGATGTGGATGCGTGGTCACGTGGTACTAAACGAGTATTAACGAATATTCATAAGAACGGGATAATTAACAAAGGGTCATCGCAAAAAGCGTTATTGTCATAACTTTGATTTATACTCTTCCCATTGTTTCAAATGATAAAGTAAATCAGATACTGTTTTCCCTTATTTTCTAACATGACACTAGTAAACCAATATCCCTCATTTTCCAAGCACATGCAGCAAGCTACGTCCGGATATAGGCATACAGGCTACTAAGAACATCTGAGATATGTGGAAAATACTTGTTTGTAATATTTCGCTCTCGTCCCGAATATGTATTAAATATTTGTCACGGGAACGTTAAACTACAAAACATCAATCAATCAATCAATCAATATTGGAAAAGTTTGATTATTATTATCAATTTTCCAATTCATTGTAATTTGAAGAACGCAAATAAGTGAAAACAAGCATCAAATGTATTCGAAGCATCTTTCATTTTGATAACTAAAGCCCAACTATATTTATATTACTCTTAATTTATGCTTGATATAATGTGGTTATACATCTATGCAAATCATACTAAGCGTTACTTACAAACGTTGTAAGTTTGGTAGATTGTTGAAAGCCTTGTTCTCTATCACTGATATGCTATTATCCTGTAACCACCTTTAAATAGTCAACAAATGTCTTTAATTTATATTTTATTGGCCTACTACTATGTCTTAAACAATATATATTTGATACTGACAGATTTGTAAGCTTGATAGATTGTTGAAAGTGTTGTTCTATATCACTGATATGTCATTGTACTGTAAACACCTTTAAATAGTCACCAAATGTTTTTAATTTATATTTTATTAAAACTGTGGCTTTCTGTTCTGTCTTAAGCAATTGATATAGCAAAACCTTGCGTAATTTTGAGTTGTTGCAATTAAACGTATTTATATTCTTGTTAAGAAAAATAAACAAACCCCTATAATTAATGTAGCTATCTACAAAAGTGGGCTTGAATATTGGTTTCAATGAATGCCTGTAATCTGTAGGTATTACATTGTATTTATATGTTTGATTATAATTTAAAAAGTTATTTCATTTGGTTGTGGAATTTCGATATTTTGTGTAAATTGTTCTTAGCTTAAATAAATTATACATATACATGTATTGCAAGTTACAGAAAGGATTAAGATAAGAGGTATACTTACAACCAATTAAGATTCTTCAAGTTGGTGAACGTGTATGATTTGATTGATGTAATTGTATTGTGTTCCAAATAACTGCAATAAAAACAATACACAAATACATTCAAGATAAGATTAAATCGTTGATACTGTTTGGAGTTGTATATCAACGTAATATATCGAATACAACAAAATAAGTATGTAATAAGTCTTCAAACATTCCTGATTTCATCGATGTAATGTAAAACACAAAGAACCACTCTGCTAGAGCAGCTCAATGTATATAATCGGAAATCGTAGAAACTGGGGCAACATCTTTAGACCTAATACATAAGTACACGAACTCTCAAATAATTTTTGATCTTGTTAAAGTGGCTGCTAAGACACAAACACACTTTCTAAAAGATTTGTCGTCCAGCATTATACATTGATAATAAATAATCATATATTTGAGCATAGCCGCCATCATAGTCAGAAAAGTTTGAAGATATCAAAACATCTTTATACAAATATATTTTATTATGTAAGCCAACGATATATCGATATAAACTGAACACGTGACGGTTTCCAGTTCTCAGTTGACAGTCCTTATCTAGTACCTTCAACGGTGGCTGATATTGACTTTCTCTCGATAGATAACTGTCAGGTGAAAATAGTAAAGTCTGTATTTCTATATAATATTTAGCTATGCTCTTCCCGTTGTCTCAAATAATAAGTTAAATCGGACACTGGTTTCTATTATTTCCTAACATGGCACTAGTAAACCAATATCCCTCATTTTCCAAGCAGATGCATCAAGCTACGTTTGCATATAGGCATAAAGGCTACTAAGAACAACATAGATATGTGGAAAATATTTGCCCACGGCATGTAGCCAAGTTTTATTTTCAGCTATTTTATTACATAAAATGCGAAGGTGGGATTCTAAATGGGCCTACAAGGCTTAAGATAAACCTCTTTTCGCAAAGCAAAGGCATCTAAATCAAAATAGACAGTAACCATTGGTTTGTGAATTACATTTGACAAAGTAAAACATGTAAATATCAATAAATCAAACACACAGAAATCATTGGTCTGTAAATTACATTTGAGAAAGTAAAACATGTTAACAACAACAATACTGAATCAGTAAAACAATTATATATGTACATGTACTGTCTACCCATTTATATCCATTTCTTGTTAGGGATGGTGGTTGGGGACTGGGACGTTGTTTTTTTTTTATCAATAATCAATTAAAATCAATAACAAAATTGTGTGTCGTCTTCTGTACATAACAAGCTATGATGTGGATGCGTGGTCATGTGGTACTAACTGAGTAATAGTGCATATTCATAGGAACGGGATAATTAACAAAGTGTCATCGCATAAAAGCGTTATTGTCATAACTTTGATTTATGCTCTTCTTATTGTCTCAAATGATAAAGTAAATCAGATACTGTTTTCCCTTATTTTCTAACATGATACTAGTAAACCAATATTCCTCATTTTCCAAGAACATGCAGCAAGCTACGTCCGCATGTAGGGCTACTAAGCACAACTTAAATATGTGGAAAATATTTATTTGTAATATTTCGTTCTCGTCCCGAATATGTATTAAGTATTTGTCACGGAAACGTTAAACTACAAAACATCAATCAATCAATCAATATTGGATAAATTTCATTATTATTACCAATTTTCTAATTCATTGTAATTCGAAGAACAAAAATAAGTGAAAACAAGCATAAAATGTCTTTCATTTTGATAACTAAAGCCCAACTATATCTATATTACTTTTAATTTATACTTGACATACTGTGGTTATACATCTATACAAATTATACTCAGCGATACTTACAGATCTGGTAGGTTTGGTAGATTGTTGAAAGCGTTGTCCTCTATCACTGATATTATATTGGACGATAAATCTCTATAAATGGTCAACAAATGTCGTTAATTTATACTTTTTTTTAAAACTGTGGCTTTCTGTTCTATCGTAAACAATATATATAACAGCATATTGCGTAATTTTGAGTTGCTACAATTGAACGTATTTATATGAAAGTGTTTTCCTCTATCAATGATATGTCATTGTACTGTAACTCTGTATTAATAGTCAACAGATGTCTGTGTTAAATTATTGGCCTACTACTATGTCTTAAACAATATATATTTGATACTGACAGATTTTGTAAGCTTGGTAGATTGTTGAAAGTGTTGTTCTCTATCACTGATATGTCATTGTACTGTAACCACCTTTAAATAGTCAACAAATGTTTTTAATTTATATTTTATTAAAACTGTGGCTTTCTGTTCTATCTTAAACAATTTAAATAGCAAAATATTGCATAATTTTGAGTTGTTGCAATTAAACGTATTTATATTATTGTTAAGAAAAATAAACAAATCCCTATAATTAATGTAACTATCTACAAAAGGGGGCTTGAATATTGGTTTCAATGAATTTCTGTAATCTTTAGGTATTACATTGTATTTATATGTTTGATTAGAATTTAAAAAGTTATTTTATTTTGTTGTGGAGTTTCGATATTTTTGTGGAAATTGTTCTTAACTTAAATAAATTATACATATACATGTATTGCAAGTTACAGAAAGGAATAAAATAAGAGGTTTACTTACAACCAATTAAGATTCATCAAGTTGGTGAACGTGTATGATTTGATTGATGTGATTTGATTGTGTTCCAAATAACTGCAAAAAAAAAAATACACAAATACATTCAAGATAAGATTAAATCTTTGATACTGTTTGGAGTTGTATTTCAACGTAATATATTGAATAAAACAAAATAAGTATGTAATAAGTCTTCAAACATTCCTGATTTCATCGATGTAATGAAAATCACAAAGAACCACACTGCTAGAGCAGCTCAATGCATATAATCGAAAATCGTAGACATTGGGGCAACATCTTTAGACCTAATACATAAGTACACGAACTCTCAATTAATTTTTGATCTTGTTAAAGTGGCTGCTAAAACACAAACACACTTTCTAAAAGACTTGTTGTCCAGCATTATAAATTGATAATAAATAAACATAAATTTGAGCATAGCGGCCATCATAGTAAGAAAAGTTTGAAGATATCAAAACATCTTTATACAAATATATTTTATCATGTAAGCCAACGATATAAACTGAACACGTGACGGTTTCCAGTTCTCAGTCGACAGTCCTTACCTAGTACTTTCAACGGTGGCAGATATTGACACTCTCTCGATAGAGAACTGTCAGGTGAAAATAGCAAAGTCGGTATTTCTATATAATATTTATCTATGCTCTTACCATTGTCTCAAATGATCAGGTAAATCGGACACTGATTTCCCTTATTTCCTAACATGGCACTAGTAATCCAATATCCCTCATTTTCCAAGCACATACAGCAAGCTACGTTTGCATATAGGCATAAAGGCTACTAAGAACAACGTAGATATGTGGAAAATATTTGGCCACGGTATGTAGCCAAGTTTTATTTTCAGCTATTTTATAACATAATATGCGAAGGTGGGGTTATAAAACGGCCTAAAAAGCTTAAAATAAACCATTGTTCGCAAACCAAAAGCATCTAAGTCAAAATATACAGTAACCATTGGTTTGTGAATTACATTTGACAAAGTAAAACATGAAAAATATCAATAAATCAAACACACAGAAATCATTGGTCTGTAAATTACATTTGACAAAGTAAAACATGCCAACAACAACAATGCTGAAACAGTAAAACAATGCTATTTGTCTTCCGTGTAGCTTTTCTTCTAAACGCTGATTGGTTTATGCAGAGGGGACAAACACCGATGTTTGCGCGCGCAATTATTCATACCCCGTATTTCTATTTACAAAAACGCAACCACGTGGGTTCTATCAATGACATTTCATCAAAAACACGCCTCTCCCTGATTGACAGGATGACCAAGCAAAGGAATTAGGTCATGCTGTGTATTGAGTGCATTTATAATCAATAAAAGTAAAGCAATGGAGAGCAAAGGTTGTGAAAGATTTGCTACAACAACAGAAGCTGAAATTGAAGAAAAACATTTAAAATTAAATGCCGAAAGAACAATAAAACAAAATAAAGCAGCAGAAACTGACAAAAATATTGCATTCAATTATACTGTAACGTGTATCATGTGTGCAGTGTGATATATTATGCAAAATATCTGAACTGGGTTATAAGAGCAGTGGCATTAGGTCACCTATGGCTATTGGATTGCTATTTTTAGAACACTCGCATCAACACAAGCTGTGAAGTGTTATTTAAAACACTGTTGAAGGTCACATGGAAATGGGTCATTTATTATACAGCAGATGCACTAAAATCGCTATACAGATGACAATATAGAACACGAACATTAAAAAAACGCTACACAGAAGACAAAAACATTATCATCCTCTAAAGAGCTAACATCGTGGGTTAAGCTGCAAGTACAAATCTTGTGTAAGGCGCGCCTGCGGCTTGCCTTACAAAAGATTTCTACTTGCAGCTTAGCCCACGATGTTAGCTCTTTAGAGGATGATAATATAAAATGTACATCTGCTGTCTACCCATTTATATCCCTTTCTTGTTAGGGATGGTGGTTGGGGATTGGGATGTTGTTGGTTTTTTATCAATAATCAATTAAAATCAATAACAAATTTTGTTATCGTCTTCTGTCCAGAACAAGCTATGATGTGGATGCGTGGTCATGTGGTACTAACTGAGTAATAAAGAACGGGATAATTAACAAAGGGTCATCGCAAAAAAGCGTTATTGTCATAACTTTGATTTATGCTCTTCCCATTGTTTCAAATGATGAAGTAAATCAGATACTGATTTCCCTTATTTCCTAACATGACACTAGTAAACCAGTATCCCTCATTTTCCAAGAACATGCAGCAAGTTACGTCCGCATGTAGGGCTACTAAACAACAACTTAGATATGTGGAAAGTATTTATTTGTAATATTTCGTTATCTTTCCGAATATGCTTTAGAAATGCCTGTACCAAGTCAGGGTCATTACGATTTCACAGTTTTCCGGTTGTTGACTGATTTTGTCCTGTTTATATAATTATGAGTTTTTACTTTCCCTTTGTAAGATTGTTCATAGTTCGGTAATTTTGTTATTACCCTTATTTATTAAATATTTGTCACGAGAACGTTAAACTACAAAACATCAATCAATCAATCAATATTGGATAAATTTCATTATTATTACCAATTTTCTAATTCATTGTAATTTGAAGAGCAAAAGTAAGTGAAAACAAGCATACAATGTGTTTCTATAATCTTTCATTTTAATAACTAAAGCCCAACTATATCTATATTACTTTTAATTTATACTTGACATAGTGTGGTTATACATCTATACAAATTATACTAAGCGATACTTACAGATAGTGTAAGTTTGGTAGATTGTTGAAAGCGTTGTCCTCTATCACTGATATTCTATTGGACGATAAATCTCTATAAATAGTCAACAAATGTCGCTAATTTATACTTTTTTTTAAAACTGTGGCTGTCTGTTCTATCGTAAACAATATATATTATACAATTACTGCACTTGAACGAGATCAATATGAGGTTTTATGGAGCAGAGTACAACAATATTGAACGAGGCGAATGCCAAATACAATATTGTTGTACTCTTCTCCATAAAACCTCATATTGAACAAGTTCAAGTGTAGTAATTGTTTTATTACATACGGCTCTATTTTACTCTTAATTTTGAAATTTTATGAAAACTATGAAATTTTTGAAACTTTTTGAAAATTTTATCATTTTGATTTTTTTTTTAGATAGTATGAAATTTTTGAAAGTTGAAATGTTATGAAATTTTTTAATTTAAAAAAAAAATTAAATTTTCAAATTTGTTAAAAAAATAATTTCTGAACTTTAAATTTTTCTTTTTTTTAATTTTATGATTTTCAATTTTTTTGAAAATTTTCAAATTTTATGAAATTTTCTAACATATTGATTAGCAAAAAGCAATTTCTGGGCAATACAAACCATATTGCACTCTCGTGCCACGTAATTTCATTCACTGATTTTGCACGAGAGTGCAATATGATTATTAATTGCACAGAAATTGCTTTTTGCTAATAAATATGTTAGAAAATGGAATGTCACGTGTATTGCTTCTGGCCAATAGAAAAACAGTAAAATAGAGCCTTATGTAATAAAACAAAATATTGCGTAATTTTGAGTTGCTACAATTAAACGTATTTATATGAAAGTGGTTTCCTCTATCACTGATATGTCATTGTACTGTAGCTCTCTATGAATAGAAAACAAATGTCTGTATTAAATTATTGGCTTACTACTATATCTTAAACAATATATATTTGATACTGACAGATTTTGTAAGCTTGGTAGATTGTTGAAAGTGTTGTTCTCTATCACTGATATGTCATTGTACTGTAAACACCTTTAAATAGTCAACAAATGTTTTTAATTTATATTTTATTAAAACTGTGACTTTCTGTTCTGTCTTAAACAATTTACATAGCAAAATATTGCGTAATTTTGAGTTGTTGCAATTAAACGTATTGATAGTCTTGTTAGGAAAAATAAACAAACCCTTATACTTAATGTAGCTATCTACAAAAGGGGGCTTGAATATTGGTTTCAATGAATTTCTGTAATCTGTAGGTATTACATTGTATTTATATGTTTGATTAGAATTTAAAAACTTATTTTATTTTGTTGTGGAATTTCGATATTTTGTGCAAATTGTTCTTAACCTGAATACATTATACATATACATGTATTGCAAGTTACAGAAAGGAATAAAATAAGAGGTATACTTACAACCAATAAAGGTTCCTCAAGTTGTTGAACGTGCCTGATTTGATTGATGTAATTTTATTGGAATGCAAAGATCTGCAATAAAAACAATACACAAATACATTCAAAATAAGTTTAGATCTTTGATACTGCGTCTAGGTGTATTTCAACCTAGCATATTGAATAGAATATAATAAGTATGTAATAAATCTTCGATCATTCCTGATTTCGTCGATGCAATGAAAAACACAAAGAACCACACTGCTAGTGCAGTCCAATGTATATAATCGGAAATCGTAAAAATGGGGGCAAAATCTTTAGACCTAATACATAAGAACACGAATTATCAATTAATTTTTGATATTGTTAAAGTGGTTTCAAAAACACAAACACACTTTATAAAAGATTTGTTGCTCAGCATCATCAATTGATTATGAATAAACATAAATTTGGGCATAGCGGCCATCATAGTAAGGAAAGCTTGAAGATATTAAACCATCTTTATACAAATATATTTTATACTTACAACCAATAAAGGTTCTTCAAGTTGCTGAACGTGTCTGAATTGATTGATGTAATTGTGTTGGAATAGAAATGTCTGCAATAAAAACAGTACAAAAATGCATTCCAAATAAGCTTAAATCGTTGATGCTGTCTGTAGTTGTATTTAAATGTAATATATTGAATAAAATAAAATAATATACCTACCTATCTGCACGCACAAAAAATTCTGAGTCGGAGAATGGCAAACACACATTTTTTTTACTTTAGGCCTAAGATATACCCACCGCTCCCCACATCTGTCCAACCTATTTCCATAGCCAAAACATTACTGACTGTTCCGACCAAAAATGAAAGGGACCCTCATCTCTTCACCGGTAAGCTGCTGATAAAATTTCCAAACATTCGGAGAAACACTACTCAAGTTATCATACGACATAGGGTAAACATCCTATTTTCCGTCATATCAAGTCCAATAACTCTGGAACGACAAAAGTGAAAATCGTCAAAAATGAAAGAGATCCTCCATTCTTCACCGATAAGCTGCCGATAAAATTTCAAAACATTCTGAGATACACTACTCATGTTATCATACGACATAGGGCAAACATCCTATTTTTCGTCATATCAAGTGCAATAACTCTAGAACGGCAAAAGTGAAAATCGTAAAAAATGAACGAGATCCTCCTCTCTTCACCAGTAAACAGCTGATAAATTTGTAAAAGATTCTAAGAAACACAACTCAAGTTATCGTACGATATATGATTTGTCTACAGACGGACGGACATGGTGAAACCAGTATGCCCCCCTACAACTTCGTTGCGGGGGGTATAATAAGTCTTCGAACATTCCTGATTTCATCGATGTAATGAAAAACACAAAGAACCACACCGCTAGAGTAGCTCATTGTATATAATGAGAAATCGTAAAAATGGGGCAACATCTTTAGACCTAATGCATAATTACACGAATTCTCAATTAATTTTTGATATTGTTAAAGTGGCTTCAAAAACACAAACACACTTTATAAAAGATTTTTTACTCAGCATCATCAATTGATTATGAATAAACATAAATTTGAGCATAGCGGCCATCATAGTAAGGAAAGTTTGAAGATATTAAACGTCTTTATACAAATATATTTTATCATGTAAGCCAACGATATATCGATATAAACTGGACACTAGAGATGGTTTCCAGTTCTCAGTCGACATTCCTTACCTAGTACTTTCTACGGTGGCAGATATTGACACTCTCTCGATAGAGAGCTGTCAGGTGAAAATACGTCAAGTCTGTATTTCTATATTAGTGAATTTCGTTCTCGTCCCGAGTATGTATTAAATATTTGTCACGGGAACGTTAAACTATCAAACATCAATCAATCAATATTGGAAACATGTGATTATTATTATCAATTTTCCAATTCATTGTAATTTGAAGAACAAAAATAAGTGAAAACAAGCATAAAATGTATTCGAAGCATCTTTCATTTTGATAACTAAAGCCAACTATATCTATATTACTCTTAATTTATGCTTGATATAATGTGGTTATACATCTATGCAAATGATACTAAGCGATATTTACATATATTTTAAGATTAGTAGATTGTTGAAAGCTTTGTTCTCTATCACTGATAGCTTATTGTTGTTTAACCACCTATAAATAGTCAACAAATGTCTTTAATTTATACTTTATTAAATATGTGGCTTTCTCTTCCGTCTTAAACAATATATATATATATATCTATATAGTAGTATTCAAATCAATTTCTCCTACAGATTTCAAAATGGTGTCGCCTGCGACATTGGTAAGCACAATCAGATAAATTGTTGACGTTGTAGGATGTCTGTCGATATTTAACCAAATCTACGCAGACGCTTAAATATGTTTCAGTGAATAATTGGAATGCGGTGGAATGCATTCTGGGCGTTCCTCATTATTTAGCAAATAACTATAAGTAACGCCAACATGATCAGTACGACATCTAGTCAAGACTTATTGACCGTAAGAACAAAGAATTGTGCCAACTAAGGAATAGATTACGAGGAATTTGTTATTAATTTGGTGGTCTCAGCTGTCCTGTCATCGCTTTAAAATCCAATTCATAATAATAGCCATTAAATCAGTATATGGAATAGAACAACTGGTTAATGGGTTATCATATGTGTCGGATGTTCTCGGAATTCTTCTTAATGTCAACCGGTGTGTAAACAAATTACGAAATATTGACAGACGGAATAAAATCAGAATAGTTTGAAGATACTAATGTGGTAATCAGAATCACATAAGCAAATACTGACAGCCTTCAACAATTTGAAGAGTATGTCAGAGTTGCACATCTTAATTGAAAAAGACAAAAACTATTTGAAAACGTGGGAATTATAGGATTGACTGGTGTTTAATGCCAATTTTAGCAGTATTTCAACTATGTTGTGGTGTAATCAAATTATATATACTAAATTCTCAACTACAAAATCCTTAAAAATAAAACATATTTGTGCATGAAAGAATCGTGTTTTATATACAAATAAAAAAAAAAACTAAAAGGATAAAACGATATATTTAGAATGTATGTATCTATCTATATTGTAGCATTCAAATAAATTTCTTCTATAAATTTCAAAATTGTGTCGCCTGCGACATTCCTGAACAAAATCATATAAATTGTTGACGTTGTAGTACGTCTGCTGAGATTCAACAACATCTACGCAGACGATGAAAATATGTTTCAGTGATAAATTGGAATGAGGTGGAATACATTCCGGGCGTTCCTAATTATTTAGCAAATAACGATGAGCAACGCCACCATGACCAGTACGACATCTATTTAAGACTTATTAACCGCGAGAACAAAGAATTTTGCCAACGAAGGAATGCATTACGAGCAATTTGTTATTAATTTGCTGGTCTCAGCTGTCCTGTCATCGTTTTAAAATCAAATTCATAATAATAGACTCTACCCCTTATATCAGTATATGGAATAGAACAACTGGTTAATGGGGTATCATATGCGTCGGATGTTCTCCGAATTCTTCTTAATGTCAACCGTTGGGTAGAGAAATTACGAAATATTGAGATACGAAGTAAAACCAGAAGAGTTTGAAGATATGTTGCGGTCCTTTCCTGATTTTTGACATATCACTGGCTTTTTAACAAGAATAACATGACAGGTGCCAGTAGTGGAGCAGGAACTGGATTCACCCCATTTCTTTAGTTTTATGTGTATTGTTTTGTAGTTCATTGTGACTTTCTTTGTCTCTTTTCTTTTTGCCATTGTGTCCTTTGATTTGCGGCTTGACTACCCCTGTGGTATCCTCATTTTTCATACATGCACAATAATAAATATTACAAATACAGCATAATCTGTTTGTAGTCACAAACTTACAATTTATAGGTGTTCTTAGGAAAATCTGTTGGAATACTATCCAGTCCTCTACTGGAACAGTCAACATTAACTCCATTTGAAGTGTTAGTACAACCACAGACACTAGGACATGATGATGCCATACCCACAAGTAGAATCACAGCAACTATTGCTGTTATAAAACACTGCATTTTGAGTCGTCAGTCTACAAATACAAAATGTATTACTTAACAGTTATTGCTCAATGTTGTCATATAAATAAATTTTAGGAATAAAATGAAAAATAAAATATCAGACTGACGAAATATATTATGTGATTGTTGTTTGATGGCAAAAGTGCAAAAGTGTTTCGAATAAATGTTTCAAATCGAACAAGATGATCTAGAGTGCCTCCACCTTGTTAGAATCCACTGTATATTGGACACTATTCCATTGGATTCAAGAAACCATAGGAGAGCATTGATCCTCCTTTCCATGGTTTTACAGACGCAACTAGTTAGTGCTATAAGCTGATAATTTGATGGTTCAAAAAATGTCTTTACCAGGTTTTGAAATAGGAATGGCATTAGCTAATTTCCAAATTGATGGCATGTCGCCTGCTTCCCAAATGTCATTCATTAGATCTAAAACAGCTTGGAGTGAAGATTCCGGAAGGAATTTGAGAAGTTGGTAGCAGATATCCTCGAGGCCACATACAGTATCATGTGCCTTATCCAACGCTTTTCACAATTCTTATAGCGAAAACGGGAGATTGTATTACTCCAAATTCTTTTGATTTAAAATTAAATAAAAAAAAATTCTTTTTGCGTTTGCAATTTTTGAAATCATTGATGGTAATTTTCTGTAGACGAGTGTTTTTTTAAAAGGTTTGGCATACTTTATTTCCGATATCCTGTTCAGGGGTTAAAATGTCTAGGGTCTTTTTTTTCATTTTTCCATGTCCCTGTGGATGACCTCTGGAGTGTTGACTTCTGGAAGATTTCCTGTTGACATTTTTTGTTGAGTTGAACAGGTAGACGAAATTGAAGCTTATATTGTATTTGATGTGGTGGCTGTTGGAGAAGAACTTGATGTTTTGTATGATGGGGTAATCATTTTATCTTGGTTTAACAGTCGAGTTAGGTTTTCCGTGCCTTCAATCCAGGTGAAAAATGTTTGAGCTTCAACTGATTTGAAAACAGGATTACCGACACCGGTATATGATTTGTGCAAAGATGACGTTAACATGAAAACACAAATGAGTGGGAAAGAAAACATTGCGGAAGGAGGTCATTTTAAAGATGAGGAGGATTATACCTGTATAGAAATAACCCAGGCAGCAGATACAATGTAAAATACAAAGACTTGCACACCGTGTATAAACATAATAAGTAGTCAGGTACAACAGCGAGTAAACAAAATATAAGTGAATCAACTCCTAAATGAACAAATGTAGAAAACAATCAAATCCATGGAAGCCTTTATGAAAGTCACAAGAAAAGGATTTAGCAACATTGCCCGTAGTCTGTTAACACTTCCTGGCAAACTTCATGATCAACAAAGAATGAACAACAGCAAAAGACCAAAAAGCCCATATACACGTTTGGTTTGGGTTTATGGAGTTTGAACGCCACTTTCAACAATATTTTAAACGTAGTACCCGCAGAAAACCACCGACCTGTCTCAAGTCATTGACAAACTTTATCACATAATGTTGTATCGAGTACACCCCGCCTGATAGCTAAAAATATGTATTGATTGCACAGGCACTCCAACTACCATATGATCACGTCCACAACGGCCCCTCCCAAGTCCAAGGAAACACAAAAGTTAAATATTGTAATATTATTTAACTAGAGGCTCAGTGGGCTCAGCCTGTGTCGCACACCTTTCATTCCGCTTTGAGGAAACATAATACAGAACCTTCCATAGGTGCTTCCCACCAAGTTTCGGTTCATTTGGCTAAGCAGTTAGAGAAAAGAAGAATTTTAGAAATCGATCAATTAAAAGCAAGAATGGCCTGTGGCGGCCATGTTTATTAATGGATTGGAACTAAATGAACAATCTTTATAGATAACCTTCTAAGGATGCTTCCTACAAAAATTTGATTCATTTGGCCAAGCGGTTTCAGAGAAGAGTTTTTAGAAATCAACCAATCAGACACAAGAATGGCCTGTAGTGGTCTTGTTTATTAACTGATCGGAACTAAATTAACCATCTTTATAAAGAACCTTCCAAGGATGCTTCCTACCAAGTTTCGATTCATTTGGCCAAGCAGTTTCAGAGGGGACGATTTAAAAAAAATCAACCAATCAGAGACAAGAATTGCATGTGGAGGCCATGTTTGTTAACGGATCGGAACTAAATGATGAATCTGTATATAGGACCTTCTAAGGATGCTTCCTACCAAATTTCGATTCTTTTGGCCTAGTGGTTTCAGAGGAGAAGAAATTTGTTAAATCAACCAATCAGAAACAAGAATTGCCTATGGCGGCCATATTGGCTAACGGATCGGAACAAAATGAGCAATTTCTTAGAGGATCTGCCATAGATGCTTCCTACCCAGTTTCGATTTATTTGGCCAACCGGTTGCAGAGGAGAAGATTTTTAAAAATCGGCCATTCAGAGACAATAATTGCCTATGGTGGCCATGCTTGTTAACGGATCGGAACGAAATGAGCACTCTTTATAAAGGATCTTCCAGGGATGCGTCCTACCAAGTTTCGATTCAGTTGGCCAAATGGTTTCAGAGGAGAAGAATTTTTAGAAATCAATCAATCAGAAACAAGAATTGTTTGTGGCGGCCATGTTTAACGGGTCGGAACTAAATGAGCATTCTTTATAGAGGATCTTCCAAGGATGGTTCCTACCAAGTTTCAATTCATTTGGCCAAGCGGTTTCAGAGGAGAATATTTTTTTTGAAATCAACCAATCAGAAACAAGAATTGCCTGTGGTGACCATGTTTGTTAACGGATCGGGACGAAATGAGAAATTTTTATAGAGGACCTGCCATATATGCTCCCTACCAAGATTCGGTTCATTTGGCCACGCGATTTCAGAGGAGAAACAATCGGCCAATCAGAAACAAGAATTCCCTATGGTGGCCATTCTTGTTGATGGATCGAGACAAAATGAGCAGTATTTAGAGAGTACCTTCCATAGATGCTTCCTACTAAGTTTCATTTCATTTGGCTGAGGGGTTTCAGAGGAGAAGATTAAAATGTGAAAAGTTAACAGACGACGGACGTCAAGTGATGACAAAAGCTCACATTGCCTTTGGCAAGGTCAGCTAAAACAATATTAATATAAGATATTCAATAGATAGTTTTTTCTTTGCATACTCTGAAAATAATTCATTAGCTCAGATATAGATTTAAATTGTAGATTGGCTATGAAAACATTATGTCATTTGTTTCTTAAATATAGTTAGGTGCGGAGTTGTAGCTCTTATTGTTTTTTGTTTTGTTCTTTTTTTGTGTGAATATAGA
The DNA here is from genome assembly GCA_963383655.1 of Bathymodiolus septemdierum. Classification (NCBI taxonomy): domain Eukaryota; kingdom Metazoa; phylum Mollusca; class Bivalvia; order Mytilida; family Modiolidae; genus Bathymodiolus; species Bathymodiolus septemdierum. Next base: position 30,517,252 of record OY726531.1, read on the forward strand.
GCTATCGATTTCACCCGTTTGTAGAACTTGCTGAATTCCGATTCCGACTGAGATTGGGCCTTTCGGGTACTATAATATCATTTGTGGAGTTCGTCTAATAAGTACAGTGATACCGTTCTATTAAATAAATATGTTTTCTACAAGGTTCCATAATTAAGCATATTTGAATATGCATATATACTTTCTTAGCTGTGGTAATATTTATTTTTCTTAGCTCAGCCATTTGTTCCGCTACATTAAGTAGGGCAAAAGTGTAGAAATATATGAAATATATAATCGGCTTAGGAAAACTTTTAAAAAAATCCTGCACGCCATTTCCTGATACGGATGTACAAAGCTAAGCTCCGTCCGAAGTCGATTCTATATTATTATACCATCAAGTGAATGTTTTTCTTAAAATTGATATAATATAATAAAGTAAATTCCAAAAATAGAACTTTCAATTTTAAAAACAGATCCATATTGAAAGGTATAGTAAATATACAAGGAAATAAAACAATAGGGGATGAACAATGTTTTGAAATTACTTTTTCTTTGTCAAATAAACAAACTAAACCAGTTGATATTAATGTATGGAATCTGAGTGATTGTTGCTTAACGCCAAATCAGCAATTTTTCAGCTATATCATGGCAAGAACAAGTTAATGTTCTATGAGATGATGATGAGGTCCGCTTTGTACTAGATCAACACGCTGAGTTGGATTGTTATAGTGTTACATCACTGAAACAACAGTCCGCGGAGAGATATGTCACCTCAATCGGACATATTAACCTAATTCCGGGCACACTAGTCTTTCCTCTTTCTCCTTAATGCTGTGTGATTAGCGAAGAAGTAATAAATACCAATTTTATAGTCTTTGCCTTGACCCGACCGGATGTCGAACTCACGATCTACCGCACTCGAGGTGAGCACGCTAACCATTACGCCACCGATGCGGTTGTGCATGGAATCGATATTTTACTCATGATACAATCCCTTATATGCATCATCTATATAGTTTCATTTTTAAATATTTATCAGAAAGTTTTCAGGTGGAAACTGTTTCACCATATACTACAAACAAAAGTCCTATTGAGTAATGGGGCCGGGTGGCTCAATGAGTTAGGTAGTTGAATTACCTAGCAACTCATACAAGCCTATCACCCATACGGCGTGGGTTCGCGCCCGGGTTTGTAAATTACAAAAAGGGTGCACTCAACTCGCAGCCGCAGCTGATAAAGTTTACCAGTTGCTCGGTGGTTCTCTCCGGGTACTCCGGCTTCCTCCACCACTAAAACTGGTCGCCATGATATAGCTGTCTGAAATATTATTGAAAGTGGCGTTAAACACAATAAATCAATCAATCAACATTGACTAAATGAAACATTTTTTATATAAATTTGTGCATATTTTGTAAAGAAGAACAAGATTATCAACATTATTTTATATCTTTATATATTTAAAAGATTTTTGGATTCATATTAATCAATTACTGCTCAGGGTTAACATTGTAAGACCTATAACATTAACACACATTATACTAGACTATAAACTTTCTGATAAAGCTATTTTGATTTTCGTTATTTCTTGAGAATTGTAGACTTCTCTCTCGCCCTCTTTCTCCTTCATACTGCGTTCTTGGTGGAGGAGCAACACATACTAATTTCAGTCTTTGGTTTGACCCGATCGGGGCTCGAACCCACGATCTACCGCATCCGAGGCGAGCACGCTGACCATTACACCACCACCATGTATATACACACACATACACATATGTATGTGAAATAATGATCTGCTTACATCCGTTGAAATGTTGAGAAGTGCCTGGCCTCTTTCTTATTATACATGTAACAAGCGTTTGAATAAAATATTATTGTGTTGTTAAAGAAAACACTATTGTACAATACAATAACGATGTTAATAGTACAGAGGCAAATAATTTGATTTAGCTAACATTGGTAAATTGTGTTCACACGTGTTCTGCAATAACCTTCATCAGGTACAGTGTTCACATGATCATTTGAAGTGCTTGACGTGACCAGCCGATTGATCGAACCGGATACATTCGACTTCCAGTCTAGATGAAGTAAGGGCCAGGGAGGTGTAGAACTATCCTAAGAGCCATCACACTCCAAGAAACTAGATGTAATTTGCATTGGAGAGAGAAATTTGGGGGAGCATCCAGTTCATGGAATGTGACAAAAATAAAGTTGGGGAGGGAGGTGGAAAATATTTCCTTAAAATTATCAATGAACTCAAAAACAAAATTCACTAAGCAAATCTAGAGAGGAAAAAAATCACCTCGTGCCCAAATTCGACTGCATCTCGAAAAGTGAAATATTGTAATGGATCACGTGACTTCTCGCGTGATGTCGCTTAGGATTTGCATACGGCCACGATCTGCAAAAAAGAAATTTACATTACAATACGGAAGACACCATCCGTTAAAAATGAAAAGATTATGCAGACGGCACCATCTGCATAATTTTTTTTTACATTACAATACGGACAACACCACCCGTTAAAAATGAAAAGAATATGCAGACGGCATTATCTGCAGAAAAGAAATTTACACTAAAATACGGACGACACCACCAGTTAAAAAGAAAAAGAATATGCAGACGGCACCATCTGCAGAAAAGAAATTTTGAACAGATATTTCATTTTTGGGAGGGGTATTTGCGAAAAATACCAGTCCAGAGACGAAATATTTTTGAAATGTAGTCTCAAGGCTAAATAAATAATACCTTTTGTTTGTCGTTTTCAGGAATATTCTGTTTTTATTGTTTGTTTCAGGAACGTTTTAACTTGTTATAAACCTTTTGACGAATTTAGATTTTTGTTCACCGCAGGGGCTGGCTACGATTTTTTTTATCCCTCGACTGACAACTCTAAAAAACACGAGTTGTCAGTCGAGGGATAAGAAAAATCGTATCAAGCCCCTGTGATTTTACCTGTAATTTGGAATTAGTGATTTTTCTTTCTGTTTTGTTTAACATGCGAGCGAAGCGATCTCTTTATGGTAAAACATGTGTACCTAGGATTTCTTGACAAATTCAATCTTCTTCAATCTTAACATGGCTTCACATACTGATGGATATTTATTTTGTCTGCACATTGTAAACACGTTCCGTGTATCACACTTACACACTCAACTAATGAAGATCTTCTTAGCATAAAACGCAAAAGTAATGCAAAATCTCGTACGTCAGATACCGCTTAAACCCAGAACCCATGTGTAATAAAAGTCATTTTGTTAGCTTGTTCTACTTATATTGATATTTTCAAATTTCATTAAATCTCTACTGACGTACAGACAATAAATTATTTTTCTGCGTGGAAGTTAACCAATCAAAATCCTGGATTCTTATATAAGGTGTAATTTACATTAAAATGCGGACGACCCCATCTGTTAAAAAGGAAGAGAATAAGCAGACCGCACCATCTGCAGAAAAACAATAAAACCAAGCTTACACTAAATATTAAAAGCGCGTTCAACTAGTAAAACGTATATGCCACGTGGATCGCGTGAAGCAAGAAGTGCAAGTAAAAGTGATTAGAGAAACATGTCAGTAGTAGAGAGGAGGTTACAAAGCCGCATTTGCGGGGAGCAATGGGGAGCAATCGGAAGTGACGTGACAGGAAGTAACGTCACCGGAAGTGACGTGACCGGAAACGACCCTGGCCGAAAATGACGTCGGCGGCGGAGGATGAGGAGGGCGGCGGCGACGACGGGGGAGGAGGAGGAGGAGGGAGGGCGCAGTGGCTGAGGAGGAGGAGGAGGGGAGGAGGTCTCTTTGTGTGTAATTATGACTAACACAGAAATCTTCCATATTTTCCATATCTTTTCACATTTCAACTTGCCTTTCTTCCTTATTTTCTATGTCATTTCACTATTCAACTTGGGTTTCTTCCGTATTGTTCATGTCTTTTCACTATTCGAATGACTTTTCTTCCAAATTGCCCAAATCATTTCACTATTCAACTTAATTTTCTTCCATAATTTCCATATCTTTTCACTACTCAACTTGCTTTTCTTCTGTTTTTTCCAAATCTTTTCACTATTCAACTTGGGTTTCTTCCATATTTTTCATATCATTTCCCCATTCAAGTTGCCTTTCTTCTGTATTTTCCATATCTTTTCATTATTCAACTTGCCTTTCTTCTATATTGTCCATATCTTTTCACTTTTCAACTTGCCTTTCTTCCATGATTTCAATATCATTTCACAATTTTCTTCCGCATTTTCCATATCTTTTCACTATTCAACTTACTTTTCTTCTGTATTTTCCATATCTTTTCACTATTTAACTTTGGTTTCTTGGATATTTTTCATATCTTTTCGCTATTCAACTTACATTTGCTTTGTATTTTCCAGATCTTTTCACTATTCAACCTAATTTTCTTCCGCATTTTCCATATCTTTCGGCTATTCAACTTACTTTTCTTCCATATTTTCCAAATCATTTCACTATTCAAGTTATCTTTCTTCCATATTTTCCTTATCTTTTCACTATTTTCTTCTGTATTTTCCAAATCTTTTCACTATTCAACTGACTTTTCTTCCATAATTTCCATATCTTTTCACTATTCGACTTACTTTTCTTCCATATTTTCCAAATCATTTCACTATTCAACTTACTTTTCTTCCATAATTTTCATATATTTTCACTATTCAACTTACTTTTCTTCCATATTTTTCATATCCTTTAACTATTCAACTTGCCTTTCTTCCATATCGTCCATATCTTATCACTATTCGACTTGTCTTTCTTCCATATTTTCCATATCATTTCACAGTTCAACTTACTTTTCTTTCATGTTTTCCATGGCATTTCACAATTCAACCTACTTTTCTTCCGTATTTTCCATATTTTTTTCACAATTCAACTTACCTTTCTTCCATATTTTTCATATCTTTTCACTCTTCAACTTCCTTTTCTTCCATATTGTCCATATCTTATCACTATTCGACTTGCCTTTCTTCCATATCTTTTGACTCTTCAACTTACTTGTCTTCCATATTGTCCATATCATTTCACTATTCAACTTACTTTTCTACCATATTGTCCATATCTTATCACTATTCAACTTTTATTTCTTGCATATTTTTCATATTTTTTCACTATTCAACTTACTTTTCTTCTGTATTTTCCATATCTTTTCACTATTCAACTTGGGTTTCTTCCAAATTTTTCATATCTTTTCACTATTCAACTTGCCTTTCTTCCATGTTGCCCATATCTTATCACTATTCAAGTTACTTTTCTTCCATATTTTGCATATCATTTCACTTTTCAATTTACTTTTCTTCCATATATCTTCACAGAGAACTCCCCTTCTTCCTCCGCCGCCACTCTCCTCATCCTCCCCCGCCACCCTCGCCGCTCTCCTCCTCCTTCTCCACCGCCGCCGCCACCGCCGCCGCCACCGCCGCCCTCCTTTAAATATTGAAATTAAAGGTTTTTTAATTATTTCATTTGTATATAAATTTTTAGATAAGACCAGCAATAGAATAAAATAAAAGGTGTAAATATGGCAATATTTTTTTTTATGTCGTTGAATTGTAAGTAAATAAATTTTAAATAAGGAATACTTGAAATATCTAAATATAAACGAGAATCTAAAGAACGTACACAACATATCCGAAAACACCGTAAGTGAAAACCATTATTAAAGGCGCTCATAAAATGGCGGGAAAGGAGCAGATACCCCTGAAAAGGCTAGTCCCGGTAGACATGCTATTTATAGGAAGTGGAAGTCCTAGAGAACGCCCCAAGGGTACTTCCGATCACGCATGCGCACACCCAAGTGAATTCCGAAGGGGTCACAAGACCTTCGGTCACTACGGGTGATGTTTCATAACGTCACTTCCGGTCAAAAGGCCCCACTAGGGAGGATATTGCGCAACTTCTGGTTGCGCATGCTCACACCCAAGGGAGCTTCTTCGGGGTAACGTGACCTTCGGTCACATTCGGTAGCCATGGTACTGGTACTACTGTAATACATTTTGTATTACTACTATAGTATGAAAAAGCGCGGGAAACCGAATAAAAAGGTGGGAACCCTCATTTCCGGTGACGTCACTTCCAGTTGCACCCCATTGCTCCCCCGCCAATGCGGCTTTGTAACCTCCTCTCTACTACTCAAAGATTTAGACCATACCTTGTCGGAAAGAAAAGGAACAAAATATATCCCTCTGTCATTTGATGAATACACAGATACACAGAGCCCTTACACTTGAAGGGTGTGATATTGAACTTTTATTCAGAGAAAGACTAAAAGCAGATGACAAACTTAGAAATTATGAAACAAGAGACAGACAGGTAATAAGTAAAACACTGAGAATTTCTTATCCTAGACAGAACAATAAAGGTAATGGAATAATAAATAGAATCAAAGTTTATCATGAATGTCTACAGACCGACAAATTCCTTTACCAATGCTCGAATGCCTGGGTATGTAAAACACGCAATCAGTCTGGGCATTAAAAGATGGAATGCCCCAATGATAATAACTTTGATACAGAAATCAGTGGAGAAATACATTAAGGTATCAGATCATTCTAAAGATGAGGAGGATGATAGATGTATAGAAATAAACAAAATAACAGTGAATCAACCACTAAGCTTCATAGACAACCTTCCATAGATGCTTCCTACCAAGTTTCAGTTCATGTGGCTGAGGGGCTTCAGATGAGACGATTAAAGTGTGAAAAGTTATCGGACGACGGACGACGGATGCCAAGTGATGGCAAGATCTCACATTGCCTTTGAAATAACAGCGAATCAACCACTAAACAAACACATGACTCGAAAGAAAGTTAAAATAGTAGAAAACAATAAACTCAGAAAGACGGGTCCTAAAAACAATGGAAAATGTTATGAAAGTTACAAGGAAATGACTTAGCAACATTAGTCGTACCCTGCTAACACCTCCTGACAAACTTCATGATCAACAAAAAAGAAATAACAGTAAAGGATCAAAATAAAAATCCCAGGCAATAAGAAACAACATAGTTAAATTGTGTTATATTATGCAAAGTTAAAAAAAATGCTTAAACAAAATTAAAAACAAAGACAAAATATAGATTTAAATTGTAGATAGGAAATACAAAAACGTTATGGCATGTGCTTCTTAAATATAGTTAGCTGCGGAACTGTAACTCTTATCGTTTTTATGTGAATAAATCGATTTGAAGAGCTTGCTAAATTCCGACTCTAACTGAGGTAGGACCTTTCGGGTGATATGATCTCATTTCTGTAGTTCGTCGAATAAGTACATTGAAACCTTTCCATTAGATAAATATGTTTTCTACAAGCGCCATAGTTAAGTATATGTGAATGTTTATGCTTACGTCCTACAATCACAGGTACTCATGGCACGGAATTATCACCCGCTTTTTTTTTTTACTTTCTGCTTACATATTTATTTTCAATAAAATTTCTTTATTTCTTTATTATTTCATCTCTTTTCCTTATTTTAACTTGTTCGTGTGAATGTTCATACATTCTTATGCCAACATCAACTTATATGTTTCGATCCTATATATACTAATTATCCATGGTGGTGTAATAGTTAGCGTACTTGCCTCGAGTGCGGTAGACCGTGGGTTCGAACCCCGATCGGGTCAAACCAAGACTTTAAAATGTGAATGTGTTGCTTCTCCGCTAAGCACGCAGCATTAAGGAGAAAGAGCAATGACTGGTTGGCTCGAAATCAGGATAATGTGTCCGAGTGGGCAAACATGTCTATCCGCGTACTGTTGTTTCGGTGAGATAGAACAAAAAAAATCAAACTAAGAGTGTTGTTCTAATACAAAGCGGACCTCACCATCATTTCATTGAAATTTAACTTGTTCTCGCTATGCTATAGCTGAAAAATTGCTGAGTTGGCGTTAAACAACAACTATTCACTCACTATTTATATCTTATTATGTATCCGAGCACACAGCTAACAATGTAATCATTTATAATTTATTTAGAAATTAATACAACATTAAAAAAAAGTTAAAAAGTCGGGACCATCGAGGTCGTGATTGTTGGATTTACAACTACCTGTGCAATCAGTGCCTATCACCACGAAAGTTGTGAATTCGAACCTCGCTCTTGGCGAGGTATACTCGATACAACATTATGTGATAAAGTTTGTCAGTGACTTGCAACATATCGGTGGTTTTGTATGGGAGAAGGTCCAAGAAACTCTCCATTCCTTAAAAATAATAGAGCCGAGGCTCCGAATGGACCGAGGCCCATTGTTTTTAAGGAATGGGGAGATATGATGACATTCTCCAACTTAAAATCCACCCATTGTACTTTATTAATCTTATTAATTATTAATCTTGTAACCAAAAAAAATGTCTGTGTATAGTATCTAAATTACAAAGAGAACAATAACTCCGCCCCTGTCCATATTGTTCATAGCTCTCCATTCCTTAAAAATAATGGAGAGTTTAGACTATAGATTTACATCACAGCTGGATTTTAACTCCGGGTAATCTGGTTTCCTCTACCAATAAAACAGACGTCACGATAATACTGAAATATTGTTGGAAGTGGCGTTAAACACCATAAACCAAACCAACCAGTTAAAAAGGCATTGTTGTGGAATATAAACTAAAAAATAATTAATGTTTAAATGTAGCAAATATACATATGCATTGTGTATTTAAACATTTAATTTGTATGTATATATTGAAATTTTGAGAAGGGATAGCCTCTCATTATATATGTAACAAAGGGGAAGCGTTTTAATAAAATAGTATTGTGTTGTTTAAAAGAAAACATTATTGGACAATATAATACCAATGTTAATAGTACATTGCTAAATAATTTGATTTAAATAACATAGGTAAATTGTGTTTACCACAACATTTACAGGTTGTTGACTACAGCCTTATAGGTAAAGATGTTTTTCTTTAATAGAAACGTATGCTATGTTACCGTATTCTATATGTACCATGAATGTTTTCTATTGTTGGTATGTTAGTGAATGTTTTCTATTGTTGGTATGTTAGTGAATGTTTTCTATTGTTGGTATGTTAGTGAATTTTTTCTATTATTGGTATGTTAGTGAATGTTTTCTATTGTTGGTATGTTAGTGAATGTTTTCTATTGTTGGTATGTTAGTGAATGTTTTCTATTGTTGGTATGTTAGTGAATGTTTTCTATTGTTGGTATGTTAGTGAATGTTTTCTATTGTTGGTACGTTAGTGAATGTTTTCTATTGTTGGTTTGTTAGTGAATGTTTTCTATTGTTGGTATGTTAGTGAATGTTTTCTATTGTTGGTATGTTAGTAAATGTTTTCTATTGTTGGTATGTTAGTGAATGTTTTCTATTGTTGGTTTGTTAGTGAATGTTTTCTATTGTTGGTATGTTAGTGAATTGTTTCTATTGTTGTTGTGTTAGTGAATGTTTTCTATTGTTGGTATGTTAGTGAATGTTTTCTATTGTTGGTATGTTAGTGAATGTTTTCTATTGTTGGTATGTTAGTGAATATTTTCTATTGTTGTTGTGTTAGTGAATTGTTTCTATTGTTGGTATGTTGGTGAATGTTTTCTATTGTTGGTATGTTAGTGAATGTTTTCTATTGTTGGTATGTTAGTGAATGTTTTCTATTGTTGGTATGTTAGTGAATATTTTCTATTGTTGTTGTGTTAGTGAATGTTTTCTATTGTTGGTATGTTAGTGAATGTTTTCTATTGTTGGTATGTTAGTGAATGTTTTCTATTGTTGGTATGTTAGTGAATGTTTTCTATTGTTGGTATGTTAGTGAATGTTTTCTATAGTTGGTATGTTAGTGAATGTTTTCTATTGTTGGTATGTTAGTAAATGTTTTCTATTGTTGGTATGTTAGTGAATGTTTTCTATTGTTGGTATGTTAGTGAATGTTTTCCATTGTTGGTATGTTAGTGAATGTTTTCTATTGTTGGTTTGTTAGTGAATGTTTTCTATTGTTGGTATGTTAGTGAATGTTTTCTATTGTTGGTATGTTAGTGAATGTTTTCTATTGTTGGTATGTTAGTGAATGTTTTCTATTGTTGGTATGTTAGTGAATGTTTTCTATTGTTGGTATGTTAGTGAAAGTTTTCTATTGTTGGTATGTTAGTGAATGTTTTCTATTGTTGGTATGTTAGTGAATGTTTTCAATTGTTGGTATGTTAGTGAATGTTTTCTATTGTTGGTATGTTAGTGAATGTTTTCTATTATTGGTATGTTAGTGAATGTTTTCTATTGTTGGTATGTTAGTGAATGTTTTCTAGTGTTGGTATGTTGCTGAATGTTTTCTATTGTTGGTATGTTAATGAATGTTTTCTATTGTTGGTATGTTGGTCAATGTTTTCTATTGTTGGTATGTTAATGAATGTTTTCTATTGTTGGTATGTTGGTGAATGTTTTCTATTGTTGGTATGTTAGTGAATGTTTTCTATTGTTGGTATGCTAGTGAATTTTTCTATTGTTGGTATGTTAGTGCATGTTTTCTATTGTTGGTATGTTAGTGAATGTTTTCTATTGTTGGTATGTTAGTGAATGCTTTCTATTGTTGGTATTTGGCTGAATGTTTTCTATTGTTGGTATGTTAGTGAATGTTTTCTATTGTTGGTATGTTAGTGAATATTTTCTATTGTTAGTATGTAAGTGAATGTTTTCTATTGTTGGTATATTAGTGAATATTTTCTATTGTTGGTATGTTAGTGAATGTTTTCTATTGTTGGTATGTTAGTGAATGTTTTCTATTGTTGGTATGTTAGTGAATGTTTTCTATTGTTGGTATGTTAGTGAATGTTTTCTATTGTTGGTGTGTTAGTGAATGTTTTCTATTGTTGGTATGTTAGTGAATGTTTTCTATTGTTGGTATGTTAGTGAATGTTTTCTATTTTTGGTATGTTAGTGAATGTTTTCTATTGTTGGTATGTTAGTGAATGTTTTCTATTGTTGGTATGTTAGTGAATGTTTTCTATTGTTGGTATGCTAGTGAATATTTTCTATTGTTGGTATGCTAGTGAATGCTTTCTATTGTTGGTATGTTGCTGAATGTTTTCTATTGTTGGTATGTTAGTGAATGTTTTCTATTGTTGGTATGTTAGTGAATGTTTTCTATTGTTGGTATGTTAGTGAATGTTTTCTATAGTTGGTATGTTAGTGAATGTTTTCTATTGTTGGTATGTTAGTGAATGTTTTCTATTGTTGGTATGTTAGTGAATGTTTTCTATTGTTGGTATGTTAGTGAATGTTTTCTATTGTTGGTATGTTAGTGAATGTTTTCTATTGTTGGTATGTTAGTGAATGTTTTCTATTGTTGGTATGTTGCTGAATGTTTTCTATTGTTGGTATGTTAGTGAATGTTTTCTATTGTTGGTATGTTGGTGAATATTTTCTATTGTTGGTATGTTAGTGAATGTTTTCTATTGTTGGTATGTTAGTGAATGTTTTCTATTGTTGGTATGTTAGTGAATGTTTTCTATTGTTGGTATGTTAGTGAATGTTTTCTATTGTTGGTATGTTAGTGAATGTTTTCTATTGTTGGTATGTTAGTGAATGTTTTCTATTGTTGGTATGTTGCTGAATGTTTTTTATTGTTGGTATGTTAATGAATGTTTTCTATTGTTGGTATGTTGGTGAATGTTTTCTATTGTTGGTATGTTAGTGAATGTTTTCTATTGTTGGTATGCTAGTGAATGTTTTCTATTGTTGGTATGTTAGTGAATGTTTTCTATTGTTGGTATGCTAGTGAATTTTTCTATTGTTGGTATGTTAGTGCATGTTTTCTATTGTTGGTATGTTAGTGAATGTTTTCTATTGTTGGTATGTTAGTGAATGCTTTCTATTGTTGGTATGTTGCTGAATGTTTTCTATTATTGGTATGTTAGTGAATGTTTTGTATTGTTGGTATGTTAGTGAATGTTTTCTATTGTTGGTATGTTAGTGAATATTTTCTATTTTTAGTATGTTAGTGAATATTTTCTATTGTTGATATATTAGTGAATATTTGCTATTGTTGGTATGTTAGTGAATGTTTTCTATTGTTGGTATGTTAGTGAATGTTTTCTATTGTTGGTATGTTAGTGAATGTTTTCTATTGTTGGTATGTTAGTGAATGTTTTCTATTGTTGGTATGTTAGTGAATGTTTTCTATTGTTGGTATGTTAGTGAATGTTTTCTATTGTTGGTATGTTAGTGAATGTTTTCTATTGTTGGTATGTTAGTGAATGTTTTCTATTGTTGGTATGTTAGTGAATGTTTTCTATTATTGGTATGTTAGTGAATGTTTTCTATTGTTGGTATGTTAGTGAATGTTTTCTATTGTTGGTATGTTAGTGAATGTTTTCTATTGTTGGTATGTTAGTGAATGTTTTCTATTGATGGTATGTTAGTGAATGTTTTCTATTGTTGGTATGTTAGTGAATTGCTTCTATTGTTGGTATGTTAGTGAATGTTTTTTATTGTTGGTATGTTAGTGAATTGTTTCTATTGTTGTTGTGTTAGTGAATGTTTTCTATTGTTGGTATGTTAGTGAATGTTTTCTATTGTTGGTATGTTAGTGAATGTTTTCTATTGTTGGTATGTTAGTGAATGTTTTCTATTGTTGGTATGTTAGTGAATGTTTTCCATTGTTGGTATGTTAGTGAATGTTTTCTATTGTTGGTTTGTTAGTGAATGTTTTCTATTGTTGGTATGTTAGTAAATGTTTTCTATTGTTGGTATGTTAGTGAATGTTTTCTATTGTTGGTATGTTAGTGAAAGTTTTCTATTGTTGGTATGTTAGTGAATGTTTTCTATTGTTGGTATGTTAGTGAATGTTTTCAATTGTTGGTATGTTAGTGAATGTTTTCTATTGTTGGTATGTTAGTGAATGTTTTCTAGTGTTGGTATGTTGCTGAATGTTTTCTATTGTTGGTATGTTAATGAATGTTTTCTATTGTTGGTATGTTGGTCAATGTTTTCTATTGTTGGTATGTTAATGAATGTTTTCTATTGTTGGTATGTTGGTGAATGTTTTCTATTGTTGGTATGTTAGTGAATGTTTTCTATTGTTGGTATGCTAGTGAATGTTTTCTATTGTTAGTATGTTAGTGCATGTTTTCTATTGTTGGTATGTTAGTGAATGTTTTCTATTGTTGGTATGTTAGTGAATGCTTTCTATTGTTGGTATTTGGCTGAATGTTTTCTATTGTTGGTATGTTAGTGAATGTTTTCTATTGTTGGTATGTTAGTGAATGTTTTTTATTGTTGGTATGTTAGTGAATATTTTCTATTGTTAGTATGTTAGTGAATGTTTTCTATTGTTGGTATATTAGTGAATATTTTCTATTGTTGGTATGTTAGTGAATGTTTTCTATTGTTGGTATGTTAGTGAATGTTTTCTATTGTTGGTATGTTAGTGAATGTTTTCTATTGTTGGTATGTTAGTGAATGTTTTCTATTGTTGGTATATTAGTGAATGTTTTCTATTGTTGGTATGTTGCTGAATGTTTTCTATTGTTGGTATGTTAGTGAATGTTTTCTATTGTTGGTATGTTGGTGAATGTTTTCTATTGTTGGTATGTTAGTGAATGTTTTCTATTGTTGGTATGTTAGTGAAAGTTTTCTATTGTTGGTATGTTAGTGAATGTTTTCTGTTGTTGGTATGTTAGTGAATGTTTTCTATTGTTGGTATGTTAGTGAATGTTTTCTATTGTTGGTATGTTAGTGAATGTTTTCTATTGTTGGTATGTTGCTGAATGTTTTCTATTGTTGGTATGTTAATGAATGTTTTCTATTGTTGGTATGTTGGTGAATGTTTTCTATTGTTGGTATGTTAGTGAATGTTTTCTATTGTTGGTATGCTAGTGAATGTTTTTTATTGTTGGTATGTTAGTGAATGTTTTCTATTGTTGGTATGGTAGTGAATTTTTCTATTGTTGGTATGTTAGTGCATGTTTTCTATTGTTGGTATGTTAGTGAATGTTTTCTATTGTTGGTATGTTAGTGAATGCTTTCTATTGTTGGTATGTTGCTGAATGTTTTCTATTATTGGTATGTTAGTGAATGTTTTGTATTGTTGGTATGTTAGTGAATGTTTTCTATTGTTGGTATGTTAGTGAATATTTTCTATTGTTAGTATGTTAGTGAATATTTTCTATTGTTGGTATATTAGTGAATATTTTCTATTGTTGGTATGTTAGTGAATGTTTTCTATTGTTGGTATGTTAGTGAATGTTTTCTATTGTTGGTATGTTAGTGAATGTTTTCTATTGTTGGTATGTTAGTGAATGTTTTCTATTGTTGGTATGTTAGTGAATGTTTTCTATTGTTGGTATGTTAGTGAATGTTTTCTATTGTTGGTATGTTAGTGAATGTTTTCTATTGTTGGTATGTTAGTGAATGTTTTCTATTGTTGGTATGTTAGTGAATGTTTTCTATTGTTGGTATGTTGCTGAATGTTTTCTATTGTTGGTATGTTAGTGAATGTTTTCTATTGTTGGTATGTTGCTGAATGTTTTCTATTGTTGGTATGTTAGTGAATGTTTTCTATTGTTGGTATGCTAGTGAATGCTTTCTATTGTTGGTATGTTGCTGAATGTTTTCTATTGTTGGTATGTTAGTGAATGTTTTCTATTGTTGGTATGTTAGTGAATGTTTTCTATTGTTGGTATGTTAGTGAATGTTTTCTATTGTTGGTATGTTAGTGAATGTTTTCTATTGTTGGTATGTTAGTGAATGTTTTCTATTGTTGGTATGTTAGTGAATGTTTTCTATTGTTGGTATGTTGCTGAATGTTTTCTATTGTTGGTATGTTAGTGAATGTTTTCTATTGTTGGTATGTTGGTGAATGTTTTCTATTGTTGATATGTTAGTGAATGTTTTCTATTGTTGGTATGTTAGTGAATGTTTTCTATTGTTGGTATGCTAGTGAATGTTTTATATTGTTGGTATGTTAGTGCATGTTTACTATTGTTGGTGTGTTAGTGATTGTTTTCTATTGTTGGTATGTTAGTGAATGTTTTCTATTGTTGGTATGTTAGTGAATGTTTTCTATTGTTGGTATGTTAGTGAATGTTTTCTATTGTTGGTATGTTAGTGAATGTTTTCTATTGTTGGTATGTTAGTGAATTGCTTCTATTGTTGGTATGTTAGTGAATGGTTTCTATTGTTAGTATGTTAGTGAATGTTTTCTATTGTTGGTATGTTAGTGAATGTTTTCTATTGTTGGTATGTTAGTGAATGTTTTCTATTGTTGGTATGTTAGTGAATTGCTTCTATTGTTGGTATGTTAGTGAATGTTTTCTATTGTTGGTATGTTAGTGAATTTTCTCATTTGTTAGCTATGCTACTCTTATTCATCAGTTCAGTGTATTTAGTAAATAACATCTTTATTATTCAATTATTCTTAATTATATGCGTGTCTGGATCACTGTTCAATCTGTGTCTGAAGGGCTCTAGGAGGATGTATCTTCTTCACGTTTTGAAAATTGTTAAAAATGTCCATAAAAAATCAAGTATTTTAGGCAGCAAATTTATTCCTAGGAGCAGGCTAGAATGCAAGATGTTGCAACAATTACCCAAGACCCCCTGTCGTAATACCATCTCGCTGTTCCAGGTGGGAGACTCGCTTCACAAGTCTATCAATTCTCCAATAACTTTTGTTTTTTCTCCTACAACTCAAAAAATAAATGACATCCCTGTCAACTACATTCCGAAATACCTACAAATATTTCACCTTTTGGTAAAATACAAACATTTACCTGACACATTATTATTATTATCGGCACATTAGTGGTTGCAATAATCGTCCAGCAAAAAGTATTCCTGTCGACAGACTCCACATTAACTAGTTTTCGGACCGGTTCCGGTTCCTGTTTCGATTTGAAACATGGGTCACCTATAGCTATGTTTCGCATGTTTCGAAAACCCGTTACTGTTTTAGATGAAAAAAGCAACAAAGCAATTATGTGATTCAGAATCTGGTTCCAGATTTACCTAAAAGAAATACGCCCCAGGTTCTAGTTTAGGACATGGACAAACATGTGTCGGGGTTATATCAGTTAATTTAGATTCCAACACTCCCCTAGTCTGTAATAAATGTGAGAGGGGTCAAGATTGAAATATCACATGTAAAATGTTTTTCGTTTTGTAATCTCCAGTCTTATTGCTAAAGGGGAGCAAAATATTCGCGAGCAGATTGTGTATCTGTTTGCTTGTCTGCGCCATTTGGTTTGTATGCCCATTGTTGTCAATTTCTCTGGATGGTCCATTCATGATTTCCCTTCGGGTTTCTCTAATGTTTATTCATATATTGATTGAATTTCTAAAACAATATACAGTGACCAAATAAATTATTTTAATCTAAAATTAAGCATTAAATAAGCATCAAGAGTACACATATGATTTTCTAAAAATAAAAAGTGACAATATCCGATAAATTATCTGAACTGGCAATTCAACGTGTCAGCTGGACCTAACTACATAATAATTGAATCATATCATTATACATAAATAGAAATATTCTCACCCCAAAAGCTTTCTCACCTTTAGATGAACTTAATTGTCAGACGAGCTACGTCCTATTCAAGTTTCGTGTTTGTCACGAGTACCTAAGGTACATACACTATTTGTAATATAACCTGACTTCCTTGTTACTTGATACTCAAGTTAAAAAAAAACACACAAAGATATTTTATTTTGATATTCTAAAATTCATCTATTATATATAACAAGTAAATAAAACTACACAAAGGAATGACTAAGTAAAAAGTACAGCAAGCGTGACAAGTTATTTTGAATTGAAGTTACAAGGCAAGAAATGCATCTACCTGTCACGTCTTCATATTAAGTTGACATATTTTACATAACCAACTTTTCTAATTTATTAAATTTAAATAATTGCATTGGTTTCAGTAACAAATCGGGCATATAGAAGTTGTTATTGCAACATAACATTATTGAAATGTTAATTTGGTCGGTAGGTCACAAAAAAGTGTTCAATATATGTCTGGTCAAGCAGAATGTAACACAAGTACATATAACTCCCGTCCTCCAAATGCCACGGGACCAATCAAAGTAGTGCTTAGTAAGGGATTCAGGAACTTTTTAATCCAGAAGCTGTTCTCAAAAGATGGGATTCGAGCGGCAATAGGAAAATCCATCTTGCAATCACCGACTGTTATTTGAAATTGTTCATTAAACTATTATTTTAAATATCAATCAGTTATATTATGTTTAATTTACCGTAGGAGCTTTGACGGGGTGGTCGCTATTTGCGATAATATACAATTATTGAATTTTGTTGAGATTAATATAAGGATCTATCGTTTCAAGATATATGATAATTTCCGAGGCCGAAGCCGAGGTAAATATCATATATCTTGGAACGATAGATCCTTATATTAATCAAAGTGAAAGTCAGTTTTATTATATGAAACTGTGTCATGTTTTATAAATTGGCAATAAACACTACATGCCTTTTTTGTAAACTTTAATGGTAACAAAGAAAGATTTATGCATACTGCAAAGACTATTTATATCGTTCCAGAGGAGCCTTTGGAACGTTATATTAACCTCACGTGACGCTAAAATTAAAAGTAGGGTTTTTCCGATGTTAGAGTCACGTGAGGTTAATATAACGCTCCAAAGGCTCCTCTGGAACGATCACAATTATTTTTTGTGGAAATTGAAGGCTTAGACAGTATTCATGAAGATCTACCAAGAAAAAATCTCATGCTTTTAGTCAATCAGATAAAAGAAATATTTATAGTCATATAATAATAACTGGTATATAAAGCGTCTCAATAATATAGAAATCGATAAAAACAAAATGCGCTATTTTGGGCCGTTAAGTCACAATTTTCGACCAAGGTGGAGGGGGTGCTTCGCCGGTACGGACCCCCCCTTACATAGGGGCCTCAATCGGTGGTCCCCATACCACTGCATCCCCTGTTTTAAACCCCTAGTTACGGCCCTGATAACTGTCTGGTCCAATAAAATGAAATACAAGTACAAATAACTCCCTTCCTCCAAATGCCACGGGGCCAATCAAAGTTGTGCTAAATAACTGTTTGGTCCAGCACAATGTAATACAAGTACACAACTCCCGTCCTTCAAACGCCAAGGGACCACGCAGTGATGTTAAGGTTGTCCTGTTTTTTGCAACATTATTAATGACAATTGATGACAATGTAATATTTTCAAGACGTCTGTTTTTTTTCAATAGCATTGTTGTACTGAATATTAAATAATTATATGTTCGTTATGATAGAATAGTAAATACGAAATAATGCAATTTATAAATTTATAGAAACAAACGTAACAATAGAACCTTTCACGATAATTTCCGCAACTGCGCAGTAACGCTTCCGGACGGCAAAACTGTCCGATTCCATTGCAGTATTTGTTTACATCGGTTACATTGATTGCGCTATGGTTAAGCAGGAGAATTTAAGCTAAACCTTAATGGACTGAAAACGCTGGCCGTTAAAAGAAGAACTAGTGAAAGAAAATTAACTAGTCAGACTGAAGTTTGAACAGTGATCCACCAACCTTATGAAGCTGAAGCCATAGCACCATCTTTCAAGGAAAATCCCACCCCTTAAGTGAAGTTAGCAATGTCAACAGAGGCAGAGCTAACTTATGCCAGAATATATGACTTTATGGTTAGCCGTGAGAGAGTGTCAGGTGAAAGTGTCTGTACCACTTCAAAGGTCTGGACAGGGCAGTGAAGCACTACGTCTGCAGTATAGTGCAGGAGATGTGGAGATGCATGAATTTCCCCAGGTATTAAACAAAATCATTACATTTTAAACACTCCAACATGCTTAAAGATGTATTTATACTTCTACTTTTACAATATAAGAGGCTGCCTTCAACTAACTGAATAATCCGCCAATGGCATTGGGCACTGCGCTTCGCGCTCTAAAGAAATTACAAATTTACTTTAGAAAATGAAATTTAATGAGTATTTTTTTTCTTTTTTTCTTTTGATTTTAAGATAAAACTATATACAAGAGTTTTTGATGGACTAGTGATTAATCAGTGAGCTATATGATTTGAATGACTCAACAGAGTCACTCTTCACAATGTGTAGGGGGAGGCTGTTCCAGTTTCGTATAGTTCGCGGAAAGAATTATTGCTGTCTGAGTTGTATGCGTGTTGGATGTGTTTTGTATGATAGTGAGTGCATGTTCCTGAAGAATCTAAATGGTGGTATGAGTATATCTGTTTTTGGGATAGCTACTAGTGTATGCGAGATCTTATATAACACGACTAGGCGTGCATCTGATCTTCGATCTGCTAGGGTTCGCCAATTT
The DNA here is from genome assembly GCA_963383655.1 of Bathymodiolus septemdierum. Taxonomy (NCBI): domain Eukaryota; kingdom Metazoa; phylum Mollusca; class Bivalvia; order Mytilida; family Modiolidae; genus Bathymodiolus; species Bathymodiolus septemdierum. The sequence goes on from OY726531.1 coordinate 30,536,515, forward strand.
AGATGTTATATCATGTTACTAACGCTAGATGTGTTATGATAGCGGTTAGTAACATACATAGCAGCCCTACGCTGTCCCTGTTCAAGCTTAGCTATGTTTTCGTTGGTGTATAGGTCCCATACCGAACAGGCATATTCAGGTGAAGGTCGAACTAGAGATGTGCATGCCTGTTCTTTGACTGTGGTGGAACTGATGTTAATGTTTCTAACAGCCCTCAGTAAAGGTGGCGATTTAATGGCTGACAAAATAGAAAAGGCAAACATGCTAAACGAACAGTTTCAGTCAGTCTTTACATCCGAATATGATAACCCAATACCCGATAAAGGCACTAGCAAACATCCAAACATACCACCACTAACCATATCAACACCTGGCATTAAACAACTATTAAACAACATCAATTCTCATAAAGCTACCGGCCCAGACAATATCAGTGGTCGAGTTCTCAAAGAACTCCAAGACAAAACTGCACCTATGCTTAACCTTATATTTACAAAGTCTTTCCATACAGGACAAACACCTATTGATTGGAAAACATCACATGTAGCTCCTGCCTTTAAAACGGGAGACAAACACAAAGCCGTCAACTATAGGTCCATCTCCTTAACTTGTATTTGCTGGAAGTTAATGGAGCATATAGTAACCAAACATGTTATCAACCACATAGAAAACAACAAATTCCTCTATGAACTTCAACATGGCTTTCGTCACAATCGCTCTAGCGACACTCAACTTCTTTCATTCATCCAGGAATTATCAGAAACAGACAACAAATATATCCAGACAGGACTAATAATTATGGATTTTGCAAAGGCTTTCGATATAGTCCCCCACCGCAGACTTCTCTACAAACTAAACTACTATGGTATTTCTGGACTTACACTTCACTGGATCTCAGCTTTTCTTACTAATCGTACACAAACAGTGGTGATTGATGGAAAGTCATCATCAACTGTGCCTGTCACATCTGGTGTTCCGCAAGTAACAGTCCTGGGCCACCTCTTCTTCTTTGTCTACATTAACTACCTCTCTGATTACTTGATACACAGTCAGCTCATCAAATCCCAGCATGATTGTAATAAATTACAACAGGATCTTGATGCAGCAGCCAGATAGGAGAGGGACTGGCTAATGGCTTTTCGCGCTGACAAATGTCACTAAAATGAAGCAACCAATACAACACAATTACATCCCCCATAACCATATACTTGAATCTGTGAGCTCAACTAAATATCTTTGTATGACAGTACCGTCTAACCGCAAATTGGATAAACACATCAACGACATAACATCAAAAGGCAAACACAGCACTGGGTTTCTTAAAGCGAAACCTAAAAACATCAATTCAACAAATAAAAACCCAGGCGTACCAAGCGCTCGTCAGGCCAAAATTAGAGTCCTCATGCTCTATCTGAGACCCTCACACATCTGAATCCATTAGACAAATTGAGATGGTCCAACGACGATCTGCTCGGTACATCTGTAATAGATACCACAATACAAGCAGTGTATCAGATATGCTCAATATAATTAACTTACCATCACTTGCAGAACGTAGACTTCGCACAAGATTGGTTATGATGTACAAAGTATCATTCCATCTTGTTGCTGTACCATCAGACATAGCAATAATTTCAGACACAAGGATCAGGAAATATCACCCTCTAACATATAGACAAATACATACTTCTAAAGACACATATAGACATTCATTCTTCCCATACACAATACCACAGTGGAACCAACTCCCTATCAATACACTTACTTTCGTCAATATACCTTCAGTCGTCAGCTTCAGAGAACAGCTAACATCTGTTGTTCGCTGCAACCTACTATAGTTTTATACAAACATCGTATGATACCGTGACCTTCATCTAGACTCGACTGCATGAGGCAAGTTTATATAGGACTACGCCGTAGCATTTGTGATACGGTTGTCGAAATAATGAAATTATTGTGCTTTAGAATAAATTGTCAAAATTGAGGCCATTTGGGCCGTATCAGAGTAACGGGAATACATTTGACAGAAAAGCTGTTGCAGACATTGAGAAAATACCATTTTGCATCCGGTTTTTTAAAAATAGTTTCAATGTCTGTATACGTGATACAGCCGAGGTTTAATGTAGGAGCGAAACCGAGGAATGTGAGCTGAATTAACTATGTGTTAAACATCTCTAATCATCATTAATATTGATATAGAGAAAACAATATTATTAACATGTTTGAGATTAAGCAAATTATAAACATTTATCTTGCATTGGTTCTATTTGACCAGTCAAATTGCATTGAATGGATAATTGTTTGCTATATGCAGTCACTGACCTAAATATAAAATATATATAGCTTTTCTGGTACCCCTTTCACATGTTTCACCTGTTGAGCTATGGGAAACTAGTTGTAAAGCAATTCACTTCCTGTTGACAGAAAATCTAAATAAGGGGCAATCGAGGGACGATTGTATAGTTTTATTATTTAATTAAGAATATAAAATGGACAATACAGAGACACTGGGCTCATGGATTTGGGCACACAAGACACATGATGAAGACAACCAAAATACAAAACCTAAAAAGATGAGCAACACGGAACCGCCAAAATCTGGGGGTGAATCCACGTGCTCGCGAATGGTAAGCAGAAGGTCATGCCTTTTATAAGACACCGGCCATATATATAAGTGTATTTTTGCACAAAACTGGGAATGGTCTTGGTGAACCTCGCCTTTATTCCAGTTATCCAGAATTAACACATAAACTTTATATTTTAAGACATTGCACTAATATTGTATATTTATTCATAATAAAATTAATATTGCTTATTGGAAAGTAAGCAGCATGGTCGATGTAGATATTAATATAAGCTTAGGGGTGACACAAGTCTTACTTTATTTTGTAGAATGCCCCTCTGATTTTAACACAAAGTACTTTAAATCGTACTTTTTCAAAATGTTGGACTCTTTAATCGACAACATGTTTGTTGTAAAGTGTTGCCTTGTTTTTTTTAACTGAGAATTAGTTGACATTCCTATAGGTACTACATGTAATTGTACTCCCATTATAGTCTAATTATTCATTAATTTTTCTTTTTGGTGCACTTTGATTATTGTTTAATGTATTTAGCTGAGTATTTATCTTTCTATGCTGATTTTCAACGCATCGGTGGCGTAATGGTTAGTGTGCTCGCCTCGAGTGCGGTAGATCGTGGGCTCGATCCCCGGTCGGGTCAAACCAAGGACTATAAAATTGGTATTTGTTGCTTCTTCGCGAAGCACGTATCATAAGGGAGAACGAGCAAAGAATGGTTGGCTCGGATCAGGATAAAGGGGTCAGAGTGGGGCGATATGTCTATCCGTGTACTGTTGTTTCAGTGGGCTAGCACTATTAAATTCTGACTTAGCGTGTTGGTCTATTACAAAGCGGACCTCATCTTCATCTCATTGAAAATGAACTTGTTCACGCCACGATATTGCTGAAAAATTGCTGAATTGGCGCTAAAAAAATAATCACTCACTCACACACTTCTATACTGATTTACAATTTGTTTAACATTTCTTGTCTTTCTTTCTTGTAATTGGTAAAAAAACGTAGATATCTTAATAGTGCGCACGACGCGTTTCTAAAATAACCTTCACGAGGTACGCTCATAGTCAAAATTGTAGAAAGCCGATATATTTAAAAGTTTATGAGAGAATCAAAGGGTCTAAACAGGATAAGCATTATCGACTAAGTTTATCTACGCCATAGGGAGATTGACCTTAGTCTTAACGCCACTTTCAATCTTATTTCAGCTATATCGTAGCGATCAGATTTATTGATATAGGAAATCAAACTACACGGAGAAAATCACCGACTCGTCGCAAGTCACTGACAAACTTATCATAAAATGTTGTATCGAGTACACCTCGCCATGAACTGGATTTGAACTTACAACTTTAGCGGTGATAGGCACTGATTGCATATATAGGTAGTCTTAAATAAAACTACCATACGATCATGACCACGACAGTTCCACCATGTCCGAGGGAAAGTGACTTTAGTGTTAATAAATCGCATTGTTTCGCAAGTCTAATTTGCAAACATAAATATATCGAATAAAAACCAGTGCCGAATCTCTTCATCATACATATTGTTTGGTTTTCTTGTCATAGCTATGTTTCTTACTCTTTTTTGTTTCATTTGCGGAATCATTACAATTACTTCTACATTGATCTGCTATTAAAACAAGAAAGCTATTTATATATCGGAGCATAATTCTAATTATTCTCTTTTTAACTTTGCGTTTGGCGCTTGATTTAAATTCCGCACTCTTCTTAAAATTTCAATCGTGACAATATTTTTATTCTTTTTTAATGCATGCAGTTTTTTTTAATAACCTAAGCAGCCCAGGACAGCTCACTTAAGGACCTTGCTTGTTTGCAAACTCATTTGTACGGGGAGAAAACAAATGAGCACATTACAAAAAAAAATCCCTTCCTCTTTGCAACATACATATGTTTTGAAAAATGAACTTTTTAACGATGTATAATTTAATTGCATAAAATAACGACCATACACTCAAACAAACGGGTCTCCGACGACCACTCATAAAAGTGAGTGAGTGATTGATGTTTAACGCCAAACTCAGCAAATGTTCTGCTATATCATGGGCAGAACAAATTATTGTTCAATGAGATGATAATGAGGTCCACTTTGTACTAGACCAACACGCTTAGTTACATTTTTATAGTGCTAGCCCATTGAAACAACAGTCCGCGGATAGACATGTCGCCACACTCTGACATATCATCTGGATTCCGAGGCAACCAATATTTGCTCTTTCTCCGTAATGCTGCGTGCTTAGCGGAGAAGCAACAAATACAAATCGTATAGTCTTTGGTTTGACCCTATCGGTGCTCGAACACACGACCTACCACACTCGAGGTGAGCACGCTAACCATTGCAATACCGATGCTGTTACCACTCCACTCATTATAAATGTTTATTACATTTATTATGGTTTTATACAGTATTATAAAACCATATAATTCATTTTTTGTGATAAATCGTAATATTGCATGACAAAATTTCATATTGAACGATCTATTTAGCGGGGGCGAAATCCCGTAATAAAAAAAAAATTTACTAGCCAAACGTTTTCTACGTCCGTTGCAATGACGTCAAACAAACACAAACAGAAAGTGGCACAGAAGTTTTACGAATGCAAATATAAATTGGTGCACATCGAATTAGTAATATGAATTTGTACACACTGAATTAGTACAAGTATCTATGATATTAAATGGATCAGCTCATGTGCTTTTGAATTTGAAAAAAAAAACCAAAACAATCCCTAAAAATTGATCCAGGTGCACACAATAAATACTGGAAATGTTAAGTGTAATGAAACAATTACAGCACTTCATTTCGAAGGCCGCGGTCAATATTGCTTTTCAGTGCTCCATAACACATTATATCGCACTCAATGAAGTGCAATAATTGTATAATATTTTATGTGTAAAGTGCGCGGCATTTCCCATAAACAAGACAATAACGTGACGTCTAAGGGTGAATTGTGTATTTGATTCGTCAAGCAGAACTAGCAGACAACCCTTTCTGGGCGAGGGTTGGGGGTCACTTGGGAAGAAACTAGATCACAGTTATATATTGAGCTAAACATCGTGGCGGTCAGTTTTAATGGTGATGGCAACGGAGTACCAGTGTAATTTTATATAATTGAATTTGATTTGATTACTGTAATCTGATTGGCTGATCCACTTAGAGAAAATTTTGATTATACTTGATAAAGTGGGTTGGTATTGTGACGTCACCAACGTATTCATTCAGCAACGACAAATTCAAATAGTCACATGAAATAATCGATATAACTGAAATATTGTTGAAAATGGCGTTAAACATCATAAACCAACTCAACCGAACCAACCACACACACCCTATCTAAACATTATCATGATTTCGAGCCAACCAGTAATAAATTAATTAATTTATTATTATTATTATTTCACGATGCTTGAAAATAAGGAAATAAATTTGTTAATATTTTTATTTTCAGAAACAAGTTATAAATATAAAATTTCTACTTCAGTATGTGAAGTAGTGGTCTTTTTTGTATCCACTGGTCTGAGGTAGTTGTTAATTTTGTTGACATTGGTGGAATTGTTGATTCCTACTGTTATTGCTTTTCATTTTATAATGAAATTATTAGTGGTTTGTCTTTTGTACCCTTTTAATTATATTTAGCCTATGTTACAATCTAATTCAATCTAGATGTTTGTTGTACAGTGAAACCTATCTAAACCGAACCCTGAATAAACCGAACTTTAAATAAAGTTTCAATGTAGGAAATATTTGTTAATTCAACTTGCATCAACCGAACACCTGTCTGTTTCACTATATCTTTTCTTTTTCTGAATACACAACATGACACTGAATTAACAACCATGATACTGAAATAGAGGCTAACTCGAAATCCCTAATACATACACACAACATATATATACATGACGCCTATTTTCCTGGCTTGGTACAAACACTTCAATATAATATGTGCAGGGTAGTAATGGTGGGAGAAAGACAAAAGGACAATCAAGTATGGACAATTCAGAGACACAGGAAACATTGGGTACAGGACACAGAACGAAAAAATAATGCAACAAAACTGGTTTATTGGGACAAAAAAATTGTGAAATGAAGCAGTCATGCAAATGTTTTCAAACTGTGAGCAGAATTACAAACCTTACTCAAAATAATTATAAAGCATAACATTCGAAGTGCAACTATTATTAGGCAAACCATTACTGAGCAGTAACGTTTCCATCGTCGGTAACCCACAGCTGATCACACTCTGATTGATCTCCACTCAATACCCGTGGGTAAACTGGCAGAGTGATGGGTGGAGAGAAATAGGAGCGTGATCAGCTGTGGGTTACCAATGATGTAACATTTCTTGCCTAAGCTCACCTCAAAATATTAGAAAAGACATGCTGTTCTTAATACAGTACAAGTAGAAGATCCTGGTCATTAAATCCTGAAGAAGAAAATATTCGGGCATAAAGTAGAAAAAGTCAAAGGCAATTCGCTTATTCCAATGTCTAAATTAAAAACATAGTTGTCAGTGCTTATTAGTGTAAGCATTTGTAAATTTATGAAATAATTGAATCCTGCTTCAGCAGTAAAGTCAGTACATCAGTAATACAAATCAAATAAACACCTAACCACGCATTAACTAGGTATCTGTTGATGATGTGGTCATAAAATGAAAAACAAAAAGTACCACATTGTCGATACACTTCCCAAATCAAATATCAAAATCGTAGAAAGAAGAAAAACCGATACCGGAAACACACAAGCACAAAAGCGCTCACTTTCCTTGCTTGGTACAGGCACTTCAATAAAAAGTGGCGGAATTAAATTAGCTTTATGGACCCAAACCTCCCCTCTTAGTGAAATGATGCGGTCATGCACGTGCTTTCCACATGTGAGTAAAATACCAACTCTCACATATAACCGGTCGAAGAGTGTTATTATAAAGAACGATATAATCTTCAACATTATACATTTTTAGCCATTTTGGATCTCAGTTTCCGAAATGTTAAATGTGTTAGCCAATGTGACCCTCATCAGTGACACTGTGACCAGTGATGTATGTTCATTAGAATAGACTAATATCTACCTTTCAAACAATAAGTTGCAACCCATTACGAAAACACATTAAAGTCAATAGCATTTTTATTGGGACCAATTTTCAATCACGTATTTATATTGCATGACCTGTCGTAGAAAATAATACACATACAACACAGCAAACTAAAAAGATGAACGACGAGCACCTTCCAATGAATCGGAGTTTAATCTATGTGTTAACTAAGGATAAGCATGTTTCTTATTATAAGACACGCTCTGTGTTTCTGGTAGTCAAGTAATATTGTGGTGTATAGTATTATAAACTATTGAATATTGAAATTTTATGTACAGTCAAACCTCGGTGCCTCGAACTCGGATGGGTCGAATACCATGGATGGCTCGAACTGATTTGAAAGTCCGGTCAATTTTCCCTATATTTCTAAGGAAAAAAACTCCTTTCGCTCGAACACCGATACCTCGAACAGTCGAACTCAATAAATGGTCCCGTCAATAATAAAATCATGAGTTTTACCATGCCAAACTCGAACATGGCAATTTAATTGACAGATGTATGTTACGGTTGAATGTGCTTACTGCAAGGTGTGATAAATGTCAGATGACGTATAGGAGAATGTCCGAGTAACTCCCCATTCCCGAGGCCCATTGTTGGTAAGGAATGGAGAGATACGAGGACATTCTCCAACTTAAAATCCACCCATTGTACTTTATTAATTTTATTAATTATTAATCTTGTAACAAAAAAAGCCTGTGTATAGTATCTAAAGTACAAAGAGAACAATAACTCTCCATTCCTTAAAAATAATGGAGAGTTTTGACAATAGATTTACATAACAGGTGAATTTTAACAACAGATAATTGTTTACTTATCAATTACAGGTAGATGGGTAAACTTGTCATCATTTGTGTTAAAAGTCATTAAATTCAGCTGTGGCTTGACTATTGACCATTAATTACGATTAATAAAGAACAATTATTGAACCCGAGATCCGTGTCGCTGATTTACCAAGCCGTGTCTACACTCGACAATAATTAAAACAATCAAATGTTTACAATCGTAATAAAGTTGATTAAAACAATATTTAAAATTGTTATTACATGTATATTATGTAGAAGAAATGCCACAAGGACAAAAACAGAGTGGGGTTTGGGTGGGAATTTCTGTAGGGGGTGATGATGTTTATCGTCACGTTCAACAATATTTCAGTTATATTGTGGAAGTTAGTTTAATTGGTGGAGAAATCCGAAGTATCCGGAGAAAACCACAGACCTGCTGCAATTTACTGACAAACAACTTTATCACATAATGATGTATCGAGTACACCTCGTCTGAGCGGGATTCGAACTCACAACGTTAGTGGTGAAAGTCATTGCTTGCATATGTAGTTAATTGTAAATCCAACTATCATGCTATCACGACCACGACGGCCCCTGGTTTCTGTGACAATGATCGTTAAGGTAGACATAAAGAAATGAAGCCATATATTTGATGTAGGTCAGTGTTGCTTATCTTTTTATTTTAATCTGTTGTCTAGTTTGTTCATTCGGTTTCTCTGACGTTCACTATCTACTTATTTGGTGCGCATTCAATTATATATCTACGTTTTAATTGTGATGCTACATAATTATATATCTACGTTTTAATTGTGATGCTACGTAATTATATATCTACGTTTTAATTGTGATGCTACGTAATTATATATCTACGTTTTAATTATGATGCTACGTAATTATATATCTACGTTTTAATTGTGATGCTACGTCATTATATATCTACGTTTTAATTGTGATACTACGTAATTATATATGTGGACATACAGTCAATGGACATAAGTATTCGTCACCCTCGATTTTACCCTATATATTTCATATAAAATCACATTTTTCAATTTTTTTATTGTGAAGTCATTTCTAAACGGATTTTGATCATTTGTGCACCAGAAGAAGCAGAAATATTTAAAGATTATTATTTTAGCATGATTTGTAGTTAGATTGCCTTTATTTACTGATGATTTAAAGAAAATTTTTGTTTTCTGACGTCAAATGTGCTATATAGTGTAACCCAAATAAAATCGGAAAAATCAACATTTAATCACCAGAAAACAAAAACCATGCAGACAAAAATTACTATCAGATAAACAAATCAAATTCAAAGAATTCTGCGCGTCTTCAAATAAATTTCATAAAAATCTGCCCAGATAGCATTAAAATATATTTTTTCCAAAAATATGGCTTTATATGAAATATATAATAACAAATCGAAGGTGACGAATACTTATGTCCATGGATTGTATCTAATTATGATGCATTTAGTTTTGTGATTTTAAATCGCAATAGTAGAACGGGACAGGTGCCACTAGTGGAACATGAACCACCTGTGTTCACCCCCGTTAATTTGTTGGGTTTGTTTTTCCTAATTTTTAGTTTTATGTGTAATGTTTTGTAGATCATTGTTTGTACTTTTTGTTTTGTACTTTCTGTCCATTTTTCGATTCGTTGCTCTTGGTTACCTCTATAGCATTTTCAATAAAAACGTAGAAAGCAAATTTGGTGCTCACAAAGTGTTTCTGGAATAACAGTCATTAGACACGCTCAAATTATAAAAAAAGAAAGCCAAATAATACAAAAGCTATGTCAGCAATACACAGGTTAAACAGTATAACCAATATCGTCTAAGGCCACGGTTACCTGAGAGAGGAGAACCTTAGTTTTAGTAATAACTATATTATTTAGGAGCTTAAATTCCAATATTAAATATATCTAATCAACCATGTCAGTGTCGAAACACTAACTACTGGGTTGAAAGTAGCGATACGCACCATCAAACCAACCAACTAACTACTGGGCTTATGCTACCCTCGGGGACTAATTGTCCACCAGCAGAGGTATCGATCTAATGATAGTAATAAAAACGGAGATATCAAGAAGAGTAATGAAGTCATATCACGTTTCCGCTAATGACAATACTTGACCTATGAATACTTACCTCAAGCTGGCAATTATAATAACCTGCTAAATGTCTTTACTGTCTGATGAATGGTGTGAATCATTGAACTAGGAAGATATGGTCTTCAACTCCAATACTTAACAAGAAGAGTTTGAAGATACCAAAGGGAGGTAATCAGAATCCGTAAATGGTAGAAGGACAGACAACACAATGGACAACAGAAAAAGGACAAAAGGAGAAACAACGATCTACAAAACAAACTCGTAAAGCTAAAGTTCGAGAAACAGGAACCCCTCTAAAACCCGGGGGTACACTCAGGTGTCGCAGAAGGGTTGGCATTTCAAATTTACGCAGGACACGTTTCTGGACAACTTGAAACGTTTGTTTAATGTATGACTGGTAAAAATATATAACGTACATGTATTGATATAGATTTCAGTTTATTTAATAAACTGAACAATAATAAAAGCAATGGCATTACACTATATAGTTGATCTTGCAGGGATCCTGTAGTAGTTTATAGTATACCCCTTCATTGTAAATTCAAATATGGCTTCAAGGTAGTCAATCACAACCCTATCCGCCCAGGAGAATGAGTATATATCGTCTATAAATCCGCAATGGCCGCCATGTTTAGACATAAGCAGGAACAAATTTTGATAATATTTAAAAAGATACAGTGGAATATTTTCATGTGAATGAAGTGGATCGTCCTCACTCGAAATAAACAAGAGTAGAACTGAAATTTCATCCACATCTCTTAGTGGATTATTTCTTTAGCATAACATTCTGCTACCTCTTTGTATCCGTACATTTTACAGAACACGGCCTCATCAAATTGATTGAAGCTCCAAGCTTTGAGTGCTTTCGGGATGTTGATATATTTTGCTACAGCGCATGCATGATTCCATATTACCCTTTTAAACAGAAAGAGAAATAGTTGAGTATATAATCCATTCATTTTTGTTGAAGTTCTGTGAGCAATATCAAAGGAGGCGGAAACACATACTCCAGCACTTATATGAGCAGACGATCCAAATTCTCCCATATAGGAAAGTAAACTTTCACTTGCGGTTCCGTATGAAACACAAGTAATACGTGCTTTAGGATATTTTCCATTTAAATATTCCACAACCTGTCTCAAATCCGATGGATCTCCATAGCACTGTAATTTTGGTGTAGTAAGATAAGAATCCCCAAATCCCCTTCTGTTAAATACGACCGGTTGAAAGCCCCGTTCTTTGGCATATAGACATATCTTGGAAACTCCTCCTGACGGTGCACACAAACCAGGAATTATTATTAAAACCGTTCTCCGTGTTTTTCGGTGAAGTTGAATATTTTCCACCCAATCCAACGCTACCACTCCTCTATCCTTCAATTGAAGGTATTCACGGTTAAATTGCACAATACACTGTGGAATAAGAAATGATAGAAAAGTTTGAACATGCTTATTCCTGATCCACAATGGCGGTGAAAAGCTCCGAGCATCCAAACGACAATTTTTAGTCCAATGCGATGCTAATGTTGACTCCTTGAAATAAAATCTCGGATATACCTCGGCTGTCGCTTCAAATAAAGACTGTACATAGCATAAAATACTCCACAGAATAGTTCCTAATATTGCTAAATAAAATGGCAGATAAATAATCGCATACAATGGTAACATATCAGGATGAGATTTCTTCTGCATGCTATTGTTCTGCTCCACGTCTGTCAGTATCACTATAGCTTGTTACAATGAAATATTTTCCGACCAATTGATGTCCAGTGTGTGGAAACTTCTCTTTAAGGGCATGACACACAGATCGTCTTTCATTTGTACCGTAATAGATATGCCAACAAATACTACTAATAAAGGATGCGTCAATGAGAAATATAACTCCGGCTGGTCAAATTGTTGTGTTGTCTTGGAAGTAATTACAAGAATAATATGATTTGATTTGATTTGATTTTTGGTGTTTAACGCCACTTTCAGCAATATTTCAGCTATATCATGACGACCAGTTTTAGTGGTGGAAGAAGCCGGAGTACCCGGAGAGAACCATCGACCATGGGCAAGGAACTGGTAAACTGTTATCACTTGCGGCTGCGAGACGAGTACACACCCTTTTTTGTAATTTACAAAGCCAGGCGCGAACCCACGCCGTATTGGTGATAGGCTTGTATGAGTTGTTAGGCAATCCATCTACCTAACTCATTGAGCCACCCGACCCATGGAATAATATGAGCCTGTCATGGATGTGATATATAAATAAGGAAAGATATCCATTTTTTCTTTCTTTCTTTCTCTTCTTTTAACACCAATATATTGTAATTGCTTAGTATAGCTTTATATATAATTACAGTTTTGAATATTTCCCTGGATAGTAAAAACAGAATTTCATAGGGATACTTCAGAGGAACAAAAAAGACCAAGTCGTGTGACATTAGAAATCCAGGTCTCGGCGTGGGACAGGCACACATGTATGACGTGATTGAAAATCATAACTAACTGAATTTTTCTAGATATTTTTCCTTTTCTGACAGGAAACTGACATGACATTGGATGCCCTTTTTTGGAGCGGTTGTACTCGTAGTTGTGATTCCACATTTTTGTTTCTATATCTTTGGATTCCGTAAACTACATTGCAACTGGGTTTTTCGTCATTGATAAACTTCTAAAGACAATGCAGCGGACTCCTCACGTAGAACATACCAATTCTATAAAAAAAAAAGTTAAACATAAGAAAATGTGGTTGTGCCCTATTCCATATTTCTTGCAAATATTGTTTGCATTAAGTTGAATGGTGTTCAGCGTGGACCGCACAATTCTTCAAAAACACCTCTCAGTGAGCATGATTTGAACTCACAACTTTAGTGGTGATAGGCACTGATTGCACAGGTAGATGTAAATTCATCAACCAATTAGATTGCTCGTAGCAAACTAAAAAGTTTGATAATAAATAATTGCGCCTGTCATTTTCATTGAACATTGAACGGTAAGACTCGCAGGTGACCCTTAATGGGGTTTCTTCAGATTTTACAGACCAAGACATATCGGTAGAGTGAAAGATATTAATAAGATTGATCGAAAATCTCCCGTTTTCCATTGCTTACATTCAGGTCAACAAACAAGAAATTAAGATTCGAATCTACCAGTATTTAAATGAAAAAAAAGGCATACAGTACAGTGGAATCACATTCCATCATTTTATGATCGAAATTCGGAATTAATCTTTTTTGTTTTTATTTCCAGTGATAACATAGACCTTTGGAAAATAAATACCTCGATACTTTGAACATTCGCACTAACAATATTTCGGCCATTCAAACTTCGGATCACTAAACTTTCGGAATATCGAGCGGTCACCGGAAACATCAACAAGTTAACACTTATTAAAGGTCGTCCATTTAATTTCTAAGGTTGTCATTTCCATTGCCCTTTCAAATTATTTCCTTGAATGACAGTAACTACGTCTTTATAAAATCACATATTATTGGCTGCATCATATTACATTGTGTTAATATTGTGTCCTCTCATTGGCTACATCACATTACAACGTGCTAATATTGTTCCCTCAATGCTTCGCATCCCACAACGAATAATGAATGAAAATAAAATACTACACCTTCAGAATAAGTCAATAATCGATTTATCAACAACTCTACCACACGTATACAATGCATATGACCGCCCACTTTCATATACACGGTCACACACTCTCATGTATAGGTAAATAAACTTCAGTTAGGAGCTTCGGGGTTAAAATACAACAATGTAGTTTTATGGGCCAACACCTCCCATCATAATATCCACATGTTAGTAAAATGCCAATCCACACATATAAACGTTAAACAACACTGTACACAAGACACAGAACCAAGACAAACAAATCAAGGAACAGAACTCAGAAAACTGAAAGGATGATCAACACGGACCCCACCAAAGTGCCCAAGTGTTCGTGAAGAGTAAGCAGTTCTTGTTTCTTATAAGACATCCGAACGGTGTTAATCATATAGTCAAGCCCTGTAAAAGTCGGTGAGAAGAAGAGTTAGAAGATACTAAAGGGGTAATCAGAATCCGTATATAGAAGAAGAACAGACAACACAATGGCCAAAAGAAAAAGTACAAAAGGACAAACAATGATCTACAAAACATAAATATAAAATTGGAGATCGAGTAAACTCAGGTGTCCCGGAAGGGTAAGCAGTTTCTGCTCCTATAATGACACCCGTCAAATTATGTAAAAGTCGTGTCGGTGAAAGAGGAAAGACATAGTCTACGTAATGTCATTTCATAATTGGGTATTTCGTAACGATAGACCAGTTCGTGAAGACGACCGTGTAATTTTTGAAGCGTAGGAACAACGTAGTCTTGTCTGAATATCTTTTGCGTCAGCAGTCGACCTCTGTCCAGAACATCACTATACTGGACACAAGTCCTAGAATGACGCCTGGGTTGTGAAATGTTAACTCCATACGCTGGTGCTGCTGGAATATTGCGCGAGCAAATGAGTGACTGTTGGTTAACACCAACGTAGCAATTTTTCGAGTGATTGAGTGAATGTTGTTTAACGCCACTTCAACAATTTTTCACCTATATCATAGCGAAAACAAGTTAATTTTCAAAGAGATGATGATGAGGTCCGCTTTGTACTAGACCAACACGCTTAGTCGGATTTTTATAGTGCTAGCTCACTGAAACAACAGTTTGCGGATAGACATGTAGCCCCACTCGGACACATTATCCTGATTCCGAGCCAACCAATCGCTCTTCTTTCTACTTAAGGCTGTGTGCTTAGCAGAGAAGCAAAAATAAACCAATCGTACAGTCTTTGGTTCACCCGATCGGAACTTGAACCTGCGATCTACCGCACTCGAGGAAAGCACGCTCTACCATTACACCACCGACGCGGTTTTGAATATTGCTATTGATGAATTGGAATAAATGATATGCATAGTACAATGGTATTACATACGTAACCATATTAAGTGTACTATCATTGTACATTGCTAACGGATAACGTTTTATAATCCAATAATGTACAACGCTAGAGTTACATCACGACGCCATTGTTGTCGTGTAGAAATGATTGACAGAGCAAATTCTGTAATTTTAAATATTAACAACCAATAGCCGGAACAGATTAGAAACGAAATGCTACAAGCACAGAATATGTCATTTAAAGATCAGTCATGCTTGATTAGTGTGTAATGGTAAGATGGGATTATTTCTTGAATGAAATTTGAAGTTTCATTATACCGATATATCCCTACGCCTTCCTTTATTGTAATTATTTAGGTTATAAGTAAGTATATACATTATACAGTTGGTCGTCGTTGTCGTGATCGCATGGTAGTTGGATTGATAACTATCTGTGCAATCAGTGCTTTTCACCACTAAAGTTGTGAGTTCGAACCCCGTTCATGGTGAGGTGCACTCGATATAACATTATGTGATAAAGTTTGTCAGTGACTTGCGACAGATCTGTGGTTTTCTCCGGGTATTCCGGATTCCTCCACCAATAAAGTTGACCACCACGATATAGCCGAAATATCGTTGAAAGTGGCGTTAAGGACCATAAACCAAACCTGTGCCACATTATTAATGAACAATAGTATGCAAATTTCATTTCAAGTTCTATACCTTTTATTTGTTTTGAGTGAAAGCCATATTTAAATTAGTTTTTCTGTCCATTGACAGTTGTAGCCATTTTTGATAATAAGCTGCTATAAAGCTGACATTCGATTTCTTTGTTAATTTTGATTGAGTTGAATCGAACTCAAAGAGTGCTCGTTTTGGCTAGTTTAACTTGTTTTACGTTATCAAATAAAAAAGTACAATCCTTAATGAACAATACGAGTACAATAAGCTATTGACTGAATTGTGTTCTTCGTTGGCGATTGTTGGGCGATTGTTGTGCATGGGTGAAACCAAAAAGGAGATTTGAACAATCAGAAGAGGACATGTAATTGATAGGCTAAGCGTTTCAAGCTGGATGTCGGCAAATCTTCCGCGCGGACCACATTGATTAGGTGGAAAGTTACGGTTGGGTACATGCAATCAAAGCTTATCAGGTCACGTTTTTTTATGATTTGCCAGTACATCCATTTTTGAATTCGGGATTTGTTTAAGTAGTAAACCAACACCTCTTTTTCATATATAGAAATTGTAGGCTTTCGTTTCCACTCGATACTGATTCAAATCTAGTTTCATTTCGTTTCTTGCTTTACAACCACCCGAAAAAAGCGCATTAAATTCGATATCTAAATTTTGATAAAAAGACATTTTTACTTTTTAGCAACAGTGGTCATATTGGAGAGAGGACAGGGCTGTCGGACACAATTTTGTAAGTGAACGAATTAAGAGTAAAATGCCGATCTCCCCACACAACTATGTGAGAAGCGCTGTTGTACACATTACTAGTACTGTTCCTAATCTTGAGCTTTATTCAAAATATATGTATCCTTAGTGACGTGGAACTTGTCATATCTATACTAATAATCAACATAAGCAACTTATCGTTTTTGTGCAGATGGTGACGTATTATCCGGTCCCATTTTCCTTCCGTTTTCTATTGTTTACATGTGTATGAAGAGTTTGAAAATAGGGGTAATAAGAATGAATCCATATGAGCTCGGGTGGCTCAATGAGTTAGGTAGTTGTAGGGCTCGAGTGGCTCAATGAGTTAGGTAGTTGTAGGGATTGGGTGGATCAATGAGTTAGGTAGTTGTAGGGCTCGGGTGGATCAATGAGTTAGGTAGTTGTAGGGCTCATGTGGCTCAATGAGTTAGGTAGTTGTAGGACTCGGGTGGCTCAATGCGTTAGGTAGTTGTAGGGCTCGGGTGGCTCAATGAGCTAGGTAGTTGTAGGGCTCAGGTGGCTCTATAAGTTAAGTAGTTGTAGGACTCGGGTTGCTCAATGAGCTAGGTAGTTGCAGGGCTCGGGTGGCTCTATAAGTGAAGTAGTTGTAGGACTTGGATGGTTCAATGAGCTAGGTAGATGTAGGGTTCGAGTGACTCAATGAGTTAGGTAGTTGTAGGACTCGGGTGGCTCAATGAGCTAGGTAGTTGTATGGCTCGGGTGGCTCAATGAGTTAGGTAATTGTAGGGCTCGGGTGCCTCTATAAGCTAAGTAGTTGTAGGGCTTGGGTGGCTCAATTAGTTAGGTAGTTGTAGAGCTCGGGTGGCTCAATGAGTTAGGTAGTTGTAGGACTCAGGTGGCTCAATGAGTTAGGTAATTGTAGGGCTCGGGTGCCTCTATAAGCTAAGTAGTTGTAGGGCTTGGGTGGCTCAATTAGTTAGGTAGTTGTAGAGCTCGGGTGGCTCAATGAGTTAGGTAGTTGTAGGACTCAGGTGGCTCAATGAATTAGGTAGTTGTAGGGTTCGGGTGGCTCAATCAGCTATGTAGTTGTAGGGCTCATGTGGCTCAATGAGTTAGGTAGTTGTAGGGCTCGAGTGACTCAATGAGCTAGGTATTTGTAGGGCTCAGGTGGCTCTACAAGTTCAGTAGTTGTAGGACTCGGTTGGCTCAATGAGCTAGGTAGTTGTAGGGCTCGGGTAGTTCAATGAGCTAGGTAGTTGTAGGGATCAGGTGGCTCAATGAGCTAGGTAGTTGTAGGACTTGATTGGCTCAATGAACTAGGTAGTTGTAGGGTTCGGGTGGCTCAATGAGTTAGGTAGTTGTAGGGCTCGAGTGGCTCAATGAGTTAGGTAGTTGTAGGGCTCGGGTGGCTCATTGAGTTAGGTAGTTGTAGGGCTCGTCTGGTTCACTGAGTTAGGTAGTTGGAGGGCTCGGATGGCTCAATGATTTAGCTAGTTGTAGGGCTCCGGTGGCTCAATGAGTTAGGAGGTAGAACTCGGGTGGCTCGATGAGCTAGGTAGTTGTAGTGCTCGGGTGGCTCAATGAGTTAGGTAGTTGTTGGTTTTAGTGGCTCAATGAGTTAGGTGGTTGTAGATCTAGGTTGGCTCAATGAGGTAGGTAGTTGTTGGACTCGGGTGGCTCAATGAATTAGGTAGTTGTAGGGTCGGGTGGTTCAATGAGTTAGGTAGATGTAGGGCTCGGGTGGCTCAATGAGTTAAGTAGTTGTAGGGCTTGTATGGCTCAATGAGCTAGGTAGTTGTAGGGCTCGGGTGGTTCAATGAGTTAGGTAGTTGTAGGGCTCGAGTGGCTCAATAAGTTAGGTAGTTGTAGGGCTTGGGTGGCTCAATTAGTTAGACAGTTGTAGGGCTTGGGTGGCTCAATGAGATAGGTAGTTGTAGGGCTCGGTTGGCTCAATGAGTTAAGGAGTTGTAGGGCTCGGTTGGCTCAATGAGTTAGGTAGTTGTAGGGCTCATGTGGCTCAATGAGTTAGGTAGTTGTAGGACTCGGGTGGCTCAATGAGCTAGGTAGTTGTAGGGCTCAGGTGGCTCTATAAGTTAAGTAGTTGTAGGACTCGGGTTGCTCAATGAGCTAGGTAGTTGCAGGGCTCGGGTGGCTCTATAAGTGAAGTAGTTGTAGGACTTGGGTGGTTCAATGAGCAAGGTAGATGTAGGGTTCGAGTGACTCAATGAGTTAGGTAGTTGTAGGACTCGGGTGGCTCAATGAGCTAGGTAGTTGTATGGCTCGGGTGGCTCAATGAGTTAGGTAATTGTAGGGCTCGGGTGCCTCTATAAGCTAAGTAGTTGTAGGGCTTGGGTGGCTCAATTAGTTAGGTAGTTGTAGAGTTCGGGTGGCTCAATGAGTTAGGTAGTTGTAGGACTCAGGTGGCTCAATGAGTTAGGTAATTGTAGGGCTCGGGTGCCTCTATAAGCTAAGTAGTTGTAGGGCTTGGGTGGCTCAATTAGTTAGGTAGTTGTAGAGCTCGGGTGGCTCAATGAGTTAGGTAGTTGTAGGACTCAGGTGGCTCAATGAATTAGGTAGTTGTAGGGTTCGGGTGGCTCAATCAGCTATGTAGTTGTAGGGCTCATGTGGCTCAATGAGTTAGGTAGTTGTAGGGCTCGGGTGGCTCATTGAGTTAGGTAGTTGTAGGGCTCGTCTGGTTCACTGAGTTAGGTAGTTGGAGGGCTCGGATGGCTCAGTGATTTAGCTAGTTGTAGGGCTCCGGTGGCTCAATGAGTTAGGAGGTAGAACTCGGGTGGCTCGATGAGCTAGGTAGTTGTAGTGCTCAGGTGGCTCTATAAGTTAAGTAGTTGTAGGACTCGGGTTGCTCAATGAGCTAGGTAGTTGCAGGGCTCGGGTGGCTCTATAAGTGAAGTAGTTGTAGGACTTGGGTGGTTCAATGAGCTAGGTAGATGTAGGGTTCGAGTGACTCAATGAGTTAGGTAGTTGTAGGACTCGGGTGGCTCAATGAGCTAGGTAGTTGTATGGCTCGGGTGGCTCAATGAGTTAGGTAATTGTAGGGCTCGGGTGCCTCTATAAGCTAAGTAGTTGTAGGGCTTGGGTGGCTCAATTAGTTAGGTAGTTGTAGAGCTCGGGTGGCTCAATGAGTTAGGTAGTTGTAGGACTCAGGTGGCTCAATGAGTTAGGTAATTGTAGGGCTCGGGTGCCTCTATAAGCTAAGTAGTTGTAGGGCTTGGGTGGCTCAATTAGTTAGGTAGTTGTAGAGCTCGGGTGGCTCAATGAGTTAGGTAGTTGTAGGACTCAGGTGGCTCAATGAATTAGGTAGTTGTAGGGTTCGGGTGGCTCAATCAGCTATGTAGTTGTAGGGCTCATGTGGCTCAATGAGTTAGGTAGTTGTAGGGCTCGAGTGACTCAATGAGCTAGGTATTTGTAGGACTCAGGTGGCTCTACAAGTTCAGTAGTTGTAGGACTCGGTTGGCTCAATGAGCTAGGTAGTTGTAGGGCTCGGGTAGTTCAATGAGCTAGGTAGTTGTAGGGATCAGGTGGCTCAATGAGCTAGGTAGTTGTAGGACTTGATTGGCTCAATGAACTAGGTAGTTGTAGGGTTCGGGTGGCTCAATGAGTTAGGTAGTTGTAGGGCTCGAGTGGCTCAATGAGCTAGGTAGTTGTAGGGCTCGGGTGGCTCATTGAGTTAGGTAGTTGTAGGGCTCGTCTGGTTCACTGAGTTAGGTAGTTGGAGGGCTCGGATGGCTCAATGATTTAGCTAGTTGTAGGGCTCCGGTGGCTCAATGAGTTAGGAGGTAGAACTCGGGTGTCTCGATGAGCTAGGTAGTTGTAGTGCTCGGGTGGCTCAATGAGTTAGGTAGTTGTTGGTTTTAGTGGCTCAATGAGTTAGGTGGTTGTAGATCTAGGTTGGCTCAATGAGGTAGGTAGTTGTTGGACTCGGGTGGCTCAATGAATTAGGTAGTTGTAGGGTCGGGTGGTTCAATGAGTTAGGTAGATGTAGGGCTCGGGTGGCTCAATGAGTTAAGTAGTTGTAGGGCTTGTATGGCTCAATGAGCTAGGTAGTTGTAGGGCTCGGGTGGTTCAATGAGTTAGGTAGTTGTAGGGCTCGGGTGGCTCAATAAGTTAGGTAGTTGTAGGGCTCGGGTGGCTCAATTAGTTAGACAGTTGTAGGGCTTGGGTGGCTCAATGAGATAGGTAGTTGTAGGGCTCGGTTGGCTCAATGAGTTAGGGAGTTGTAGGGCTCGGTTGGCTCAATGAGTTAGGGAGTTGTAGGGCTTGGTTGGCTCAATGAGCTAGGTAGTTGTAGGGCTCGGATGGCTCAATGCGTTAGGTAGTTGTAGGGCTCGGTTGGCTCAATGAGCTATGTAGTTGTAGGGCTCGGATGGCTCAATGCGTTAGGTAGTTGTAGGGCTCGGTTGGCTCAATGATTTAGGGAGTTGTAGAGCTCGGTTGGCGCAATGAGTTAGTTAGTAGAGCTCGGGTGGCTCAATGGGTTAGGTAGTTGTAGAGTATGGGTGGCGCAATGAGTTACGTAGTTGTAGGGCTCGGGTGACTCAATGAGATAGGTAGTTGTAGGGCTCGGGTGGCTCAATGAGCTAGGTAGTTGTAGGGCTCGGATGGCTCAATGAGTTAGATAGTTGTAGGGCTCGGATGGCTCAGTGCGTTAGGTAGTTGTAGGGCTCCGGTGGCTCAATGAGCTGGGTAGTAGAGCTCGGGTGGCGCAATGAGCTACGTAGTTGTAGGGCTCGGGTGACTCAATGAGCTAGGTAGTTGTAGGGCTCCGGTGACTCAATGAGCTAGGTAGTAGAGCTCGGGTGGCGCAATGGGTTACGTAGTTGTAGGGCTCGGGTGACTCAATGAGTTAGGTAGTTGTAGGGCTCGGGTGGCTCAATGAGTTAGGTAGTTGTAGGGCTTGGATGGCTCAATGAGTTATGTAGTTGTAGAGCTCGGGTGGCTCAATGAGTTAGGTAGTTGTAGGACTCAGGTGGCTCAATGAATTAGGTAGTTGTAGGGCTCGGCTGGCTCAATGCTCTAGGTAGTTGTAGAGTTCGGGTGGCTCTATAAGCTAAGTAGTTGTAGGGCTCGGGTGGCTCAATGAGTTAAGTAGTTGTAGTGCTCGGGTGGCTCAATAAGCTAGGTAGTTGTAGGGTTTGGGTGGCTCAATGTGTTAGGTAGTTGTAGGGTTCGCATGGCACAATGAGTTAGGTAGTTGTAAGGCTCGGGTGGCTCAATGAGATAGGTAGTTGTATGGTTCGGATGGCTCGATGCGTTAGGTAGTTGGAATACATAACAACTCATACATGCCCATCACCAATACGGCGTGGGTTCGCGCCCAGCTTTGTAAATTACAGAAAAGGGTGCACTCGACTCGTAGCCGCAAGTGATACAGCTTGCCAGTTGCTTGCCTATGGTCGGTGGTTCTCTCCGGATACTCCGGCTTCCTCCACCACTAAAGCTGATCACCATGATATAGCTGAAATATTGCTGAAAGTGGCGTTAAGCACAATAAATCAATTCAAATCATTAAATCAATAAGAACATGTATAATATATTTATGAACGTAGCATACAAAGTTACATGGTTATCATTTTAATCGAACATTAAAGCAATATAGAACATTTAACAAAATAAGTTATCAGTTTCTTTGGTTAGTTCAGCTTAAACATATTTTATTTCTGGTAAAAGACAATTCTTAAATAGTGTAAAATTTATCAGAATCCATATATCGAAGAAGAACTAGGCTTAAAAACGTGATATACATATTTTTGGACTTTCGGTTACTGAACCACTGCTGGGTTTTTTAAAGTCTACTTCGACTTTCAAACTTCCATCTTACCACTGGGCTAAGGTAACCACATTACTATGTTCTATAATTAGTATATAATATAGCTCTTGATAGTAAGCTTCGCTAAAAAAAAATATCAACAATTTGCTTAAAAAAAGCAATTGATTAACATATACAAGACACGATACAAGTATTTTAGATCTGGCATAATTTATGTTCAAAACTGACGAGTATTCTCGCAATACAAAAACAACCAACGAACCGACCATAACTTAACAAATCAGACAGACCACAGGTGAACATTTGGGACACTTGAAAGACCTTGAAATTTCTAAATATAAACGAGAATCGTAAGCACGAATGCCGATAACATTTTGTTGTTTAATTTTTGTTAATTGTGGCTTATTTAGCTCCTTGAACATTAAAAAGATAAAAATATAAAATGAAAACACTGTTGCAGATGGAAATGTATTATGTAAGAGAATACACTCAAACTTGTAGATTCTTAAACATAATCAACGGGTCTCGTTGATTATTTTTATGAATCTACAGTTGAAGAGTATTCTCCATTACTGAATAGTATTTTTCTCTAGTTCTGACCAGTTTAATATTGATATTTGACAAAATAATCTTTGTAACGTTATTATATTGTCAATGCGGAACAAGTTGAACCGAAAGAAATATATAGGCCGTCGTCAGCAATTATAGGGTATTTTGTACATTTATTTATTTTATTCTATTTTATTCTTTAAAGTTAAATTACCGTTGTAATATTTTTTCTATTAATATTCGCAATAAGAATAATTTATTTGATTCTTATTATATTATGGAACAATTACAGATTTATATTTGTATTATTGTACTTAATATTTAATAATTTGTGTATTTCAGATCTGTCATTGCCTTTATTCTGATGTTAAATAATAAAGTATATGAAAATGTTCCGCATTCATTTTTATTGGGGACCTGATTATCACCCCACTTGGTCATACAGTGAACATGTGTATGGTAAAAATATGTTAATAAAAAAGTAAAACAGAATACATGTCGGTGGGCTTAATTAATTATGTGTATTACATATTATAAAAAAACACTTTGTAGTGTTTATGGCTTGGTTTGTTTGTTTTTACCTGAACGGTGAAAATATAAAGACATAGCTAGACAATAAATGAACAGTTCTGAAACTATTAAGCAAAACAGTTCTAGATTTATCACCTGAAATCGTTTCTGTCATCACTATAATATGTCATAAGGATCAACTCACGTGATTTTGAACTTGCATATAAGCAAAATTGTTAAGCGTTAGACAAATGGGGAAAATGGAGACAGATACAAAAAACTGATACTGCGCACATGAAAGTTAGCAAACAAGTTTTGTCAAGATGTAACCAAACAAGAATCAACATTTGGCCAGCATCATGGCTGGGTGCAGACACAAAACATCAGGCAGGTTAACAGTATAACAGCACAATTCACAACTAGTACACATAGTAAAACGTTTACTATTATCTATTCCATATATATAGCAATGATTCATTGCAATGACAAACGTAAATATCAAAATTAGTGCGCATAACACGTTTATGGAATAAACATCATCAGGTATGCTCATAACCAACAGACTAGAAAATCAAATAATTGGAAACAAGTGGCAAAAGAAAAACAAATTCCAATTTCATGCAATTTCGATATTAGGACCCAATAATCAAATGATTGTGGTATTAAGGGAGTTAATGTAGTGGAATATATATACCACTGATTACTCATAAAAGTGGTCAAAATAACGAATGTGCTTCAATGTAATATATATACCACTGATTAGTCCTAAAAGTGGTCAAAATAACTAATGTGCTTCAATGTAATATATATACCACTGATTAGTCATAAAAGTGGTCAAAATAACTAATGTGCTTCAATGTAATATATATACCACTGATTAGTCCTAAAAGTGGTCAAAATAACTAATGTGTTTCAATGTAATATATATACCACTGATTAGTCATAAAAGTGGTCAAAATAACTAATGTGTTTCAATGTAATATATATACCACTGATTAGTCCTAAAAGTAGTCAAAATAACTAATGTGTTTCAATGTAATATATATACCACTGATTAGTCCTAAAAGTGGTCAAAATAACTAATGTGCTTCAATGTAATATATATACCACTGATTAGTCCTAAAAGTGGTCAAAATAACTAATGTGTTTCAATGTAATATATATACCACTGCTTAGTCCTAAAAGTGGTCAAAATAACTAATGTGTTTCAATTTAATATATATATCACTGATTAGTCCTAAAAGTGGTCAAAATAACTAATGTGCTTCAATGTAATATATATACCACCGATTAGTCCTAAAAGTGGTCAAAATAACTAATGTGCTTCAATGTAATATATATACCACTGATTAGTCATACAAGTGGTAAAAATAACTAATGTGCTTCAATGTAATATATATACCACTGATTAGTCCTAAAAGTGGTCAAAATAACTAATGTGCTTCAATGTAATATATATACCACTGATTAGTCCTAAAAGTGGTCAAAATAACTAATGTGTTTCAATGTAATATATATACCACTGATTAGTCCTAAAAGTGGTCAAAATAACTAATGGGCTTCAATGTAATATATATACCACTGATTAGTCCTAAAAGTGGTCAAAATAACTAATGTGTTTCAATGTAATATATATACCACTGATTAGTCCTAAAAGTGGTCAAAATAACTAATGTGTTTCAATGTAATATATATACCACTGATTAGTCCTAAAAGTGGTCAAAATAACTAATGTGTTTCAATGTAATATATATACCACTGATTAGTCCTAAAAGTGGTCAAAATAACTAATGTGTTTCAATGTAATATATATACCACTGATTAGTCCTAAAAGTGGTCAAAATAACTAATGTGCTTCAATGTAATATATATACCACTGATTAGTCCTAAAAGTGGTCAAAATAACTAATGTGCTTCAATGTAATATATATACCACTGATTAGTCCTAAAAGTTGTCAAAATAACTAATGTGCTTCAATGTAATATATATACCACTGATTAGTCCTAAAAGTGGTCACAATAACTAATGTGCTTCAATGTAATATATATACCACTGATTAGTCCTAAAAGTGGTCAAAATAACTAATGTGCTTCAATGTAATATATATACCACTGATTAGTCCTAAAAGTTGTCAAAATAACTAATGTGCTTCAATGTAATATACATACCACTGATTAGCCCCTAAAAGTGGTCAAAACAACTAATGTGCTTCAATGTAATATACAGAAACGTGTATACAAATAAAACTAACTACAACTGAACTAATATATCAATTGACATTGATCCACTACTGAAATAGTTGATATATATATCTAAATTTTCATATTGTCATAAATTATTCCTTCTTCTTTTCAGGATATACAACAGAAACAACATCTTCAAAATAAAAAAAAACAAATAACGTAATTTTTCTAATTTTAAATGATGAGTTTCACACATTAATGTTTTTATGTTCTTGTTAATCAATTATATTTAGGCGACAGCCATTTATATACGTGGGAAGATTTTCGACGATAACAAAAGAAAACCACCTGAAGGAGGAATAGTGTCCAAATACAGTTTGCTAGTTAATCATTTGCCATCATTAAACTTTCCATGTGTATATTTTACTGCAGATTTGACACAGTCATTTTGATGTGGATTTGTCATGTCAGTCTCTCAAACTGTCCGTCCCTTCATTTACTGTATACATTTAGTGTACATTTACTAACATATTTCCACTTCTTGTATCCATCATTATGTGATAACGTTTGTCAATAACTTGCGACAGGTGTGGGGTTTTCTCCGGTTTCTTCCACCTATAAAACTGATGGCCACGATAAAAAATGAAATATTGTTGAAAGTGGCGCTTAACACCCCAACCCTAACCCCATGTATATATCCTTTCATAACACATTATAATTAATACTATCAGGTTATTACAAGACAATTAAGGTACACAGTGCTTTAATATTGCTCTATTCGCAAATGTATGTGTTAGATAACACCACGACTGCAAATGAAACCAGAAATTTTATGTTGTTTGTATTTTCTGTCAAGGATGTAAAACTGTCAGAATAATCATTAAATATGTTAAAATAATTTGAAAAACAAAACAAAAAACAACAAATACCACATTGTCGAAATAGCTTCAAAATCGTAGAAAGAGTCGATACTCTTAACACTCAAATACATGTCCGCTGACTTTCCTTGATTAGTACAGGCACTTCAATAAAAAACGGCGATTTTAAGCTAGTTGTATGGGCCTAATCTGCCCTCTGAGGGACACGACCGAATGATGTCCGTGCTGCCCACATGTGCGTTAAATTCCAACCCTCGCATATAACCAGGCTAATAATCTTAGAATTAAAAATACCGCTATGATCTTGAATATTTTACATAATGTCACAGATATAAATGTTATACGTAAGCCTGTTACATGCATCACACCAAAATAATGAAATGCCAATAAATGTCTGCATCAATATATTTTAGAAAAAAATATTTTGTTAAGATCGTATTTAATTGAAGAGGGTCATGGACAAATTAAATTATTGTTAAATCAACATCTGTTGAGACAATTATGTAAATTAACATTTGTAATGTCTTGATTTGTATTCCATTTTCCAATCGTACGTTCTTTTTGTGTTGTAAGATACAGTGGAAATATGGACATCCGTTACGTTATATCGATGACAGTGCAGCTCCATTATATTTTCAGAAGACCAATATGCTTCATTTAAAGACCAAAAACACTGAGATGACATTGATGAGTGGTCATGTGATAGAAACGCACTAATATAAAAGACAGAAACACGTGTTATAAATATCCTGATGTACCCAGCTTGTCTACTAGTTCCTTTATTAGTATGAGGCAGCCTTCAAACATGGGCTTCTAAAGAACAGATACCACATATACAGATAGATCTGCGTCATACCTGGACCCACACCTCGAAAGTGACTGTGAGGGACGGTTAAGAACGAAACTTCAATTTTCCTATTGTGAACTTTTCATTTATATGTAGCAACATTCCAGCAGCACCTGCATATGGCGTATATATCTCTCAGTTGATACGATATTCCAGAGCTTGTGGTTCCTATCAAAATTTCCTTGAAAGAGGGTTGCTGCCAACAAGGAAGCTGCTGAACCAAGGGTTCCACTCATTATTTCGAAAATGTTACGGTCGCAACCATGACTTGGTTGCACCTTATTAAATATCTGTGTCACAAATGACCATGAATATGTTCCACTTGTCGCAAACACTTCCCAGTCCTTTCCTCATTCATGTCTTATAACCGGGTTTGCAACTAGGCTAACACGACGGAAACTACTTTCCCTTTCGGAGCACCTGAGTTCACCCCTGGTTTTTAGTGAGGTTCGTGTTACTCGATCTTTAGTTTTATATTTATGTTTTGTAGATCGTTGTTTGTCCTTTTGTACTTTATCGTTTGGCCATTTCGTTGTCTGTTTTTCTTCAATATACGGATTCTGATTATCCTTTTGGTATCTTCAAGCTCTTCTTAGCCAGGACCTGGATTTTCATCGGCATGTCTTGTTGTGTTCCATGATTTGATGTCAAATGTGGGAGTTCATTATTTAGTACTCCTCGAAATGAAAATTAAAATGTACCCGTCCGAATCAAATTCTTGAATTTATTTTCACATAGTTCTAAATAAAAACTGAAAAATATACTGGTCCAAGCAAAGTTTTACTAGTCTTTGTCCACAAGACCGGTGCTCATCATGAGGACTGATATTGATATTATTTGTTGACCATCTCTGTTCAAACTTAATTTTTATAATATGATACTTTTGCAATAACATGAATTTATTGAATATGGGAAACAATCCAGTTAACAAATATAAATGTATCCATAAGATGATATTTTCATCAAATGAATGCTCATACATGTATGACTATACATAAATACCTACCCATGTTTCTTGTGTTTAAAATATCATGCTGATCTGTCACTACTGGCCTCGGATTACATGTGTTGTATTCAGTATAGACATTATTCCTACAAAGCAATGTAAATATCGTAACGATATGTTTTAATGCATGACTGCACAACAAAATAAACATACAAAGAAATAAATCTTCTACATAAAATGTATTGCATTACCATCGGAACATGTCGGAATTAAAACATTATTGATATAAGTACACAACAAATTAGATTTCGTCAATGATGGGTACACTGCTTTAGTCAAACTTGTCGACAATGAACCACGAGGTGGAACATATATCTGGTGTTGTAGGTTGATTACCGATGGTATTTAGTAATTGTTTATCTCGTTTTAATATTCACATATGAATGTCTCTATCTCATTCATTCTATTGTTGCCATTTGTTGGGGTTTTTTTGTGTGGTAATTTGGGGTTTGTTTAGAGTATTTTCGTATTGTGTTGTACATATGTATGTTGATTCAGCCTACCTATATTTAAATGCATAGCAGTATGGATTGACGCAATATACATGCTATCGTAATCATACACAGTATTAATGAAGCGAGAAACAAAAAAATACTATACTGAAAGAACAGTTACAAAATATATGAAGAAATTTGTAGAAATCGAGACATAATCGATACCACTACCAAACATGCATATGGCTGCTCACTCTCCTGGCCTGGTATAGACACATCAATAAATAGTGGTGACATTAAGCTAGTGTGCTAGTGTGATGTTTCATCAAACCTTAGTGGAATGATTCGGTCATGTAAGTATTTGTAAAATGCGAGTTAAATGCCAGTACCCAAATATAATTCTCTTCATCTGCACACTCACTGTTTTTCCTTTCTTAAGTCGGAAACCTGCAAACGATAAATGTGAAATTGTCAAAATACATCTACACTGAATTCGTGAGAGTATAACTTGTATTAAAATTAAAAGTGTTTTTGGTTATCTAGAGAGCTACCGAATGTGAGAGATCCAAGATTTCATGACCTAATATTAAAGGCTTTCAATAATTGTCCAGATTTGCTAAAGCCTCAAAATGTAGCTAACTCAGTATAAGGATCATGATCGAACCAATCAATATATCTACGCTGAATTCGTGATAGTTTGAATTGTATTAATATTAAAAGGTTTTTATTCTTGCTTTTTTGAGAGCTATCGAATGTGAGAAACCAAAGATATCATGGTCAAGGAGAAAGGCTTTCAATAATTTTACATATTTGCTAAGGTCGGTTTAAGATGTAATTAACTCAGTGTAAGGATCATGATCGAACCAATAAATCTGCAAAGTGTGTTTTTGTCCAAGTTGAGATGACGTCATCTGGATTTATTTTAGTGATGTATATCATAGTTGCTATGGACATATTTATCGCTAAGCAACCCGAGATAAAACTTACGCCGGTAGACAACAAAGGACACGACAAATATAATAGAAAGTAAAATCGAACATGCAATTCCAGCTATAAGCAGTTCACTTTGATCGCTTGATGTAGGTGATATCGGGTATTGTCCTATAAATAGAAACATATATTTATGTATCATTTTGATACAAATTTAAATTGGTAATGCTAACAGTTCTGTTAAAGGCCAATAACACACTATTACTACATCAAAAATATATAACCTACAACTCGTATGAGTAACGGTTTTATTTCTTCACACAGCGTAAGAGGTAGTCTATAGTAGGTTATATAGTAAATATATTATGTTAAGACACCTATCATCCTATATCTCAACACCATTGCATATAGTAAGTTGTATTTTGTAATTTGAAAACGAAGATTTGTTTTACATTTAATTATATATAATAATGTATAATCATGAGTAAATCCATTAGAGTTGTCCTTCTTAATCAAAGTAATAATTTGTTGATTGATTAGTCTTGAACATCAACTCATTAATATTACAGTTATATACCAAGAAAAGGAATCCAACAGACGATAAGGCTGTTAATAGATAAAAAGAGATCATGCATACACACTTTAAGAATGATTCTGATTGACTAGTTTGTATTGGTCCAGTGGTGTTAATGGGCAATATTTGTTAAACAGAGGTTGATTAGCAGAGACACCGACGTACACCAAGTGATGGCAGATGCAGAGTTGACTCTTGGTCAGTTGAGCAAACAAAACATAGTTTTAATATGCTAAACATGTAAAGTGTTCCTTAAATTGTCAAATGTGTTACTAAAAATGAGTGGACACCTCTCTAGGATGGGTTCCTCATTGAACACAAATTATATTGACAATTACAAACAAACAGAGAAGCTGACCATTATTATGTTGACGAAATACAAGAATTCAATATATTCTTATTTTGCAACGAAATTATATTGGTCAGATAAAGTAACAGCTGCATATTTTTCTTTCTAAAAGACTAATAATTGGAAAATGTTGTCAATCTTAAAAAAAAATATTTTACTTGAATGCTTAAAAGAACGAGTTGTAAAATGTCCTTTTTGCAGTGACCAATGTTTATATGAGATTGAACTCCCCCGTAAACGGTCTGTTTGAAAACCTGTAGTCATATCAAAAACAAAGCTGTATACCAACTACGCTAATCATTCTGAAACAACATGACACCAAAATATTAAAAGAGTAGTTCAATATATAGATCAATATGAAGCGGACATTCGGAATGAAGCATCTAAGAAATTGGAAAAGAGTTGTAAATCCCATGGTATTGGTCCATTGGGATAATATCATACATGTACCAAATAAGGCTATGTATATGTATCTTCCACGAAGTGGAACGTGGAAATGTGATAGAAATTTATATATAATTGGTCTGTTTGCAAAATCGTTATAATCTTTAAATGTTCATTACATATCAAGACATCATACAAAATTCCATCTAAAATTCCACACAAAAAAATATGGAAGGAACATACATAAATGGAATGTAGCAATTAAACAGACCAGACTTATAATAAACCTACTAAAATCAGATATCTCACTTCCTTCCCTCATATGTCGAGGCGTAGGAGATCTCAGGAAACCCCATTGTGGGTCACATGCGAGTGACCCTATTTACAATCCAATGAAAATTGCGATTGTCAGACCATGAAAGAATTACTAAGCTATCTTGTCCTTTACGAGAAATTAGATTGGCCGAAAAAGGTCATTACCGTATTTATCATCTCATTATGTATTCATGATATAAGGTTACTCACATGTGACCTCTAATGGTGGCTTCACAGATCCCACACACCAATACATATCATTTACAAAGATTGGATTCCGATGAACAATAGTCAATGAAAATGACACATGCATGTAAACCTACAAATGTATCATTTTCGAAAAGCAAAAGGGTTAACAGTGAGGATATGAGAGCTACACTACTTAATCAGCTTTATTTAAATAAACTATTAGTGTAGTGTCTTAGAATATAAAGTGTATATGCCCGAGGATTGAAAATCGGGACGAAGACGAGGTTCACCGATCCTTTTTCCAGTTTTACGCCGAATATAATTTTATAGTGTAAGACACTACATTACTATCGTAATATCCTGTGGAAAAATCGCATCGCCAGTATATTTGAATTAAATCATATAATTATAAAAGTATCCCTTTATTGCCCTTTTTGATATCTTATGTTAGCAGGAAGTCAATTGATTTCCAACCAGTTTCACAAAGCTCAACAGAACAAACGTGAAAAACTGGTCAAATGGAACAAACGCAGGATTAACGATGCTACATGCACCAGAAGTAACGCATGTTATTATATAAATATGGAGTGAAATATATACTTACTTTCTGGTATAAGAACAAATGAATGCAGAAAGTATTGGGTACTCCCAACACCATTATATGCATACAAACGATAATCTATTTCTGCTACATTCCTTTTGACTTTGACTATGATTTTTACATGAATTATATTTTTTCTTCAATATTTTTTTATATATCGGACAATAATATTTTAAGATGCAAATCAGAATTATCAATTTCCCGATGTTTTTATTTATTTTGTTTGCTTAAATTTACTTTAATTAAAGGAACTGAGATTGTAGGTCTACTAAGCTGCTACGTTTCAAGATAACTTTCTTCGAAGTTAACTTGATCATAACTCCTGTTTTAATTGTTAGCTTTCTTTGAAGTTAACCATATTGTAAGCGTATAGTTGAAAGTTAACCAACTTGCAGGTTTGTTCTTGAAAGTCAACTTCTTTCGAGTACCCACATTGTATGTTTATTGACCACCAATACCGAACAACTGAAAAATGTAGACAGTTAAATGTTACTATATGTAAATCATACAATTAAATGCAGTTTGAGGGGTTGAATGGGTACCTGCTTCAGATGTATTACAATAGAATGACTCTGACACGGTGTAGTTGTATGCATTTGATGCGTAGATCTGAAAAACAAAGCTTGTTCCTGCCTCTAATGGCTGTATTTCAGCTGAGGTATACATATTCAGACCAGGGTCTGAATACGTTGTCACAAATGGGATCCACTTAGAGTTTCCATCGTTCTCATTTCTCTTGTAATAAACAGTGAATGCTTGTTTTTTCCCGCCATTAAATCCCGACTTCCAGTTAACAGTAACAGAATTTATCCCTCCTTCGCAGGTTACATTAATTGGTTGATTAGGTTTTCTTGTTGGAGATAGTAAAACAAAAAATGAAATTACAAAAAAAAAGAGAAATATATATGATATTAATATATCTCACTTCTACCAAACATGTACTACATCAAATATACAAGGTGTAATACCAGCTCTTACATCTGAATCTTTGCATCTATGCTACAAATATTAGATAACATAATTTCTTCATGTTGTGGTTATATAGTTTGAGCAAAATTTAAAAAAGCAGTCTGCATTTTCGCTGTTTTACAAATACCAATCCGTATCCGTTTCAAGCATCAATTATGAATTAGTGCATTAAACATAAATACACAAAAGATGGTATGAATACGCTTTAATTATGCAATTACAGGCATTCTCATATAGTTCCATATGTTGTGGATAATTTTGATATCAATTCTGAATAGTTCATGACCATCATTGTCACATTTTTTCACATTGTTTGGATTAAGGTTAAAATGAAGCCAACCAAAGTAGAAGTAATTAAACTATACCAACTACTTGTTTTTAATTCTTAAGGTGTCATAATTCGGGTACTCTAAAAGTCGTGACAGTCAAAATTGAATTGCCATTGCTAGTTCTAAACTTAAATAATGTGTAACGATATCAAAATAATTGGTCAAGGGGAATAAAAGTTAGTCCAGGAAAACCACAATAATCACATTATTATATTTTTTAAGAGGCACACATCCAGTACCTTACAGGAAGACAAAATAGCCAACAAAACATAGATATCTATTTTAGTTCATACAGCGCGTTTCTGTGATAACTGTCGTCGGTATACTAATAGTCGAAAGATCGGAGAGCCACTTGATATGTGCATTGCAATCAAATCCATTGTGTAAACATTTCAATAAACGATATATATCAAGGTTACTGTGTACGACACATTTCTAGGATAACCTTCATCAGGTACTCTCAAAATCGACAGGTTACAAAACCAAATAATTTCAAAGGATCTGGGAGCCATGGGCCTAAACAAGAATGGCAAAATCGCCAAAATCACCTATGCCTGAGGGAGGGTAACCTTTGTTTTAATAATTATTACATTATTCAGGAATTGTAAATTTCAGTAATAAGTGTATCTCATAAACCATATCAGCGCCGAAGCAGTGAATATGGGGCGGATGATACCCTCGAGGACTAATAGTCCACCAGCAGAGATATCGCCCTAGTAGTAGTAACACGTTTCTGGAATAACCTTCATCAGGTACGCCCAAAATCGAAAGGCTAGAATAAGTCATTAACAACCATAAAAAGAGTAAACTCCAACGTTGAACTTGACCTGTTTCGTGTTCTCAACAACATGGAGTAAAAGCCAAGGCAAACGGGAGTTATAGCACGGAATTCAAAACGGTACCGGCGGACAAACGATTGAAAAGACAGACGGTAAGACGGACCGGTGTAAAAACGAATGCCCCGTTGCATCCCAGTGGGGGAATAAAGGAGATGATTACTTTGTCATCACTAGTACTATACAATATTGACACAGAGGATTCCAGTGGTCATTACTGGATATGACAATGACATGACAACACAGGTTTCCCATGCAATATTCGCCAATTGTTGTGAAGAAGCAAACCGCTTTCATTATTATCATCTTGCAAAACTTCGTAACATTCAAAAGAGCAGGGTGAGACATATATCATCACGTTCCTTTTACTATTGACAGAATCTAAACCAGAGGTACAGTCACATCTGACAGACCCCGATTAAAGGTCATATTCAGATGAACTTTCGTAAATTAATACATTTTAAGAAAAAGCCATCAACACGTTTATGGTGCAATAATAGAAAGTCGCCAAAGGTGCTGTTAAGATTTAACCAGCGTCGTTTTTATTGGTTGACCATGAGTTCATCTGGACATGACCTCTAATAAGGTTAAGTCAAATATTAGGGGGAACGTAGCGTAATATAACAGCTGAATTTAAGCACATTGTTAACAATATTCCCTCTTATAATACCTCCGAGGTGTAATGTAATTAAACTTGAGAACCATATCACGACTTTCACGTATATCAGATATGATTTGTAACCTTTATGCATTTCAAAATTTGTGGTATGAATCATAGTAAAAATTCCCGACTTATCCAATAGATGTATCCATGTATATATGGCAATATATGGAAGGCTAGTATATTTGTGAAGATAAATGTGGCTTCATGAAGGGGGATATATCATTTTCCGTTTCCTTTCCTCATTCATGACTTATCACCGGGTTTGTAACGCGAGTAACACGATAAATGCCATATGTGGAGGTGAACCTGCTTACTTTTCCAGAGAACCTGAGTTCACCCTCATACCTTTTTAGTAGTGTTCGTGTTGCTCGATCTTTAGTTTTCTGTGTTATGCTTGATAGATCGGTGTTTGTCCTTCTTTTGGCCATTTGTTGTCTGTCCTTAGAATTAGGTTTCTGATTACTTCTTTGGTATCTTCAAACTTTTCTTCATAGAAAAAGGGATCAATATTTTTAATGTATATACGATATATTTGATAACACTTTCAAAACCAAGTACACAAATACTCACCAAAGCAATCAGTAACATTGTTAAGTTGTACGGTTGGCAGGTATTGTCCATCAAAGTCATTACATATAATGGATGTTGAATATTTCTTGGTTTCTTTAAGCCATCTCCAGAATGGGATAATGTCACAACTACCGCAATGCATATCCAAATTACTAGAAATAAAAATATGTCTGTTTATGACTAATTGATATTAAATCTGTTCGAAGTATTTACGGAATGAGTGATCCGTGTGCGGCAGGTATGTGGTAAAGATTACACAAAAATAAATGTAGAGGTAAAATTGATACCTATAAGAGACATATACATGACCGCTCAATATCCAGGCTTTGTACTTGAACTTCAGTAAAAAGTGACGGGTTGAAAAAGAATGATAATTACTCATGTGAAGCAATAGGAAATATTCATATTGAAGTGCAAAATTAATTTATTAAATTAGACAAAACCAGTGCACCTTGATGCAGATATCATCTAGAGAGCTGATAAAGCACATGCTATTTTGGTGAGACCATACAACTGGTGTCACCATTGTCATCATACATTTAGGTATATCAGATAGATTTCGTGTGGATACACATTACTCTAATACTATGTACAATACAACTTACAGTGATGCCAGCTTTGGTAAATTCTCGAACGCATGTTCACTAACAAATAATATAGGGTTGTTTCCTATGAATCTGAAATATAGCTTCATAATAGAAAGCAGTAATATTGTGTTATAAGCCATGATCGACTACAAATACACCTGAAGATTGAGGAACGGAACTCCAACAAAAAGCTAAGGAAGCATAGCAGTTCCTGAAAGAGTCTGCTGTATTAATTTTGTATAGTTGGTTGGTTGATTGTTGTGATGGTATCGTGACGATCAGGTTTATTGGTTTAGGAAACCGAAGTACCCGGAGAAAATCTCCGATCTGTCGCAAGTCACTGAAAAACTTTATCACATAATGTTGTATCGAGTACACCTCGCCATGAACAGGGTTCGAACATTAGTGGTGATAAACATTGGTGGCACAGGTAGTTGTAAATGTATACCATCACGATCACGACGGATCCTAATTTTATTTATGTATATTGTCTGCTCCACATATATATGAATGGAATATTTTTTTAATAATCATGCATGTAAATATGTTATTTGCCTCAAATTTGACACCAATGGTCAGCTATCTACCAGACTCTATAACAAAGGAGGCGACTTCAGTTTGGTTAACTTTAATTTCCCTATTGTGTCTTCCCGTGGCTTTGCGTATTATCTAATATTGAAATGATAGTAAATGCCATCGTCTCCCTTTATATACGTTTGAAGGACCTATTATTTCAAAAATAAGGCCCAACTCTATATATATTGTATATCAATTTGTTTTATTTTAAAATAATAATAATAACATGAATTGACATAAATTGTTATACATATATACAAATCATACTAAATGATACTCACAGATTACGTAAGTTTAGTAGATTGTTGAAAGTCTTGTCCTTTATCACTGATATGTTATTGTTGTGTAAACTCCTATAAATAGTCAACACATGTCTTTATATTATGGCACAGGCTGCGAAAACGACGGAAACGTATTCGTAGCCTGGGTTCTACAAGTATGACGGGCGGAAGTTTTGACTAAATGATCAACCGGTTTCCGGACATGGACACCTATTTTACGGAAATTAATCACGTATTGCTAGCATCTAGAGGTTACAAATACGACGGATTTTTGTTTTCTTAAATATAATCTTTTTTTTTTCATTAAATGACAATTTATGAATCTTTTATTTAATATACTGTTTGCAGTTCATATTTTTATTCCAATACAATCTGATGCATTGAAAAACTAGTCTTACAATACAATATTAAGCCCATATATTTCACTGGTATGAGTACTTCTCAGAGCACAACTCACACTTCTCAACACTAATTATTTTCAAAATGGACGACAATGGTAGTGCGCTCCGTGTTTCATCGATGTAATGAAAATCACAAAGAACCACGCCGCTAGAGCAGCTCAATGTATATAATAGAAAATCGTAGAAATGGGGGCAAAATCTTTAGACCTAATACATAAGTACACAAACTCTAAATTAATGTTTGATCTTGTTAAAGTGGCTGCAAAAACACAAACACACTTTCTAAAAGATTTGTCCTTCAGAATCATAATTTGATTATCAATAAGCATAAATTTGAGCATAGCGGCCATTATAGTAAGGAAAGATTGAAGATATTAAAACATCTTTATACAAATATATTTTATCATGTAAGCCAACGATATTTCAACAATGTATTGATATAAACTGTACAGGTGGCGGTTTCCAGTTCTCAGTCGATCTTGAAGAGTACTTTCAACGGTGGCAGAAATTGACACTCTCTCGATAGAGAACTGTCAGGTGAAAATATGTACAGTCTGTATTTCTATATAATATTCATATGTAAGTGAATTTCGTTCTCGTCCCTTTGTAAGATTGTTCGGAGTTCGGTAATTTTGTTATTACCCGAATATGTATTAAATATTTGTCACAGGAACGTTAAACTACCAAACATCAATCAACCAATCAATCAATATTGGATAAGTTTAATTATTATTACCAATTTTCCAATTCATTGCAATTTGAAGAACAAAAATAAGTGAAAACAAGCATAACATGTGTTCGAAGCATCTTTCATTTTGATAACTAAAGCCTAACTATATCTATATTACTCTTAATTTATACTTGATATAATGTGGTTATACATCTATACAAATCATACTAAGCGATACTCACAGATGGTATAAGTCTGGTAGATTGTTGAAAGCGTTGTTCTCTATCACTGATATGTCATTGTACTGTAGCTCTCTATAAATAGTCAACAAATGTTTGTATTAAAGTATTGGCCAACTAATATGTCCTAAACAATATATATTTGATACTCGAGATAATGCGAAATGAAGCTACGGCCTTAAATCTTATAGGAATTGTTGTTTAATTATTTGTGATTTGTTTGCCTTCTTGTCATAGACAAACCAGGTGAACAATCCTTTCATTGATATGTCTTACTTTCATGTATAACTATATTACTACTATATCACTACAATTTAATGAATTAATTATAACAAGTATTAATAGAATAGAGTGATACATTTGTACAAATGATATTAAATGATACTCACAGCTGGTACAAACGTGGTAGAGTGTTGAAAGTGTTGTTCTTTATCACTGATATGTTATTGTTCTGTAGATGCCTATAGATAGTCAAATCATGTCTTTATGTATAGTTAACTAGTTGTACCGGGAATGTAAATAAACAAAGTTTTTCTAATTTTTGTTGTAACATATAACTTATGTATACAAATGTGGACACCTGGCTTTCTATATTGGTCTTATTTTTAGCAGAGGCTTCACAACGAAAACAAAACTCAAACATAAGCAATTACTGACCACCTTCCACAATTTGAAGATTATGTCAGAGGTCGCACATGACAATAGAAAAAAACTAAAACTATTTGAAGACGCGGGAATGATTGATTGATTGGTGTATAATGCCAATTTTAGTAGTATTTCAGCTATGTCGTGATCTAAGTAAATTATATATACTAAATTTCTCAACTACAAAATCCTTAAAAAATAAAACATATCTGTGTATAAAACAATCGTGTTTTATGTACAAATAAAAGAAAAAAAATTAAAATGATAAAACCATATATTTAGAATGTATGTATTTATCTATATTGTAGCATTCAAATCAATTTCTTCTACAAATTTCAAAATGGTGTCGCCAGCGACATTCGTAAGCAAAATCAGATAAATTGTTGACGTTGTAGTATGTCTGTCGAGATTCAACAACATCTATGCAGATGATTAAAATATGTTTCAGGGAATAATTGGAATGAGGTGGAATGTATTCTGGGCATTCCTTATTAAGCAAATAACGATGAGCAACTCCTCCATGGTCAGTACGACATCTAGTCAAGATTTATTGACCGTAAGAACAAAGGATTTTGCCAACAAAGGAATGGATTATGAGCAATTTGCTATTAATTTGCTGGTCTCAGCTGTCCTGTCATCGTTTTAAAATCCAATTCATAATAATAGCCCTTAAATCAGTATATGGAATAGAACAACTGGTTAATGGGTTATCATATGCATCGGATGTTCTCGGAATTCTTCTTAGTGTCAACCGTTGGGTAAAAAAGTCTATTCAAGAAAAGAACATTTTCATTGCTCTGGTAATCCTTTTTACTAAAATACTATTGATGACAAAGAAGAATCTCTGTCTAATCACAAGTTATTCATGTTATCGATTAAACGTATTTATATTCTTGTTAAGAAAAAATAAACAAGCCCTAATAATTAATGTAGCTATATACAAAAGTGGGCTTGAAAACGGTTTCTATTAATGAATGCCTGCAATTTTCAGCTGTTACACTGTACTTTTATGTTTGACTAGCATTTAAAAAATTCATTTATTTTGTTGTGGAATTTCAATATTTTGTGTAAATTGTTCTTAACTAGATAAATTATGCATATACATGTTTTGCAAGTTAGAGAAAGGAATAAAATAAGATGAATACTTACAACTGATAAAGCTTCGTCAAGTTGTTGAACATTTAATTTGAAGAACAAAAATAAGTGAAAACAAGCAGAAAATGTGTTCGAAGCATCTTTCATTTTGATAACTAAAGCCTAACTATATCTATGTTACTCTTAATTTATACTTGACATAATGTGGTTATACATCTATACAAATCATACTAAGCGATACTCACAGATGGTATAAGTCTGGTAGATTGTTGAAAGTGTTGTTCTCTATCACTGATATGTCATTGTGGTCTAACTGCCTATGAATAGTATAAAAATGTCTTTAATTTATACTTTATTATACTTGTGGTTTTCTGTTCTGTCTTAAACAATATATGTAACAAAATATTGCGTAATTTGTTACAATTAAACGTATTTATATCAAAGTGTTTTCCTCTATCACTGATATGTCATTGTACTGTAGCTCTCTATAAATAGTCAACAAATGTCTGTATTAAAGTATTGGCCAACTAATATGTCCTAAACAATATATATTTGATACTCGAGATAATGCGAAATGAAGCTACGGCCTTAAATCTTATAGGAATTGTTCTTTAATTATTTGTGATTTGTTTGCCTTCTTGCTATATCACTACAATTTAATGAATTAATTATAACAAGTATTAATAAAATAGAGTGATACATTTGTACAAATGATATTAAATGATACTCAGAGCTGGTATAAACGTGGTAGAGTGTTGAAAGTGTTGTTCTTTATCACTGATATGTTATTGTTCTGTAACTGCCTATAGATAGTCAAATCATGTCTTTAGGTATAGTTAACTAGTTGTACCGGGAATGTAAATAAATAAAGTTTTTCTAATTTTTTTTGTAACATATAACTCATGTATACAAATGTGGACACCTGGCTTTCTATATTGGTCTTATATTTAGCAGAGGCTTCACAACGAAAACAAATTCAAACATAAGCAAATACTGACCACCTTCAACACTTTGAAGATTATTTCAGAGGTTGCACATGACAATTGAAAAAGACTAAAACTATTTGAAGACGCGGAAATGATTGATTGATTGGTGTATAATGCCAATTTTAATAGTATTTCAGGTATATCCTGATCTAAATAAATTCTATATACTAAGTTTCTCGGATATCCAATTTCTCAACTACAAAATCCTTAAAAATAAAACATATTTGAGCATAAAACAATCGTGTTTTATGTACAAATAAAAGAACAAAATTAAAATGATAAAACCATATATTTAGAATGTATGTATTTATCTATATTGTAGCATTCAAATCAATTTCTTCTACAAATTTTAAAATGGTGTCGCCAGCGACATTCGTAAGCAAAATCAGATAAATTGTTGACGTTGTAGTATGTCTGTCGAGATTCAACAACATCTATGCAGATGATTAAAATATGTTTCAGGGAATAATTGGAATGAGGTGGAATGTATTCTGGGCATTCCTTATTAAGCAAATAACGATGAGCAACTCCTCCATGGTCAGTACAACATCTAGTCAAGAC
Source organism: Bathymodiolus septemdierum (assembly GCA_963383655.1). Classification (NCBI taxonomy): domain Eukaryota; kingdom Metazoa; phylum Mollusca; class Bivalvia; order Mytilida; family Modiolidae; genus Bathymodiolus; species Bathymodiolus septemdierum. The sequence goes on from OY726531.1 coordinate 30,578,350, forward strand.
TTATTGACCGTAAGAACAAAGGATTTTGCCAACAAAGGAATGGATTATGAGCAATTTGCTATTAATTTGCTGGTCTCAGCTGTCCTGTCATCGTTTTAAAATCCAATTCATAATAATAGCCCTTAAATCAGTATATGGAATAGAACAACTGGTTAATGGATTATCATATGCATCGGATGTTCTCGGAATTCTTCTTAGTGTCAACCGTTGGGTAAAAAAGTCTATTCAAGAAAAGAACATTTTCATTGCTCTGGTAATCCTTTTTACTAAAATACTATTGATGACAAAGAAGAATCTCTGTCTAATCACAAGTTATTCATGTTATCGATTAAACGTATTGATATTCTTGTTAAGAAAAAATAAACAAGCCCTTATAATTAATGTAGCTATATACAAAAGTGGGCTTGAAAGCGGTTTCTATTAATGAATGCCTGCAATCTTCAGCTGTTACACTGTACTTTTATGTTTGACTAGAATTTAAAAAGTTCATTTATTTTGTTGTGGAATTTCAATATTTTGTGTAAATTGTTCTTAACTAGATAAATTATGCATATACATGTTTTGCAAGTTAGAGAAAGGAATAAAATAAGATGAATACTTACAACCAATAAAGGTTCGTCAAGTTGTTGAACATGTCTGATTTGATTGATGTGATTTTATTGGAATGCAAATAACTGCAATAAAAACAATACACAAATACATTCAAAATCAGTTTAAATCTTTGATACCGTGTGTAGTTGTATTTATATATTGAAGAAAATAAAATAAGTATGTAATAAGACTTCGAACATTCCTGATTTCATCGATGTAATGAAAAACACAAAGAACCACACCGCTAGAGCAGCTCAATGTATATAATAGGAAATCGTAGAAATGGGGGCAAAATCTTTAGACCTAAAAATAAGTACACGAACTCTAAATTAATGTTTGATCTTGTTAAAGTGGCTGCAAAATCACAAACACACTTTCTAAAAGATTTGTGGTCCAGAATCATAATTTGAGAATAGCGGCCATCATATTAAGAAAAGCTTGAAGATATTAAAACATCTTTATACAAATATATTTTATCATGTAAGCCAACAATGTATTGATATAAACTGGACACGTGACGGTTTCCAGTTCTCAGTCGATCTTGAAGAATACTTTCAACGGTGGCAGAAATTGACACTCTCTCGATAGAGAACTATCAGGTGAAATTATGTACAGTCTGTATTTCTATATAATATTCATATGCAAGTGAATTTCGTTCTCGTCCCTTTGTAAGATTGTTCGGAGTTCGGTAATTTTGTTTTTACCCGAATATGTATTAAATATTTGTCACAGGAACGCTAAACTACCAAACATCAATCAACCAATCAATCAACATTGGATAAGTTTAATTATTATTACCAATTTTCCAATTCATTGCAATTTGAAGAACAAAAATAAGTGAAAACAAGCATAACATGTGTTCGAAGCATCTTTCATTTTGATAACTAAAGCCTAACTATATCTATATTACTCTTAATTTATACTTGATATAATGTGGTTATACATCTATACAAATCATACTAAGCGATACTTACAGATAGTGTAAGCTTGGTAGATTGTTGAAAGCGTTGTTCTCTATCACTGATATGTCATTGTACTGTAGCTCTCTATAAATAGTCAACAAATGTCTGTATTAAAGTATTGGCCAACTAATATGTCCTAAACAATATATATTTGATACTCGAGATAATGCGAAATGAAGCTACGGCCTTAAATCTTATAGAAATTGTTGTTTAATTATTTGTGATTTGTTTGCCTTCTTGTCATAGACAAACCAGGTGAACAATCCTTTCATTGATATGTCTTACTTTCATGTATAACTATATTACTACTATATCACTACAATTTAATGAATTAATTATAACAAGTATTAATAGAATAGAGTGATACCTTTGTACAAATGATATTAAATGATACTCAGAGCTGGTATAAACGTGGTAGAGTGTTGAAAGTGTTGTTCTTTATCACTGATATGTTATTGTTCTGTAACTGCCTATAGATAGTCAAATCATGTATTTAGGTATAGTTAACTAGTTGTACCGGGAATGTAAATAAACAAAGTTTTTCTAATTTTTGTTGTAACATATAACTTATGTATACAAATGTGGACACCTGGCTTTCTATATTGGTCTTATTTTTAGCAGAGGCTTCACAACGAAAACAAAACTCAAACATAAGCAATTACTGACCACCTTCCACAATTTGAAGATTATGTCAGAGGTCGCACATGACAATAGAAAAAAAACTAAAACTATTTGAAGACGCGGGAATGATTGATTGATTGGTGTATAATGCCAATTTTAGTAGTATTTCAGCTATGTCGTGATCTAAGCAAATTATATATACTAAATTTCTCAACTACAAAATCCTTAAAAAATAAAACATATCTGTGTATAAAACAATTGTGTTTTATGTACAAATAAAAGAAAAAATTTAAATGATAAAACCATATATTTAGAATGTATGTATTTATCTATATTGTAGCATTCAAATCAATTTCTTCTACAAATTTCAAAATGGTGTCGCCAGCGACATTCGTAAGCAAAATCAGATAAATTGTTGACGTTGTAGTATGTCTGTCGAGATTCAACAACATCTATGCAGATGATTAAAATATGTTTCAGGGAATAATTGGAATGAGGTGGAATGTATTCTGGGCATTCCTTATTAAGCAAATAACGATGAGCAACTCCTCCATGGTCAGTACGACATCTAGTCAAGATTTATTGACCGTAAGAACAAAGGATTTTGCCAACAAAGGAATGGATTATGAGCAATTTGCTATTAATTTGCTGGTCTCAGCTGTCCTGTCATCGTTTTAAAATCCAATTCATAATAATAGCCCTTAAATCAGTATATGGAATAGAACAACTGGTTAATGGGTTATCATATGCATCGGATGTTCTCGGAATTCTTCTTAGTGTCAACCGTTGGGTAAAAAAGTCTATTCAAGAAAAGAACATTTTCATTGCTCTGGTAATCCTTTTTACTAAAATACTATTGATGACAAAGAAGAATCTCTGTCTAATCACAAGTTATTCATGTTATCGATTAAACGTATTTATATTCTTGTTAAGAAAAAATAAACAAGCCCTAATAATTAATGTAGCTATATACAAAAGTGGGCTTGAAAACGGTTTCTATTAATGAATGCCTGCAATTTTCAGCTGTTACACTGTACTTTTATGTTTGACTAGCATTTAAAAAATTCATTTATTTTGTTGTGGAATTTCAATATTTTGTGTAAATTGTTCTTAACTAGATAAATTATGCATATACATGTTTTGCAAGTTAGAGAAAGGAATAAAATAAGATGAATACTTACAACTGATAAAGCTTCGTCAAGTTGTTGAACATTTAATTTGAAGAACAAAAATAAGTGAAAACAAGCAGAAAATGTGTTCGAAGCATCTTTCATTTTGATAACTAAAGCCTAACTATATCTATGTTACTCTTAATTTATACTTGACATAATGTGGTTATACATCTATACAAATCATACTAAGCGATACTCACAGATGGTATAAGTCTGGTAGATTGTTGAAAGTGTTGTTCTCTATCACTGATATGTCATTGTGGTCTAACTGCCTATGAATAGTATAAAAATGTCTTTAATTTATACTTTATTATACTTGTGGTTTTCTGTTCTGTCTTAAACAATATATGTAACAAAATATTGCGTAATTTGTTACAATTAAACATATCTATATCAAAGTGTTTTCCTCTATCACTGATAAGTCATTGTACTGTAGCTCTCTATAAATAGTCAACAAATGTCTGTATTAAAGTATTGGCCAACTAATATGTCCTAAACAATATATATTTGATACTCGAGATAATGCGAAATGAAGCTACGGCCTTAAATCTTATAGGAATTGTTCTTTAATTATTTGTGATTTGTTTGCCTTCTTGCTATATCACTACAATTTAATGAATTAATTATAACAAGTATTAATAAAATAGAGTGATACATTTGTACAAATGATATTAAATGATACTCAGAGCTGGTATAAACGTGGTAGAGTGTTGAAAGTGTTGTTCTTTATCACTGATATGTTATTGTTCTGTAACTGCCTATAGATAGTCAAATCATGTCTTTAGGTATAGTTAACTAGTTGTACCGGGAATGTAAATAAATAAAGTTTTTCTAATTTTTGTTGTAACATATAACTCATGTATACAAATGTGGACACCTGGCTTTCTATATTGGTCTTATATTTAGCAGAGGCTTCACAATGAAAACAAAATTCAAACATAAGCAAATACTGACCACCTTCAACACTTTGAAAATTATTTCAGAGGTTGCACATGACAATTGAAAAAGACTAAAACTATTTGAAGACGCGGAAATGATTGATTGATTGGTGTATAATGCCAATTTTAATAGTATTTCAGGTATATCCTGATCTAAACAAATTCTATATACTAAGTTTCTCGGATATCCAATTTCTCAACTACAAAATCCTTAAAAATAAAACATATTTGAGCATAAAACAATCGTGTTTTATGTACAAATAAAAGAACAAAATTAAAATGATAAAACCATATATTTAGAATGTATGTATTTATCTATATTGTAGCATTCAAATCAATTTCTTCTACAAATTTTAAAATGGTGTCGCCAGCGACATTCGTAAGCAAAATCAGATAAATTGTTGACGTTGTAGTATGTCTGTCGAGATTCAACAACATCTATGCAGATGATTAAAATATGTTTCAGGGAATAATTGGAATGAGGTGGAATGTATTCTGGGCATTCCTTATTAAGCAAATAACGATGAGCAACTCCTCCATGGTCAGTACAACATCTAGTCAAGACTTATTGACCGTAAGAACAAAGGATTTTGCCAACAAAGGAATGGATTATGAGCAATTTGCTATTAATTTGCTGGTCTCAGCTGTCCTGTCATCGTTTTAAAATCCAATTCATAATAATAGCCCTTAAATCAGTATATGGAATAGAACAACTGGTTAATGGATTATCATATGCATCGGATGTTCTCGGAATTCTTCTTAGTGTCAACCGTTGGGTAAAAAAGTCTATTCAAGAAAAGAACATTTTCATTGCTCTGGTAATCCTTTTTACTAAAATACTATTGATGACAAAGAAGAATCTCTGTCTAATCACAAGTTATTCATGTTATCGATTAAACGTATTGATATTCTTGTTAAGAAAAAATAAACAACCCCTTATAATTAATGTAGCTATATACAAAAGTGGGCTTGAAAGCGGTTTCTATTAATGAATGCCTGCAATCTTCAGCTGTTACACTGTACTTTTATGTTTGACTAGAATTTAAAAAGTTCATTTATTTTGTTGTGGAATTTCAATATTTTGTGTAAATTGTTCTTAACTAGATAAATTATGCATATACATGTTTTGCAAGTTAGAGAAAGGAATAAAATAAGATGAATACTTACAACCAATAAAGGTTCGTCAAGTTGTTGAACATGTCTGATTTGATTGATGTGATTTTATTGGAATGCAAATAACTGCAATAAAAACAATACACAAATACATTCAAAATCAGTTTAAATCTTTGATACCGTGTGTAGTTGTATTTATATATTGAAGAAAATAAAATAAGTATGTAATAAGACTTCGAACATTCCTGATTTCATCGATGTAATGAAAAACACAAAGAACCACACCGCTAGAGCAGCTCAATGTATATAATAGGAAATCGTAGAAATGGGGGCAAAATCTTTAGACCTAAAAATAAGTACACGAACTCTAAATTAATGTTTGATCTTGTTAAAGTGGCTGCAAAATCACAAACACACTTTCTAAAAGATTTGTGGTCCAGAATCATAATTTGAGAATAGCGGCCATCATATTAAGAAAAGCTTGAAGATATTAAAACATCTTTATACAAATATATTTTATCATGTAAGCCAACAATGTATTGATATAAACTGGACATGTGACGGTTTCCAGTTCTCAGTCGATCTTGAAGAATACTTTCAACGGTGGCAGAAATTGACACTCTCTCGATAGAGAACTATCAGGTGAAATTATGTACAGTCTGTATTTCTATATAATATTCATATGCAAGTGAATTTCGTTCTCGTCCCTTTGTAAGATTGTTCGGAGTTCGGTAATTTTGTTTTTACCCGAATATGTATTAAATATTTGTCACAGGAACGCTAAACTACCAAACATCAATCAACCAATCAATCAACATTGGATAAGTTTAATTATTATTACCAATTTTCCAATTCATTGCAATTTGAAGAACAAAAATAAGTGAAAACAAGCATAACATGTGTTCGAAGCATCTTTCATTTTGATAACTAAAGCCTAACTATATCTATATTACTCTTAATTTATACTTGATATAATGTGGTTATACATCTATACAAATCATACTAAGCGATACTTACAGATAGTGTAAGCTTGGTAGATTGTTGAAAGCGTTGTTCTCTATCACTGATATGTCATTGTACTGTAGCTCTCTATAAATAGTCAACAAATGTCTGTATTAAAGTATTGGCCAACTAATATGTCCTAAACAATATATATTTGATACTCGAGATAATGCGAAATGAAGCTACGGCCTTAAATCTTATAGAAATTGTTGTTTAATTATTTGTGATTTGTTTGCCTTCTTGTCATAGACAAACCAGGTGAACAATCCTTTCATTGATATGTCTTACTTTCATGTATAACTATATTACTACTATATCACTACAATTTAATGAATTAATTATAACAAGTATTAATAGAATAGAGTGATACCTTTGTACAAATGATATTAAATGATACTCAGAGCTGGTATAAACGTGGTAGAGTGTTGAAAGTGTTGTTCTTTATCACTGATATGTTATTGTTCTGTAACTGCCTATAGATAGTCAAATCATGTATTTAGGTATAGTTAACTAGTTGTACCGGGAATGTAAATAAACAAAGTTTTTCTAATTTTTGTTGTAACATATAACTTATGTATACAAATGTGGACACCTGGCTTTCTATATTGGTCTTATTTTTAGCAGAGGCTTCACAACGAAAACAAAACTCAAACATAAGCAATTACTGACCACCTTCCACAATTTGAAGATTATGTCAGAGGTCGCACATGACAATAGAAAAAAAACTAAAACTATTTGAAGACGCGGGAATGATTGATTGATTGGTGTATAATGCCAATTTTAGTAGTATTTCAGCTATGTCGTGATCTAAGCAAATTATATATACTAAATTTCTCAACTACAAAATCCTTAAAAAATAAAACATATCTGTGTATAAAACAATTGTGTTTTATGTACAAATAAAAGAAAAAATTTAAATGATAAAACCATATATTTAGAATGTATGTATTTATCTATATTGTAGCATTCAAATCAATTTCTTCTACAAATTTCAAAATGGTGTCGCCAGCGACATTCGTAAGCAAAATCAGATAAATTGTTGACGTTGTAGTATGTCTGTCGAGATTCAACAACATCTATGCAGATGATTAAAATATGTTTCAGGGAATAATTGGAATGAGGTGGAATGTATTCTGGGCATTCCTTATTAAGCAAATAACGATGAGCAACTCCTCCATGGTCAGTACGACATCTAGTCAAGATTTATTGACCGTAAGAACAAAGGATTTTGCCAACAAAGGAATGGATTATGAGCAATTTGCTATTAATTTGCTGGTCTCAGCTGTCCTGTCATCGTTTTAAAATCCAATTCATAATAATAGCCCTTAAATCAGTATATGGAATAGAACAACTGGTTAATGGGTTATCATATGCATCGGATGTTCTCGGAATTCTTCTTAGTGTCAACCGTTGGGTAAAAAAGTCTATTCAAGAAAAGAACATTTTCATTGCTCTGGTAATCCTTTTTACTAAAATACTATTGATGACAAAGAAGAATCTCTGTCTAATCACAAGTTATTCATGTTATCGATTAAACGTATTTATATTCTTGTTAAGAAAAAATAAACAAGCCCTAATAATTAATGTAGCTATATACAAAAGTGGGCTTGAAAACGGTTTCTATTAATGAATGCCTGCAATTTTCAGCTGTTACACTGTACTTTTATGTTTGACTAGCATTTAAAAAATTCATTTATTTTGTTGTGGAATTTCAATATTTTGTGTAAATTGTTCTTAACTAGATAAATTATGCATATACATGTTTTGCAAGTTAGAGAAAGGAATAAAATAAGATGAATACTTACAACTGATAAAGCTTCGTCAAGTTGTTGAACATTTAATTTGAAGAACAAAAATAAGTGAAAACAAGCAGAAAATGTGTTCGAAGCATCTTTCATTTTGATAACTAAAGCCTAACTATATCTATGTTACTCTTAATTTATACTTGACATAATGTGGTTATACATCTATACAAATCATACTAAGCGATACTCACAGATGGTATAAGTCTGGTAGATTGTTGAAAGTGTTGTTCTCTATCACTGATATGTCATTGTGGTCTAACTGCCTATGAATAGTATAAAAATGTCTTTAATTTATACTTTATTATACTTGTGGTTTTCTGTTCTGTCTTAAACAATATATATAACAAAATATTGCGTAATTTGTTACAATTAAACGTATTTATATCAAAGTGTTTTCCTCTATCACTGATATGTCATTGTACTGTAGCTCTCTATAAATAGTCAACAAATGTCTGTATTAAAGTATTGGCCAACTAATATGTCCTAAACAATATATATTTGATACTCGAGATAATGCGAAATGAAGCTACGGCCTTAAATCTTATAGGAATTGTTCTTTAATTATTTGTGATTTGTTTGCCTTCTTGCTATATCACTACAATTTAATGAATTAATTATAACAAGTATTAATAAAATAGAGTGATACATTTGTACAAATGATATTAAATGATACTCAGAGCTGGTATAAACGTGGTAGAGTGTTGAAAGTGTTGTTCTTTATCACTGATATGTTATTGTTCTGTAACTGCCTATAGATAGTCAAATCATGTCTTTAGGTATAGTTAACTAGTTGTACCGGGAATGTAAATAAATAAAGTTTTTCTAATTTTTTTTGTAACATATAACTCATGTATACAAATGTGGACACCTGGCTTTCTATATTGGTCTTATATTTAGCAGAGGCTTCACAACGAAAACAAATTCAAACATAAGCAAATACTGACCACCTTCAACACTTTGAAGATTATTTCAGAGGTTGCACATGACAATTGAAAAAGACTAAAACTATTTGAAGACGCGGAAATGATTGATTGATTGGTGTATAATGCCAATTTTAATAGTATTTCAGGTATATCCTGATCTAAATAAATTCTATATACTAAGTTTCTCGGATATCCAATTTCTCAACTACAAAATCCTTAAAAATAAAACATATTTGAGCATAAAACAATCGTGTTTTATGTACAAATAAAAGAACAAAATTAAAATGATAAAACCATATATTTAGAATGTATGTATTTATCTATATTGTAGCATTCAAATCAATTTCTTCTACAAATTTTAAAATGGTGTCGCCAGCGACATTCGTAAGCAAAATCAGATAAATTGTTGACGTTGTAGTATGTCTGTCGAGATTCAACAACATCTATGCAGATGATTAAAATATGTTTCAGGGAATAATTGGAATGAGGTGGAATGTATTCTGGGCATTCCTTATTAAGCAAATAACGATGAGCAACTCCTCCATGGTCAGTACAACATCTAGTCAAGACTTATTGACCGTAAGAACAAAGGATTTTGCCAACAAAGGAATGGATTATGAGCAATTTGCTATTAATTTGCTGGTCTCAGCTGTCCTGTCATCGTTTTAAAATCCAATTCATAATAATAGCCCTTAAATCAGTATATGGAATAGAACAACTGGTTAATGGATTATCATATGCATCGGATGTTCTCGGAATTCTTCTTAGTGTCAACCGTTGGGTAAAAAAGTCTATTCAAGAAAAGAACATTTTCATTGCTCTGGTAATCCTTTTTACTAAAATACTATTGATGACAAAGAAGAATCTCTGTCTAATCACAAGTTATTCATGTTATCGATTAAACGTATTGATATTCTTGTTAAGAAAAAATAAACAAGCCCTTATAATTAATGTAGCTATATACAAAAGTGGGCTTGAAAGCGGTTTCTATTAATGAATGCCTGCAATCTTCAGCTGTTACACTGTACTTTTATGTTTGACTAGAATTTAAAAAGTTCATTTATTTTGTTGTGGAATTTCAATATTTTGTGTAAATTGTTCTTAACTAGATAAATTATGCATATACATGTTTTGCAAGTTAGAGAAAGGAATAAAATAAGATGAATACTTACAACCAATAAAGGTTCGTCAAGTTGTTGAACATGTCTGATTTGATTGATGTGATTTTATTGGAATGCAAATAACTGCAATAAAAACAATACACAAATACATTCAAAATCAGTTTAAATCTTTGATACCGTGTGTAGTTGTATTTATATATTGAAGAAAATAAAATAAGTATGTAATAAGACTTCGAACATTCCTGATTTCATCGATGTAATGAAAAACACAAAGAACCACACCGCTAGAGCAGCTCAATGTATATAATAGGAAATCGTAGAAATGGGGGCAAAATCTTTAGACCTAAAAATAAGTACACGAACTCTAAATTAATGTTTGATCTTGTTAAAGTGGCTGCAAAATCACAAACACACTTTCTAAAAGATTTGTGGTCCAGAATCATAATTTGAGAATAGCGGCCATCATATTAAGAAAGCTTGAAGATATTAAAACATCTTTATACAAATATATTTTATCATGTAAGCCAACAATGTATTGATATAAACTGGACACGTGACGGTTTCCAGTTCTCAGTCGATCTTGAAGAATACTTTCAACGGTGGCAGAAATTGACACTCTCTCGATAGAGAACTATCAGGTGAAATTATGTACAGTCTGTATTTCTATATAATATTCATATGCAAGTGAATTTCGTTCTCGTCCCTTTGTAAAATTGTTCGGAGTTCGGTAATTTTGTTATTACCCGAATATGTATTAAATATTTGTCAGAGGAACGCTAAACTACCAAACATCAATCAACCAATCAATCAACATTGGATAAGTTTAATTATTATTACCAATTTTCCAATTCATTGCAATTTGAAGAACAAAAATAAGTGAAAACAAGCATAACATGTGTTCGAAGCATCTTTCATTTTGATAACTAAAGCCTAACTATATCTATATTACTCTTAATTTATACTTGATATAATGTGGTTATACATCTATACAAATCATACTAAGCGATACTTACAGATAGTGTAAGCTTGGTAGATTGTTGAAAGCGTTGTTCTCTATCACTGATATGTCATTGTACTGTAGCTCTCTATAAATAGTCAACAAATGTCTGTATTAAAGTATTGGCCAACTAATATGTCCTAAACAATATATATTTGATACTCGAGATAATGCGAAATGAAGCTACGGCCTTAAATCTTATAGAAATTGTTGTTTAATTATTTGTGATTTGTTTGCCTTCTTGTCATAGACAAACCAGGTGAACAATCCTTTCATTGATATGTCTTACTTTCATGTATAACTATATTACTACTATATCACTACAATTTAATGAATTAATTATAACAAGTATTAATAAAATAGAGTGATACATTTGTACAAATGATATTAAATGATACTCAGAGCTGGTATAAACGTGGTAGAGTGTTGAAAGTGTTGTTCTTTATCACTGATATGTTATTGTTCTGTAGATGCCTATAGATAGTCAAATCATGTATTTATGTATAGTTAACTAGTTGTACCGGGAATGTAAATAAACAAAGTTTTTCTAATTTTTGTTGTAACATATAACTTATGTATACAAATGTGGACACCTGGCTTTCTATATTGGTCTTATTTTTAGCGGAGGCTTCACAACGAAAACAAAACTCAAACATAAGCAATTACTGACCGCCTTCCACAATTTGAAGATTATGTCAGAGGTCGCACATGACAATAGAAAAAAACTAAAACTATTTGAAGACGCGGGAATGATTGATTGATTGGTGTATAATGCCAATTTTAGTAGTATTTCAGCTATGTCGTGATCTAAGCAAATTATATATACTAAATTTCTCAACTACAAAATCCTTAAAAAATAAAACATATCTGTGTATAAAACAATCGTGTTTTATGTACAAATAAAAGAAAAAAAATTAAAATGATAAAACCATATATTTAGAATGTATGTATTTATCTATATTGTAGCATTCAAATCAATTTCTTCTACAAATTTCAAAATGGTGTCGCCAGCGACATTCGTAAGCAAAATCAGATAAATTGTTGACGTTGTAGTATGTCTGTCGAGATTCAACAACATCTACGCAGATGATTAAAATATGTTTCAGGGAATAATTGGAATGAGGTGGAATGTATTCTGGGCATTCATTATTAAGCAAATAACGATGAGCAACTCCTCCATGGTCAGTACGACATCTAGTCAAGACTTATTGACCGTAAGAACAAAGGATTTTGCCAACAAAGGAATGGATTATGAGCAATTTGCTATTAATTTGCTGGTCTCAGCTGTCCTGTCATCGTTTTAAAATCCAATTCATAATAATAGCCCTTAAATCAGTATATGGAATAGAACAACTGGTTAATGGGTTATCATATGCATCGGATGTTCTCGGAATTCTTCTTAGTGTCAACCGTTGGGTAAAAAAGTCTATTCAAGAAAAGAACATTTTCATTGCTCTGGTAATCCTTTTTACTAAAATACTATTGATGACAAAGAAGAATCTCTGTCTAATCACAAGTTATTCATGTTATCTATTAAACGTATTTATATTCTTGTTAAGAAAAAATAAACAAGCCCTAATAATTAATGTAGCTATATACAAAAGTGGGCTTGAAAGCGGTTTCTATTAATGAATGCCTGCAATTTTCAGCTGTTACACTGTACTTTTATGTTTGACTAGAATTTTAAAAGTTCATTTATTTTTTTGTGGAATTTCAATATTTGTGTAAATTGTTCTTAACTAGATAAATTATGCATATACATGTTTTGCAAGTTAGAGAAAGGAATAAAATAAGATGAATACTTACAACTGATAAAAGCTTCGTCAAGTTGTTGAACATTTAATTTGAAGAACAAAAATAAGTGAAAACAAGCAGAAAATGTGTTCGAAGCATCTTTCATTTTGATAACTAAAGCCTAACTATATCTACATTACTCTTAATTTATACTTGACATAATGTGGTTATACATCTATACAAATGATACTAAGCGATACTCACAGATAGTATAAGTCTGGTAGATTGTTGAAAGTGTTGTTCTCTATCATTGATATGTCATTGTGGTCTAACTGCCTATGAATAGTATAAAAATGTCTTTAATTTATACTTTATTAAACTTGTGGTTTTGTGTTCTATCTTAAACAATATATATAACAAAATATTGCGTAATTTTGAGTTGTTACAATTAAACGTATCTATATCAAAGTGTTTTCCTCTATCACTGATATGTCATTGTACTGTAGCTCTCTATAAATAGTCAACAAATGTCTGTATTAAAGTATTGGCCAACTAATATGTCCTAAACAATATATATTTGATACTCGAGATAATGCGAAATGAAGCTACGGCCTTAAATCTTATAGGAATTGTTCTTTAATTATTTGTGATTTGTTTGCCTTCTTGCTATATCACTACAATTTAATGAATTAATTATAACAAGTATTAATAAAATAGAGTGATACATTTGTACAAATGATATTAAATGATACTCAGAGCTGGTATAAACGTGGTAGAGTGTTGAAAGTGTTGTTCTTTATCACTGATATGTTATTGTTCTGTAACTGCCTATAGATAGTCAAATCATGTCTTTAGGTATAGTTAACTAGTTGTACCGGGAATGTAAATAAATAAAGTTTTTCTAATTTTTGTTGTAACATATAACTCATGTATACAAATGTGGACACCTGGCTTTCTATATTGGTCTTATATTTAGCAGAGGCTTCACAACGAAAACAAATTCAAACATAAGCAAATACTGACCACCTTCAACACTTTGAAGATTATTTCAGAGGTTGCACATGACAATTGAAAAAGACTAAAACTATTTGAAGACGGGGAAATGATTGATTGATGGGTGTATAATGCCAATTTTAATAGTATTTCAGGTATGTCCTGATCTAAACAAATTCTATATACTAAGTTTCTCGGATATTCAATTTCTCAACTACAAAATCCTTAAAAATAAAACATATTTGAGCATAAAACAATCGTGTTTTATGTACAAATAAAAGAACAAAATTAAAATGATAAAACCATATATTTAGAATGCATGTATTTATCTATATTGTAGCATTCAAATCAATTTCTTCTACAAATTTCAAAATGGTGTCGCCTGCAACATTCGTAAGCACAATCAGATAAATTGTTGACGTTGTAGTATGTCTGTCGAGATTCAACAACATCTACGCAGATGATTAAAATATGCTTCAGGGAATAATTGGAATGAGGTGGAATGTATTCTGGGCATTCATTATTAAGCAAATAACGATGAGCAACTCCTCCATGGTCAGTACGACATCTAGTCAAGACTTATTGACCGTAAGAACAAAGGATGTTGCCAACAAAGGAATGGATTATGAGCAATTTGCTATTAATTTGCTGGTCTCAGCTGTCCTGTCATCGTTTTAAAATCCAATTCATAATAATAGCCCTTAAATCAGTATATGGAATAGAACAACTGGTTAATGGGTTATCATATGCATCGGATGTTCTCAGAATTCTTCTTAGTGTCAACCGTTGGGTAAAAAAGTCTATTCAAGAAAAGAACATTTTCATTGCTCTGGTAATCCTTTTTTACTAAAATACTATTGATGACAAAGAAGAATCTCTGTCTAATCACAAGTTATTCATGTTATTGATTAAACGTATTGATATTCTTGTTAAGAAAAAATAAACAAGCCCTTATAATTAATGTAGCTATATACAAAAGTGGGCTTGAAAGCGGTTTCTATTAATGAATGCCTGCAATCTTCAGCTGTTACACTGTACTTTTATGTTTGACTAGAATTTAAAAAGTTCATTTATTTTTTTGTGGAATTTCAATATTTTGTGTAAATTGTTCTTAACTAGATAAATTATGCATATACATGTTTTGCGAGTTAGAGAAAGGAATAAAATAAGATGAATACTTACAACTGATAAAGCTTCGTCAAGTTGTTGAACATTTCATTTGAAGAACAAAAATAAGGGAAAACAAGCAGAAAATGTGTTCGAAGCATCTTTCATTTTGATAACTAAAGCCTAACTATATCTATGTTACTCTTAATTTATACTTGACATAATGTGGTTATACATCTATACAAATCATACTAAGCGATACTCACAGATGGTATAAGTCTGGTAGATTGTTGAAAGTGTTGTTCTCTATCACTGATATGTCATTGTGGTCTAACCGCCTATGAATAGTATAAAAATGTCTTTAATTTATACTTTATTAAACTTGTGGTTTTCTGTTCTATCTTAAACAATATATATAACAAAATATTGCGTAATTTTGAGTTGTTACAATTAAACGTATTTATATCAAAGTGTTTTCCTCTATCACTGATATGTCATTGTACTGTAGCTCTCTATAAATAGTCAACAAATGTCTGTATTAAAGTATTGGCCAACTAATATGTCCTAAACAATATATAATTGATACTCGAGATAATGCGAAATGAAGCTACGGCCTTAAATCTTATAGGAATTGTTGTTTAATTATTTGTGATTTGTTTGCCTTCTTGCTATATCACTACAATTTAATGAATTAATTATAACAAGTATTAATAAAATAGAGTGATACATTTGTACAAATGATATTAAATGATACTCAGAGCTGGTATAAACGTGGTAGAGTGTTGAAAGTGTTGTTCTTTATCACTGATATGTTATTGTTCTGTAACTGCCTATAGATAGTCAAATCATGTCTTTAGGTATAGTTAACTAGTTGTACCGGGAATATAAATAAATAAAGTGTTCTAATTTTTTTGTAACATATAACTCATGTATACAAATGTGGACACCTGGCTTTCTATATTGGTCTTATATTTAGCAGAGGCTTCACAACGAAAACCAAATTCAAACATAAGCAAATACTGACCACCTTCAACACTTTGAAGATTATTTCAGAGGTTGCACATGACAATTGAAAAAGACTAAAACTATTTGAAGACGGGGAAATGATTGATTGATGGGTGTATAATACCAATTTTAATAGTATTTCAGGTATGTCCTGATCTAAACAAATTCTATATACTAAGTTTCTCGGATATCCAATTTCTCAACAACAAAATCCTTAAAAATAAAACATATTTGTGCATAAAACAATCGTGTTTTATGTACAAATAAAAGAAAAAAATTAAAATGATAAAACCATATATTTAGAATGTATGTATTTATCTATATTGTAGCATTCAAATCAATTTCTTCTACAAATTTCAAAATGGTGTCGCCTGCAACATTCGTAAGCACAATCAGATAAATTGTTGATGTTGTAGTATGTCTGTCGAGATTCAACAACATCTACGCAGCTGATTAAAATATGTTTCAGGGAATAATTGGAATGAGGTGGAATGTATTCTGGGCATTCATTATTAAGCAAATAACGATGAGCAACTCCTCCATGGCCAGTACGACATCTAGTCAAGACTTATTGACCGTAAGAACAAAGGATTTTGCCAACAAAGGAATGGATTATGAGCAATTTGCTATTAATTTGTTGGTCTCAGCTGTCATGTCATCGTTTTAAAATCCAATTCATAATAATAGCCCTTAAATCAGTATATGGAATAGAACAACTGGTTAATGGGTTATCATATGCATCGGATGTTCTCGGAATTCTTCTTAGTGTCAACCGTTGGGTAAAAAAGGCTATTCAAGAAAAGAACATTTTCATTGCTCTGGTAATCCTTTTTACTAAAATACTATTCATGACAAAGAAGAATCTCTGTCTAATCACAAGTTATTCATGTTATCGATTAAACGTATTGATATTCTTGTTAAGAAAAAATAAACAAGCCCTTATAATTAATGTAGCTATATACAAAGTGGGCTTGAAAGCGGTTTCTATTAATGAATGCCTGCAATCTTCAGCTGTTACACTGTACTTTTATGTTTGACTAAAATTTTAAAAGTTCATTAATTTTTTTGTGGAATTTCAATATTTTGTGTAAATTGTTCTTAACTAGATAAATTATGCATATACATGTTTTGCAAGTTAGAGAAAGGAATAAAATAAGATGAATACTTACAACTGATAAAGCTTCGTCAAGTTGTTGAACATTTAATTTGAAGAACAAAAATAAGTGAAAACAAGCAGAAAATGTGTTCGAAGCATCTTTCATTTTGATAACTAAAGCCTAACTATATCTATATTAGTTTTAATTTATACTTGACATAATGTGATTATACATCTATACAAATCATACTAAGCGATACTCACAGATAGTATAAGTCTGGTAGATTATTGAAAGTGTTGTTCTCTATCACTGATATGTCATTGTGGTCTAACCACCTATAAATAGTATAAAAATGTCTTTAATTTATACTTTATTAAACTTGTGGCTTTCTGTTCTGTCTTAAGCAATACATATAACAAATATTGCATAATTTTGAGTTGTTACAATTAAACATATGTATATCAAAGTGTTTTCCTCTATGAATGATATGTCATTGTACTGTAGCTCTCTATAAATAGTCAACAAATATCTGTATTAAAGTATTGGCCAACTAATATGTCCTAAACAATATATATTTGATACTCGAGATAATGCGAAATGAAGCTACGGCCTTAAATCTTATAGGAATTGTTCTTTAATTATTTGTGATTTGTTTGCCTTCTTGCTACATCACTACAATTTAATGAATTAATTATAACAAGTATTAATAAAATAGAGTGATACATTTGTACAAATGATATTAAATGATACTCAGAGCTGGTATCAACGTGGTAGAGTATTGAAAGTGTTGTTCTTTATCACTGATATGTTATTGTTCTGTAACTGCCTATAGATAGTCAAATCATGTCTTTAGGTATAGTTAACTAGTTGTACCGGGAATGTAAATAAATAAAGTTTTTCTAATTTTTCTTGTAACATATAACTCATGTATACAAATGTGGACACCTGGCTTTCTATATTGGTCTTATATTTAGCAGAGGCTTCACAACGAAAACAAAATTCAAACATAAGCAAATACTGACCACCTTCAACACTTTGAAGATTATTTCAGAGGTTCCACATGACAATTGAAAAAGACTAAAACTATTTGAAGACGCGGAAATGATTGATTGATTGGTGTATAATGCCAATTTTAATAGTATTTCAGGTATGTCCTGATCTAAACAAATTATATATACTAAGTTTCTCGGATATCCAATTTCTCAACTACAAAATCCTAAAAAATAAAACATATTTGTGCATAAAACAATCGTGTTTTATGTACAAATAAAAGAACAAAATTAAAATGATAAAACCATATATTTAGAATATAGGTATTTATCTATATTGTAGCATTCAAATCAATTTCTTCTACAAATTTCAAAATGGTGTCGCCTGCAACATTCGTAAGCACAATCAGATAACTTGCTGACGTTGTAGTATGTCTGTCGAGATTCAACAACATCTACGCAGATGATTAAAATATGTTTCAGGGAATAATTGGAATGAGGTGGAATGTATTCTGGGCATTCATTATTGAGCAAATAACGATGAGCAACTCCTCCATGGTTAGTACGACATCTAGTCAAGACTTATTGACCGTAAGAACAAAGGATTTTGCCAACAAAGGAATGGATTATGAGCAATTTGCTATTAATTTGCTGGTCTCAGCTGTCCTGTCATCGTTTTAAAATCCAATTCATAATAATAGCCCTTAAATCAGTATATGGAATAGAACAACTGGTTAATGGGTTATCATATGCATCGGATGTTCTCGGAATTCTTCTTAGTGTCAACCGTTGGGTAAAAAAGTCTATTCAAGAAAAGAACATGTTCATTGCTCTGGTAATCCTTTTTACTAAAATACTATTGATGACAAAGAAGAATCTCTGTCTAATCACAAGTTATTCATGTTATCGATTAAACGTATTTATATTCTTGTTAAGAAAAAATAAACAAGCCCTAATAATTAATGTAGCTATATACAAAAGTGGGCTTGAAAGCAGTTTCTATTAATGAATGCCTGCAATCTTCAGCTGTTACACTGTACTTTTATGTTTGACTAGAATTTTAAAAGTTCATTTATTTTGTTGTGGAATTTCAATATTTTGTGTAAATTGTTCTTAACTAGATAAATTATACATATACATGTTTTGCAAGTTACAGAAAGGAATAAAATAAGATGAATACTGATAACCGATAAAGGTTCGTCAAGTTGTTGAACATGTCTGATTTGATTGATGTGATTTTATTGAAATGCAAATAACTGCAATAAAAACAATACACAAATACATTCAAAATCAGTTTAAATCTTTGATACCGTGTGTAGTTGTATTTATATATTGAAGAAAATAAAATAAGTATGTAATAAGACTTCGAACATTCCTGATTTCATCGATGTAATGAAAAACACAAAGAACCACACCGCTAGAGCAGCTCAATGTATATAATAGGAAATCGTAGAAATGGGGGCAAAATCTTTAGACCTAAAAATAAGTACACGAACTCTAAATTAATGTTTGATCTTGTTAAAGTGGCTGCAAAATCACAAACACACTTTCTAAAAGATTTGTCGTCCAGAATCATAATTTTATCATAAATAAACATAAATTTGAGAATAGTGGCCATCATATTAAGAAAAGTTTGAAGATATCAAAACATCTTTATACAAATATATTTGATCAACGTAGCCAACAATGTATTGATATAAACTGGACATGTGACGGTTTCCAATTCTCAATCGACAGTCCTTGCATAGTACTTTCAACGGTGGCAGAAATTGACACTCTCTCGATAGAGAACTGTCAAGTGAAAATACGTACAGTCTGTATTTCTATATAATATTTATATGTAAGTGAATTTCGTTCTCGTCCCTTTGTAAGATTGTTCGAAGTTCGGTAATTTTGTTATTACCCGAATATGTATTAAATATTTGTCACGGGAACGTTAAACTACCAAACATCAATCAACCAATCAATCAATATTGGATTAGTTTGATCATTATTACCAATTTTCCAATTCATTTTAATTTGAAGAACAAAAATAAGTGAAAACAAGCATGAAATGTGTTCGAAGCATCTTTCATTTTGATAACTAAAGCCTAACTATATCTACATTACTCTTAATTTATACTTGATATAATGTGGTTATACATCTATACAAATCATACTAAGCGATACTCACAGATAGTATAAGTCTGGTAGATTGTTGAAAGCGTTGTTCTCTATCACTGATATGTCATTGTGGTCTAACCACCTATAAATAGTATAAAAATGTCTTTAATTTATACTTTATTAAACTTGTGGCTTTCTGTTCTGTCTTAAAAAATACATATAACAAAATATTGCGTAATTTTGAGTTGTTACAATTAAACCTATTTATATCAAAGTGTTTTCCTCTATCACTGATATGTCATTGTACTGTAGCTCTCTATAAATAGTCAACAAATGTCTGTATTAAAGTATTGGCCAACTAATATGTCCTAAACAATATATATTTGATACTCGAGATAATGCGAAATGAAGCTACGGCCTTAAATCTTATAGGAATTGTTGTTTAATTATTTGTGATTTGTTTGCCTTCTTGCTATATCACTACAATTTAATGAATTAATTATAACAAGTATTAATAAAATAGAGTGATACATTTGTACAAATGATATTAAATGATACTCAGAGCTGGTATAAACGTGGTAGATTGTTGAAAGTGTTGTTCTTTATCACTGATATGTTATTGTTCTGTAACTGCCTATAGATAGTCAAATCATGTCTTTAGGTATAGTTAACTAGTTGTACCGGGAATGTAAATAAATAAAGTTTTTCTAATATTTGTTGTAACATATAACTCGTGTATACAAATGTGGACACCTGGCTTTCTATATTGGTCTTATATTTAGCAGAGGCTTCACAACGAAAACAAAATTCAAACATAAGCAAATACTGATCACCTTCAACACTTTGAAGATTATTTCAGAGGTTGCACATGACAATTGAAAAAGACTAAAACTATTTGAAGACGCGGAAATGATTGATTGATTGGTGTATAATGCCAATTTTAATAGTATTTCAGGTATGTCCTGATCTAAACAAATTCTATATACTAAGTTTCTCGGATATCCAATTTCTCAACTACAAAATCCTTAAAAATAAAACATATTTGTGCATAAAACAATCGTGTTTTATGTACAAATAAAAGAACAAAATTAAAATGATAAAACCATATATTTAGAATATATGTATTTATCTATATTGTAGCATTCAAATCAATTTCTTCTACAAATTTCAAAATGGTGTCGCCTGCAACATTCGTAAGCAAAATCAGATAAATTGTTGACGTTGTAGTATGTCTGTCGAGATTCAACAACATCTACGCAGATGATTAAAATATGTTTCAGGGAATAATTGGAATGAGGTGGAATGTATTCTGGGCATTCATTATTGAGCAAATAACGATGAGCAACTCCTCCATGGTCAGTACGACATCTAGTCAAGACTTATTGACCGTAAGAACAAAGGATTTTGCCAACAAAGGAATGGATTATGAGCAATTTGCTATTAATTTGCTGGTCTCAGCTGTCCTGTCATCGTTTTAAAATCCAATTCATAATAATAGCCCTTAAATCAGTATATGGAATAGAACAACTGGTTAATGGGTTATCATATGCATCGGATGTTCTCGGAATTCTTCTTAGTGTCAACCGTTGGGTAAAAAAGTCTATTCAAGAAAAGAACATTTTCATTGCTCTGGTAATCCTTTTTACTAAAATACTATTGATGACAAAGAAGAATCTCTGTCTAATCACAAGTTATTCATGTTATCGATTAAACGTATTTATATTCTTGTTAAGAAAAAATAAACAAGCCCTTATAATTAATGTAGCTATATACAAAAGTGGGCTTGAAAGCGGTTTCTATTAATGAATGCCTGCAATCTTCAGCTGTTACACTGTACTTTTATGTTTGACTAGAATTTAAAAAGTTCATTTATTTTGTTGTGGAATTTCAATATTTTGTGTAAATTGTTCTTAACTAGATAAATTATGCATATACATGTTTGGCAAGTTAGAGAAAGGAATGAAATAAGATGAATACTTACAACCAATAAAGCTTCGTCAAGTTGTTGAACATGTCTGATTTGATTGATGTGATTTTATTGGAATGCAAATAACTGCAATAAAAACATAACACAAATACATTCAAAATCAGTTTCAATCTTTGATACCGTGTGTAATTGTATTTATATGGTGAAGAAAATAAAATAAGTATGTAATAAGACTTCTAACATTCCTGGTTTCATCGATGTAATGAAAAACACAAAGAACCACACTGCTAGAGCAGCTCAATGTATATAATAGGAAATCATAGAAATGGGGGCAAAATCTTTAGACCTAAAAATAAATGCACGAACTCTAAATTAATGTTTGATCTTGTTAAAGTGGCTGCAAGATCACAAACACACTTTCTAAATGATTTGTCGTCCAGAATCATAATTTAATTATAAATAAACATTAATTTGAGAATAGTGGCCATCATATTAAGAAAAGTTTGAAGATATCAAAACATCTTTATACAAATATATCTGATCAACGTAGCCAACAATGTATTGATATAAACTGTACACGTGACGGTTTCCAATTCTCAATCGACAGTCCTTGCATAGTACTTTCAACGGTGGCAGAAATTGACACTCTCTCGATAGAGAACTGTCAAGTGAAAATACGTACAGTCTGTATTTCTATATAATATTTATATGTAAGTGAATTTCGTTCTCGTCCACTTTGTAAGATTGTTCGAAGTTCGGTAATTTTGTTATTACCCGAATATGTATTAAATATTTGTCACAGGAACGTTAAACTACCAAACATCAATCAACCAATCAATCAATATTGGATAAGTTTAATTATTATTACCAATTTTCCAATTCATTGTAATTTGAAGAACAAAAATAAGTGAAAACAAGCATAACATGTGTTCGAAGCATCTTTCATTTTGATAACTAAAGCCTAACTATATCTATATTACTCTTAATTTATACTTGATATAATGTGGTTATACATCTATACAAATCATACTAAGTGGTACTCACAGATGGTATAAGTCTGGTAGATTGTTGAAAGCGTTGTTCTCTATCACTGATATGTCATTGTGGTCTAACCACCTATAAATAGTATAAAAATTTCTTTAATTTATACTTTATTAAACTTGTGGCTTTCTGTTCTGTCTTAAACAATACATATAACAAAATATTGCGTAATTTTGAGTTGCTACAATAAAACCTATTTATATCAAAGTGTTTTCCTCTATCACTGATATGTCATTGTACTGTAGCTCTGTATAGATTGTCAATAAATGTCTGTATTAAAGTATTGGCCAACTAATATTTGATACTCGAGATAATGCGAAATGAAGCTACGGCCTTCAATCTTATAGGAATTGTTCTTTAATTATTTGTGATTTGTTTGCCTTCTTGATATCTTTTCCTTTCATCTATAACTATATTACTACTATATCACTACAATTTAATGAATTACTAATAACAAGTATTAATAAAATAGAGTGATACATTTGTACAAATGATATTAAATGATACTCAAAAAAATAACAAACGTGGTAGATTGTTGAAAGTGTTGTTCTTTATCACCGATATGTTATTGTTCTGTAACTGCCTATAGATAGTCAAATCATGTCTTTAGGTATAGTTAACTAGTTGTACCGGGAATGTAAATAAATAAAGTTTTTCTAATTTTTGTTGTAACATATAACTTATGTATACAAATGTGGACACCTGGTTTTCTATATTGGTCTTATTTTTAGCAGAGGCTTCACAAAGAAAACAAAATTCAAACATAAGCAAATACTGACCGCCTTCAACAATTTGAAGATTATGTCAGAGGTTGCACATGACAATTGAAAAAAACTAAAACTATTTGAAGACGCGGGAATGATTGATTGATTGGTGTATAATGCCAATTTTAGCAGTATTTCAGCTATGTCGTCATCTAAGCAAATTCTATATACTAAATTTCTCAACTACAAAATCCTTAAAAAATAAAACATATCTGTGTATAAAACAATTGTGTTTTATGTACAAATAAAAGAAAAAATTTAAATGATGAAACCATATATTTAGAATGTATGTATTTATCTATATTGTAGCATTCAAATCAATTTCTTCTACAAATTTTAAAATGGTGTCACCTGCGACATTCGTCAGCAGAATCAGATAAATTGCTGACATTGTAGTATGTCTGTCGAGATTCAACAACATCTACGCAGATGATTAAAATATGTTTCAGGGAATAATTGGAATGAGGTGGAATGCATTTCGGGCATTCATTATTAAGTAAATAACGATGAGCAACGCCTCCATGGTCTGTACGACATCTAGTCAAGACTTATTGACCGTAAGAACAAAGCATTTTGCCAACAAAGGAATGGATTATGAGCAATTTGCTATTAATTTGCTGGTCTCAGCTGTCCTGGCATCGCTTTAAAATCCAGTTCAGAATAATAGCCCTTAAATCAGTATATGGAATAGAACAACTGGTTAATGGGTTATCATATGCATCGGATGTTCTCGGAATTCTTCTTAGTGTCAACTGTTGGGTAAAAAAGTCTATTCAAGAAAAGAACATTTTCATTGCTCTGGTAATCCTTTTTACTAAAATACTATTGATGACAAAGAAGATGTTTTGTCTAATCACAAGTTATTCATGTTATGGATTAAACGTATTTATATTCTTGCTAAGAAAAAATAAACAAGCCCTTATAATTAATGTAGCTATCTACAAAAGTGGCCTTGAAAGCAGTTTCTATTAATGAATGCCTGCAATCTTTAGCTGTTACACTGTACTTTTATGTTTGATTAGAATTTTAAAAGTTCTTTTATTTTGTTGTGGAATTTCAATATTTTGTGTAAATTGTTCTTAACCTAGATAAATTATACATATACATGTTTTGCAAGTTACAGAAAGGAATAAAATAAGATGAATACTGATAACCGATAAAGGTTCGTCAAGTTGTTGAACATGTCTGATTTGATTGATGTGATTTTATTGGAATGCAAATAACTTCAATAAAAACAATACACAAATACATTCAAAATCAGTTTAAATCTTTGATACCGTGTGTAGTTGTATTTATATATTGAAGAAAAGAAAATAAGTATGTAATAAGACTTCGAACATTCCTGATTTCATCGATGTAATGAAAAACACAAAGAACCACACCGCTAGAGCAGCTCAATGTATATAATAGGAAATCGTAGAAATGGGGGCAAAATCTTTAGACCTAAAAATAAGTACACGAACTCTAAAGTGGCTGCAAAATCACAAACACACTTTCTAAAAGATTTGTCGTCCAGAATCATAATTTAATTATAAATAAACATAAATTTGAGAATAGTGGCCATCATATTAAGAAAAGTTTGAAGATATCAAAACATCTTTATACAAATATATTTTATCAACGTAGCCAACAATGTATTGATATAAACTGGACATGTGACGGCTTCCAATTCTCAATCGACAGTCCTTGCATAGTACTTTCAACGGTGGCAGAAATTGACACTCTCTCGATAGAGAATTGTCAAGTGAAAATACGTAGTCTGTATTTCTATATAATATAAGTGAATTTCGTTCTCGTCCCTTTGTAAGATTGTTCAAAGTTCGGTAATTTTGTTATTACCCGAATATGTATTAAATATTTGTTACGGGAACGTTAAACTACCAAACATCAATCAACCAATCAATCAATATTGGATAAGTTTGATCATTATTACCAATTTTCCAATTCATTTTAATTTGAAGAACAAAAATAAGTGAAAACAAGCATAAAATGTGTTCGAAGCATCTTTCATTTTGATAACTAAAGCCTAACTATATCTATATTACTCTTAATTTATACTTGACATAATGTGGTTATACATCTATACCAATCATACTAAGTGGTACTCACAGATAGTGTAAGTCTGGTAGATTGTTGAAAGTGTTGTTCTCTATCACTGATATGTCATTGTACTGTAGCTCTCTATAAATAGTCAACAAATGTCTGTATTAAAGTATTGGCCAACTAATATGTCCTAAACAATATATATTTGATACTCGAGATAATGCGAAATGAAGCTACGGCCTTAAATCTTATAGGAATTGTTCTTTAATTATTTGTGATTTGTTTGCCTTCTTGTCATAGACAAACCCAGGTAAACAATCCTTTCATATTGATATCTTTTACTTTCATCTATAACTATATTACTACTATATCACTACAATTTAATGAATTGCTAATAACAAGTATTAATAAAATAGAGTGATACATTTGTACAAATGATATTAAATGATACTCAAAAAAATAACAAACGTGGTAGATTGTTGAAAGTGTTGTTCTTTATCACCGATATGTTATTGTTCTGTAACTGCCTATAGATAGTCAAATCATGTCTTTAGGTATAGTTAACTAGTTGTACCGGGAATGTAAATAAACAAAGTTTTTCTAATTTTTGTTGTAACATATAACTTATGTATACAAATGTGGACACCTGGTTTTCTATATTGGTCTTATTTTTAGCAGAGGCTTCACAATGAAAATAAAATTCAAACATAAGCAAATACTGACCGCCTTCCACAATTTGAAGATTATGTCAGAGGTTGCACATGACAATTGAAAAAAACTAAAACTATTTGAAGATGCGGGAATGATTGATTGATTGGTGTTTAATGCCAATTTTAGCAGTATTTCAGCTATGTCGTCATCTAAGCAAATTATATATACTAAATTTCTCAACTACAAAATCCTTAAAAAATAAAACATATCTGTGTATAAAACAATTGTGTTTTATGTACAAATAAAAGAAAAAATTTAAATGATAAAACCATATATTTAGAATGTATGTATTTATCTATATTGTAGCATTCAAATCAATTTCTTCTACAAATTTTAAAATGGTGTCGCCTGCGACATTCGTAAGCACAATGAGATAAATTGCTGACATTGTAGTATGTCTGTCGAGATTCAACAACATCTACGCAGATGATTAAAATATGTTTCAGGGAATAATTGGAATGAGGTGGAATGCATTTCGGGCATTCATTATTAAGTAAATAACGATGAGCAACGCCTCCATGGTCTGTACGACATCTAGTCAAGACTTATTGACCGTAAGAACAAAGCATTTTGCCAACAAAGGAATGGATTACGAACAATTTGTTATTAATTTGCTGGTCTCAGCTGTCCTGGCATCGCTTTAAAATCCAGTTCAGAATAATAGCCCTTAAATCAGTATATGGAATAGAACAACTGGTTAATGGGTTATCATATGCATCGGATGTTCTCGGAATTCTTCTTAGTGTCAACTGTTGGGTAAAAAAGTCTATTCAAGAAAAGAACATTTTCATTGCTCTGGTAATCCTTTTTACTAAAATACTATTGATGACAAAGAAGATGTTTTGTCTAATCACAAGTTATTCATGTTATGGATTAAACGTATTTATATTCTTGCTAAGAAAAAATAAACAAGCCCTTATAATTAATGTAGCTATCTACAAAAGTGGCCTTGAAAGCAGTTTCTATTAATGAATGCCTGCAATCTTTAGCTGTTACACTGTACTTTTATGTTTGATTAGAATTTTAAAAGTTCTTTTATTTTGTTGTGGAATTTCAATATTTTGTGTAAATTGTTCTTAACCTAGATAAATTATACATATACATGTTTTGCAAGTTACAGAAAGGAATAAAATAAGATGAATACTGATAACCGATAAAGGTTCGTCAAGTTGTTGAACATGTCTGATTTGATTGATGTGATTTTATTGGAATGCAAATAACTTCAATAAAAACAATACACAAATACATTCAAAATCAGTTTAAATCTTTGATACCGTGTGTAGTTGTATTTATATATTGAAGAAAATAAAATAAGTATGTAATAAGACTTCGAACATTCCTGATTTCATCGATGTAATGAAAAACACAAAGAACCACACCGCTAGAGCAGCTCAATGTATATAATAGGAAATCGTAGAAATGGGGGCAAAATCTTTAGACCTAAAAATAAGTACACGAACTCTAAAGTGGCTGCAAAATCACAAACACACTTTCTAAAAGATTTGTCGTCCAGAATCATAATTTAATTATAAATAAACATAAATTTGAGAATAGTGGCCATCATATTAAGAAAAGTTTGAAGATATCAAAACATCTTTATACAAATATATTTTATCAACGTAGCCAACAATGTATTGATATAAACTGGACACGTGACGGTTTCCAATTCTCAATCGACAGTCCTTGCATAGTACTTTCAACGGTGGCAGAAATTGACACTCTCTCGATAGAGAATTGTCAAGTGAAAATACGTAGTCTGTATTTCTATATAATATTTATATGTAAGTGAATTTCGTTCTCGTCCCTTTGTAAGATTGTTCAAAGTTCGGTAATTTTGTTATTACCCGAATATGTATTAAATATTTGTTACGGGAACGTTAAACTACCAAACATCAATCAACCAATCAATCAATATTGGATAAGTTTGATCATTATTACCAATTTTCCAATTCATTTTAATTTGAAGAACAAAAATAAGTGAAAACAAGCATAAAATGTGTTCGAAGCATCTTTCAGTTTGATAACTAAAGCCTAACTATATCTACCATACTCTTAATTTATGCTTGACATAATGTGGTTATACATCTATACAAATCATACTAAGCGATACTCACAGATGGTATAAGTCTGGTAGATTGTTGAAAGCGTTGTTCTCTATCACTGATATGTCATTGTACTGTAGCTCTCTATAAATAGTCAACAAATGTCTGTATTAAAGTATTGGCCAACTAATATGTCCTAAACAATATATATTTGATACTCGAGATAATGCTAAATGAAGCTACGGCTAATGTAATTATATTTGAGAACCATATCACGACTTTCACGTAAATCAGATATGATTTGTAACCTTTATGCATTTCAAAATTCGTGGTATGAATCATAATAAAAATTCCCGACTTATCGTGTTGTTCTTTATCACCGATATGTTATTGTTCTGTAGCTGCCTATAGATAGTCAAATTATGTCTTTAGGTATAGTTAACTAGTTGTACCGGGAATGTAAATAAATAAAGTTTTTCTATTTTTTGTTGTAACATATAACTTATGTATACAAATGTGGACACCTGGCTTTCTATATTGGTCTTATTTTTAGCAGAGGCTTCACAAGGAAAACAAAATTCAAACATAAGCAAATACTGACCGCCCTCCACAATTTGAAGATTATGTCAGAGGTCGCACATGACAATTGAAAAAAACTAAAACTATTTGAAGACGCGGGAATGATTGATTGATTGGTGTATAATGCCAATTTTAGTAGTATTTCAGCTATGTCGTGATCTAAGCAAATTATATATACTAAATTTCTCAACTACAAAATCCTTAAAAAATAAAACATATCTGTGTATAAAACAATCGTGTTTTATGTACAAATAAAAGAAAAAAAATTAAAATGATAAAACCATATATTTAGAATGTACGTATTTATCTATATTGTAGCATTCAAATCAATTTCTTCTACAAATTTCAAAATGTGTCGCCTGCGACATTCGTATGCAAAATCAGATAAATTGTTGACGTTGTAGTATGTCTGTCAAGATTCAACAACATCTATGCAGATGATTAAAATATGTTTCAGGGAATAATTGGAATGAGGTGGAATGTATTCTGGGCAATCCTTATTAAGCAAATAACGATGAGCAACTCCTCCATGGTCAGTACGACATCTAGTCAAGACTTATTGACCGTAAGAACAAAGGATTTTGCCAACAAAGGAATGGATTATGAGCAATTTGCTATTAATTTGCTGGTCTCAGCTGTCCTGTCATCGTTTTAAAATCCAATTCATAATAATAGCCCTTAAATCAGTATATGGAATAGAACAACTGGTTAATGGGTTATCATATGCATCGGATGTTCTCGGAATTCTTCTTAGTGTTAACCGTTGGGTAAAAAAGTCTATTCAAGAAAAGAACATTTGCATTGCTCTGGTAATCCTTTTTACTAAAATACTATTGATTACAAAGAAGAATCTCTGTCTAATCACAAGTTATTCATGTTATCGATTAAACGTATTTATATTCTTGTTAAGAAAAAATAAACAAGCCCTAATAATTAATGTAGCTATATACAAAAGTGGGCTTGAAAGCGGTTTCTATTAATGAATGCCTGCAATTTTCAGATGTTACACTGTACTTTTATGTTTGACTAGAATTTAAAAAATTCATTTATTTTGTTGTGGAATTTCAATATTTTGTGTAAATTGTTCTTAACTAGATAAATTATGCATATACATGTTTTGCAAGTTAGAGAAAGGAATAAAATAAGATGAATACTTACAACTGATAAAGCTTCGTCAAGTTGTTGAACATTTAATTTGAAGAACAAAAATAAGTGAAAACAAGCATAAAATGTATTCGAAGCATCTTTCATTTTGATAACTAAAGCCTAACTATATCTATATTACTCTTAATTTATACTTGACATAATGTGGTTATACATCTATACAAATCATACTAAGCGGTACTTACAGACGTTGTAAGTTTGGTAGATTGTTGAAAGTGTTGTTTTCTATCACTGATATGTCATTGTGGTCTAACTGCCTATGAATAGTATAAAAATGTCTTTAATTTATACTTTATTAAACTTGTGGTTTTCTGTTCTATCTTAAAAAATATATATAACAAAATATTGCGTAATTTTGAGTTGTTACAATTAAACGTATCTATATCAAAGTGTTTTCCTCTATCACTGATATGTCATTGTACTGTAGCTCTCTATAAATAGTCAACACATGTCTGTATTAAAGTATTGGCCAACTAATATGTCCTAAACAATATATATTTGATACTCGAGATAATGCGAAATGAAGCTACGGCCTTAAATCTTATAGGAATTGTTGTTTAATTATTTGTGATTTGTTTGCCTTCTTGCTATATCACTACAATTTAATGAATTAATTATAACAAGTATTAATAAAACAGAGTGATACATTTGTACAAATGATATTAAATGATACTCAGAGCTGGTATAAACGTGGTAGAGTGTTGAAAGTGTTGTTCTTTATCACTGATATGTTATTGTTCTGTAACTGCCTATAGATAGTCAAATCATGTCTTTAGGTATAGTTAACTAGTTGTACCGGGAATGTAAATAAATAAAGTTTTTCTAATTTTTGTTGTAACATATAACTCATGTATACAAATGTGGACACCTGGCTTTCTATATTGGTCTTATATTTAACAGAGGCTTCACAACGAAAACAAAATTCAAACATAAGCAAATACTGACCACCTTCAACACTTTGAAGATTATTTCAGAGGTTGCACATGACAATTGAAAAAGACTAAAACTATTTGAAGACGCGGAAATGATTGATTGATTGGTGTATAATGCCAATTTTAATAGTATTTCAGGTATGTCCTGATCTAAACAAATTCTATATACTAAGTTTCTCGGATATCCAATTTCTCAACTACAAAATCCTTAAAAATAAAACATATTTGAGCATAAAACAATCGTGTTTTATGTACAAATAAAAGAACAAAATTAAAATGATAAAACCATATATTTAGAATGTATGTATTTATCTATATTGTAGCATTCAAATCAATTTCTTCTACAAATTTTAAAATGGTGTGGCCAGCGACATTCGTAAGCAAAATCAGATAAATTGTTGACGTTGTAGTATGTCTGTCGAGATTCAACAACATCTATGCAGATGATTAAAATATGTTTCAGGGAATAATTGGAATGAGGTGGAATGTATTCTGGGCATTCATTATTGAGCAAATAACGATGAGCAACTCCTCCATGGTCAGTACGACATCTAGTCAAGACTTATTGACCGTAAGAACAAAGGATTTTGCCAACAAAGGAATGGATTATGAGCAATTTGCTATTAATTTGCTGGTCTCAGCTGTCCTGTCATCGTTTTAAAATCCAATTCATAATAATAGCCCTTAAATCAGTATATGGAATAGAACAACTGGTTAATGGGTTATCATATGCATCGGATGTTCTCGGAATTCTTCTTAGTGTTAACCGTTGGGTAAAAAAGTATATTCAAGAAAAGAACATTTTCATTGCTCTGGTAATCCTTTTTACTAAAATACTATTGATGACAAAGAAGAATCTCTGTCTAATCACAAGTTATTCATGTTATCGATTAAACGTATTTATATTCTTGCTAAGAAAAAATAAACAAGCCCTAATAATTAATGTAGCTATATACAAAAGTGGGCTTGAAAGCGGTTTCTATTAATGAATGCCTGCAATTTTCAGCTGTTACACTGTACTTTTATGTTTGACTAGAATTTAAAAAATTCATTTATTTTGTTGTGGAATTTCAATATTTTGTGTAAATTGTTCTTAACTAGATAAATTATGCATATACATGTTTTGCAAGTTAGAGAAAGGAATAAAATAAGATGAATACTTACAACTGATAAAGCTTCGTCAAGTTGTTGAACATTTAATTTGAAGAACAAAAATAAGTGAAAACAAGCATAAAATGTGTTCGAAGCATCTTTCATTTTGATAACTAAAGCCTAACTATATCTATATTACTCTTAATTTATACTTGACATAATGTGCTTATACATCTATACAAATCATACTAAGCGATACTTACAGATAGTGTAAGCTTGGTAGATTATTGAAAGTGTTGTTCTCTATCACTGATATGTCATTGTTGCCTAACCACCTATAAATAGTATAAAAATGTCTTTAATTTATACTTTATTAAACTTGTGGCTTTCTGTTCTGTCTTAAACAATACATATAACAAAATATTGCGTAATTTTGAGTTGTTACAATTAAACGTATCTATATCAAAGTGTTTTCCTCTATCACTGATATGTCATTGTACTGTAGCTCTCTATAAATAGTCAACAAATGTCTGTATTAAAGTATTGGCCAACTAATATGTCCTAAACAATATATATTTGATACTCGAGATAATGCGAAATGAAGCTACAGCCTTAAATCTTATAGGAATTGTTGTTTAATTATTTGTGATTTGTTTGCCTTCTTGCTATATCACTACAATTTAATGAATTAATTATAACAAGTATTAATAAAATAGAGTGATACATTTGTACAAATGATATTAAATGATACTCAGAGCTGGTATAAACGTGGTAGAGTGTTGAAAGTGTTGTTCTTTATCACTGATATGTTATTGTTCTGTAACTGCCTATAGATAGTCAAATCATGTCTTTAGGTATAGTTAACTAGTTGTACCGGGAATGTAAATAAATAAAGTTTTTCTAATTTTTGTTGTAACATATAACTCATGTATACAAATGTGGACACCTGGCTTTCTATATTGGTCTTATATTTAGCAGAGGCTTCACAACGAAAACAAAATTCAAACATAAGCAAATACTGACCACCTTCAACACTTTGAAGATTATTTCAGAGGTTGCACATGACAATTGAAAAAGACTAAAACTATTTGAAGACGCGGAAATGATTGATTGATTGGTGTATAATGCCAATTTTAATAGTATTTCAGGTATGTCCTGATCTAAACAAATTCTATATACTAAGTTTCTCGGATATCCAATTTCTCAACTACAAAATCCTTAGAAATAAAACATATTTGAGCATAAAACAATCGTGTTTTATGTACAAATAAAAGAACAAAATTAAAATGATAAAACCATATATTTAGAATGTATGTATTTATCTATATTGCAGCATTCAAATCAATTTCTTCTACAAATTTTAAAATGGTGTGGCCAGCGACATTCGTAAGCAAAATCAGATAAATTGTTGACGTTGTAGTATGTCTGTCGAGATTCAACAACATCTATGCAGATGATTAAAATATGTTTCAGGGAATAATTGGAATGAGGTGGAATGTATTCTGGGCATTCATTATTGAGCAAATAACGATGAGCAACTCCTCCATGGTCAGCACGACATCTAGTCAAGACTTATTGACCGTAAGAACAAAGGATTTTGCCAACAAAGGAATGGATTATGAGCAATTTGCTATTAATTTGCTGGTCTCAGCTGTCCTGTCATCGTTTTAAAATCAAATTCATAATAATAGCCCTTAAATCAGTATATGGAATAGAACAACTGGTTAATGGGTTATGATATGCATCGGATGTTCTCGGAATTCTTCTTAGTGTTAACCGTTGGGTAAAAAAGTCTATTCAAGAAAAGAACATTTTCATTGCTCTGGTAATCCTTTTTACTAAAATACTATTGATGACAAAGAAGAATCTCTGTCTAATCACAAGTTATTCATGTTATCGATTAAACGTATTTATATTCTTGCTAAGAAAAAATAAACAAGCCCTAATAATTAATGTAGCTATATACAAAAGTGGGCTTGAAAGCGGTTTCTATTAATGAATGCCTGCAATTTTCAGCTGTTACACTGTACTTTTATGTTTGACTAGAATTTAAAAAATTCATTTATTTTGTTGTGGAATTTCAATATTTTGTGTAAATTGTTCTTAGCTAGATAAATTATGCATATACATGTTTTGCAAGTTAGAGAAAGGAATAAAATAAGATGAATACTTACAACTGATAAAGCTTCGTCAAGTTGTTGAACATTTAATTTGAAGAACAAAAATAAGTGAAAACAAGCATAAAATGTGTTCGAAGCATCTTTCATTTTGATAACTAAAGCCTAACTATATCTATATTACTCTTAATTTATACTTGACATAATGTGGTTATACATCTATACAAATCATATTAAGCGATACTTACAGATAGTGTAAGTTTGGTAGATTGTTGAAAGTGTTGTTCTCTATCACTGATATGTCATTGTGGTCTAACTGCCTATGAATAGTATAAAAATGTCTTTAATTTATACTTTATTAAACTTGTGGCTTTCTGTTCTGTCTTAAACAATACATATAACAAAATATTGCGTAATTTTGAGTTGTTACAATTAAACGTATCTATATCAAAGTGTTTTCCTCTATCACTGATATGTCATTGTACTGTAGCTCTCTATAAATAGTCAACAAATGTCTGTATTAAAGTATTGGCCAACTAATATGTCCTAAACAATATATATTTGATACTCGAGATAATGCGAAATGAAGCTACAGCCTTAAATCTTATAGGAATTGTTCTTTAATTATTTGTGATTTGTTTGCCTTCTTGCTATATCACTACAATTTAATGAATTAATTATAACAAGTATTAATAAAATAGAGTGATACATTTGTACAAATGATATTAAATGATACTCAGAGCTGGTATCAACGTGGTAGAGTATTGAAAGTGTTGTTCTTTATCACTGATATGTTATTGTTCTGTAACTGCCTATAGATAGTCAAATCATGTCTTTAGGTATAGTTAACTAGTTGTACCGGAAATGTAAATAAATAAAGTTTTTCTAATTTTTGTTGTAACATATAACTCATGTATGCAAATGTGGACACCTGGCTTTCTATATTGGTCTTATATTTAGCAGAGGCTTCACAACGAAAACAAAATTCAAACATAAGCAAATACTGACCACCTTCAACACTTTGAAGATTATTTCAGAGGTTGCACATGACAATTGAAAAAGACTAAAACTATTTGAAGACGCGGAAATGATTGATTGATTGGTGTATAATGCCAATTTTAATACTATTTCAGGTATGTCCTGATCTAAACAAATTCTATATACTAAGTTTCTCGGATATCCAATTTCTCAACTACAAAATCCTTAAAAATAAAACATATTTGAGCATAAAACAATCGTGTTTTATGTACAAATAAAAGAACAAAATTAAAATGATAAAACCATATATTTAAAATGTATGTATTTATCTATATTGTAGCATTCAAATCAATTTCTTCTACAAATTTTAAAATGGTGTGGCCAGCGACATTCGTAAGCAAAATCAGATAAATTGTTGACGTTGTAGTATGTCTGTCGAGATTCAACAACATCTATGCAGATGATTAAAATATGTTTCAGGGAATAATTGGAATGAGGTGGAATGTATTCTGGGCATTCATTATTGAGCAAATAACGATGAGCAACTCCTCCATGGTCAGTACGACATCTAGTCAAGACTTATTGACCGTAAGAACAAAGGATTTTGCCAACAAAGGAATGGATTATGAGCAATTTGCTATTAATTTGCTGGTCTCAGCTGTCCTGTCATCGTTTTAAAATCCAATTCATAATAATAGCCCTTAAATCAGTATATGGAATAGAACAACTGGTTAATGGGTTATCATATGCATCGGATGTTCTCGGAATTCTTCTTAGTGTCAACCGTTGGGTAAAAAAGTATATTCAAGAAAAGAACATTTTCATTGCTCTGGTAATCCTTTTTACTAAAATACTATTGATGACAAAGAAGAATCTCTGTCTAATCACAAGTTATTCATGTTATCGATTAAACGTATTTATATTCTTGCTAAGAAAAAATAAACAAGCCCTTATAATTAATGTAGCTATATACAAAAGTGGCATTGAAAGCAGTTTCTATTAATGAATGCCTGCAATCTTCAGCTGTTACACTGTACTTTTATGTTTGATTAGAATTTTAAAAGTTCATTTATTTTGTTGTGGAATTTCAATATTTTGTGTAAATTGTTCTTAACCTAGATAAATTATACATATACATGTTTTGCAAGTTACAGAAAGGAATAAAATAAGATGAATACTGATAACCGATAAAGGTTCGTCAAGTTGTTGAACATGTCTGATTTGATTGATGTGATTTTATTGGAATGCAAATAACTGCAATAAAAACAATACACAAATACATTCAAAATCAGTTTAAATCTTTGATACCGTGTGTAGTTGTATTTATATATTGAAGAAAATAAAATAAGTATGTAATAAGACTTCGAACATTCCTGATTTCATCGATGTAATGAAAAACACAAAGAACCACACCGCTAGAGCAGCTCAATGTATATAATAGGAAATCGTAGAAATGGGGGCAAAATCTTTAGACCTAAAAATAAGTACACGAACTCTAAATTAATGTTTGATCTTGTTAAAGTGGCTGCAAAATCACAAACACACTTTCTAAAAGATTTGTGGTCCAGAATCATAATTTGAGAATAGCGGCCATCATATTAAGAAAAGCTTGAAGATATTAAAACATCTTTATACAAATATATTTTATCATGTAAGCCAACAATGTATTGATATAAACTGGACACGTGACGGTTTCCAGTTCTCAGTCGATCTTGAAGAATACTTTCAACGGTGGCAGAAATTGACACTCTCTCGATAGAGAACTATCAGGTGAAAATATGTACAGTCTGTATTTCTATATAATATTCATATGTAAGTGAATTTCGTTCTCGTCCCTTTGTAAGATTGTTCGGAGTTCGGTAATTTTGTTATTACCCGAATATGTATTAAATATTTGTCACAGGAACATTAAACTACCACACATCAATCAACCAATCAATCAATATTGGATAAGTTTAATTATTATTACCAATTTTCCAATTCATTGTAATTTGAAGAACAAAAATAAGTGAAAACAAGCATAACATGTGTTCGAAGCATATTTCATTTTGATAACTAAAGCCTAACTATATCTATGTTACTCTTAATTTACACTTGACATAATGTGGTTATACATCTATACACATGATACTAAGCGATACTTACAGATATTGTAAGTCTGGTAGATTGTTGAAAGCGTTGTTCTCTATCACTGATATGTCATTGTACAGTAGCTCTCTATAAATAGTCAACAAATGTCTGTATTAAAGTATTGGCCAACTAATATGTCCTAAACAATATATATTTGATACTCGAGATAATGCTAAATGAAGCTACGGCTAATGTAATTAAATTTGAGAACCATATTACGACTTTCACGTTAATCAGATATGATTTGTAACCTTTATGCATTTCAAAATTCGTGGTATGAATCATAATAAAAATTCCCGACTTATCGTGTTGTTCTTTATCACTGATAAGTTATTGTTCTGTAGCTGCCTATAGATAGTCAAATTATGTCTTTAGGTATAGTTAACTAGTTGTACCGGGAATGTAAATAAATAAAGTTTTTCTATTTTTTGTTGTAACATAT
The DNA here is from genome assembly GCA_963383655.1 of Bathymodiolus septemdierum. NCBI lineage: Eukaryota > Metazoa > Mollusca > Bivalvia > Mytilida > Modiolidae > Bathymodiolus > Bathymodiolus septemdierum. The sequence goes on from OY726531.1 coordinate 30,616,585, forward strand.
AACTTATGTATACAAATGTGGACACCTGGCTTTCTATATTGGTCTTATTTTTAGCAGAGGCTTCACAACGAAAACAAAATTCAAACATAAGCAAATACTGACCGCCCTCCACAATTTGAAGATTAAGTCAGAGGTCGCACATGACAATTGAAAAAAACTAAAACTATTTGAAGACGCGGGAATGATTGATTGATTGGTGTATAATGCCAATTTTAGTAGTATTTCAGCTATGTCGTGATCTAAGCAAATTATATATACTAAATTTCTCAACTACAAAATCCTTAAAAAATAAAACATATCTGTGTATAAAACAATCGTGTTTTATGTACAAATAAAAGAAAAAAAAATAAAATGATAAAACCATATATTTAGAATGTATGTATTTATCTATATTGTAGCATTCAAATCAATTTCTTCAACAAATTTTAAAATGGTGTCGCCTGCGACATTCGTAAGCAACATCAGATAAATTGTTGACATTGTAGTATGTCTGTCGAGATTCAACAACATCTACGCAGATGATTAAAATATGTTTCAGGGAATAATTGGAATGAGGTGGAATGTATTCTGGGCATTCCTTATTAAGCAAATAACGATGAGCAACTCCTCCATGGTCAGTACGACATCTAGTCAAGACTTATTGACCGTAAGAACAAAGCATTTTGCCAACAAAGGAATGGATTATGAGCAATTTGCTATTAATTTGCTGGTCTCAGCTGTCCTGTCATCGTATTAAAATCCAATTCATAATAATAGCCCTTAAATCAGTATATGGAATAGAACAACTGGTTAATGGGTTATCATATGCATCGGATGTTCTCGGAATTCTTCTTAGTGTCAACCGTTGGGGAAAAAAGTTTATTAAAAAAAAAACATTTTCATTGCTCTGGTAATCCTTATTACTAAAATACTATTGATGACAAAGAAGAATCTCTGTCTAATCACAAGTTATTCATGTTATCGATTAAACGTGTTTATATTCTTGTTAATACAAAATAAACAAGCCCTAATAATTAATGTAGCTATATACAAAAGTGGGCTTGAAAGCGGTTTCTATTAATGAATGCCTGCAATCTTCAGCTGTTACACTGTACTTTTATGTTTGACTAGAATTTAAAAAGTTCATTTATTTTGTTGTGGAATTTCAATATTTTGTGTAAATTGTTCTTAACTAGATAAATTATGCATATACATGTTTTGCAAGTTAGAGAAAGGAATGAAATAAGATGAATACTTACAACTGATAAAGCTTCGTCAAGTTGTTGAACATTTAATTTGAAGAACAAAAATAAGTGAAAACAAGCATAAAATGTGTTCGAAGCATCTTTCATTTTGATAACTAAAGCCTAACTATATCTATATTACTCTTAATTTATACTTGACATAATGTGCTTATACATCTATACAAATCATACTAAGCGATACTTACAGATAGTGTAAGCTTGGTAGATTATTGAAAGTGTTGTTCTCTATCACTGATATGTCATTGTGGTCTAACTGCCTATGAATAGTATAAAAATGTCTTTAATTTATACTTTATTAAACTTGTGGCTTTCTGTTCTGTCTTAAACAATACATATAACAAAATATTGCGTAATTTTGAGTTGTTACAATTAAACATATTTATATCAAAGTGTTTTCCTCTATCACTGATATGTCATTGTACTGTAGCTCTCTATAAATAGTCAACAAATGTCTGTATTAAAGTATTGGCCAACTAATATGTCCTAAACAATATATATTTGATACTCGAGATAATGCGAAATGAAGCTACAGCCTTAAATCTTATAGGAATTGTTCTTTAATTATTTGTGATTTGTTTGCCTTCTTGCTATATCACTACAATTTAATGAATTAATTATAACAAGTATTAATAAAATAGAGTGATACATTTGTACAAATGATATTAAATGATACTCAGAGCTGGTATAAACGTGGTAGAGTGTTGAAAGTGTTGTTCTTTATCACTGATATGTTATTATTCTGTAACTGCCTATAGATAGTCAAATCATGTCTTTAGGTATAGTTAACTAGTTGTACCGGGAATGTAAATAAATAAAGTTTTTCTAATTTTTGTTGTAACATATAACTTATGTATACAAATGTGGACACCTGGCTTTCTATATTGGTCTTATATCTAGCAGAGGTTTCACATCGAAAACAAAATTCAAGCATAAGCAAATACTGACCGCCTTCAACACTTTGAACATTATTTCAGAGGTTGCACATGACAATTGAAAAAGACTAAAACTAATTGAAGACGCGGAAATGATTGATTGATTGGTGTATAATGCCAATTTTAATAGTATTTCAGGTATGTCCTGATCTAAACAAATTCTATATACTAAGTTTCTCGGATATCCAATTTCTCAACTACAAAATCCTTAAAAATAAAACATATTTGTGCATAAAACAATCGTGTTTTATGTACAAATAAAAGAAAAAAATTAAAATGATAAAACCATATATTTAGAATGTATGTATTTATCTATATTGTAGCATTCAAATCAATTTCTTCTACAAATTTCAAAATGGTGTCGCCTGCAACATTCGTAAGCACAATCAGATAAATTGTTGACGTTGTAGTATGTCTGTCGAGATTCAACAACATCTACGCAGATGATTAAAATATGTTTCAGGGAATAATTGGAATGAGGTGGAATGTATTCTGGGCATTCATTATTAAGCAAATAACGATAAGCAACTCCTCCATGGTCAGTACGACATCTAGTCAAGACTTATTGACCGTAAGAACAAAGCATTTTGCCAACAAAGGAATGGATTAGGAGCAATTTGCTATTAATTTGCTGGTCTCAGCTGTCCTGTCATCGTTTTAAAATCCAATTCATAATAATAGCCCTTAAATCAGTATATGGAATAGAACAACTGGTTAATGTGTTATCATATGCATCGGATGTTCTCGGAATTCTTCTTAGTGTCAACCGTTGGGTAAAAAGTCTATTCAAGAAAAGAACATTTTCATTGCTCTGGTAATCCTTTTTACTAAAATACTATTGATGACAAAGAAGAATCTCTGTCTAATCACAAGTTATTCATGTTATCGATTAAACGTATTTATATTCTTGTTAAGAAAAAATAAACAAGCCCTTATAATTAATGTAGCTATATACAAAAGTGGGCTTGAAAGCGGTTTCTATTAATGAATGCCTGCAATCTTCAGCTGGTACACTGTACTTTTATGTTTTACTAGAATTTAAAAAGTTCATTTATTTTGTTGTGGAATTTCAATATTTTGTGTGAATTGTTCTTAACTAGATAAATTATGCATATACATGTTTTTCAAGTTAGAGAAAGGAATAAAATAAGATGAATACTTACAACTGATCAAGCTTCGTCAAGTTGTTGAACATGTCTGATTTGATTGATGTGATTTTATTGGAATTCAAATTACTGCAATAAAAACAATACACAAATACATTCAAAATCAGTTTAAATCTTTGATACCGTGTGTAGTTGTATTTATATATTGAAGAAATTAAAATAAGTATGTAATAAGACTTCGAACATTCCTGATTTCATCGATGTAATGAAAAACACAAAGAACCACACCGCTAGAGCAGCTCAATGTATATAATAGGAAATCGTAGAAATGGGGGCAAAATCTTAAGATCTAAAAATAAGTACACGAACTCTAAATTAATGTTTGATCTTGTTAAAGTGGCTGCAAAATCACAAACACACTTTCTAAAAGATTTGTCGTCCAGAATCATAATTTGATTATAAATAAACATAAATTTGAGAATAGTGGCCATCATATTAAGAAAAGTTTGAAGATATCAAAACATCTTTATACAAATATATTTTATCAACGTAGCCAACAATGTATTGATATAAACTGGACACGTGACGGTTTCCAATTCTCAATCGACAGTCCTTGCATAGTACTTTCAACGGTGGCAGAAATTGACACTCTCGATAGAGAACTGTCAAGTGAAAATACGTACAGTCTGTATTTCTATATAATATTTATATGTAAGTGAATTTCGTTCTCGTCCCTTTGTAAGATTGTTCGAAGTTCGGTAATTTTGTTATTACCCGAATTGTTGTTTAATTATTTGTGATTTGTTTGCCTTCTTGTCATAGACAAACCCAGGTGAACAATCCTTTCATTGATATGTCTTACTTTCATTTATAACTATATTACTACTATATCACTACAATTTAATGAATTAATTATAACAAGTATTAATAAAATAGAGTGATACATTTGTGCAAATGATATTAAATGATACTGGCAGATGATTAAAATATGTTTCAGGGAATAATTGGAATGAGGTGGAATGTATTCCGGGCATTCATTATTAAGAAAATAACGATGAGTAACCCCACAATGATCAGTACGACATCTAGTCACGACTTATTGACCGTCAGAACAAAGAATGTTGCCAACTAAGGAATGGATTACGAGGAATTTGTTATTAATTTGCTGGTATCAGCTGTCCTGCCATCGTTTTAAAACATAATTCATAATAATAGCCCTTAAATCAGTATACAGTATATGGAAAAGAACAAGTGGTTAATGGGGTAGCATATGCGTCGTATGTTCTCGGAATTCTTCTTAATGTCAACCGGTGGGTTAAAAAAGTAAGAAGAGTTTGAAGATACCAAAGAGGCAATCAGAATCAGAATATCGAAGAAGAACAGACAACACAATGGCCAAAAGGAAAAGTACAAAGGGACTAACAACGATCAACAAAACATACATATAAAACTAAAGATCGAGTAACATGAACCCCACTAAAAACCGGTGGTGAAGTCAGATGCTCCGGAAGGGTAAGCAGTTCCTGCTCCACTGGTGTCGCCAGTCGTTTTAATCTAGTTACAAACCCGGTAATAAGTCGTTAATGAGGAAAGGCCCGGGAAGTGATTAGGACAACTGGAACATATCCGTGGTCATTTGTGACACAGATATTCCATAGCGGTCAACCAAGTCATGGTGGTGACCATTAAACTTTTGAAGTGATAACTTCAACTTAACTAAGAGAAACCCTTGGTTCAGTAGCTTCCTTGTTAGCAGCAATCCTCTATCAAGGAAATCCTGATAGGAACCACAAGATCTGGAATATCGTATCATCTGAGAGATATTTACTCCATATGCAGGTGCTGTTGGAATGTTGCTACATATAAATGGAAAGTTCACAATGAGAACATTGAAATCATCTCTTTATCGTCTGCTCGAATTTGGCAGCATACATTGTGCGGGACATTCTCCGCAAACGTAAATATATCATTGATTTGATTTTTGATGTTTTAACGCCACTTTCACCAATATTTCAGTTATATCATGACGACCAGTTTTAGTGGTGGAGGAAGCCGGAGTACCCGGAGAGTACCACTGACCATGGACAAGCAACTGGTAAACTTTATCACTTGCGGCTGCGAGTCGAGTGCATTAATAATTAATGCTCATGTCTTCTCCTAATCTATGACATATCCCCTGCTTTGTAACAAGAATAACACGACAGGTGCCACTAGTGGAGCAGGAACTGGATTCACCCCAGATCTTTAGTTTTATGTGTATTGTTTTGCAGTTCAGTGTGTGTCTCTTTGTCTCTTTTCTTTTTGCCATTGTGTCCTTTGATTTGTGGCTTGACTACCCCTGTGATATCTTCATTTTTCATACATGCACAATAATAAATATTACAAATACTGCATAATCTTTTTGTAGTCACAGACTTACAATTTATAGGTGTTTTTAGGAAAATCTGTTGGAATACTATCCAGTCCACTACTGGAACAGTCAACATTAACTCCATTTGAAGTGTTAGTACAACCACAGACACTAGGACATGATGATGCCACACCGACAAGTAGAATCGCAGCAACTATTGCTGTTACAAGACACTGCATTTTGCGTCGTCAATCTACAAATACAAAATGTATTAGTTAATTGTTATTGTTCAATGTTGTCATGTAAATAAGATTTAGGAATAAAATGAAAAATAAAATATCACACTGAAGAAATATATTATGTGATTGTTGTTTGATGGCAAAAGTGCAAAAGTGTTTCGAATAAATGTTTCAAAACGGACAAGATGATCTAAAGTGCCTCTCCCTTGTCAGAATCCACACTGTATATTGGACACTATTCCATTGGATTCAAGAAACCATAGGCGAGCATTGATCATCCTTTCCATGGTTTCACAGACGCAAGTAGTTAGTGCTATAGGCTGATAATTTGATGGTTCAGAAATGTCTTTACCAAGTTTTGGAATAGGAATGACATTAGCTAATTTCCAAATTGATGGCATGTCGTCTGCTTCCCAAGTGCCATTTATTAGATCTAAAACAGCTTGGAGTGAAGATTCTGGAAGGTGTTTGAGAAGTTGGTAGCGGATATCTTCGAAGCCGCATACAGTATCATGTGCCTTATCCACCGATTTTCGCAATTCTTACAACGAAAACGGGCGTTTGTATTACTCTAAATTCTTTTTATTTAAAATTCAATTTAGTTTTTTTCTTTTTGCGTTTGAAATTTGTGAATTTAGGTGGGAATTTTTCTGTAGGCGATGTAAAAAAAAAAGAAGATTTGGCCTAATTTATTTGCGATATCCTGTTCAGATGTTAAAGTGTCTAGGGTCTTATTTTCATTTCCCATGTCCCTGAGGATGACTTCTACAGTGTTGACTTTAGGAAGATTTCCTGTCGTTGAGTTGAACAGGTAGACGAAATTGAAGCTTTAACTGTATTTGAAGTGGTGGCTGTTGGAGAACAACTTGATGTTTTGTATGGTGGGGTAATAATTTTATCTTGGTTTAACAATCAGTTGAGTTAGGTTTTCCGTGCGTTCAATACAGGTGAAAAATGTTTGAGCTTCAGCTGATTTGAAAACAGGATTACCGACACTGGCATGCGATTTTTGCAAAGATGACGTTAACATTATATTAATACACAAATGAGTGGGGAAGAAAGCATTAAGGAATCAGATCATTCTAAAGATAAGGAGGATGATACATGTATAGAAATAACTCCAGCAGCAGATACAATGCAAAATGCAAAGACTTGCACACCGTGTATGAACATAATAAACAGTCAGGTACAACAGCGATTAAACAAAATAACGGTGAATCAACTCCTAAAGTAACAAATGTAGAAAACAATCAAACTCGGAAAGACGAGTCCTAAAATTCATGGAAGCCTATATGAAAGTCACAAGAAAAGGATTTAGCAACATTGCCCGTACCCTGCTAACACCTCCTGACAAACATCATGATCAACAAAGAATGAATAACAGTAAAGGACCAAGAGAAAGCCCACATACAAGGTTTGGTTTAGGTTGATGGAGTTTAACGCCATTTTCAGCAAAATATCAGTTATATCATGACGGTCAGTTTTAATTGGGGGAGGAAACCGGAGTATCCGCAGAAAACCATCGACCTGTCGCAAGTCACTGACAAGCTTTATCACATAATGTTATATTGAGTACACCCCGCCTGATAGATATTGATTGCACTGGTAGATATATCAAATTTGTCAAAATCTTTTCAGAAATAAAAATTTCTGTCGATTTTACACACGCATTCAAAATCAAATCATTCACAAACATGTTCATGTGGATTACAACTCATTAAAAGGTACTCATTTCATTATTAAAATCGTCAACTGTCCCCTATGCAGCTGGTTCAGAAAATCGAGGTCACTCGAGGACTGTATGGCTATATATCGATGTCAAACTGCTTCCCAAGTTTCATTATTCGTTGGGTTCTTAATTTCGTGCATCAGCCTACCCATGAAAACCACGAAAATTGGTACCCCACGAATACAAATAATTTCACAGCATGTATATATACTTTCTTAACTGTGGTAATATTTACTTTTCTTAACTCAGCCATTTGTTCCGCTACATTAACTAGGACAAAAGTGTAGAAATATAGAATCAACTGATGAAAACTATCTTTAAAAAAAAAGATGTACGACGAAGCACAAATATTATATTATTCTACGAACAGTATTTCACTGAAATAACCTAAAACCTAAACATAGTGGTTTTATAGGATTTGATAAGACATGTAAAATCTTGCATCCTATATATAGCTACTTAATGTGCAAGGAATCGTTAATAAATAGTAAGTGTCCACTGATCTTGGCCCGAGGCCCGGACTGCCAGACAACATTTTGAAAGGGGATCACCAAAGGATTATTTTAGCAAAGCTTGAATCCATGATTGACCCAGTAGTTTAAGAGGAAAACAATTAAAATTTCCTCCACCTTTTCTGTGTTTAGCAACAGTGGCCATGTTGGTTGGATTGCCGGACACAATTTTTAAAGGGGGTCATCAAAGGACAAAGCAAAGTTCCAATTGACCCAGTATTTTCAGAGATGAAGATTTTTTGAATTTCATCTCCCTTTTTTATTTTTAGTAACAACGACCATGTTGGTTGGAATTCGGGACTGTCGGACACAATTTTGGAAGGGGATCACCCATGGACTATTCCACCAAAGTTTGGTCTCAAGTGGCCAAGTGGTTTCAGAGGAGAATATTTTAGTAGTTGTGTATGGACGGACGACCGACGCAAAGTGATGAAAAAGGCTCACCTAAAAAAGATTCATGGCTTCAACAATAACTTCTTAATATGTAATAGATGGAATGGCACTTTCTCAGAATTTAATACCCCCGATCGCTCACCTGAAGATTACATAATACAATGAAAATAAACCTTTACGACATATAATACTTTGGTTAAAGAGAATATCACTTAAATTTAAAGATTAATATATTGTTTACAGATATACCATTAAAGGTAATCATATTATCAGTAATACTCGAACTCCCTTTGTCTGTGTGGGGTGTAGGACGAAGGACGCAACCAATCAGCAAACTACTAAATGGCTTGCTTATTACAAGTGCCTTAAATCCGAATAGCTTAGTAGAAAGTGCTTTAAATCCGACATGCTTATTACAAGTCAGTGATTTTTCTACTCATTTGTATCTGGGGTCCGGTCCCTAATAATTGGGAAAATTAGCGCGTAAATGATGTGAATTGGGAAAAGATGGGGAGAGCAATACATTTATTAGTTTGGAGGTCCAGTAATAGAATAGCAATCATATTGCACCAAGGTTATGCCAACAGTAACACATTCTTGTGATGAGGAAGAATGACCACAAACAGTTCACAAAACTTACTTAAATACCCTTGATGTACCACACTCTCATATAGCCCGAGGTGTTTTTTTTTCATTTTTCATTGAACTGAGCACCCTGACATCTGGTACCATGACCTCTGGAGCACAACTGTCCGAATCAGAGTGATAGTCAGATTGCAAATATCAACATCACCACTATTTACATGTTGTTGGATGTCATTTGAAGCCGCTGTGTTAGGTAATAAAGAATTTGAATTGGCTGTTTTTGGAGTAACAATCGCAGTGGTAACAAAGCGTTCAGCCTTTTGGGCATGGTGTATCACTACTTAGTGTCGGTGACCGGTAGGGTTGACTCCACCTAATCTCACTTTTTTTTAAATTCATTAAAGAAATCTCAAATTTCAAGTGGGAATAGCTGTAATTATTGTATAAACAATGTGCAAACATTGGGGCTTAGGGTGTATAAACAAAAACTCATTACTAGTAAATGCAGGTAAACCTTGATTAGAGAATGGAGATCTAATATATATTAATTTATCATTTTTATTCTAATAAAAAAAAAACATACAGATACATACATGAATAAGTGATATCTCTATCAATACATTTATATTTCAACATCCATAGAACTTATTATTTATTTTTAAACTACATGAAACTAAAGAATCATGTCTTAGCTTATGTTTGTTACTATTAATTTTTTAATGAAATTCTTATGATTCATGTTTTTTCTCACAGGTACAAATATTTTTTTAAAGATATTTTACTATTTATGTCATACTTGATTTCACTCATATGAAAAAAAATGTTTCATTCCAATTTCTAATTCTTATTAATAACACTTATAATTACTTCACTCAAATATTTTCCCTTTTTCTGCAATATTTGACATACAATACAGGTACATCACAGGTAATAATTAATTAGATGCTAATTGCAAAAACAGCATTATTAACTGCAACAACATATATATATATCTATTGAGTATTGGAATACCTGGAATAGGTTTTTTTTTTAATGGGATTAGATAGACGACATCACCGGTACAGTAGTGGGTCGGACTCACTTCAAAGCACAAACAGTTTCACTAGCTTTATTAACGTCATCAACCTCATTTTTTCCTCCTGGGGAAATAAAAACTTTTTGTAATCCAAGTTACATGCAGGCTACTTGCTTCAATCATTACTGGTCAATTTCTTAACAAATTATGCAACATCGTGACATTTTTATTTTTAACAAATCACAGGACATATTTACTGTTTTTTATTAAATTTTATATTAAATTTATCTTAATAAACATTTATTCAAAATACTACAGATTTGCGCTTTCGTTTTCTGAAGTTTTATTGCAGTCCAGTAAACAAATCAAAGCGACCCAACATACTGTACTGGTTCTCGGTATCTTGTACGTAGTATATATTTCGCTTGGTTAATCAAAACAATTAGAAACCAGGGGCGCATTTCGCTTAGGTGAATCTGGAACATGATTCTGAATCACATAATTGTTTTGTTGTTTTTTTTTATCTAAAACAGAAACGGGTTTTCGAAACATGCGAAAAATAGGTGACCCATGTTTCAAATCGAAACATGAACGGGAACCGGTCCGAAAATTACTTTGTTTTTGATAGAAATGGCGGTTTTCGGTTCCAGGGCCCGTATGCATAAAACATCTTAACTTAAGTATCCCTTCAACTAAGATTCCACTAAGTAATCCCTTAGTTAAGTGATGATATTTGTCTGTTTATTGACTTATGAGTTTTGCCTTTCCCTTTGGAAGATTGCTCGGTGTTCGGTAATTTTGTTATTAACCTTATTTATTAAGTAGTATATATGCACATAACTACTTAAGCTTGGACTTAACTAAGGAAACCATAAGTGGAAATTATCGGAACTCTTCTCCATTTACCGTTTAATAGTATATGTTTAAGCAGATTTCGCTGTTACGTGTTTTCTAAGAAAATTAATTCATATCTCAACAGAAAGTATACGTATCTATCTGTCCAATTTGGCTTCCGTTTAGACGAGGCAATGTATCATTTAAATTTAATGTTTTATTAGATCACTCAATTTTAAGCTCTACTTGTCTATGCAAGATATTTTCTTATGAAACAAAATATACACATGTAGTATTGCAGTTTTTTTCACAAATCGTATGAAATTTTGCGACATGTTAAATAAAATTCGGAATGATTTCCTGAAACATAATTTTGAAACATACCGTTTTCTAAAGCAACAAATTATGATTTTGCTTTCTGGAACACTGAAGTGAAACATGTTCCAGATTCACCTAAAAGAAATGCGCCCCAGGTCATAATCGTGAAAATGTCATTTGAAAAAGCTTTTTTAACCAGTTTTTACGAATATTTTTATAGCCACACTATTGGGAATTTTCCCCCATGAAATTGGGGAAAAAACTTTTTTCACATTGGGACTGTGGCCGATATTCGGCCCAAAAAAAAACACAGTCGGAAAATCACTGCAAGCATTTTAACTCCGTTCTCCGAACTCCTACCAAATTTGTATTATTCTCCAATCAAAAAGTTAGAAAAACATTTTCATCTTTAAAATTGCTAGGCAACGGCGTCCATAACAAAAGTAGGTCAAAAGCGATCGTATACGACTTTGTCGAAAAATACGGCACGTAATTTCCTGATACGCATGTACAAAGCTAAGCTCCGTCCGAAGTCGATTCTATATTATTATACCATCACATGATCTTTTTTTAAACCACTAATGTTTAAATATTGCTGATATAACATAATATTAAAATCAATTAAAAAAATATGACTTTCAATTTTAGAAACAGATCCATAATGTAAAGGTATAGTAAATATACAAAGAAATAAAATAATAGGGGATGGAAAATGTTTTCCAATTTATTTTTCTTTGTAAAATAAAACATTGTAATCAATTGTCAGTCAATAAACAAACTAAGCCAGTTGGTATTAATGTATGGAATCGAGTGATTGAGTGAATGTTGTTTAACGCCAATTCAACAATTTTTCAGCTATATCATGACAAGAACAAGTTAATTTTCAATGAGATGATGGCGAGGTCCGCTTTGTACTGGACCAACATGCTGAGTTGGATTTGTATAGTGCTAGATCACTGAAACAACAGTCCGCGGATAGATATGTCGCCCCACTCGGACACATTAACCTGATTCCGAGCAAACCAGTCTTTGCTCTTTCTCCTTAATGCTGTGTGGTTAGCGGAAAAGCAATACATACCAATTTTATAGTCGTTGGCTTGACCCGACCGGGGTTCGAACCCACGATATACCACACTCGATGCGAGCACGATGACCATTACACCACCACTGTATATATATATAAAGTCTAAGGGAATTTACCAACCAGATAACTTATTGAGTAACGGATCGTCGAGACATGACGATGCAGAACAAACAAAATAAATTATAGAAGTCTAGAAGATTGTGCAACGATACCGATAAAGATGTTACACAAAATATATTGACAACATTTTTTATCAACAAATGACCTTCTTCGTATATGTATATGTGTGTGTAAAATAATAATCTGCTTATATCCGTTGAAATGTTGAGAAGTTCCTGGCGTCTTATTATACATGTAACAAGCGTTTGAAAAAATATTATTGTGTTGTTAAAACACTATTGTACAATACACTAACGATGTTAATAGTAGATAGGCAAACATTCTGATTTAAATAACATAGGTAAATTGTGTTTGCAAAATTTACACATGTTCTGCAATAACCTTCATCAGGTACGCTCAAACTCTCGAACAGTGTTCACATGATCATTTAAAGGGTTTGACGTGACCAGCTGATTGCTCGAACCGGATCCATTCGACCTCCAGTCTAGATGAAGTAAGGGCCAGAGAGGTGTAGAACTAACCTAACGCTCCAGGAAACTAGATGTAACTAGTATTGGAGAGAGAAATTTGGGGGAGCATCCAGTTCATGGAGTGTGAGAAAAATAAAGTGGGGGAGGGAAGGGAGGGAAAACAAATATTTCCCTAAAATTATAAATGAACTCAAAAACAAAATTCACTAAGCCAATCTAAAGAGTAAAAAATTAACCTCGTGCTCAAATTCGACTTCATCTCGAAAATGAAATAATATAATGGATCTCGTGACTTCTCGCGTCATATCGCATAGGACAAAGAACTATCCTAAGAGTTACCACGCTCCAAGAAACTAGTATTGGAGAGAGAAATTTGGGTCGAAAAATATTTTAATCGAAGTCTTTCATAACTAACTCAAACTCAACTCAATTTTAAAACAATTTTGTCAAATTCGAATCCTTAAAACTTGAGTGCTACCTGCAATTGACAAGATGATCATGGTCTGATGCTAGAATTAAATTCATAGCCTTTTCTCCGTTAAATTCAAATCCTAGAACATAAATATAGGGCTTTTCGTCTTATCAATGCCAATGTACAAATTGATAGGTCGTTGTCCAATAATTATAAATTTCATATCTGTTAAGCATTGTAAATAATACAGGAGAAACACAGATTAATCTTAATTTAAGCAAAGACAAGCGTTGTACATTTATACATGAATATGCAACAATTCACAGACAGAAAGTCCAACAATACAATATGATGAGTCTAGATATCAAACAAGTTATACTGCTGAAGGCAACTTGCTGGGATGACCTAATTGCTCATAAGCTTGGAAAAGACATCATTGGTGGTTCGTCAGCATTAAAATTAACCCTTATAATGTCTAAAGAACTTTTGAATATTAACACCATTCTCTAACCAGCTAATAACTTCAGAAGATGGACTAATATCTCGCCAAGCATCCAACTGATTGTGTAAGTTTCCAGCTGTGAAAAAACCCGGATCCGTAAATGACAAGTTTTCAAAATCAAAATTCCTACTTTGGGCAACACTTTCAGCACTCATAAAGGAGAATGGAGGTTGGAGAACCTCTCCTCTGTAATTCACCCACACTTATCCATATTATTTTCAACTGCATTAACTTCTATATAGCTAGGATCAAACAAGACTTTTATATTCCCATTCCGGAATATCAAATGTGACCTTCTACACCTAGGATTTACACCCTAGATATTACAGATAAAAAGTTATCCAACCTCCATTCCGCGTGACAAAAGCCACCAAGGATTAGATTCCTTTGGGGAAAAAGGTCAGAAAACTGAACGTGTAATGTAACCAGTTAAATTCTAAAATAAGAACTGCTTGTACTTGATATAGAAAAAAAATACAGACACAAATTAAGATTGCTTTAACATCAGGCACTCATCTATGTGATGAACGTTTTCCTTACAATAAAACACGAATCCCTAAATTTACGAGAAGGTCGAGGCTTATACACAAAAGTCCTCTTATACCCATTTTTAAAGTCTAATATATTTTATAATCGAGCCATATCTGTAACCGCCACATTAAATTCTGCGGATTAGATTCCAACACCTTTTTCCTACCAGTGTATGTCTTGGTTTTAATATCAGATGAGCCTCGGTCATCTACAATATCAGTAAAATTAAATAACAGCTAGGCAAGCGTAAAAATCAGTTAAAAATACATGTACGAAACAGGGGTATAACGAACGATTACCAACAGCTGATCGACACATTAAAATCTATTCAAAAATCCACAGGTATAGAAAATCAATATCTCATTGAAACAAAGTAAATGTCTTATTCAAGCAAACCTCGAGTTTAAATTGCCGGTTTCAATAGACGTGCATATAAATAACTTACGAATAACACTCTTATAATATTATCCACAACTTAAGAGATCATTAAATTAAAAATGAATCACGACAAAGAAATAAGTGCCAACAAAAAAATAAGCATGGGACCGATAAGCTGTATATAAATTCCCATGTCAAAACAAAGATTTCTTGTAAACTGTTACCTATAGAAAATAACCAACAACCTAGCAGGCAACAAGAAACTAGGATAAAATCTGTAGCGTGGAGTGTACATAATCTAGGATTCCACAGTCCTTTCTACAGACAAACCAAATAAACACCGTAATGAAAACGGACGACACCGTCCATCAATTAAACTCAAAAGGGACGACACCATCCGCTGACAAATAAAATCAAAAAGGGACGATACCGTCCACAAACAAATTAATTCCAAAACGGACGACACCATCCTTAAAGTAAATAAGCTACAGTAAAATACGGACGACACCATCCGTTGAAAATGAAAAAGATATGCAGACGGCACCATCTGCAGAAAAGAAATACAATCATATTTACATTAAATATTAAGAGCGCGTCCGACTAGGTCATGTGGATCGCGTGAAGCACGAAGTGCAAGTAAAAGAGAGGAGAGAAACACGTCTGTCCTCGACGACTGAAGCTCGAAAAGTGAAATAATATAATGGATCTCGTGACTTCTCGCGTGATGTTGTTTAGGATATGCTTCAATCTCCAGGATCCCGTCCTCCACCATTACGGGTCGCAACACACGACAAACGTGTCGCCTCATTTAGTCTGTCATCTACGATAAGCAAGAGGGTGAGGTGGGTCTATTCGTAATACCCCGGAACCCACACGGAGAGGCATTCATTGACAACAATGTAATGAACCGAAGCCATCATATGCCGATATTTTAACTGGGGAATGTGGGATAAATAATCCTAAAGATTCCGAAAACGTGATTAATAAATCTAGATCTAGTGAAAGCGTCAGACCCATATTACTTAAAGACGAAAATGTGTTTGGGTCTGTAAAACCAGAGAAATCAAAGTGGCTCAATTGTGACAATATATAAAGCCATCGGAATGAAAGTTCACGTAGAGTTATAGTAAGCATCCATTGCGTCAGAGAAATTTGGAGAATGTATATGGATAACGAGGACGATAGACTGGCCTTAGTGACGCAAGACTTAGATTTGCGTGGCAAGCAGATTACTTTTGCACACACACAATCATCGAAATCCACAAAGATTAAGACCATACCTCGTCGGAATGAAAAGGAACAACAAATATATCTGTCATCTGATGAATGACAGATACACAGAGCCCTTACACTTGAAGGGTGTGATATTGAACTTTTATTCAGAGAAAGACTAAAAGCAGATGATAAGCTTACAAATTATGAAACAAGAGACAGACAGGTAATAAGTAAAACACTGAGAATGTCTTATCCTGGACAAAACAATAAAGGAAATGGAATAATAAATAGAAGTAAAGTTTAGCATTAATGTCTACAGACAGACAGGTAATAAGTAAAACACTGAGAATTTCTTATCCTGGACAGAACAATAAAGGGAATGGAATAGTAAATAGAAGGAAATTTTATCATGAATGTCTACAGACAGACAGGTAATAAGTAAAACACTGAGAATGTCTTATCCTAGACAGAACAATAAAGGGAATGGAATAATAAATAGAAGGAAAGTTTATCATGAATGTCTACAGACAGACAGGTAATAAGTAAAACACTGAGAATTTCTTATCCTAGACAGAACAATAAAGGAAATGGAATAATAAATAGAAGCAAAGTTTATCATGAATGTCTACAGACAGACAGGTAATAAGTAAAACACTGAGAATTTCTTATCCTGGACAGAACAATAAAGGGAATGGAATAGTAAATAGAAGGAAAGTTTATCATGAATGTCTACCTACAGACAGACAGGTAATAAGTAAAACACTGAGAATTTCTTATCCTAGACAGAACAATAAAGGGAATGGAATAATAAATAGAAGGAAAGTTTATCATGAATGTCTACAGACAGACAGGTAATAAGTAAAACACTGAGAATTTCTTATCCTGGACAGAACAATAAAGGGAATGGAATAATAAATAGAAGAAAAGTTTATCATGAATGTCTACAGACAGACAAATTCCTTTACCAATGCTCGAATGCCTGGGTATGTAAAACACGCAATCAGTCTGGGCATTACAAGATGGACTGCCCCGATTATATTAGCTTTGATACAGAAATCAGTGAAGAAAGATACATTGAGGTATCAGATCATTCTAAAGATGAGGAGGATGATAGATGTATAGAAATAAACAACATAATGGTGAATCAACCACTAAACAAACAAATGACTCGAGAGAAAGTTAAAATAGTAGAAAACAATAAACTCAGAAAGACGGGTCCTAAAAAAAAGGGAAAACTTTATGAAAGTTACAAGGAAATGATTTAGCAACATTAGTCGTACCCTGCTAACACCTCCTGACAAACTTCATGATCAACAAAGAAGGAATAACAGTAAAAGATCAAAAGAAAAAGTCCAGGCAAAAAGAAACAACATAGTTAAATTGTGTTATATTATGCAAGGTGGAAAAAATGTTTAAACAAAATTAAAAAGAATACTCTAAAAATCCGTAGCTCAATATAGATTTAAATTGTAGATAGGAAATACAAACGTTATGTCATGTGCTTCTTCAATATAGTTAGCTGCGGAACTGTCACTCTTATTGTTTTTATGTGAATAAATCGACTTCACCCGTTTGTTGAACTTGCTGAATTCCGACTCTAACTGAGGTAGGACCTTTCGGGTGATATGATCTCATTTCTGTAGTTCGTCGAATAAGTACATTGAAACCTTTCCATTAGATAAATATGTTTTCTACAAGCGCTATTGTTAAGTATATTTGAATGTTTATGTTTACGTCCTACAATCACAGGTACTCATGGCACGGAATTACCACCCCCCTTTTTTAACTTTTTGCTTACATATTTATTTTCAATAAAAAAAATGTATTTCTTTATTATTTCATCTCTTTTTCCTTATTTTAGCTTGTTCGTGTCAATATTCATGCATTCTTATGCTAACAGCAACTTACATGTTTCGATCCTATATATACTAATTATCCATGGTGGTGTAATGGTTAACGTACTCGCCTCGAGTGCGGTAGATCGTGGGTTCGAACCCCGATCGGGTCAAACCAAGACTTTTTTGCTTCTCCGCTAAGCATGCAGCATTAAGGAGAAAGAGCAAAGACAGGTTGGCTCGGAATGAGGATAATGTGTCCGAATGGGGCTACATGTCTATTCGCGGACTATTGTTTCAGTGAGCTAGAACTAAAAAATTCAAATAAGCGTGTTGGTCTAGTACAAAGCGGACCTCACCATCATTTCATTGAAACTTAACTTGTTCTCGTCATGATATAGCTGATAAATTGCTGAGTTGGCGTTAAACAGCAACCACTCACTCATTATTTATATCTTATTATGTATCCGAGCAGAAAGCTAAAAATGTAATCGTTTATAATTTATTTAGAAATTAATACAACATCCGACAAAAAAGTTAAAAGGTCGGGACCGTCGTGGTCGTGATCGTTGGATTTTCAACTACCTGTGCAATCAGTGCCTATCACCACTAAAGTTGTGAATTCGAACCTCTTTCATGTCAAGGTGTACTCGATACAACAGTATGTGATAAAGTTTGTCAGTGACTTGCAACAGGTCCGTTGTTTTCTCCGGGTAATCCGGTTTCCTCTACCAATAAAACAGACCGCCACGATATAACTGAAATATTGTTGGAAGTGGCGTTAAACACCATAAACCAAACCAAACCAAACCGACCAGTTAAAAAGTCATTGTTGTGGAATATAAACTAAAAAATAATTCATGGTTAAATGTAGGAAATATACATATTTGTATTGTATATAATTTAAGCATTTAATTTGTATGTATATATTATATTATATTTTGTCAATATATTTTTTGTAACATCTTTATCGGTATCGTTGCACAATCTTCTAGACTTCTATTATATATATATATATATATATTGAAATTTTGAGAAGGGCTTGGCCTCTCATTATATATGTAACAAAGGGGAAGCGTTTCAATAAAATAGTATTGTGTTGTTTAAAAGAAAACATTATTGGACAATATAATACCAATGTTAATAGTACATTGCTAAATAATTTGATTTAAATTACATAGGTAAATTGTGTTTACCACAACATTTACAGGTGGTTGACTACAGCCTTACAGATTTGTTTTCTTTATTAAAAACCTAGATATCAAGTTAAGTACACACGGTACATTTCTGAAATGAAATTCATCAAAATGCTGAAAATCAAACAATTTAGATTTATTAAAAGAAAGTTTAAACAGTGATGGTCAACAATTAAACCAAATACCAACAAAACAAACGAAATCAACAACCATCTCTCACCTTAACTCACTGACGCAAAAAATATTATATTACTCTGGAACCCAGGTCCTAGCTTGGGACATGGACAAACATGTGTCGGGGTTATATCGTTAATTGGATCCCAGCACTCCCCTAGTCTGTATTAAATGTGAGAGGGGTCAAGATTGAAATATCACATGCAGAATAATTTTTGCTTTCTAATCTCCAGCTTTATGGCTAAAAAGGAGTAACATATTTGTTTGTCTGCACCATGTGTCTTGTGTGCCCATTGTTGTCAGTTTCTCTGGATTGTCCATTCATGATTGCCCCTTCGGGTTTCTCTAACGTTTATTCATAAATTGATTGAATTTCTAAAACATATAGTGACCAAATTAATTATTCTAATTTAAAATTAAGCATTAAATAAGCCTGAAGAGTTCATATATGATTTTCTTAAAATAATAAGTGGCAATATCCGATAAATTATCTGAACTGGCAATTTAACGTATCAGGTGGACCTAACTACATGTGTACAAAACATAATAATTGAATCAAATCATTATACATCAATAAAAATATTCTCACCCGAAAAGCTTTCGTTCCTTTAGTTAAGCTTCATTGTCAGACGAGTTACACCCTGGTCAAGTCTCGTGTTCGTCACGAGTACCTATGGTATATATACGATTGGTAATATAACCTGACTTCCTTCTTACTTGATACTCAAGTTTCAAAAAAACACAAAAATATTTTATTTTGATCTTCTCAAATTCATCTTTAATAGCAAGTAAGTAAAACTACAAAGAAAGGGATGACTAAGTAAAAAGTAGAACAAACGTGAGAAGTTATTTTAAATTGAAGTCACAAGACAAGAAATTCATCCAACTGTCAGGTTTTCATATTAAGTTGACATATTTTACATAACTAACTTTTCTAAGTTGTTAAATGTAAATAATTGCATTGTTTTCTGTAACAGATCGATCATATAGAAGTTGTTATTGCAACATAACATTACTGAAATGTTAATTTGGTCGGTAGGTCACAAAAACAAATAAGTAATAATATAAAACTAAAGTGTTCAATATAGGTCTGGTCCAGCAGAATGTAATACAAGTACAGATAACTCTCGTTCTCCAAATGCCACGGGACCAATCAAAGTAGTGTTAGACAACTGTCTGGTCCAGCAGAATGTAATACAAGTACACATAACTCCTGTCCTCCACATGCCACGGGCCAATCAAAGTAGTGTTAGATAATTGTCTGGTCCAGCAGAATGTAATACAAGTACAGATAACTCTCGTTCTCCAAATGCCACGGGACCAATCAAAGTAGTGTTATATAACTGTCTGGTCCAGCAGAATGTAATACAAGTACACATAACTCCTGTCCTCCACATGCCATGAGCCAATCAAAGTAGTGTTGAATAACTGTCTGGTCCAGCAAAAT
Organism: Bathymodiolus septemdierum; assembly: GCA_963383655.1. Lineage (NCBI taxonomy): Eukaryota > Metazoa > Mollusca > Bivalvia > Mytilida > Modiolidae > Bathymodiolus > Bathymodiolus septemdierum. Next base: position 30,637,206 of record OY726531.1, read on the forward strand.
GTAATACAAGTACAGATAACTCTCGTTCTCCAAATGCCACGGGACCAATCAAAGTAGTGTTAGATAACTGTCTGGTCCAGCAGAATGTAATACAAGTACACATAACTCCTGTCCTCCACATGCCATGAGCCAATCAAAGTAGTGTTGAATAACTGTCTGGTCCAGCAAAATGTAATACAAGTACACATAACTCCCGTCCTCCACATGCCACGGGCCAATCAAAGTAGTGTTAGATAATTGTCTGGTCCAGCAGAATGTAATACAAGTACAGATAACTCTCGTTCTCCAAATGCCACGGGACCAGTCAAAGTAGTGCTAGATAACTGTCTGTTCCAGCAGAATGTAATACAAGTACAAATAACTCCCGTCCTCCAAATGTCACGGATCAATCAAAGTAGTTCTAAGTAGCTGTCTGGTCCAGCAGAATGTAATACAAGTACACATAACTCCCGTCCTCTAAATGCCACGGGACCAATCAAAGTAGTGTTAAATAACTGTCTGGTCCAGCAGAATGTAACACAAGTACACGTGATCCCAACATTAGATTTAGGAAGCGATCACGTCATATCTATTATATATAATTGCATTCGTTTCATATCTTTGAATTGTCTTAATAATTGTATGACTCTAAAATAAAAGTGTTCATACAGAAAAGAGATGGGAGATGTAGAATGAGACCGGGGACATTCCTTATTATCTTATCATCAAATGATTTAAAATAAGCAGTATTTAATTAGTCTAAATATTTGATATAATGAAAAACAAAGAAATACCACACTTTCGGAACAGTTCAAAATTCCACTCGGAAATTCCGAGAAACAGAGGCAAAATCCACACCCTAACACACACATATATGTACATCCCCACACCCTTAACACACATACATGTCCGTCCCCACACCCCTAACACACACATAAATGTCCGTCCCCACACCTCTAACACACACATATGTTCGTCTCCACACCCATGTCACACATACATGTCCGTCTCCACACCCTAACACACGCATACATGTCCGTCCCCACACCTCTAGCACACACGTACATGTCCGTCCCCACACCCCTAACACACACATACATGTCCGTCCACTTTTTCCCCTTTGTACAGATATTTCAACAAAAAGTGGTAAGGTTGGAATATATTTATGAGCCCAAAACCTCCGATTTTATGACGTAATTTATAAAATATTCAGAAATCAATCATAATTTCTAATTCAAGCTCAAGTATCACATAAGTGAGGGTTATGGTGTTTAACGCCACTTTCATCAATATTTCAGTTATATCGCGGCAGTCAGTTTTATTGGTGGAGGAAACCGAAGTAACCGGAGAAAACCACCGATCTGCCGCTAGTCACTGACAAACTTTATCGCATAATATTGCACCGAGTACACCTCGCCTTAGCGGGATTCGAACTCACATCGTTGTCGTGATTGGATATATTTTATAGGGGGGGGGGGGTTGACATGTGCTAGTTAACAATAAAATAAAAACAACATTAAATACCACACTGTCGGAACAGTTCCAAGACCCAACTGAAAAAATCCTACTAAGAGTCAAAATGGACACCTCTAACACACACATGCATGACCGTTTACATTGATGGCTTCAATAAACTGTGCTAATTACATTAATATACCCTCAGAGAAATAAAATCAAATACATAAAATACCAAACTGTCAGAGAAGTTTCCAGATCTACTCGAAATAAAGTAAAAACAGAGACAATATTAATAAAATTATTACACATGTACATGACGCGCATCTTTTTAATTGGCTCGGTACAAGCACTTCAATAAAAAAAAGTAGAAGAGTTAAGATAATTAAATATGTAGGATACCTGGACAATAATCAGCTCGCAGAATACAAATATACACTAAGATCAGATGTATTGGTTTATGGTGTTTAACGCCACTTTCAACTATATTCCAGTTAGATCATGACGGTCAGTTTTATTAGTGGAGGAAACCGGAGTACACATCGCCATGAACGGGATTAGAACTCACAACTTTAGTCGTGATACCCACTGATTGCACAGGTAGCTGTAAATCCAACTACTACAGTATGTGGCCAAAAGTATCAACCAAAACCATATTTTTTCAAAAAAAATATTGTGAAGTCATTCCTGGATAGATTTTAGCCAATTTTACACCAACACATTCAGAATTGTCTATATTTTGACTGTTTGTTTGCTCATTATGTTTATACGAGTGGTTTTTATTTGATAAAAATTAACAATCCTGTTTAAATTGACAGATGAAATGTTTACAGTAAATAGAAAATTCACAAGTTTTTAAAATATCAATATTTTTAACACATATTAGTGAAAATAATATATGTTGCATACTCCTGTATAGTGGCAAAGTGCATAATTTGTCCTCCACATGCCATGAGCCAATCAAAGTAGTGTTGAATAACTGTCTGGTCCAGCAAAATGTAATACAAGTACAAATAACTCTCGTCCTCCACATGCCACGGGCCAATCAAAGTAGTGCTAAATAACTGTCTGGTCGAGCAGAATGTAATACAAGTACAGATAACTCTCTTTCTCCAAATTCCACGGGACCAATCAAAGTAGTGTAAGATAACTGTCTGGTCCAGCAGAATGTAATACAAGTACACATAACTCCCGTTCTACAAATACCACGGGACCAATCAAAGTAGTGCTAGATAACTGTCTGTTCCATCAGAGTGTGAAACAAGTACACATAACTCCTGTTCTACAAATACCACGAACCAATCAAAGTAGTACTAGATAACTGTCTGGTCCAGCAGAGTGTGAAACAAGTACACATAACTCCCGTTCTCCAAATGCCACGGGACCAATCAAAGTACTGCTACATAACTGTTTTCCTCCACATGTCACGGGTCAATCAAAGTAGTGCTAAGTAGCTGTCTGGTCCAGCAGAATATAATACAAGTACACACATCAACCGTCCTCCAAATGCCACGGGACAATCAAAGTAGTGTTAAATAACTGTCTGGTCCAGTTAGAATGTAATACAAGTACAAATAACTCCCGTCCTCCAAATGTCACGGATCAATCAAAGTAGTGCTAAGTAGCTGTCTGGTCCAGCTAGAATGTAATACAAGTACACATAACTCCCGTCCTCTAAATGCCACGGGACCAATCAAAGTAGTGTTAAATAACTGTCTGGTCCAGCAGAATGTAATACAAGTACACATGATCCCAGCATTAGATTTAGGAAGCGATCACGTCATATCTATTATATATAATTGCATTCGTTTCATATCTTTGAATTGTCTTAATAATTGTATGATTCTAAAATAAAAGTGTTCATACAGAAAGGAGATGGCAGATGTAGAATGAAGCCGGGGACATTCCTTATTAGGCCAAAAAAAAATATATGTGTGTTTACTGTCACATGTCAAACAAATCTAGGGTCGGTCGGTCGGGATTAATTTTTTTTTTTTTTTTTTTTTTATTATCGACAAAACCGCAAATAGTCGTTCCCGGTTCCAGAATCCTATTCCGGTATTTAATTTTCGAAAATTCCGGTAAAATGACGAATTATGCAGTTTTTCTACCTTCTTTACTCTCAATTTCGACAAAAAGCTAGCAGTTGAATAAATCAAACATTGCTGCTGGTTAAACAACAAAAATGGTTATCCGAATTCTGTGTAAAAATGCATAGGGTCGCTAGCAAAAATTAGGGTAGGTCGGGTGACCGTAAACACATATTTTTTTTTGGCCTTATCTTGTTATCAACTGATTTAGAATAAGCAGTATTTAATTAGTCTAAATATTTGATATAATGAAAAACAAAGAAATACCACACTTTCGGAACAGTTCCAAATTCCACTCGGAAATTCCGAGAAACAGAGGCAAAATCCACATCCCCTAACACACACATACATGTCCGTCCCCACAGCCCTAACACTCACATACATGTACATCCCCACACCCCTAACACACATACATGTCTGTCCCCACACCCCTAACACACACATACATGTCCGTCCCCACACCTCTAACACACACACACACATGTACGTCTCCACACCCATAGCACACATACATGTCCGTCTCCACACACCTAACACACATACATGTCCGTCCCCACTCCTCTAACACACACGTACATGTCCGTCCCCACACCTCTAACACACACATACATGCCCGTCCCCACACCCCTAACACACACGTACATGTCCGTCCCCACACCCCTAGCACACACATACATGTCCGTCTCGACACCTCTAACACACATACATGTCCGTCCCCACACCCCTAACACACACGTACATGTCCGTCCCCACACCCTTAACACACACGTACATGTCCGTCCCCACACCGCTAGCACACACATACATGTCCGTCTCCACACCCCTAACACACACATACATGTCCGTCCCCACACCCCTAACACACACGTACATGTCCGTCCCCACACCCCTAACACACACGTACATGTCCGTCCCCACACCCCTAGCTCACACGTACGTGTCCGTCCCCCCACCCCTAACACACACATACATGTCCGTCCCCACACCCCTAGCACACACATACATGTCCGTCCCCACACCCCTAACACACACGTACATGTCCGTCCCCACATCCCTAACACACACGTACATGTCCGTCCCCACACCCCTAACTCACACGTACGTGTCCGTCCCCACACCCCTAACACACACATACATGTCCGTCTCCACACCCCTAACACACACATACATGTCCGTCCCCACACCCCTAACACACACGTACATGTCCGTCCCCACACCCCTAACTCACACGTACGTGTCCGTCCCCACACCCCTAACACACACATACATGTCCGTCCCCACACCCATAGCACACATACATGTCCGTCCACTTTTTCCTCTTTGTACAGATATTTCAATAAAATGTGGTAAGGTTGGAATATATTGATGAGCCCAAAACCTCCGATTTTATGTTGTAATTTATAAAATATTCAGAAATCGAACATAATTTCTAATTCAAGCTCAAGTATCACATAAGTGAGGGTTATGGTGTTTAACGCCACTTTCATCAATATTTCAGTTATATCGCGGCAGTCAGTTTTATTGGTGGAGGACACCGAAGTAACCGGAGAAAACCACCGACCTGCCGCTAGTCACTGACAAACTTTATCGCATAATGTTGCATCGAGTACACCTCGCCTTAGCGGGATTCGAACTCACATCGTTGTCATGATTGGATATATTTTATAGGGGGGGTTGACATGTGCTAGTAATTAACAATAAAATAAAAACAACATTAAATACCACACTTTCGGAACAGTTCCAAGACCCAACTGAAAAAGTCCTACTAAGAGTCAAAATGGACACCTCTAACACACACATGCATGACCGTTTACATTGATGGCTTCAATAAACTGTGCTAATTACATTAATATACCTTCAGAGAAATATAATTAAATACAAAAAATACCAAACTGTCAGAGAAGTTTCCAGATCTACTCGAAATAAAGTAAAAACAGAGACAATAGGCCAAAAAAATATGTGTGTTTACGGTCACCCGACCTACCCTAATTTTTGCTAGCGACCCTATGCATTTTTATACAGAATTCGGATAACCATTTTTGTTGTTTAACCAGCAGCAATGTTTGATTTATTCAACTGCTAGCTTTTTGTCGAAATTGAGAGTAAAGAAGATAGAAAAACTGCATAATTCGTCATTTTACCGGAATTTTCGAAAATTAAATACCGGAATAGGATTCTGGAACCGGGAACGACTATTTCCGGTTTTGTCGATAATAAAAAAAAAAAAAAAAAAAAAAAAATTAATCCCGACCGACCGACCCTAGATTTTTTTTGACATGTGACAGTAAACACACATATATTTTTGTTTTGCCATATTAATAAAATTATTACACATGTACGCATCTTTTTAATTGGCTCGGTACAACCACTTCAATAAAAAGTAGAGGAGTTAAGATAATTAAATATGTAGGATACCTGGACAATAATCAGCTCGCAGAATACAAAGATACACTAAGATCAGATGTATTGGTTTATGGTGTTTAACGCCACTTTCAACTATATTTCAGTTAGATCGTGGCAATCAGTTTTAGTGGAGGAAACCGGAGTACACATCGCCATGAACGGGATTAGAACTCGCAACTTTAGTTGTGATACCCACTGATTGTACAGGTAGCTGTAAATCCAACTACTACAGTATGTGGCCAAAAGTATTGCCACATGTAAACAAAAAATCCCTATATAATCTACCAAAAACCATATTTTTTCAAAAAAATATTGTGAAGTCATTTCTGGATAGATTTTAACAAATTTTAAACCAAAACATTCAGAATCGTCTATATTTTGACTGTTTGTTTGCTCATTATGTTTATTTGAGTGGTTTTTATTTGTTAAAAATTAACAATCCTGTTTAAATTGACAGATGACATGTTTACAGTAAATAGAAAATTCACAAGTTTTTAAAATATCAAAATTTTTAACAGAGTAATGAAAATAATATATGTTGCATACTCTTGTAAAGTCGCAAAGTGCATAATTTGTTTTCTTTATCACAATCAGAAATGTTCAAATGATGTATTGGGACAGTTTCGTTCAAAAACCCTCAATTACAAAGAGGCACCGTAAGATTTTTACATTAGCGATATTTTCAAATCATATTAAATAAAAATGTAATTGGGTGATTTTCAAAAAAAATGAAGACTTTGTGTGACATAGAGGGTGAAATTTCAAATTGGACAAATTGACATAATTTTGGTCGTAAAATAATGTCAATATGATATATTTTTCAGATTCAGTTGCTCAGTGCAATATATGAAGACAAACAAAAAATTCAACTTTTATTAGCAGCAAAGTGTTAAAATGATAACAAATACAGACTTACTTCCTCAGAGGTATCATTTTCTTTTGGGTATGAGAAAAGACCTAAATGTATTTCCATTTGATAATGATATGAAAAAGGCACATTTTGGTACCAAACTTTATATATCATGAGAAAACAGTTTCAGTATATCAAAAAAACTCTATTTTTACTGTATATTTTAAAAAATCTGGTAATTAAAGTTTTCATACAAGCATAAAAAATATGATCTAATGAGGCTTAATAGTTGTAAATCAATTATTTATATATGCCTAATAAATATATAACAAAAGTTAAGTTGATTATTGGTGGTATAAACTAGAGGTAACCAAATGAAAATACTGTCCATTTTTTGATGTTTTGTCACACTCCTGACACATTTTTCTAAAAGATAAATACACCAAATATCAAGCTAAATGCAATCATTGTTGGTCTCAATAACTTTTTTAAGCAGTAGTACATAATCTATTTTGACTGAAAAAAGGTTTCCCTTGAATATATTTCATTTTTGCATTGTTATGATGTTATTTCAATCATATTTTATCATATTCTAAGTAATACTATCATAATTATAAAAAATGACAACTCAATTTTCAACCATTTATACATTTTTTCTAGAGTATAGTGATTATTGAGAATTAAATAATTCCCAGAGACAATTACAAGCAGTTGTATGGAGGCTATATGTTTACAAAATAATCTATTTCTTAAATAAAATTGTCACACTCCTGACTCCCTCTCGAAAATAAACCTGTCGAGCTGAAAATAATATAACCAACTTATTCTTTCCAAACTAAAAGCTATATTTCTTCAAAAGCTTATATTTCTTACAGTTAACAGTAAATATTAAAAGAAGATTCAAAATTATGTGTGGTTTCAGCACTAAAAAAAACATCAAAAGTAAACACAATTTTGAAAGTAGTAATTTTCAAACATTCTGTTATTTTATTTAGATGTAGTATGATTTGGTAGATGGCCAGAACCATGAAATTTTAAAACCAGCCATTTCCGGATTATATATTCGTTTCCATCCCGTATATCGGCCTTGTTTTTACTTCACACGAAAACAGATGACGCCATTTTACTGACAACAAAAGTTGCCAGATGATCGAGAGTATATTAAAATACAAGAATGGCTTTAAAACAATCTTATGTACAAAGAAATATTTAACTAGCCATTCTTTGAAAATTCCAATCGTCATATGAATGAAGGGTTAACACTGTTAATCGCTATATCTGAAAATCGATAATAGCACGAAAACCGATAACACGATGCTATATGACTTACCAGTTTAAAAGAAATCCAAACACAATTCCTGTCTCCATGATCACTTGTACATGTACCACAATATTCCTGAAGTTCAACAATAAATAAAAACGAATCTGGCCACCATTCATCGTCATGTTAATATTTTTTTTATCACGTCATATTTTACGTTGCAACAAGTAAAAGTCAGCATTGAAATCGTATTTGGGTCACAACTGACACGCAAAGATGACAATGTCATCAATATTTTTTAATACGCATCTATAGTACACGTACAATAACTAGGAGGAGATCACAGGGACTTGCTACCGGCCTTTCGTTATCAATAATTTTAACGCTATCAATGTGCGGTACTAAAATATCACAAGGGATGACACCCGCGCGATACCACCTCACTTCAATTCTATAATTTTCATTTTATGGGCATTTTTGTTCATTGTAACGTACAATATTTTTATTTTTATTTTTTAATGAATCACTGTAATGACTGCACCGTGTGGGCCCTCTATTGGACAATAAAACATTCTTATTGTTATTCTTATACTTAATGGAGACCATTCACCCAAATTTACTCAACAGGTGTCGCTCGAGTACCAACGGTGGTTAGCGGAGCGTTTTATTATCGCTTAGACGTGTGTAACCTATGTAAACTATTATTTCAAACACAATTTCTATCTAATTATCAACAATAATTATTTTTTATTTGTATAACAATATTCCTCAAGTTAACAATAAATGCATCATAAGTTGTAACTATCTTCTGACATATCACTAAATTACTAAAGTGATCACGTCATTAGACATTACGTTGAAATAAGACAAGGACAACGTTGCAATCATATCTGCGTCACGGGCACCTGTTACTAACTGTGAATACGAATATAAAATAAAATTGAATACATTCTTATTAATTTTTTCTTATGTTCTACATGAGCAAAAATCAATATTTTCAATAATTTTGTAATTAGTAAATACGCATAGCATACGTACAATAACTGTTGAATGAGGAAACTATAGTACACGTGTACGTACGTTGTTAAACAAAGTTTGATATTTGTTCACATTCTTTGTACTTCCCTTTTTAAAAGATTTTCGTGTTGGTTTCTTAGTTTTGTTGTATCGTGATTTTCTACTTTCATGGTAAATAATCGTTTATTAATGGTTAGAATCAAATAATTTCGATCAATTTCACGTACATTGATTATTCTTGGCAAATTTTATGTACTGGTCTGTTCCGGATCACACCTTATTACATAGCAAATAGTTCATGGCACTGAGGGTCATATGGCAGTATATGGACCGGTCCGTCACCAAACAAACATTATATGGACCGAAGCTTGTGAGGTCCATATAATATTTTTTTGGTGCGAAGCTTCTGAGGTCCATATAATAATTTTTTTTGGTGACGGACCGGTCCATATACTGCCATATGACCCGAAGTGACATGAACTATTTGCTATGTAATAAGGTGTGATCCGGAACAGAACAGTACATATTTGCTATATTATGCTTTTTATCTAACATAATGCAGGTACCTGGCCGGTCCATATACGAAAATAGTGACCGACTGCGCTAACAGAGACAAATAGGGAAAATAAAAACGTAAAGTGTAATAATATATATATCACCATGGTAATAGCGAGCACAGAGAGCTCTACAGCAACATGGGCATGCGCATGCAACACACAATCTGCCTTATGATGAGATTGAAATCCTTTCGTCCGAAAGTTGATAAAAGTTGGCAGTCTCGGAGAGAATGCCAAAAATAAAAAAAAAGTCTCCAATAAATGATTTTAAAACTAAAATGATATCATGAACTTCTAAAAATCGTATTTAAGTAACAAAAGACAATAAAAGGTGCTTACATTGTTAAATTAATCAGAATGACATCTCGCTATCAAAGTCATGACGTCATGTTATTCCATAGACATAAGCCAAAGTCTCACTTTTTGACTTTTTTTCCCTCTCAGAATCATAAAAAATACAGGTAGGTCTGAAGTGAAAAACTTTAGCAATATCAGACTCGAAATAAAATACATAATTTTGGGCGTTGACAACTTGCCCCCGCCCGTAATGGCCGTTTATTTGAAATGATCAATGAATGTACATCAAATTTGTTGAAACACTTAGAGAAGACTTTTTCAAAGGCATCAAACTGCTTAAAAAACAAAATACAGAAAACGAACTGCATACAAAAAAGTATTAAAATAAAAAAAATATGATTTTAGATGTTGGTCAGTTTTAACTCCCTATGACCCTTTCTATCTCGGTACATTTTTTGGATGGTGACTAGACATGCATTGTAGGAGTGGACCAGAAAGTGGGGGAATAGTTTTGAGGGTGGACCAGAAAAAGTGGTCAGTTTTCAAAACTGATAAGCAAAAAAAAAATGAAGAGATATTAAAAAAAAATGTTATTTGAATGCATGCTTCTATACTAAAAATCCAGCTTTTTTAAATTTTGCCAAAAGGGGGAGGGGGGCATGTGTCTCTGATAAGAAAAGATAGTTGAACATTAACATTTTTCATTTTTATACAATTTTTGCTTTTATTATTTCTTTGGCTAAGTAACAAACACTTTCTAACCATGATGTGCTCGCAAGGAACAAGGAACGCATTAGTTTTTCCTTATTTCTGTTTAGTGTTAATTATTTCTATCAGTACCCATTTGTTTATTCATCTTACTACCCAAAAGAAGAAAAACAGAGATTATACAAAATATCTATAGATACATTGTGAAAAAATATAAAGAAAAGAAGATTTTTTACATAGTAAGAGAAGAGAATATTTGGCCACAGGTACTCGGGGGCAGAATATATCCACCTTTTTTCCAACACTACGAAAACAATATAGCATATCGTATCCGTAAGCTATTATTTACAGCTTAAGCATTGGTTAATTTGATATGCATGCATATCATCACAAAATGACCAAATATGACAGTGGTTCCGCGTACAAAGGTTTTGAAAGATTTTCCGTCTGTCTGATCCTACAAAATATTTGAATACTACCAACATCTGCCGAAAACGGTTTAGAATAGTAAGACAATGAATTTTATTTATTTAACTATTAATTATGCCGTTCCTACTATATGTATATCTGTTATTATTTATTAAGCTCAGTCTTTCTAAAATAAATGCTATAAAATTATTAACCAGCTTGTTGTTGAAACTTTAAAAGGTATACCGTAATAACATTACACAAGAAGGAATATATGTCTCTGTATAATCTTGTCACAGATAATTTTAAAGAGTATGATTTCGATACTGAATATTGCCTTAATATATATATCACGCCTCTACTGTGCTTTTTCCAATAAAAAAATATTGAATATTGATAAATATTTTGTATGTGAAAGCAGAGACATGTCTGATGAAAGCGGTACCTATATAATTCTTTTAAAATTAAAAACTATTTTGTTCACTTGGAGATAGCATAATATTGGCCCAAATACACATACTTTAAAATGTCGAAATGGAGATTATCAGTATTACAGTGACCGTACGCAATGCGGTCTCATGTATGGGCACAATGGGCAGTTGCCTGGTGGTCCCACCAGCAAACGAACCACATGCTAATCTATGTATGTTGTATACGGCATAATTTTTAATTTTTAAACACTGATTTTGTTGGAAGTATCAATACAAGAAATATATGTTTAATTGTATCGACCATTTATAGTTTTATTTCTGTGAGTGTTTGTATAGATTGGGGTTCAAGCTCACAACTTAAGTGGTGATAGACAACGATTGCACAGGTAGTTGTAAATTCAACTACATGTGTACCATACGACCACGATGGCTCAAGTTCAGTTAAGATGAAAGGTAATTGTTTTATTGATATTGATGGAATTTATGATTATCACTGTTTATAAACTTTTTTTTCATATCAATCGATGAAAATAATTGGTTTGCTGAAAGTATGTTTTTTGTTGGGGTTCATTGGATGACATTTGTATCTCATGTGAAGTTCCGTCAATTGCAAACACAACGTTAGGCATATCAGAACATTACCCTTTCTTTTGTCACCAGACTGGGATGGTTGGCCACTGAATTTTACGATTACACACTTTCTATAAGTCTACCCATGTTGAATTTAAAACTCTGTCAACAGTTGAAATACTGACACCAAAGCATAAATAGATAGATAAATAAATAAATATTGCACGGACCGTGTTATTTATCATGGTAAATCTCATGATCATCGATGAGCTAAAACAATAGACGAAGGTGGTCCGTTGCTGAGCATGAGCAGTATAAAACTGGGGCTCTTAAAAGAAAACGACAAGTAAAACAAAGTGGAAATATTTTAAAATAACATTATTTTCATTTGAAATATACATATGTATCAGGGGCGAATCCAGGATTTCAAGTTAAGGGGTGGGGGGCGCACTTAAAAAAATTGTGCCGAGCGGAGGGAGGCGCGAAAATTTTGGGGGTATTTCGTGTGATACATCACGATTTTACGCCAACAGATCATATTTTTTCCAATTTTAGGGGGGGGGGAGGGGGCGCCGGGTGCACCTCCCCCTGGATCCGCCCCTGTATATAATATGCATAATAGTGTAGAAAAGTAGATGAATGGATTGGAATCTGAGGAACCCTAGAATTCACATCACCTTTTCATAAATTATATAAAGTTTCTCCTTTTCCGCCCAAATTAAACTTTTAACTTCTATCAGTTCCATTCTCTTAAATCAGAGGGAACTATCCATCTGGTGCCTTGACAATGCGTTATGTCATGTGCATAAGTTATTGTTTGCATGATTGACAGACAATATTCATCATATTGTTTTCTAGCTTCTGAACTGTCGATCGAGAAAAAAATAAAATATTCTAGAGAGGCAGCATATAGCCAGTCAATGGGGTTTGCAATTAATATTTCGCATGCACAATAGCGACCCCACACCACAAGGGGTGGGAAATAGAAATATTCTTCTGTGGTTTAAATGCGTATTAATTGCATTACATGTAACTGTATGATTCTGTTTTATAAAGTCCTTTAACTAGAACAGGGAAAAAATGTACACTTGAGTGAACTAGTATTGTAATAAAAGATCGTGAACGTGGTGTAAAGGTTGGAAAGAATTTCAAGGTATATTTTAAATGAGATTGAAACAAGTCACCATTTGATATCAATTCGGTTGTATTTCATTTTGACGATTTTAATTACGGAAGACGATCACAACCATATTTTTTTTTAATAATTGCAACTCAGCTGTTTTTTTCATAACCTATAATAAAATGAAAAAAATATATATCACACTGTCGGAACAGTTCCAACATTCAATAGAAAAATAGTATAAATATGTAAATTCGATATCCCTAACACACATATAAATGACCCTTCCTGGCTTAGTTCAGGTACTTCAATAAAAAGTGACGGGGTTAAACTAGTATACAGTATAATTTTCTAAGGCATTTCTCTTATTTAATAAAAGCAATAGAAAGCGAAAATCGCACGATTTTTGCACGACAATCGGTCAATGGTCGGGCGACCGTCGCCGATAAGGTATAAATAAGCCTAAAAGGGGCTATTGTTTTACCATGGGACAGACAAGTTTTGGAAGAATGGAATCATTTATTTTTCTTTACATATGAAATCAGATATGTTCCGTTCAATATCCAGTTTTACATAACTATTATACTGCTTGATTTTCCTTAGTCAGAATATTGTTTTTCTCCCAAGTCTGGCAAAATTATTTATTTGTGCGAAAATTTAAATCAGAAATATTTAAAAAAAAAAAAAAAAAAATTTGAAAGACACCCCTCCTTGAAATATATCTATAGACAGCGTTTGAGGAAAATATGTATTTTGTATGCAGACTGAAATGTCACTGTGAAACCATTATTTGGCCAGTGATATTAATTTTTAACTGCTTTAAACACCGAAATGAAAAACATATATATATCTAATCACTTACACTCAATGAACAATTGAAAACAAATGTTGCTAGGGAGACTACGTAAGTTAACATTGTTTCGCTATGTTACGGGAAGATACGTTCGTTCGTCAGTTATCGAGAAATCTCTATTAAAGGAATCCAGTTAGCAAAGTTCGTATTATTAATTGGCAGAACATCATCAATATACCTGGGAGTGAGATTAAAGGCTTAAGCCTCTCTACTTTTTTTTGTCTTTGATAAGTTTTTGTATAAACTCAGACTCATAGGAGTATAGAAAGAGTTGAAGAGGAGAGGGGCATAGTTTGTTCCCATAGGAATGCCTAGCTATGATTTGTTGAAAAATGTGCCATTCGAACTCGACAAATATATGTTATCGATAAGGAACTCCAACATTTTGATGACTTCATTTTATGTGTAGCACTTTTTACCTTTCGTTTCGTGTTTGACAAAATAAGTTAATTCGTGACCCAATACTATAAACTTATAACGTTGCCACCATTTTTTAAAGTAAAATGTGTTGTGAATAATTTACTTTAAAGAGGAAATGAAAGTGTAAAAGGTAAAAAAGTCAAATATTTGGCTAGATGAAATTTTCGAGAATTAAAATTATCCTCTTCTTTCAGTATCCACTTTTGATTGATTGAGTGAGTGATTGTTGTTTAATTCCAATTCAGCAATTTTTCAGCTATATTATTGCGAGAACAAGTTAATTATCAATGAGATGATGATGAGGTCCGCTTTGTTATAGACCAACACGCTGAGTTGGATTTTTATAGTGCTAGCTCACTGAAACAACAGTCCGCGGGTAGAAATGTCACTCCATTCGGACACATTATTCTGATTCCGAGCCAACCAATCTTTGCTCTTTCTCCGTAAAGCTGATGGTTAGCGGAGAAGCAACAAAAACCAATTGCATAGTCCTTGGTTTGACCCGACCGGGGCTCGAACCCACGATCCACCGCACTCGAGGCGAGCACGCTAACCATTACACCACCGATGCGGTGCTTTTGATTGATATTACCACGTGAATATACTTTGTCACAGTATGATAGTTGTTCTCTTTTGACTGCATGCGCAACAATTTTAGTCATATTTTATATACATGTAGATAGTACTTTTGTTGAACAAGTAGAAGAATATACCTATTTAAATACTGATTCTTCTGAAATTTTTGTGTCCAATATAAAGTAGATAATTCACAATTTTCTTCATTTATCGGAATATTCAGTTATGACATGAATGACTTGTGATTTGCCAAAACGTCTTCTTTGTCAAAATTAGTATTTTTGTAAGGTTTACCAGAGTTCTTAGAAATTTCGCGAGTTGGTAGCAGAGATGAATGCAAATGTTTCTTGAGAGTTTCTGTCTTTCTAAACCTTTGCATTGTCGTGTGTTACTTGTTTTGGCAGATTTGATTAAATTGGTGATTAAGAAGTATTACGATCGCCATCATGGATTGGTGGATTACTACACCCAGTGTCGGTCTCGACTGTGATTCAGGATTTGTTTCCACTGCATATGTCTCACAGATGATTCTGGACCTGTTTGCGCTGTCTCCGTCGCTTTTATATTGCTTACGAAATGTATTGCCATTTAACCATTGTTAACAAGTTACATTTCTAGAGCCACTACCGTTTTAGATGGGGTCCGCAATGCTCACCTTTATTTGTCTATGGTTATTCACGTTGATTATAACCGCATCGGTGGTGTGTAATGGTTGGCGTGCTCGCCTCGAGTGCGGTAGATCGTGTGTTCGAGCCCCGATCGGGTCAAACCAAAGACTATAAAACTTGTATTTGTTGCTTCTCCGCTAAGCACGCAGCATTAAGGAGAAAGATCAAAGACTGGTTGGTTCGGAATCAGGATACTGTGTCCGAATGGGGCGATATTTCTATAGGCCGATTGTTGTTTCAGTATAAGCTAGTACTAAATAAACCTAACTAAGCATGTTGGTCTAATACAAAGCGGTTCTCATGATCATCTCATTGAAATTAACTTGTTCTCGTCATGATATAGCTGAAAAAGTGCTGAGTTGGCGTTAAGCAAAAATGACTCACCCATTCACGTGGATTATTGATTCTCCTCTCTCTCTCTCTCTCTCTCTCTCTCTCTCTCTCTCTCTCTCTCTCCGGCCACATGTTTAGTTTTTCTATATTTATTTACGACTGGTTTGTTATTATCATGTGTGGTGATCGTGTCTTTCCCCTATGTATAAACGACATCGTTTTTCATTAGAAACCCGTTTATCACCCTGAAGAAATATTCGATGACGATAGCAGTCAATACATACAAAATGTACCTGGAACAACGATGGATAGGGTGCGAGCAACAACATAATAGATCTGTAATAAATATTAAATCAGCTTAAGCTTGAAATGATTACAAATAAAATGAAAGGTGACTTAGCTCAACTACTTATATATATATATATATAAATGTGTATCAATGGTGTGGGTTCAAATCCCGTCGAGGGAAGAACAAATATTTGACAGCTCTAAAATCTAATTCTAACACTGTTTGGTTTAATTTTCAGACGTATATAATATTTAGTATTAACCTAGTATCCTTAGTAACTTTGAGAACACTTGCTTCTAGGCGTTTGTATAATATACTTTATTTCCTGTGACTGTATAATGAATTCTTCATTATTCTATACAATATATTAAAAATTGCTGAGTTAGATTGCTGTCAAATTATAATATTAAGTATATATGTACCATCTAAACACGCTTATACACATATCTTACGTGTATCCCTAAATTTGCCTTACGAGAAAAGGTAACACTACGATTATTGAATCTCATTAATTAGGGAGTGGATGTAGTCGAGTGGTTTAGGACGCTGGACGTAAGGATAAGCGAATGGTGCTGCAGTGTATCAATGGTGTGGGTTCAAATCCCGTCGAGGGAAGAACAAAAATTTCAGACGTGTATATATATATATATACGTCTGAAAATTAAACCAAACAGTGTTAGAATTAGATATTAGAGCTGTCAAATATATATATACGTCTGAAAATTAAACCAAACAGTGTTAGAATTAGATTTTAGAGCTGTCAAATTTTTGTTCTTCCCTCGACGGGATTTGAACCCACACCATTGATACACTGCAGCACCATTCGCTTAGTCTTACGTCCAGCGCCCTAGACCACTCGACCACATCCATATATATAAAGGTAACTTTTTTCTTGTCCTGTCATAGTAAATTTCATATAAATTCGACCTCTTTTAAGAGGCCACCTGTCTTATAAGGCCACTTTTCCTTCATCCCAAATGTGAGCTCTTAATACAGGCTTGACTGTATACATGTAGTTGAGTTAAGTCACCTTATATATATCTTCGAAATAGTTGGTCAAAATAGGAAAACTGGTTTGGCTGAATGTTGGTAATTGAGATATCGTCATCAAGCTATATGGTGACCCTAGAGGTGGGGAATAAAATATACTCTATCTCGTTGTGTGTACTAAATTGATATCTACGTTTTTATTACAATGACTGGGTCGATACCTCTGGTGGTGGACTATTATTCCCTGAGTCTATCATCCACCCAGTAGTCTACGGTATTGACATGGTGTATTAGATATATTGATTACTAAAATACGTTATGCGCTCCAAAGTTAATATTATTTCGACGCTTGTTATTTGCTTAAAATTTGTTTTTATTGAAATGTTAGATAAACTTATTACTTACATAGTGTGTTGGTACAAGATTTTGTATCAGGTCTTGCCTGTTGTGTGAACAAACCGCATCACAACTCGTCGCTTTCGCGACTCGTAGTGATACTGGTTCACACAATAGGCTCGATCTAATACAAAGTCTTGTACCACGACACTATGTATGTACTGGGTATATATCGTGGCGGTTAGTTTTATTGGTGGAGGAAACCGGAGGACCCGGAGAAAACCATCGACCTGTTGCACGTCACTGACAAACTTTATCACAAAATGTTGTATCGAGTACACCTAGCCATGAGCGGGATTCAAACTCACTGACAAACTTTATCACATGACCGCAACGATATAGCTGAAATATTGTTGAATGTGGCGTTAAACACCACAACCTTAACCCTCGCATATAACCGGGCGAATTTTTTCTTCTTTAATCTATCTTATAGCTATCCATTTTCTGGTGACAATAGTCTTGTTTAACCATTTTAAATTGTCCGAACAAGTTGATAAATTACCTGTACAAATTGTCATACCTATTGTCAAGGTTAATAAGTCTGAACAGAACACCATACATTTCAATTGTTTTACAAAATTAATTCATTCAAATCTATAATGGCAAAGAAATGATCCGTGTAAAAGAATGCAATTTTAAAACAATTGTTTTTAAATTAATTTAAAATTGTTAACTTTCAAATACACCATAACAAGGTATGATCGAATTTTATTTATACTAAAACTATTATTTTTTATTATTTACTTTTTCCTGTTATGATTATTTATTTAAAAAAAAAGGTAAAAGATAAAATATATTTAGGTTAAATAATCCACAATCCACTTACATGTAACATATAAGTGACTAAAAATTTCCAACTCATCTAACAATAAAACTTGAATTTTAATTATTAAATGAAATTTTCATTCCACTTATTTCCAAGAGGATCTTTTACCAAAAATAGCTTAAGTGGGTATTTAAGGTCAATAATCAACGAGCGAGAATCGCGAATGTGGGAATACTTAAAATAATACCTGAATTTGCATAGCACCCTAACTAAAAAAATACCCTAATTAGTATATAAAGGTAAAAACAAAGATGTTACAATTTAAGCATCTTCTAATTAAATTCTTCACTTTATTTTTTATATTGAATGAAGTTACTATGACAACACATGATGGGGAAGAAAAAGACTGGCAATCTGGTCGTTCTCTTGCTGAATGTAATCCATATATGTTGACAAATCAACTCGGATGTGACGTAACCTTTCTCGTAGGAAACGATTCTAAGCCAATCAAAGCCCACAAGTATGTGCTGGCTAGCAGAAGTTCCGTGTTCTATGCTATGTTTTATGGGTCGGTGTCAGAAACAAGCGATGAAATTAAAATTCCTGACATTGAACCGGAAGTATTCTCTACAGTGTTGAAGTAAGTTTGATATTAAGGCTCCGAAAACAGGATGATAAGCATTCAATTCAAAATCCATTTTTCTTTCTTATACTATGTACAATATCCAGCTTCTATAACATAGTATCAAATATTTCACGTAGATTTCTTTGCAAAATAAAAATGCGATATTTGCCGATATTTTTGCATGTCTTCCTTTATAAATATACATAAAAAATAGAGCATTTCCGAATGAATTAAAAAATATTGCATCTTGACCGATATTGCACTCCATTCTTTCTCCTTAAAATTTGGTACTCCGAGTAAAACGACATTTGCACGCAAGCAGACGATAGATAAACAAGATGGTTGAATTATATTGAATACATGTTGCAAAGAAATATGGTGAAATGTAATTGTCACAGACTGAAATATTTGGTACTATATTATAAAAGGATTATTGCACTAATATTGAGGAATATTGTCCCTTTCAGTATATCATATTGCACTCGCAAGCTCGTGCAATATGATATACTGCTCGGGACAATATTCCTCAATATAAGTACAATAACATTATATCGTCTGCTTGTGAATTGGAAATAATACATTTTAAAGATTGCGTACGGTAAGGTCGTGCAATATTCTTCAATATACAGTACAATAACATAATAGTACAGATATTATTTTGTAAGGTAATTGGTTTCTAACGTCACTATCAACAACATTTCAGTTATATTTGTGGAAGAATTAGAGTACACACGAGATAACACACGTGACTGACACATATTATCACGTAAACTTGTATCGAGTAGACCTCCACACGAGCGATAATCGATATCGCAACTTTAACAATGATAGGCATTGATTCCATAGGAAGGTATTAATCGAACTACAATCGCAACTATAGCGGTCCCCACCTTTTATGAATAAGTTTTGAAAAAACCAACAAGAAGCGTTTGAAGATATCAGAGCGGTAATCAGAAGCCGTAAATCTAAGATATCAGAGCGGTAATCAGAAGCCGTAAATCTAAGATATCAGAGCGGTAATCAGAAGCCGTATATCTAAGATATCAGAGCGGTAATCAGAAGCCGTAAATCTAAGATATCAGAGCGGTAATCAGAAGCCGTCAATCTAAGATATCAGAGCGGTAATCAGAAGCCGTAAATCTAAGATATCAGAGCGGTAATCAGAAGCCGTATATCTAAGATATCAGAGCGGTAATCAGAAGCCGTATATCTAAGATATCAGAGCGGTAATCAGAAGCCGTAAATCTAAGATATCAGAGCGGTAATCAGAAGCCGTAAATCTAAGATATCAGAGCGATAATCAGAAGCCGTAAATCTAAGATATCAGAGCGGTAATCAGGAGCCGTAAATCGAAGAACAGACAAAACAATGACCAGAAAAAGGCACAAATGGACATCTAAATATCTACAATACACTACACAGAAAAATAAAGACTGGGTAACAGGAACCTCACAAAAACCGAGAGTGAACTCGGGTGTGCTGGAAAGGTTCGCAGTTTTTGTACCAATAGTGAGAACGTCTGTTTCCATACAATGTACTACCCGTGAAATGTGAATCTCGAGTAAGGTACATCTATGAACGAACGAGGTTACGGGTAAGGTACATATATGAACGAACGAGGTTACGAGTAGGGTACATCTATGAACGAATGAGGTTCCAATTAAGGTCATTTTAAAGTTAGATTTTGCAAAGCTTTCAAGAAAATTATTGTTTTAATATACAAATCCAATAAATGCACGTTTTTTTAAGCACTTTCAATATCATAAGTGAGAAATTTGTGGTTAATAATTTTCTGTGCAAATATTTTATAAAACAGTTGAATCCGCCGTATCTGTAAACACTGTTTTCCGGAAATTCACAAAGTGAACTTACGGACATTGACGGAAAGGCATGTAATAACATTCTGGAAGCAGTTAATAAACTTGCTTTATCAGCCCGCTTGGACCATTCTTGTGAAACTGGGTGAAATAAACATGACTCCTCTTATTATTCTAAACAAAACTCAAGGTTTTATTACAGTGTAAAATTTTAGCTTTATCATCTACAAGTATATGATGAATATATATATATACATCTGAAAATTAAACAAAACAGTGTTAGAATTAGATCTTTGAGCTGACAAATTTTTGTTCTTCCTTCGACGGTATATATATATATATATATATATATATATATATATATATAATGTAGGGTAGTTGGATTTGTAACTACCTGTGCAATCAGAGTATATCACCACTTAAGTTGTGTAAACGAACCCCGTTCATGGAGAATGGCGATGTCTAATCCCGGCGATACAACACTATGTGATAAAAGTTTGTCAGTGACTTGTGTCAGGTCGGTGGTTTTCTCCGGGTACTCCGCTTTCCTCCCTCAATAAAACTGACCGCCATTATATTAAGCATCGCAAAACCTACCCTATATATTGGAGTGAAGAGTCCCAATAAGTCTAAATTTGAGTTTCGTATTTGAAGGTTTTCTATGTACATGTAGTATCATTCAGAGTAACAAATAAATTAGAAGAAACGAAATATTACTTCCAGCATTTATTTATTTTCAAAACATTATATGTATTATGGCTTTCCAATTTTTTTACCTTGAGTGTCTACATGAAGAAGAATATTCCGGAAACGCGTCGCGAGCACATAATTAAATAACAATATTGTTTTTCACATTATGATATTATTTGTACTTTATAAAATTGTGCATAACAGTCGACATAGTAATGTTGTGAATATACATCTGTAAGAAATAGGTTTTCTTATATAGAACAGTCATTTTCACTTGCCCTCTGTCTAGTGATGAATCATTTCCGGCAACTGATAGGAACTAACACGTCATAGGGGCATTAATACACGCATGCGTACATGTTTTCAGTGTTGTACTTATCTGAAAGGAAATAATTCGATCACATTGTCTGCACATTTGCAGAATGCAAGATTTGTATCATTTCCAATTTTATTTTTACCATAAATTCCCTTCCTCTACGCTTTTTTATTTATATTTTCGTCTATGTAGGATATTATGTTTTATCCTATTCACTAAATAAACGTCAGAGAAATTCGAATGGACAGCCAAGAATGGACAATGCAGACACACAGGCAACATTAGAGCAAATACAAATAAAAAAAAAAATATAACACAGAAGATTAAAAATGTGAGCAACACGGATCCCACCAGGTGCTCAGTCGTATAAATAGTTCCTGTTTCTTATTAGATACTCCCGTGTTATTTCTAGTTGGGCGTACGATTATCACACATGAAAAGGTGTACTCTATTCTGCTTTAATGTGTATTGCCCTGATTTGAGGTAAGGATCATTTTCGTTGATAAGCAGTGCATGCTCCATTAGTGAACTCGTCGTTTTACTCTTGAAACAAACCTGATGGTAGGCCATGAATGAACGGACGGGAATGTGATATTGTTAATGATTGGAGCAAAAATAAACTTAAGATTTTGATGAACAATCATAGCCCTTCTGACAATTTTACCGCCGACGAAACAGGTGCGAACTAAAGTGAATACATTGTATTATTCTAACATCCATCTACGATATTTCTAGTTTTATTTGTGTTTGAAATTTACTCTTCCTAGAAAATGTAATCTATTAAAGTGAATGTCAATCTCTTCCAGGCATAGGTGAACTTAGCTGTCGTTGGATGTGCTGTTTATGCTTCTTGGTTTATAGTTTAGTTGCTCAAGCTGCAACTAATTGCAACAAAATGTGTTTTGAGTGTATTTTATAATATTGACTTGTATTAACAACATACTAAGATATACATAAATATAATTTGCTGAAAGCGGTATTTTGGGGGTGCAATATGCGTTTTGTACGTGAAAATCACGTACAATTGGAAATGAAGAAGAACTCGGTTATTGGTGGACAAGTTTTTATAATCTAAACTTTAATGGGGAAGAGCATTTAAGAAATTATTCATGGAAGCCATTGTTTGCAGGATATTATAATACGGTAGCATTATTTTGGTAAACATATTCATTTACAGGCGCATTTACCTCTTCTATATAAATATAATGAATTTGATAATTACTTAAATTAATGTTCATTCTTTGAAATCCAGTTTTCTTATAGATGTTATATAAACATAAACACCTATAAGTATATAACTGGTACCCCGATTAAGGGTTTAACCTTAAGAATGGTTAGGGGGGTGTACGGCTAGGGGGTAGGGTTAGGGGATGTAGGTCTAGGAGTAGGGTTAGGGGGTGTAGGGGTAGGGTTAGGGGGAAAGGTGTAGGGTTAGTTGGAAAGGGTAGGGTTAGTGAGAAAGGTGTAGGGTTAGTGGGAAGGGGTTAGGGATAGGGCAGAAGGGTTAGATGGAAGGGGAAAGGGTTAGGTTAGGGGTTAGGGTTATGGGTGAAGAGATATGGTTAAAAGGGGAAGTGGTGGGGTTAAAAATGGGGAAAGGGTAGGATTAAAAAGCAGAAGGGGAAGATTTGGGTTAAAAGAGGGGTAGGTCTAGATCTAAAGAGGTTGTTAAAGGGGATGAGGTCTAAGGGAGGGAAAGGCTGGAGGTTTTAAGGGGAACAGATGGGGAGGGATGACGGTCTTTACTAATGAGTGAGTGAGTGAGTGATTGTTGTTTAACGCCAAGTTGTTTTCAGCTATATCATGGCAAGCACAAGTTAATTTTCAATGAGATGATGATGGGATCCGCTTTGTTCTAGACCACCATGCTGAGTTGGAATTGTATAGTGTTAGCTCACTAAAACAACCGTCCGCGGATAGACATGTCGCTCCACTCGGACACATTATTCTGATTCTGGGCCAACCAGTCTTTGCTCTTACTCATTAATGCTGCGTGCTTAGCGAAGAAGCAACAAATATCAATTTTATAGTCTTTGGTTTTACCCGACCGGGCTCGAACCCACGATCTACCGCACTCGAGGCGAGCACGCTTACCATTACATCATCGATGCGGGCTCTTTACTATTGACGTTGGTAAAGATATATACAGTTCGCGGATTTTAAAGTTGATGCCTGTTCTAGACCAATCAAGGCATTATCACAATCGAAACAATTTATTTTTGTGATTAATCAGTGGAGGATTTAAAGTTTATGCCAAGGGTCCGGGTGGCTCAATGAGTTAGGTAGTTGGATTACCTAACAACTCATACAAGCTTATCACTCGACTCGCAGCAGGAAGTGATCAAGTTTACCAGTTGCTTGCCCATGATCGGTGGTTCTCTCCGGGTACTCTGGCTTCTTCCACCACTAAAACTGGTCGCCATGATCTAACTGAAGCATTGCTGAAAGTGGCAATAAATACCAAAAATCAAATCATCAATCAATCATTAAAGTTTATGCCGGTTTTAGATCAATCAAGACATTATCACAATTGAAACAATCTATTTACATGATTAATCAGTGGTGTAGCTTCAATTGAGACAACAAAGACAATTTCTGCAGTAAAAAAAAAGTCGACAAAAATAAGGCGTTTCACTTTTCTTATTAAACAAATTCAGTCATGCTCAGAGGTAATGTAAAATCAAATTTGTCCTATAATTTAATTAAAATATACCATAACTGCTCGTTTAAAACGAAAAAAAAAAAAAAGTGTTGCATACTTAAAATGTCGGTTCGGTGGGTTCACAGACCCACCTGTCTCGGTAATATTTGACCCCATGCTACGCCTGTGGTCGACACATGTAAGTTGCTGTTAACTGGTAATGTTTTTGTGGTTGGGAACATAGGCCTATGGAATACGAGAAGCTGTCGGCTCTGATGGTATTGGTATTTTCTGCACAAAAATGGCTTGTTTCATATAAGATATGTGTTGCTACTGTGGATAAAAAAAAGAAGAATTATGCCCTCATCTGATGTATGCATTCAGATTTGTCAACCTATAACACATTGTGGTACCCCAGGCAAACCACCAGGAAAACAAACGCTCTCGGGTTAACAAATCTGAATGTGTGCCTCAAAATGAGGGCAATAATTGTATGATATGAAAGAATTGGTCGTTGGCGCTTCGTTGTAAAGTAAAATTAAAAAGAAAATCTAAAAATATTGTTATTAGAAAAAATAATGTTGCAGGGATATTTAAAAAAAACCTGTTATGCGAAATAAATTACCAGTATTGCTTTTTAAGTTATTTTCCATAGCACCTTTTTATTTTTAATCTAAAATGTGTGGTGTTTAGCACATTCTAGTCGTTCAACGACCGAGGGCAATAGAACACTTTGGTCTTTCCCAATATCGAGGGGGAAATTGTTTTATCTATTGCCTACAATCCCATTGAATAACTGTTTGATTACCTAATTATAATTTTTTAGACAGATTAAGAAAAAATACTGTTTTTAATATTTAAATATTGTTTCACAATTTTATCAAATAACACAAATGACCTTTTTCATAATAAAGATGCAGATTCTTAATTTTTTTAATCTGCGCTTGATTTAGACTTCGCGAGGGACATTATATGTCCCTGGTTGATAGACTGGGCAAAGGACATATATGTCCCTTGGGAAAGGAATTTACGTTTAAATATGTTACGGAAATACGTTATAATTAGATTGCACAATTTGAAGTTAGATACAGGTAATGCACATATAGAACCTCCTCAAAATTAAAAAGACACGGCAAGTAACGTCACATTGCTGTTAAAATGACGTCACTCTGAATGAGCCATAACGATTATCACGAAACGTCAGTCAAATCGTTTTAGATTACGACGCTTTCATACGCTGTATTCCTGTGTGGACTAGACAGGATTTCGGATTGGTAATGGATATTCATGAGATTGTGTAAATTTTGATCAATCACAGTAAAGGTCAAAGGTAGCCAGGCAATAGAACACCAGGCAATAGCACACCAGACAATAAAACACTAGAAAGCCACAACCCCAAAATAGTTGAAAATACAAAATACGTTATAAAACATGTAAAACTTTACAATCAGGTAACATATATATATATATATATATAGAACGACTAGAATGCATATATAGAACGAATATAATGTGCTAAGCACCACAAATTTTAAAGTACATATATTTAATATATGTTCCATTTTCCAAACGTTTCAGTTGGAATTACAGTTTTTTTCAGTGGAATTTATTTTGGAATGATTACATGATAACAAATTTTACATTACATAGTTACGTGACGTTATAATATTATGACGGGATTTTCCCGGGAAAAGTTTCTTTCAGTGCCGATCTAATTTTTTATTAAGTCCTTGCGGTTCATATGTTTTTAGTTTTTTAATCCAGAATGATTCTTTTACTTCCCTCAGATTTACATCCCCGTTGACTCGTTCAATGCCTATGACTTTATAATTTTCCACATTATGATTATTGTTACAAAAATGATTTGCCACAGGATCTTCTGTTTTCTTAATCAGAATTTTCGAAAATGTTTACAGCATTCGTTGGAAAAATGTGTCCCCTGTCTGACCAACGTAAATATATTTATCACATTTTGTACAAAAGATACAAAATATTATATTACACTAGTTGTTTTACAGTTGATGTCACCATGGATGTTGTAGATTTTTCCCTCGTTGTCCTGAAATTTTGACGATTCTATTAAATGTTTGCAGAGTGTGTAATTTTCCCCACATCTTTTACAACCGTTTTCTCTGTTATACAATTGCATACTGTGTTTGCGATGTTCTAGTATATCTTTGATGTTTTTATTTCGATTATATGAAACAATCGGAAGTTCTTTAAAGACGTTTTTCATTCTTTCTGATTTGTGTAAATTTTCGTATTTTTCCTTTGAATATCGGAGAGGGCTTTGGAGTATGTTAAAACTAGCGGTACTCGGTTGTTTTGTTTTTTAGTATTAAACTGCAGAAGATTTTCTCTTTTTAGCATGTCAACTTTTTTTAATTGATTTTCAATAGTACCTTTTGAATATCCTCGTTGTATTAACTGGTCCTTTATATCCTCACGCCCATTGTTATAGTCTGTTTTTTCTGAGCATATTCGTTTTACTCTGATTCCGAAACCATATCGAATTGCATTTGTTACTGTCTTTGGGTGGCTTGAACTAGCATGCAAATACATATGTTTATCGGTATCTTTGCAATAAAGGTCGGTCTTGAAATAACCTTCGCTAATGGAAACGTTTACGTCTAAAAATTCAATTTCTTTTTCCGAATATCTTAATTCTGTTTGAATTGGGTGAAGTGAATTTGCTAATTTATTAAATTGTTGTAGTTTTTCTAATCCATGATGCCAAAGTCCCCAAATAACATCAACATATCTCCAATAATGGGATGGTAAATATTTACTTTTTGAATATAACTCCTGTTCCCAGCTCCTAAATAAGTGCAGGCATAATTTATTCCTAGATGGGAGCCAATAGCTGTGCCATCATTTTGCAAAAAAAATGTTTGTTGTCAAATCTAAAATTATTGTTTTCAAGTAGAGCTCGGGTGGTGCAATGAGTTAGTTAGTAGAGCTCGGGTGGTTCAATGGGTTAGGTAGTTGTACATTATGGGTGGCGCAATGAGTTACGTAGTTGTAGGGCTCGGGTGACTCAATGTGTTAGGTAGTTGTAGGGCTCGGTTGGCTCAATGAGCTATGTAGTTGTAGGGCTCGGATGGCTCAATGCGTTAGGTAGTTGTAGGGCTCGATTGGCTCAATGATTTAGGGAGTTGTAGAGTTCCGTTGGCGCAATGAGTTAGTTAGTAGAGCTCGGGTGGCTCAATGGGTTAGGTAGTTGTAGAGTATGGGTGGCGCAATGAGTTACGTAGTTGTAGGGCTCGGGTGGCTCAATGAGATAGGTAGTTGTAGGGCTCGGGTGGCTCAATGAGCTAGGTAGTTGTAGGGCTCGGATGGCTCAATGAGTTAGATAGTTGTAGGGCTCGGATGGCTGTGCGTTAGGTAGTTGTAGGGCTCCGGTGGCTCAATGAGCTAGGTAGTAGAGCTCGGGTGGCGCAGTGAGCTACGTAGTTGTAGGGCTCGGGTGACTCAATGAGCTAGGTAGTTGTAGGGCTCCGGTGGCTCAATGAGCTAGGTAGTAGAGCTCGGGTGGCGCAATGAGTTACGTAGTTGTAGGGCTCGGGTGACTGAATGAGCTAGGTAGTTGTAGGGCTCGGGTGGCTCAATGAGTTAGGTAGTTGTAGGGCTTGTGTGGCTCAATGAGTTAGGTAGTTGTAGGGCTCGCATGGCGCAATGAGTTAGGTAGTTGTAAGGCTCGGGTGGCTCAATGAGATAGGTAGTTGTAGGGTTCGGATGGCTCAATGCGTTAGGTAGTTGGAATACATAACAACTCATACATGCCCATCACCAATACGGCGTGGGTTCGCGCCCAGCTTTGTAAATTACAGAAAAGGGTGCACTCGACTCGTAGCCGCAAGTGATACAGTTTGCCAGTTGCTTGCCTATGGTCGGTGGTTCTCTCCGGATACTCCGGCTTCCTCCACCACTAAAGCTGATCACCATGATATAGCTGAAATATTGCTGAAAGTGGCGTTAAGCACAATAAATCAATTCAAATCATTAAATCAATAAGAACATGTATAATATATTTATGAACGTAGCATACAAAGTTACATGGTTATCATTTTAATCGAACATTAAAGCAATATAGAACACTTAACAAAATAAGTTATCAGTTTCTTTGGTTAGTTCAGCTTAAGCATATTTTATTTCTGGTAAAAGACAATTCTTAAATAGTGAAAAATTTATCAGAATCCATATATCGAAGAAGAACTAGGCTTAAAAACGTGATATACATATTTTTGGACTTTCGGTTACTGAACCACTGCTGGGTTTTTTAAAGTCTACTTCGACTTTCAAACTTCCATCTTACCACTGGGCTAAGGTAACCACATTACTATATTCTATAATTAGTATATAATATAGCTCTTGATAGTAAGCTTTGCTAAAAAAAAATATCAACAATTTGCTTAAAAAAAGCAATTGATTAACATATACAAGACACGATACAAGTATTTTAGATCTGGCATAATTTATGTTCAAAACTGACGAGTATTCTCGCAATACAAAAACAACCAACGAACCGACCATAACTTAACAAATCAGACAGACCACAGGTGAACATTTGGGACACTTGAAAGACCTTGAAATATCTAAATATAAACGAGAATCGTAAGCACGAATGCCGATAACATTTTGTTGTTTAATTTTTGTTAATTGTGGCTTATTTAGCTCCTTGAACAATAAAAAGATAAAAATATAAAATGAAAACACTGTTGCAGATGGAAATGTATTATGTAAGAGAATACACTCAAACTTGTAGATTCTTAAACATAATCAACGGGTCTCGTTGATTATTTTTATGAATCTACAGTTGAAGAGTATTCTCCATTACTGAATAGTATTTTTCTCTAGTTCTGACCAGTTTAATCTTGATATTTGACAAAATAATCTTTGTAACGTTATTATATTGTCAATGCGGAACAAGTTGAACCGAAAGAAATATATAGGCCGTCGTCAGCAATTATAGGGTATTTTGTACATTTATTTATTTTATTCTATTTTATTCTTTAAAGTTAAATTACCGTTGTAATATTTTTTCTGTTAATATTCGCAATAAGAATAATTTATTTGATTCTTATTATATTATGGAACTATTACAGATTTATATTTGTATTATTGTACTTAATATTTAATAATTTGTGTATTTCAGATCTGTCATTGCCTTTATTCTGATGTTAAATAATAAAGTATATGAAAATGTTCCGCATTCATTTTTATTGGGGACCTGATTATCACCCCACTTGGTCATACAGTGAACATGTGTATGGTAAAAATATGTTAATAAAAAAGTAAAACAGAATACATGTCGGTGGGCTTAATTAATTATGTGTATTACATATTATAAAAAAACACTTTGTAGTGTTTATGGCTTGGTTTGTTTGTTTTTACCTGAACGGTGAAAATATAAAGACATAGCTAGACAATAAATGAACAGTTCTGAAACTATTAAGCAAAACAGTTCTAGATTTATCACCTGAAATCGTTTCTGTCATCACTATAATATGTCATAAGGATCAACTCAGGTGATTTTGAACTTGCATATAAGCAAAATTGTTAAGCGTTAGACAAAAGGGGAAAATGGAGACAGATACAAAAAACTGATACTGCGCACATGAAAGTTAGCAAACAAGTTTTGTCAAGATGTAAGCAAACAAGAATCAACATTTGGCCAGCATCATGGCTGGGTGCAGACACAAAACATCAGGCAGGTTAACAGTATAACAGCACAATTCACAACTAGTACACATAGTAAAACGTTTACTATTATCTATTCCATATATATAGCAATGATTCATTGCAATGACAAACGTAAATATCAAAATTAGTGCGCATTACACGTTTATGGAATAAACATCATCAGGTACGCTCATAACCAACAGACTAGAAAATCAAATAATTGGAAACAAGTGGCAAAAGAAAAGCAAATTCCAATTTCATGCAATTCCGATATTAGGACCCAATAATCAAATGATTGTGGTATTAAGGGAGTTAATGTAGTGGAATATATATACCACTGATTAGTCATAAAAGTGGTCAAAATAACTAATGTGCTTCAATGTAATATACATACCACTGATTAGTCCTAAAAGTGGTCAAAATAACTAATGTGCTTCAATGTAATATACAGAAACGTGTACACAAATAAAACTAACTACAACTGAACTAATATATCAATTGACATTGATCCACTACTAAAATAGTTGATATATATATCTAAATTTTCATATTGTCATAAATTTTTCCTTCTTCTTTTCAGGATATACAACAGAAACAACATCTTCAAAATAAAAAAAAACAAATAACGTAATTTTTCTAATTTTAAATGATGAGTTTCACACATTAATGTTTTTATGTTCTTGTTAATCAATTATATTTAGGCGACAGCCATTTATATACTTGGGAAGATTTTCGACGATAACAAAAGAAAACCACCTGAAGGAGGAATAGTGTCCAAATACAGTTTGCTAGTTAATCATTTGCCATCATTAAACTTTCCATGTGTATATTTTACTATAGATTTGACACAGTCATTTTGATGTGGATTTGTCATGTCAGTCTCTCAAACTGTCCGTCCCTTCATTTACTGTATACATTTAGTGTACATTTACTATCATATTTCCACTTCTTGTATCCATCATTATGTGATAACGTTTGTGAATGACTTGCGACAGCTGTGGGGTTTTCTCCGGTTTCTTCCACCTATAAAACTGATGGCCACGATAAAAAATGAAATATTGTTGAAAGTGGCGCTTAACACCCCAACCCTAACCCCATGTATACATCCTTTCATAACACATTATAATTAATACTATCAGGTCATTACAAGACAATTAAGGTACACAGTGCTTTAATATTGCTCTATTCGCAAATGTATGTGTTAGATAACACCACGACTGCAAATGAAACCAGAAATTTTATGTTGTTTGTATTTTCTGTCAAAGATGTAAAACTGTCAGAACAATCATTAAATATGTTAACATAATTTGAAAAACAAAACAAAAAACAAAAAATACCACATTGTCGAAATAGCTTCAAAATCCAATAGTAAAATCGTAGAAAGAATCAATACTCTTAACACTCAAATACATGACTGCTCACTTTCCTTGATTAGTACAGGCACTTCAATAAAAAACGGCGGTTTTAAGCTAGTTGTATGGGCCTAATCTGCCCTCTGAGGGACACGAGCGAATGATTCCCGTGCTGCCCACATGTGCGTTAAATTAAAACCCTTGCATATAACCAGGCTAACAATCTTAGAATTAAAAATACCACTATGATCTTGAATATTGTACATAATGTCACAGATAAAAATGTTATACGTAAGCCTGTTACATGCATCACACCAAAATAATGAAATGCCAATAAGTGTCTGCATCAATATATTTTAGAAAAAAATATTTTGTTAAGATCGTATTTAATTGAAGAGGGTCATGGACAAATTAAATTATTGTTAAATCAACATCTGTTGAGACAATTATGTAAATTAACATTTGTAATGTCTTGATTTGTATTCCATTTTCCAATCGTACGTCCTTTTTGTGTTGTAAGATACCGTGGAAATATGGACATCCGTTACTTATATCGATGACAGTGCAGCTCCATTATATTTTCTGAAGACCAATATGCTTCATTTAAAGACCAAAAACACTGAGATGACATTGATGAGTGGTCATGTGATAGAAACACACTAATAGAAAAGGCAGAAACACGTGTTATAAATATCCTGATGTACCCAGCTTGTCTACTAGTTCCTTTATTAGTATGAGGCAGCCTTCAAACAGGGGCTTCTAAAGAAAAACGAAAAGAAGCTAGCCAGATCCTTTAATATCATGTTCCGCTATACAGATGATGTCCTTTCTTTAAGTAATTCTAGTTTTGGTGAATTCATTGATCGCTTCTATCCCATTGAGTTTGAAATAAAAGATACCACATATACAGATAGATCTGCGTCATACCTGGATCCACACCTCGAAAGTGACTGTGAAGGACGGTTAAGAACGAAACTTCAATTTTCCTATTGTGAACTTTTCATTTATATGTAGCAACATTCCAGCAGCACCTGCATATGGCGTATATATCTCTCAGTTGATACGATATTCCAGAGCTTGTGGTTCCTATCAAAATTTCCTTGAAAGAGGGTTGCTGCCAACAAGGAAGCTGCTGAACCAAGGGTTCCACTCATTATTTCGAAAATGTTACGGTCGCAACCATGACTTGGTTGCACCTTGTTAAATATCTGTGTCACAAATGACCATGAATATGTTCCACTTGTCGCAAACACTTCCCAGTCCTTTCCTCATTCATGTCTTATAACCGGGTTTGCAACTAGGCTAACACGACGGAAACTACTTTCCCTTTCGGAGCACCTGAGTTCACCCCTGGTTTTTAGTGAGGTTCGTGTTACTCGATCTTTAATTTTATATTTATGTTTTGTAGATCGTTGTTTGTCCTTTTGTACTTTATCGTTTGGCCATTTCGTTGTCTGTTTTTCTTCGATATACGGATTCTGATTATCCTTTTGGTATCTTCAAGCTCTTCTTAGCCAGGACCTGGATTTTCATCGGCATGTCTTGTTGTGTTCCATGATTTGATGTCAAATGTGGGAGGTCATTATTTAGTACTCCTCGAAATGAAAATTAATATGTACCTGTCCGAATCAAATTCTTGAATTTATTTTCACATAGTTCTAAATAAAAACTGAAAAATATACTGGTTCAAGCAAAGTTTTACTAGTCTTTGTCCACAAGACCGGTGCTCATCATGAGGACTGATATTTATATTATTTGTTGACCATCTCTGTTCAAACTTAATTTTTATAATATGATACTTTTGCAATAACATGAATTTATTGAATATGGGAAACAATCCAGTTAACAAATATAAATGTATCCATAAGATGATATTTTCATCAAATGAATGTTCATACATGTATGACTATACATAAATACCTACCCATGTTTGTTGTGTTTCAAATATCTTGCTGATCTGTCACTACTAGCCTCGGATTATATGTGTTGCATTCAGTATAGACATTATTCCTACAAAGCAATATAAATATCGTAACGATATGTTTTAATGCATGACTGCACAACAAAATAAACATACAAAGAAATAAATCTTCTTCATAAAATGCATTGCATTACCATCGGAACATGTCGGAATTAAAACATTATTGATATAAGTACACAACAAATTAGATTTCGTCAATGATGGGTACACTGTTTTATTCAAACTTGTCGACAATGAATCATGAGGTGGAACATATATCTGGTGTTATAGGTTGATTACCGATGGTATTTAGTAATTGTTTGTCTCGTTTTAATATTCACATGATATGAATGTCTCTATCTCATTCATTCTATTGTTGCCATTTGTTGGGTTTTTTTGTGTGGTAATTTGGGGTTTGCTTAGAGTATTTTCGTATTGTGTTGTATATATGTATGTTGATTCAGCCTATCTGTATTTAAATTCATAGCAGTATGGATTGACGCAACATACATGCTATCGTAATCATGCACAGTATTAATGAAGCGAGAAACAAAAAAATACTATACTGAAAGAACAGTTACAAAATATATGAAGAAATTTGTAGAAATCGAGACATAATCGATACCACTACCAAACATGCATATGGCTGCTCACTCTCCTGGCCTGGTATAGGCACATCAATAAATAGTGGTGACATTAAGCTAGTGTGCTAGTGTGATGTTTCATCAAACCTTAGTGGAATGATTCGGTCATGTAAGTATTTGTAAAATGCGAGTTAAATGCCAGTACCCAAATATAATTCTCTTCAACTGTCCACTCACTGTTTTTCCTTTCTTAAGTCGGAAACCTGCAAACGATAAATGTGAAATTGTCAAAAGATATCTACACTGAATTCGTGAGAGTATAACTTGTATTAAAATTAAAAGTTTTTTTGGTTATCTAGAGAGCTACCGAATGTGAGAGATCCAAGATTTCATGACCTAATATTAAAGGCTTTCAATAATTGTCCAGATTTGCTAAAGCCTCAAAATGTAGCTAAATCAGTATAAGGATCATGATCAAACCAATCAATATATCTACGCTGAATTCGTGATAGTTTGAATTGTATTAATATTAAAAGGGTTTTTTTCTTGCTTTTTTGAGAGCTATCGAATGTGAGAAACTAAAGATATCATGGTCAAGGAGAAAGGCTTTCAATAATTTTACATATTTGCTAAGGTCGGTTTAAGATGTAATTAACTCAGTGTAAGGATCGTGATCGAACCAATAAATCTGCAAAGTGTGTTCTTGTCCAAGTTGAGATGACGTCATCTGGATTTATTTTAGTGATGTATATCATAGTTACTATGGACATATTTATCGCTAAGCAACCTGAGATAAAACTTACCCCGGTAGACAACAAAGGACACGACAAATATAATAGAAAGTAAAATCGAACATGCAATTCCAGCTATAAGCAGTCCACTTTGATCGCTTGATATCGGGTATTGTCCTATAAATAGAAACATATAGTTATGTATCATTTTGATACAAATTTAAATTGGTAATGCTAACAGTTCTGTTAAAGGCCAATAACACACTATTACTACATCAAAAATATATAACCTACAACTCGTATGAGTAACGGTGTTATTTCTTCACACAGCGTAAGAGGTAGTCTATAGTAGGTTATATAGTAAATATATTATGTTAAGACACCTATCATCCTATATCTCAACACCATTGCATATAGTAAGTTGTATTTTGTAATTTGAAAACGAAGATTTGTTTTACATTTAATTATATATAATAATGTATAATCATGAGTAAATCCATTAGAGTTGTCCTTCTTAATCAAAGTAATAATTTGTTGATTGATTAGTCTTGAACATCAACTCATTAATATTACAGTTGTATACCAAGAAAAGGAATCCAACAGACGATAAGGCTGTTAATAGATAAAAAGAGATCATGCATACACACTTTAAGAATGATTCTGATTGACTAGTTTGTATTGGTCCAGTGGTGTTAATGGGCAATATTTGTTAAACAGAGGTTGATTAGCAGAGACACCGACGTACACCAAGTGATGGCAGATGCAGAGGTGACTCTTGGTCAGTTGAGCAAACAAAACATAGTTTTAATATGCTAAACATGTAAAGTGTTCCTTAAATTGTCAAATGTGTTACTAAAAATGAGTGGACACCTCTCTAGGATGGGTTCCTCATTGAACACAAATTATATTGACAATTACAAACAAACAGAGAAGCTGACCATTAATATGTTGACGAAATACAAGAATTCAATATATTCTTATTTTGCAACGAAATTATATTGGTCAGATAAAGTAACAGCTGCATATTTTTCTTTCTAAAAGACTAATAATTGGAAAATGTTGTCAATCTTAAAAAAAATATTTTAATTGAATGCTTAAAAGAACGAATTGTAAAATGTCCTTTTTGCAGTGACCAATGTTTATATGAGATTGAACTCCCCCGTAAACGGCCTGTTTGAAAACCCGTAGTCATATCAAAAACAAAGCTGTATACCAACTACGCTAATCATTCTGAAACAACATGACACCAAAATATTAAAAGAGTAGTTCAATATATAGATCAATATGAAGCGGACATTCGGAATGAAGCATCTACGAAATTGGAAAAGAGTTGTAAATCCCATGGTATTGGTCCATTGGGATAATATCATACGTAAAAATATTTTTGACATTTACATCACCGAATATGGTACTGCTTTGACAACTATTTTACCTATTTTGTTCCTGTATTTAAATACTGTTACAGTGACAGCTGGAACCTTTGAACCGTTATGTGAGCGGGAGGTTTGGCGCCTTAAAATCTGATTCAACCCACCATTTCTTTAGAAATGCCTGTACCAAGTCAGGGTCATTACGGTTTTCACAGTTTTCCGGTTGTTGACTGATTTTGTCTGTTTATATAATTATGAGTTTTGACTTTCCCTTTGTAAGATTGTTCGGAGTTCGGTAATTTTGTTATTACCTGTATCATACATGTACCAAATAAGGCTATGTATATGTATCTTCCACGAAGTGGAACGTGGAAATGTGATAGAAGTTTATATATAATTGGTCTGTTTGCAAAATCGTTATAATCTTTAAATGTTCATTACATATCAAGACATCAGACAAATTCCATATAAAATTCCACACAAAAAAATATGGAAGGAACATACATAAACGGAATGTAGCAATTAAACAGACCAGACTTATAACAAACCTACTAAAATCAGATATCTCACTTCCTTCCCTCATATGTCGAGGCGTAGGAGATCTCAGGAAACCCCATTGTGGGTCACATGCGAGTGACCCTATTTACAATCCAATGAAAATTGCGATTGTCAGACCATGAAAGTATTACTAAGCTATTTTGTCCGTTACGAGAAATCAGATTGGCCGAAAAAGGTCATTACCGTATGTATCATATCATTATGTATTCATGATATAAGGTTACTCGCATGTGACCTCTAATGGTGGCTTCACAGATCTCACACACCAATACATATCATTTACAAAGATTGGATTCCGATGAACAAAAGTCAATGAAAATGACACATGCATGTAAACCTACAAATGTATCATTTTCGAAAAGCAAAAGGGCTAACAGTGAGGTTATGAAAGCTACATTACTTAATCAGCTTTATTTAAATAAACTATTAGCGTAGTGTCTTAGAATATAAAGTGTATATGCCCGAGGATTGAAAATCGGGACGAAGACGAGGTTCACCGATCCTTTTTCCAGTTTTACGCCGAATATAATTTTATAGTGTAAGACACTACATTACTATCGTAATATCCTGTGGAAAAATCGCATCGCCGGTATATTTAAATTAAATCATATAATTATAAAAGTATCCCTTTATTGCCCTTTTTGATATCTTCTGTTAGCAGGAAGTCAATTGATTTCCAACCAGTTTCACAAAGCTCAACAGAACAAACGTGAAAAACTGGTCAAATGGAACAAACGCAGGATTAACGATGCTACATGCACCAGAAATAACGCATGTTATTATATAAATATAGAGTGAAATATATACTTACTTTCTGGTATAAGAACAAATGAATGCAGAAAGTATTGGGTACTTCAACACCATTATATGCATACAAACGATAATCTATTTCTGCTACATTCCTTTTGACTTTGACTTTGACTATGATTTTTACATGAATTATAGTTTTTCTTCAATATTTTTTTATATATCGGACAATAATATTTTAAGATGCAAATCAGAATTATCAATTTCCCGATGTTTTTATTTATTTTGTTCGCTTAAATTTACTTTAATTTAGAAATGAATTGAATGAAAGGAACTGAGATTGTAGGTCTACTAAGCTGCTACGTTTCAAGATAACTTTCTTCGAAGTTAACTTGATCATACCTCCTGTTTTAATTGTTAGCTTTCTTTGAAGTTAACCATATTGTAAGTGTATAGTTGAAAGTTAACCAACTTGCAGGTTTGTTCTTGAAAGTCAACTTCTTTCGAGTACCCACATTGTATGTTCATTGACCCCCAATACCGAACAACTGAAAAATGTAGACAGCTAAATGTTACTATGTGCAAATCATACAATTAAATGCAGTTTGAGGGGTTGAATGGGTAACTGCTTCAGATGTATTACAATAGGATGACTCTGACACAGTGTAGTCGTATGCATTTGATGCGTACATCTGAAAAACAAAGCTTGTTCCTGCCTCTAATGGCTGTATTTCAGCTGAGGTATACATATTCTGACCAGTGGTTATATAGTTTGAGCAAAATTTAAAAAAAGCAGTCTGCATTTTCGCTGTTTAACAAATACCAATCCGTATCCGTTTCAATCATCAATTATGAATTAGTGCATTAAACATAAATACACAAAAGATGGTATGAATACGCTTTAATTATGCAATTACAGGCATTCTTATATAGTTCCATATGTTGTGGATAATTTTGATATCAATTCTGAATAGTTCATGACCATCATTGTCACATTTTTTC
Organism: Bathymodiolus septemdierum; assembly: GCA_963383655.1. Taxonomy (NCBI): domain Eukaryota; kingdom Metazoa; phylum Mollusca; class Bivalvia; order Mytilida; family Modiolidae; genus Bathymodiolus; species Bathymodiolus septemdierum. The sequence continues at coordinate 30,675,718 of OY726531.1, forward strand.
ACATTGTTTGGATTAAGGTTAAAATAAAGCGAACCAAAGTAGAAGTAATTAAACTATACCAACTACTTGTTTTTAATTCTTAAGGTGTCATAATTCGGGTACTCTAAAAGTCGTAACAGTCAAAATTGAATTTCCATTGCTAGTTCTAAACTTAAATAATGTGTAACGATATCAAAAAAATTGGTCAAGGGGAATAAAAGTTAGTCCAGGAAAACCACAATAATCACATTATTATATTATTTAAGAGGCACACATCCAGTACCTTACAGGAAGACAAAATAGCCAACAAAACGTAGATATCTATTTTAGTTCATACAGCGCATTTCTGGGATAACTGTCTTCGGTACGCTAATAGTCGAAAGTTCGGAGAGCCACTTAATATGTGCATTGCAATCAAATCCATTGTGCAAACATTTCAATAAACGATATATATCAAAGTTACTGTGCACGACGCGTTTCTAGAATACTAGGTACTCTCAAAATCGACAGGTTACAAAACCAAATAATTTCAAAGGATCTGGGAGCCATGGGCCTAAACAAGAACGACAAAATCGCCAAAATCACCTATGTCTGAGGGAGGGTAACCTTTGTTTTAATAATTATTACATTATTCAGGAATTGTAAATTTCAGTAATAAGTGTATCTCATAAACCATATCAGTCCACCAGCAGAGATATCGCCCTAGGAGTAGTAACACGTTTCTGGAATAACCTTCATCAGGTACGCCCAAAATCGAAAGGCTAGAAAACCAAATATTATAAGTCATTAACAACCATAAAAAGAGTAAACTCCAACGTTGAACTTGACCTGTTTCGTGTTCTCAACAACATGGAGTAAAAACCAAGGCAAACAGGAGTTATAGCACGGAATTCAAAACGGTACCGGCGGACAAACGATTGAAAAGACAGACGGTAAGACGGACCGGTGTAAAAACGAATGCCCCGTTGCATCCCAGTGGGGGAATAAAGGAGATGATTACTTTGTCATCACTAGTACTATACAATATTGACACAGAGGATTCCAGTGGTCATTACTGGATATGACAATGACATGACAACACAGGTTTCCCATGCAATATTCGCCAACTGTTGTGAAGAAGCAAACCGCTTTCATTATTATCATCTTGCAAAACTTCGTAACATTCAAAAGAACAGGGCGAGACATATATCATCACGTTCCTTTTACTATTGACGGACTCTAAACCAGAGGTACAGTCAAGACATATTATAACATATCATGTCAAACCCAAACATAATTACAAGTATTGTTAGTTAGATTATGTACTTACTTGCTGGTACAACGACAACGGAATGTAGAAGATAATGTGCATTTCCCACACCATTATATGCATACACACTATAAGTCCCAAAATCGTCTTGTGTCAAGTTACGTTTGACAAGGTTAGATGAATGTCTGTTGATGTTAAAACTGTTTGTTATTCCACTGGAAACATGAACATAGGACCTGTGTTGACGAAACTGCCAATACATCTCTGGCTTAGGAAAAGCAATAATATGTGCGGTTATATTCAGTGTACCCTTATCTTTTATAGCAATCGTGGACGGAATGGTGAACTCAATCCAATTAATCCTTGGACTACCTACAAAAATATAAATTACGTCTGAATAATAAAACATGTACGACAGGAATGATCAGATGAACATGAATGAGTAACGGTGTTATTTCTTCACACAGCGTAAGAGGTAGTCTATAGTAGGTTATATAGTAAATATATTATGTTAAGACACCTATCATCCTATATCTCAACACCATTGCATATAGTAAGTTGTATTTTGTAATTTGAAAACGAAGATTTGTTTTACATTTAATTATATATAATAATGTATAATCATGAGTAAATCCATTAGAGTTGTCCTTCTTAATCAAAGTAATAATTTGTTGATTGATTAGTCTTGAACATCAACTCATTAATATTACAGTTATATACCAAGAAAAGGAATCCAACAGACGATAAGGCTGTTAATAGATAAAAAGAGATCATGCATACACACTTTAAGAATGATTCTGATTGACTAGTTTGTATTGGTCCAGTGGTGTTAATGGGCAATATTTGTTAAACAGAGGTTGATTAGCAGAGACACCGACGTACACCAAGTGATGGCAGATGCAGAGGTGACTCTTGGTCAGTTGAGCAAACAAAACATAGTTTTAATATGCTAAACATGTAAAGTGTTCCTTAAATTGTCAAATGTGTTACTAAAAATGAGTGGACACCTCTCTAGGATGGGTTCCTCATTGAACACAAATTATATTGACAATTACAAACAAACAGAGAAGCTGACCATTAATATGTTGACGAAATACAAGAATTCAATATATTCTTATTTTGCAACGAAATTATATTGGTCAGATAAAGTAACAGCTGCATATTTTTCTTTCTAAAAGACTAATAATTGGAAAATGTTGTCAATCTTAAAAAAAATATTTTAATTGAATGCTTAAAAGAACGAATTGTAAAATGTCCTTTTTGCAGTGACCAATGTTTATATGAGATTGAACTCCCCCGTAAACGGCCTGTTTGAAAACCCGTAGTCATATCAAAAACAAAGCTGTATACCAACTACGCTAATCATTCTGAAACAACATGACACCAAAATATTAAAAGAGTAGTTCAATATATAGATCAATATGAAGCGGACATTCGGAATGAAGCATCTACGAAATTGGAAAAGAGTTGTAAATCCCATGGTATTGGTCCATTGGGATAATATCATACGTAAAAATATTTTTGACATTTACATCACCGAATATGGTACTGCTTTGACAACTATTTTACCTATTTTGTTCCTGTATTTAAATACTGTTACAGTGACAGCTGGAACCTTTGAACCGTTATGTGAGCGGGAGGTTTGGCGCCTTAAAATCTGATTCAACCCACCATTTCTTTAGAAATGCCTGTACCAAGTCAGGGTCATTACGGTTTTCACAGTTTTCCGGTTGTTGACTGATTTTGTCTGTTTATATAATTATGAGTTTTGACTTTCCCTTTGTAAGATTGTTCGGAGTTCGGTAATTTTGTTATTACCTGTATCATACATGTACCAAATAAGGCTATGTATATGTATCTTCCACGAAGTGGAACGTGGAAATGTGATAGAAGTTTATATATAATTGGTCTGTTTGCAAAATCGTTATAATCTTTAAATGTTCATTACATATCAAGACATCAGACAAATTCCATATAAAATTCCACACAAAAAAATATGGAAGGAACATACATAAACGGAATGTAGCAATTAAACAGACCAGACTTATAACAAACCTACTAAAATCAGATATCTCACTTCCTTCCCTCATATGTCGAGGCGTAGGAGATCTCAGGAAACCCCATTGTGGGTCACATGCGAGTGACCCTATTTACAATCCAATGAAAATTGCGATTGTCAGACCATGAAAGTATTACTAAGCTATTTTGTCCGTTACGAGAAATCAGATTGGCCGAAAAAGGTCATTACCGTATGTATCATATCATTATGTATTCATGATATAAGGTTACTCGCATGTGACCTCTAATGGTGGCTTCACAGATCTCACACACCAATACATATCATTTACAAAGATTGGATTCCGATGAACAAAAGTCAATGAAAATGACACATGCATGTAAACCTACAAATGTATCATTTTCGAAAAGCAAAAGGGCTAACAGTGAGGTTATGAAAGCTACATTACTTAATCAGCTTTATTTAAATAAACTATTAGCGTAGTGTCTTAGAATATAAAGTGTATATGCACGAGGATTGAAAATCGGGACGAAGACGAGGTTCACCGATCCTTTTTCCAGTTTTACGCCGAATATAATTTTATAGTGTAAGACACTACATTACTATCGTAATATCCTGTGGAAAAATCGCATCGCCGGTATATTTAAATTAAATCATATAATTATAAAAGTATCCCTTTATTGCCCTTTTTGATATCTTCTGTTAGCAGGAAGTCAATTGATTTCCAACCAGTTTCACAAAGCTCAACAGAACAAACGTGAAAAACTGGTCAAATGGAACAAACGCAGGATTAACGATGCTACATGCACCAGAAATAACGCATGCTATTATATAAATATAGAGTGAAATATATACTTACTTTCTGGTATAAGAACAAATGAATGCAGAAAGTATTGGGTACTTCAACACCATTATATGCATACAAACGATAATCTATTTCTGCTACATTCCTTTTGACTTTGACTTTGACTATGATTTTTACATGAATTATAGTTTTTCTTCAATATTTTTTTATATATCGGACAATAATATTTTAAGATGCAAATCAGAATTATCAATTTCCCGATGTTTTTATTTATTTTGTTCGCTTAAATTTACTTTAATTTAGAAATGAATTGAATGAAAGGAACTGAGATTGTAGGTCTACTAAGCTGCTACGTTTCAAGATAACTTTCTTCGAAGTTAACTTGATCATACCTCCTGTTTTAATTGTTAGCTTTCTTTGAAGTTAACCATATTGTAAGTGTATAGTTGAAAGTTAACCAACTTGCAGGTTTGTTCTTGAAAGTCAACTTCTTTCGAGTACCCACATTGTATGTTCATTGACCCCCAATACCGAACAACTGAAAAATGTAGACAGCTAAATGTTACTATATGCAAATCATACAATTAAATGCAGTTTGAGGGGTTGAATGGGTAACTGCTTCAGATGTATTACAATAGGATGACTCTGACACAGTGTAGTCGTATGCATTTGATGCGTACATCTGAAAAACAAAGCTTGTTCCTGCCTCTAATGGCTGTATTTCAGCTGAGGTATACATATTCTGACCAGTGGTTATATAGTTTGAGCAAAATTTAAAAAAAGCAGTCTGCATTTTCGCTGTTTAACAAATACCAATCCGTATCCGTTTCAATCATCAATTATGAATTAGTGCATTAAACATAAATACACAAAAGATGGTATGAATACGCTTTAATTATGCAATTACAGGCATTCTTATATAGTTCCATATGTTGTGGATAATTTTGATATCAATTCTGAATAGTTCATGACCATCATTGTCACATTTTTTCACATTGTTTGGATTAAGGTTAAAATAAAGCGAACCAAAGTAGAAGTAATTAAACTATACCAACTACTTGTTTTTAATTCTTAAGGTGTCATAATTCGGGTACTCTAAAAGTCGTAACAGTCAAAATTGAATTTCCATTGCTAGTTCTAAACTTAAATAATGTGTAACGATATCAAAAAAATTGGTCAAGGGGAATAAAAGTTAGTCCAGGAAAACCACAATAATCACATTATTATATTATTTAAGAGGCACACATCCAGTACCTTACAGGAAGACAAAATAGCCAACAAAACGTAGATATCTATTTTAGTTCATACAGCGCATTTCTGGGATAACTGTCTTCGGTACGCTAATAGTCGAAAGTTCGGAGAGCCACTTAATATGTGCATTGCAATCAAAACCATTGTGCAAACATTTCAATAAACGATATATATCAAAGTTACTGTGTACGACGCGTTTCTAGAATACTAGGTACTCTCAAAATCGACAGGTTACAAAACCAAATAATTTCAAAGGATCTGGGAGCCATGGGCCTAAACAAGAACGACAAAATCGCCAAAATCACCTATGTCTGAGGGAGGGTAACCTTTGTTTTAATAATTATTACATTATTCAGGAATTGTAAATTTCAGTAATAAGTGTATCTCATAAACCATATCAGTCCACCAGCAGAGATATCGCCCTAGGAGTAGTAACACGTTTCTGGAATAACCTTCATCAGGTACGCCCAAAATCGAAAGGCTAGAAAACCAAATATTATAAGTCATTAACAACCATAAAAAGAGTAAACTCCAACGTTGAACTTGACCTGTTTCGTGTTCTCAACAACATGGAGTAAAAACCAAGGCAAACAGGAGTTATAGCACGGAATTCAAAACGGTACCGGCGGACAAACGATTGAAAAGACAGACGGTAAGACGGACCGGTGTAAAAACGAATGCCCTGTTGCATCCCAGTGGGGGAATAAAGGAGATGATTACTTTGTCATCACTAGTACTATACAATATTGACACAGAGGATTCCAGTGGTCATTACTGGATATGACAATGACATGACAACACAGGTTTCCCATGCAATATTCGCCAACTGTTGTGAAGAAGCAAACCGCTTTCATTATTATCATCTTGCAAAACTTCGTAACATTCAAAAGAACAGGGCGAGACATATATCATCACGTTCCTTTTACTATTGACGGACTCTAAACCAGAGGTACAGTCAAGACATATTATAACATATCATGTCAAACCCAAACATAATTACAAGTATTGTTAGTTAGATTATGTACTTACTTGCTGGTACAACGACAACGGAATGTAGAAGATAATGTGCATTTCCCACACCATTATATGCATACACACTATAAGTCCCAAAATCGTCTTGTGTCAAATTACTTTTGACAAGGTTAGATGAATGTCTTTTGATATTAAAACTGTTTGTTATTCCACTGGAAACATGAACATAGGACCTGTGTTGACGAAACTGCCAATACATCTCTGGCTTAGGAAAAGCAATAATATGTGCGGTTATATTCAGTGTACCCTTATCTTTTATAGCAATCGTGGACGGAATGGTGAACTCAATCCAATTAATCCTTGGACTACCTACAAAAATATAAATTACGTCTGAATAATAAAACATGTACGACAGGAATGATCAGATGAACATGAATGAGTAACGGTGTTATTTCTTCACACAGCGTAAGAGGTAGTCTATAGTAGGTTATATAGTAAATATATTATGTTAAGACACCTATCATCCTATATCTCAACACCATTGCATATAGTAAGTTGTATTTTGTAATTTGAAAACGAAGATTTGTTTTACATTTAATTATATATAATAATGTATAATCATGAGTAAATCCATTAGAGTTGTCCTTCTTAATCAAAGTAATAATTTGTTGATTGATTAGTCTTGAACATCAACTCATTAATATTACAGTTATATACCAAGAAAAGGAATCCAACAGACGATAAGGCTGTTAATAGATAAAAAGAGATCATGCATACACACTTTAAGAATGATTCTGATTGACTAGTTTTTATTGGTCCAGTGGTGTTAATGAGCAATATTTGTTAAACAGAGGTTGATTAGCAGAGACACCGACGTACACCAAGTGATGGCAGATGCAGAGTTGGCTCTTGGTCAGTTGAGCAAACAAAACATAGTTTTAATATGCTAAACATGTAAAGTGTTCCTTAAATTGTCAAATGTGTTACTAAAATTGAGTGGACACCTCTCTAGGATGGGTTCCTCATTGAACACAAATTATATTGACAATTACAAACAAACAGAGAAACTGACCATTATTATGTTGACGAAATACAAGAATTCAATATATTCTTATTTTGCAACGAAATTATATTGGTCAGATAAAGTAACAGCTGCATATTTTTCTTTCTAAAAGACTAATAATTGGAAAATGTTGTCAATCTTAAAAAAAAATATTTTAATTGAATGCTTAAAAGAATGAGTTGTAAAATGTCCTTTTTGCAGTGACCAATGTTTATATGAGATTGAACTCCCCCGTAAACGGTCTGTTTGAAAACCTGTAGTCATATCAAAAACAAAGCTGTATACCAACTACGCTAATCATTCTGAAACAACATGACACCAAAATATTAAAAGAGTAGTTCAATATATAGATCAATATGAAGCGGACATTCGGAATGAAGCATCTACGAAATTGGAAAAGAGTTGTAAATCCCATGGTATTGGTCCATTGGGATAATATCATACATGTACCAAATAAGGCTATGTATATGTATCTTCCACGATGTGGAACGTGGAAATGTGATAGAAGTTTATATATAATTGGTCTGTTTGCAAAATCGTTATAATCTTTAAATGTTCATTACATATCAAGACATCATACAAAATTCCATATAAAATTCCACACAAAAAAATATGGAAGGAACATACATAAATGGAATGTAGCAATTAAACAGACCAGACTTATAATAAACCTACTAAAATCAGATATCTCACTTCCTTCCCTCATATGTCGAGGCGTAGGAGATCTCAGGAAACCCCATTGTGGGTCACATGCGAGTGACCCTATTTACAATCCAATGAAAATTGCGATTGTCAGACCATGAAAGAATTACTAAGCTATCTTGTCCGTTACGAGAAATTAGATTGGCCGAAAAAGGTCATTACCGTATTTATCATATCATTATGTATTCATGATATAAGGTTACTCGCATGTGACCTCTAATGGTGGCTTCGCAGATCCCACACACCAATACATATCATTTACAAAGATTGGATTCCGATGAACAATAGTCAATGAAAATGACACATGCATGTAAACCTACAAATGTATCATTTTCGAAAAGCAAAAGGGTTAACAGTGAGGATATGAGAGCTACATTACTTAATCAGCTTTATTTAAATAAACTATTAGTGTAGTGTCTTAGAATATAAAGTGTATATGCCCGAGGATTGAAAATCGGGACGAAGACGAGGTTCACCGATCCTTTTTCCAGTTTTACGCCGAATATAATTTTATAGTGTAAGACACTACATTACTATCGTAATATCCTGTGGAAAAATCGCATCGCCGGTATATTTGAATTAAATCATATAATTATAAAAGTATCCCTTTATTGCCCTTTTTGATATCTTATGTTAGCAGGAAGTCAATTGATTTCCAACCAGTTTCACAAAGCTCAATAGAACAAACGTGAAAAACTGGTCAAATGGAACAAACGCAGGATTAACGATGCTACATGCACCAGAAGTAACGCATGTTATTATATAAATATGGAGTGAAATATATACTTACTTTCTGGTATAAGAACAAATGAATGCAGAAAGTATTGGGTACTCCCAACACCATTATATGCATACAAACGATAATCTATTTCTGCTACATTCCTTTTGACTTTGACTATGATTTTTACATGAATTATATTTTTTCTTCAATATTTTTTTATATATCGGACAATAATATTTTAAGATGCAAATCAGAATTATCAATTTCCCGATGTTTTTATTTATTTTGTTTGCTTAAATTTACTTTAATTAAAGGAACTGAGATTGTAGGTCTACTAAGCTGCTACGTTTCAAGATAACTTTCTTCGAAGTTAACTTGATCATAACTCCTGTTTTAATTGTTAGCTTTCTTTGAAGTTAACCATATTGTAAGCGTATAGTTGAAAGTTAACCAACTTGCAGGTTTGTTCTTGAAAGTCAACTTCTTTCGAGTACCCACATTGTATGTTTATTGACCACCAATACCGAACAACTGAAAAATGTAGACAGTTAAATGTTACTATATGTAAATCATACAATTAAATGCAGTTTGAGGGGTTGAATGGGTACCTGCTTCAGATGTATTACAATAGAATGACTCTGACACGGTGTAGTTGTATGCATTTGATGCGTAGATCTGAAAAACAAAGCTTGTTCCTGCCTCTAATGGCTGTATTTCAGCTGAGGTATACATATTCTGACCAGGGTCTGAATACGTTGTCACAAATGGGATCCACTTAGAGTTTCCATCGTTCTCATTTCTCTTGTAATAAACAGTGAATGCTTGTTTTTTCCCGCCATTAAATCCCGACTTCCAGTTAACAGTAACAGAATTTATCCTTCCTTCGCAGGTTACATTAATTGGTTGATTAGGTTTTCCTGTTGGAAATAGTAAAACAAAAAATGAAATTACAAAAAAAAAGAGAAATATATATGATATTAATATATCTCACTTCTACCAAACATGTACTACATCAAATATACAAGGTGTAATACCAGCTCTTACATCTGAATCTTTGCATCTATGCTACAAATATTAGATAACATAATTTCTTCATGTTGTGGTTATATAGTTTGAGCAAAATTTAAAAAAAGCAGTCTGCATTTTCGCTGTTTTACAAATACCAATACTATCCGTTTCAAGCATCAATTATGAATTAGTGCATTAAACATAAATACACAAAAGATGGTATGAATACGCTTTAATAATGCAATTACAGGCATTCTGATATAGTTCCATATGTTGTGGATAACTTTGATATCAATTCTGAATAGTTCATGACCATCATTGTCACATTGTTTCACATTGTTTGGATTAAGGTTAAAATAAGCCAACCAAAGTAGAAGTAATTAAACTATACCAACTACTTGTTTTTAATTCTTAAGGTGTCATAATTCGGGTACTCTAAAAGTCGTAACAGTCAAAATTGAATTGCCATTGCTAGTTCTAAACTTAAATAATGTGTAACGATATCAAAATAATTGGTCAAGGGGAATACAAGTTAGTCCAGGAAAACCACAATAATCACATTATTATATTCTTTAAGAGGCACACATCCAGTACCTTACAGGAAGACAAAATAGCCAACAAAACGTAGATATCTATTTTAGTTCATACAGCGCGTTTCTGTGATAACTGTCGTCGGTATACTAATAGTCGAAAGATCGGAGAGCCACTTGATATGTGCATTGCAATCAAATCCATTGTGTAAACATTTCAATAAACGATATATATCAAAGTTACTGTGTACGACACGTTTCTAGGATAACCCTCATCAGGTACTCTCAAAATCGACAGGTTACAAAACCAAATAATTTCAAAGGATCTGGGAGCCATGGGCCTAAACAAGAACGGCAAAATCGCCAAAATCACCCATGCCTGAGGGAGGGTAACCTTTGTTTTAATAATTATTACATTATTCAGGAATTGTAAATTTCAGTAATAAGTGTATCTCATAAACCATATCAGCGCCGAAGCAGTGAATACGGGGCGCATGATACCCTCGAGGACTAATAGTCCACCAGCAGAGATATCGCCCTAGTAGTAGTAACACGTTTCTGGAATAACCTTCATCAGGTACGCCCAAAATAGAAAGGCTAGAAAACCAAATATTATAAGTCATTAACAACCATAAAAAGAGTAAACTCCAACGTTGAACTTGACCTGTTTCGTGTTCTCAACAACATGGAGTAAAAGCCAAGGCAAACGGGAGTTATAGCACGGAATTCAAAACGGTACCGGCGGACAAACGATTGAAAAGACAAACGGTAAGAAGGACCGGTGTAAAAACGAATGCCCCGTTGCATCCCAGTGGGAGAATAAAGGAGATGATTACTTTGTCATCACTATTACTATACAATATTGACACAGAGGATTCCAGTGATCATTACTGGATATGACAATGACATGACAACACAGGTCTCCCATGCAATTTTCGCCACCTGTTGTGAAGAAGCAAACCGCTTTCATTATTATCATCTTGCAAAACTTCGTAACATTCAAAAGAGCAGGGTGAGACATATATCATCACGTTCCTTTTACTATTGACGGAATCTAAACCAGAGGTACAGTCAAGATATATTATAACATATCATGTCAAACCCAAACATAATTACAAGTATTGCTAATTAGATTATGTACTTACTTGCTGGTACAACGACAACGGAATGTAGAAGATAATGTGTATTTCCCACACCATTATATGCATACACACTATAAGTCCCAAAATCGTCTTGTGTCAAATTACTTTTGACAAGGTTAGATGAATGTCTTTTGATATTAAAACTGTTTGTTATTCCACTGGAAACATGAACATAGGACCTGTTTTGACGAAACTGCCAATACATCTCTGGCTTAGGAAAAGCAATAATATGTGCGGTTATATTCAGTATACCCTTATCTTTTATAGCAATCGTGGACGGAATGGTGAACTCAATCCAATTAATCCTTGGACTACCTACAAAAATATAAATTACGTCTGAATAATAAAACATGTACGACAGGAATGATCAGATGAACATGAATGAGTAAAGCAAAGGTATATTTTATATATGCTCATGTGAGGAGAAAACGGTTCATTATTACATATATATGTCAACTCTATATCCAGCATCTCAGCTTAGCATTCCAATCGTTGAAAAGAGATGTAATTATCACAGCTTTTATGTCTGTATAGATGTTAATGAATGGTCAAACTGTGGAAATAGTTTTGTTGTCATATCAATGGAGACATTTTGCGCCACGTTACCTATAAAGCATTGATTTAAAAGTTCCTTTTGATTACTAATATTTAACAAGTTTTCGATCTGTTTCTGCGATTGTCCGATTGGAATTTGAAACTGTTTCGACTGTTGCTTGTTTTTCATTTTATCAAAACATCTCGTCAAAATGTGTTTGTGTTTTTATAACTTAATTCATTCTTATGGAATATATTTGTATTTATCGATGCTCTTCCTTGATCACGAAAATTACCATGGCATAAAATGTGTCCAATTTTCATTTTGTAGAATCATACTATTAGTTTTTTTTAACTTAACACGATTGTAATATTTATTTTCTGATATCCGAATTTCAGATCCTTTATTACAGAAATGATAATAAAATACAATGGTACATAGAAATTATAAAAAAAAATCAATACTTACAGTCCATGCCAAAAGGAATGAAAATAAGTAAACACATGCACGTATATTACAATTATAAAATGAATCATAAATTAGTACATCAAGAGACACAATTGTTCCTCAGACTATTCTGATCAGCTAGCAAAGAATTCCAATCTCTGGAGTCTGATCGTGCCTGGTAAATGTTATTTCAGAAACGCTCTGTGCGCACTAAATTAGATATCAATGGTTTATCATCAATTCTGTTTTGTTAATCAATAACTTGTCAACATCCTATAATTAAATGTCCTCAACTTACAAATCAGTCGTCGATCTTCATATGATAAAATTGACAAATAATGTTCAAATTAAACAACAAAATTTCAGAAGTTCATCCGGCTTCTTCCACCACTAAAACTGGTTGCCATGATTTAGTTGAAATATTGCTGAAAGTGGCGTTAAAACACCAAAAATCATTTCAAAATCAAATCAAATCACAAGTTCCTTGAACAATCTACAAATTAAATCTTTTGAAGAATAATAAACAATGTATGTCCTGTCAACACAGCATTTGTGTCATGCTTAATCTTTAACCAAAAACAAAAGCTAAAAACTAAGCTAAGCAAAACAAAAATCTAAAATAAATAGACTAAACAAAACAAAGCAAGGCGTTATGAAGGGATATTTCACATGGAATAAGAGCAATGCTAACAATTTAATTTATTGTCTCCGAATATAAGAATAAAGATAGATAGAAATTATTCCAGACTTTTAATTCCAGCTTCCGTTATATAGATGATGTTATGTCACTGAACAATTCTCAATTTGGTGATTATCTACATCGCATCTATCCAAATGAACTTGAAATTAAGGATACTAGTGATACGCAAAAGCTTGCTTCTTACTTGACCTTCACCTCCAATTCGACAACGGAGGAAGATTTAACACAAAACTCTACGACAAACGTGGCAACTTCAATTTTCCAATAGTCAACTTCCCCTCCATTAATAGTAATATTCAAACATCACCAGCGTATGTAGTTTACATTTCACAACTCATACGTTATTCTAGAACTTGTGCCTAGTATAGTGATTTTCTGGACAGATCTCAGCTGCTGTCACAAAAGCTACTCAAACAAGGCTACGTTGCTCCTAGGTTTACCGTTACGAAATAGTCATATATCTAATGACAATGGATCTTTTACTTTTTACGTATATCTTTTCTTTCTTCTTTTACTGCCAATACTTCTACCAGCATGACTGTTTATACAAGTAATATGGTGGGCGTCTTATAAGAAACAGGAACTGCTTACCCTTCGCGAGTTCCTGAATTCACTCCCAGTTTTTTGGTCGATGAACCTTTTTTTGTGTTGTCCTATTATGTGTCTTTACATTCTCATATCTTATTTACATTATTTGTGTATGATTGCGCAAAGTGGTGTCCAAGACATATTGTGTTGCGTTTGTGTTTTGTGTGTCTCCGTCTTGTGTATCCTATTTTGCCAGTTTCTCTGGATTGTCAATTTTGCATTGCCCCTTCGGTATTATCTAACGTTTATTGAATGAATTAGCATTGCTCGTGTTTGTTAGTTATAGAACTTGATCAAAGGATAATAATGCCACCCAAGCATTATATAAGATGTACTAATCCCTAAGACGATATCAGAACACCTATCCAAGCAAAAGGAAAATTAACAACAAAACGTCTGCAAGTATATTCTAAAGATCTGTTAAGAGTACATGCAATCATGGTCCCTCTCCTATTGCAATAGCAATTAAAACATTTGACCTTTGTAATCTCTGTGCAACTATTCACCAGTCAAAACTAAAAAGTAGATTTAAAAAGATTGGCCTATCTGAGTTTTTTTTTTTAAGAATGGCCAACGTCGATACAAATATCCTGTTCTAGGAAGGGACGAATCCTACCAGAGATATTATTATTCTGCAATCTAAAGTAAATGACTACTCACATTTTACGGTTACATTAACATATTTATTATTCACTCCCAACATGTTGACAGCCTGACAGGTGTACCTTCCCATTGACAGACAATCTATCTGATTGAGTGCTAAGCTACCATCATATTTATTTTGCAGTTCTCTAGTTTCAAATATCCACCTGATGAATGATTGTGGAATACTATCCACTGTACAGTCAACAGTTGTGGTATCATTTTCGCTTACTACCTTGTTGCTAGAAATACTGGAAATGGTTGGTTGATCTGCAAGCAATGACAAGTTTAATCCACATTGCATTATATATGTACAAATGTATATATCAGTTCAGCATTTGTGTTCCATGCGCGAGCACCTCGTGATCTTCAAATAGCATTGCTATTTCTTCCAATACATTTAACCAAACTTTTACAATTATGCCTGTCATATTGGCTTTGTCTACAATCCTGTAGTTGTATTTTTGCAAGCTTAAATTTGGAACAGGTACAGAACTGAAGGGGTATTCACTCAATTAACGATATTCAACCCTCCCTTCCTCATATCTAAATATCAAGAGGTCAAATAGATAATGACGAGATCTTGGAACACATCAGACTTTTCTTACCAAATTAAATCTGCATTTCAGAAGGATATAAACAAAACTAGCGACACCAAAATAATATTCCTCCTTTTCATTTGTCATACAATTTCATTTTATGCTATAACTTTAATAGCACTATTATTGTACTTTGAAACAAAAGAAGCAACCATATTGGATATGATGGGCTTCTTTTTTCTATACAACTACTCGCATCAAAGCATCGCTGCTGCGCACATCGGTATACACACGAGTATTCATACGGCAAAGCAGCAGCATATCCAATGCCAGTGCTAACATGTATTTGGTTATATCAGTACTGCATTTACCACATATACACCAATATCCTTAAGATTCATTATATATTTGTGTAATTAATATAATCATATCACATTATAAAAATGTTAAATATTGATATTAATACAAACACAATGTAGACATACAATTTAGTGAGCACTACGTGTTTCATCATGTAAGAAAGGTCAGAAAAGCAATTAAACCAAAGGACCTAAACAGCATCGCCAAACTAGACTATGGTCACCTATGCCGGCAGGTGAAGGACGTTAGTTTTAATAATAATTACATAATTTAGGAACTGTAAATTTCAGTAACAAATATATCTAATAAACCATGTTAGCGTCGATACACTGACTACTGGGCGGATGATACCCTTGGGACTAATAATCCACCAGCAGTGATAGTAATACAACCGTAGATATCAAATAACATTGACATTTCATACTTACAGTTGACAATTACATTGACTTTAATCAATGTCAAAGAGCTGATTTCATTGAATGCAGTACAGTAATATACTCCTGCCTGACTTCTATCAATGTTCTGTAAGTTCAGGATAGATGTAATACCAGTAGGAAGATTAGGTCCAGTCCAGGTTGTTGTACAGCAAGGGTTACAATCAGCAGTACAATTTATTTGATTAACACTACCTGTCTCATTAACGGTATAAGTGGTATCTGGTGGTGTGATTTCAATCTGTATGGGACCATCTGAAATATTTCAAATATATATAAATAATTTATCACACTGCTATTTAACCCAATAATGACGGTTGTTTTTATTTACAACCATATGCTGTCATTTTATTCATAAATACATATATATATATATATATATATATATATATATATATATATATATATATATTGTGTAAAAGTTGTGATTTTGTACAAGTTATAAGTTGCACAAAAATATCGTACACATTATAATTTGTACGACGCAAAAATACAAGTTATGACTTGTACAATATTGGCCTGTACAAGTTATAACTTGTACAAAATTAAGTGAAAAAAGTGTTTCAACTTGTACAACTTTTTAGAGCTGTATATTTTACTAACAACACATTACTAAAGTATCCAAACCAAACCAAATTTATTATTTGCATGAACTAAACTCTGTAGTACAAACTAATAAGCACTATTTAAGCAAACATTAACACAGATACAGAGATTGGAAATACTGTTACTTAAACTGACTGTGGACATACTGAACGAGTACGTAAATGAGCATTCTCTGGTAACGTTATTCCAGATACATTACCGGAAACTCAGGAAGTTAATTTCTTCTCAGAAATAACCAATTCAAATATAGTTCGTGCCTGTAAGCACGTATTATCAGGACAACATACGCAGGCTGATTCACTAACAAGGATCACTAAGCAACGGCAAACAGTTCTTAAGAAAGGAGAAAATGTAGCTATACCAATTCCCGCAGTAGATAGAGGTCCTACTGATCCAAGAATATCAAAGGTGTTGTTACACAAGTAAATGATCATGGTGGTTACAAAGTTGGTACAAAAAAGTGGGTTTGATTAAAGGCTACTTAAGTAGAAATAAAATTGAGTTCTGTGAGAGTAAAACTGTGAATGTATCAGATGTGCCTGAGAGTGAATTGAGTTAGAGAGCGGTTGCAAGTAAGTTGTCAATGAGCGGAGGACAGGTCCATTGTAGCTGTAATAACAGTAGCTTCAAAACAAGTAGGTGTAAATGCAGACAATTTAAAGTATTGTGTAATTCAAGATGCCACCAGTCACTTTCTTGTACTAATAAATAGTTGTCTAAATTAACTAAAACAAATTTACATGTGTTTGGTTGATTTGTCATTTTTTCATGTAAGATACTAAAATTCCTAGAATGAATTTCACTTATGAATAAACCTTTTGTGTACTAGTTTTGCTTATGTAGATAGTTTTTTGCTATTTTGTTGTATACTTTACTTTTCAAGCTGAAATATGAATTTATTATTTCTCAGAAAAGTTGTACAAATTGAAACATATTTTTGGCTGAATTTTGTACAAGTTATAACTTGAACAGGTCAAAATTGTACAAGTTATAACTTGTATTTTTGGTCACCTATGCCTGCAGGTGAATAACCTTAGTTTTAATAATAATTACATAATTTAGGAACTGTAAATTTCAGCAGAAAATATATCTAATAAACCATGTTAGCGTCGAAACACTGACTACTCAGGGCGGATGATACCCTCGGGACTAATAATCCACCAGCAGTGATAGTAATACAAACGTAGATATCAAATAACATTGACATTCCACACTTTGTCACCTGACTATTTAGTGAGTGGTAATTATACCATCCTATCTTTACACTGAAATGAGGGAGTTAAAGATTTTTAATACGTCACACTTTGTCACCTGCCTATTTAGTGAAATGTAATTATACCATCTAATCTTTGCAAACTCAGTCTAGCTTTGATAGACACTGAGGAAGGTACTTTGTTGATCGAATATTTTGTCAATTTTTTTTTTGTAGCATCTTTATCAGTATCGTTGCACAATCTTCTAGACTTCTATGATTTATTTTGTTTGTGCTGCATCGTCATGTATCAACGACCCGTTACTCATTAAGTTCTCTGGTTGGTAGATTCCCTTAAACTTGATATATATATAGAAATAATAGCGACATAATTATATCTAAATATCTAATAATTGAGTATCTTAGAAATTATGCTGTATTCATTTTAGAAATGAATTATTTCAGTTCCACCTTCTGTTTGTAGATATCCCCTAACAAATAATGAGTACAACATCAAGCTCTTATTAATGTTTACTCTGACTATTAAGTAGAAACCTGAGGACCAACACATACATGTATATGTTTGGTAGATATATACAGTATATAGTTAGGATTAAATAGCTGCACTAGTACTTATATTAAGGATTATATTATCAAAAATAAGATGCCGATGGAAATAAAGACAGATTTCACAAATGTATGTATGGCTTAACGATTAATAGGATCATAACATTGTCCCTTTACACATAATGTGGTCTCCAATGCATATACAGATATAAACAGATAATAAATCAAAGTGCAGATGAACGTTTAATTGTCAAGATATTCATACTGATACCATTGGATTGTTTTATATATACAGATATAGCATGCTATTATCGTTGTAATCATAATTTTCTCGAGTAATGTTATTGTTCTTTATCTTATTATAGTCATTCAGAAGTTACTTCCGGTCATATTGTCAATCTGTCATTTATCTGTGTCTTACCATTATTATTATTATTATTGTTCCTTCATTTTTTAATATATATTCTCAATGTATCACCAGTAATTAGTCAATTATTTTTAGTCGTTAATTTTATTGTGTGGTATGTTCCAACATATTTAGTACCGTGCTTACTCAGGAATATTTCAGTGTTGTTTTGTTATTGAAAATGTAATGCATTACCTAGTCACGTTGTTCACTATGAATGGTGAACATAAACCAAAAGTTGTCACCTTCCCTTGCAATCAACCATGTTGCTGCCGGTTTGAAATATGAATGAATGAATGAATGAATGATCTTTATTCACATAGAATATGCATACTCACAGAGAAGATAAATACAACATATACACAAATTTTAAAGTACATGTGCAGAAGCAAAATATTTCTTTATATATGTGCTGGGAGGTCATATTCCTGCTGTTGTATGTTTTGGAAAAATATAATATTCTTCATATATTCTTTAATTTAAAAAAATACTTTCAACCTTTTGTCATCTCTTGTCTTTTTGTGGATGAGTATGTAAAAAAAACCATTCATTGACTGTTAGGCAATCAAATTATATTTTCCTTGGCCATTTACTGTTGGAAGGCAGCTGGTGAGCAAGGAACATTCTCCGGTCCACGGGTTGAAATGGTTAAAACCCCTGATGTCGTTAGAATACATACGTCATGTTAGATAATAGTACCTATATAAAACTTACACTGAACAACAACATTTACTACAACAGATGTCTTACTATTGAAGTCATTACTAGCTGTACACTGATATTTCCCTGCCTGATTCCTGTTTATGTTTTGTAGGTTAAGTACAGATGTGGTACCAGCAGGAAGATTAGGTCCACTCCATTTCACTGCACAAACAGCTGTGCAGACAGCAGTACACTGGATTTGATTCAGACTTTCTGTCTCCTTTAATGTGTATGACTGAGTTGATGGTGTGATGATGATCTGATTCGGATCATCTGAAAAATATGTAGGACTTGAATAGAGACAATGAAATACAGAGGTTATTATAGATTATTCTACTGTGGGAAAATCAACTGATGAGTATATTTTTTCAATTTACTTCTGGGATATATAAAGAATATATATGCATATGCCCATGCATCAATAATTTCTCTTATGATATACATATAGTCTCTAACATTGTTTCCTGTTTATTACGATAATTTCTCAAATCAAGATAGTTAAAATGAGAAAACTTAACTATCGAGATTTGAGAAATTATCGTAATAAACGGGAAACAATGTTAGAGATTGTTTCTCTAATGAACCACTAAAAAATATTTGCCTGATTCGTTTTCTCACTAATTTAACAAAATATATGGCCGTTTTTCACTTTCTCAAATCGACATCCAATGACGTCACTAACGTATACTTCAATTGACGTCACACCCGTTAAGGAATGTTTTTGAAGCAATGATGGAGAAGGGACAAGATTCCAGATGAGGGGTTCTTGATGACGGAACGGTTAATTATGGTTAGTTACGGTTAATTAAACGATTTTATTGATACAATGACATTTTGCGAAATGTAACATTTTTACGGGAAAAGTAGCGTGAAATTCTTATCTCACCCACGGGTTGAGACATAATTGCATAATTGACCAATCAGCGACTGAGAACAAAGTGATCCACACGTTGATTATCGATTTCTTCTCACACGGGTTGAGAAGTGTGAAAATTGAACAAGAATTAGAGAAATATAATTTTAGAGAGTAATATTCAACAGTAGCACACAAATGAATTTTAGAATGAACCGCTCTGGTATATTATATGTTATTCAGCTATCAGACAGCTAGGGTATATAATGTGACATTCCCGGCTTACGATCTATATTCCCTGAGGCGCAGCCGAAGGGAATATATATCTTAAGCCGGGAATGTCACATTATATACCCTGTTTAATAGCTGAATAACAGATATATTACGGATTTAACCATTGTTTTTTTTAAATACAACATCCAACTGTATTAAATAAATTTGCCTCTTTTATTTTCATTTTTCGTATCTCTAGATGTCCGTTTCCGTACCTTTGACATCATTCTTCAATGACGTCAAAATATGTGTCGCGTCATATTTCATGTCTCATGAAGGAAAATACTGTACTAAATTTCTAAATTAATACAGTTTCATATGTAGTAAATTTTATAAACTTTATGAATATAACATTAATATATCACATAACAAAACAACGGGTTTGCGAAGCAGTTTCAATAATTTAAATGTTAACAACATGTAAATAAAACCTTGGTGTGGCCCCATGACGTTTCAAGACTCAACGTTTTGTTTATTTGCTATGGTACAGCCGTGGAACATAGGAGTTTGCTGAATCGATCAGGTATATGTGACGGAATTAACCGTTGTAATATTTTAGTGTTCATGCAGCAGTTTTGAGTATAAAAACAGCATTTAATTTGGTAAAAATACATTTATTATTCCGTATTATACCATTGATTCAGTGAAGCGTAATGTTTTGTCGTCCATGTTTTAATCATTTTTGGGGACTGAAATATATACCCCGTCTGTTTTCCGAATATATGCTGATATTCAGGGTTGAAGAACCAATGGAAATATGTGTAACAAACTAAATTCGTAATATATATATATATCGTTGTCCTTTTAATTTAACATTGAAATTATTGTTTCAATAGGTTCAGGTATAAAATATATATTTACCAATATAACATATAAACCATACGATAAGTTTTCATATTTAATTATGAAAAGACAGTTTAAGCAGTAATAATCAACAATTCTATTAATATTAATATATATAGATTATTACATGGCTCTCGGGCTGGTATCATGACCTTGGGCTGATAAAGGGTATGATATAAAAAATGACATGTTATGATATGCTTACCATATACTTCAACAGAGGAAATAACTAATTTGTTCCAAAATGTTTAGTAATTTTTGGATAAAATTAAATACGTAGCTATAGAACAAGAAATGTATTGTTTTAATCTGCAAATCCAATAAATGCATTTTTTCTTGCACTCTCAATATCAAAAGAGAGAAAATTGGCAGCTTATAATTTTCTGTGCAAATATTCAATAAATCAGTTTAGTTCGCCATGCTTGTGACCGAAACGCATGTAACAAGATTCTGGAAGCAGTAATAAATTTGCTTTATCAGACCGCTTAGGCCATTCTTGTGAAACTGGGTGAAATAAACATGACAAGATTGACCACAGGGTAAAAGATTAGCTATATCATCTACAAGTATATGATAATTGATGCTATGTCAAATATAAATGAGTATATAACACATTCAGACATTGCATGACAATATACAAAACAAGTTAGTAATACAAATGTAGCAAGCAGTCAGTAACACATACAGTGAACCCTGTCTCAATCGTACACCTGTCTATTCTGAACACAAAATTTGGTCACATGGATGTTCGAATTAGGCAGGTTTCAAATCAAAATATTGAATGGAAAAGCAAAATATAGCAAACTCAATAGAAAAGACATACAGATACAATAAAACTGCAAGCGTTGTCATGCTGTGATACCCCTACTCGCTCTACATAAGTTGATGTGTAGTAAAGTATTAGATTATAGTGGGACTTAACGTGGTGGAGAGGCATAAAGGAGAAAGAGTGTTGGAATCAAGAGATGTGCATCCTCCCAGGGCAATTGGCTAGTAAACCTTTGGAATGATGAAAAATGATGTATTACAGATTATTAGATATAAATATTATACATAGCTAATTAAGGAAATAGTTTAGAGCAGCAGCTCATAAGGGAACATGAAAAGGGCTATAACTCTCGCTAAAATCAACCATCCGTGAAATCGGTATAATATGCACATGCTCAGATCATGGCCAATCAAGATACCAAATATGAATAAAATGCTACAAAAGACAAATGACTAGTTGCGTACACAAGATGTGCAAACGGACATAAGGTCAAACAAACATGAAAAGGGCTATAACTCTCGCTTAAAATCAACCATCCGTGAAATCGGTATAATATCCGCATGCTCAGATCATGGTCTACCAAGATACCAAATATGAATACAATCCAACAAAAGACAACTGACTAGTTACGTACACAAGGTTTAGGGACAGACGAACGGACAAGGGTATTCCAGTATACCCACCACTCTGCGAGTGGGGGAATAAAAATACACAAAATAATCAATTATATTAAATATAAAGTGTTATGTGAATGTCTTAAATTGTAGTCTAAAGGATCGTCATGATCGTATGGTAGTTAGATTTATGTGAATGTCTTGTCTTGTAGTTTAAAGGATCGTCGTGAGCGTATGGTAGTTAGATTTATGTGAATGTCTTACATTGTAGTTTAAAGGATCGTCGTGATCGCATGGTAGTTAGATTTACGTGAATGTCTTGTCTTGTAGTTTATTATTTATTTGTGTTGTGTTGTGTGATTTATAATGAGAATGTGTAATTTTGTAGCTTACTAAATGTTTGTAACAAAAATGATCAGTTTAAAGTAAATGGACACAAATGTGCATCACTTTCCCTTTCCCTTATATATTTCATAGATAAACACGTGTTTATGAAAGCCTTTCTGAAGTCAGTTTTATGATACCCTCTACACATCTGACAGACCCCGATTAAAGGTCATATTCAGATGAACTTTCGTAAATGAATACATTTTAAGAAAAAGCCATCAACACGTTTATGGTGCAATAATAGAAAGTCGCCAAAGGTGCTTTAAGATTTAACCAGCGTCGTTTTTATTGGTTGACCATGAGTTCATCTGGACATGACCTCTAATAAGGTTAAGTCAGATATTAGGGGGAACGTAGCGTAATATAACAGCTGAATTTAAGCACACTGTTAACAATATTCCCTATATACCTCTGAGGTGTAATGTAATTAAACTTGAGAACCATATCACGAATTTCACGTATATCAGATATGATTTGTAACCTTTATGCCTCTCAAAATTCGTGGTATGAATCATAGCAAAGATTCCCGACTTATGTACCCTGTCCAATAGATTTATCCATGCATATTATGTGTTATTCAGCTATCAGACAGGGTATATAATATGACATTCCCGGCTTACGATCTGTATTCGCTGAGGCGCAGCCGAAGGGAATATATATCTTAAGCCGGGAATGTCACATTATATACCCTGTCTGATAGTTGAATAACAGATATATTACGGATGTAACAATTGTTTTTTATTAAATACAAAATCCAACTGTATTAAATACATTTGCACCTTTTATTTTCATTTTTCGTATTTCTAGATGTCCCTTTCCGTACCTTTGACATCATTCTTCAATGACGTCAAAATATGTGTCACGTCATATTTCATGTCTCATGAAGGAAAATACTGTACTAAATTTCTAAATCAATACAATTTCATATGTAGTAAACTTTATAAATATAACATTATTATATCACATATCAAAACAACGGGTTTGCGAAACAGTTTCAATAATTTAAATGTTAACAACATGTAAATAAAACCTTGGTGTGGCCCCATGATGTCGAACGTTTTCCAGGCTCAACGTTTTGTTTATTGTGGTGTTCATCACGTTATGGTATAACCGCAGAACATAGGAGTTTGCTGAATCGATCAGGTATTTGGGACAGAATTATCTGTTGTAATATTTGTTTTGTTCATACAGCCGTTTTGAGTATAAAAACAGCATTTAATTTAGTAAAAATACATTTATTATGCCGTATTATTCTATTGATTCAGTGAAGCATAATTTTGTGCCGTCCATGTTGTTATCGTTTTAGGAGACTGAAATATATACCCCGTCTGTTTTCCGAATATATGCTGACATTCATGGTTGAACGGCCAAAATTTGTGCAACAAACTAAATCCGTAATATATGACAATATATAGAAGGCTAGTATATTTGTGAAGACAAACGTGGTTTCATGAAGGGGGATATATCATTTCCCGTTTCCTTTCCTCATTCATGACTTATAACCGGCTTTGTCATACTGCAATAGAAAATCTAAGTGATCCGATTGGTTATTTACTCGATTTTACTAATCCATATTATACGGCTCTAGTCGGTAATATGAAAGCACGTGCCAAAAAAGATAACTCATTTTGAAATCATACGTAATCAAGATGGCGACCCCCAGGTTCGCCTGTCACTCTGACGCCGATATTGAGGCAATTCTAAATCATTTGTTATTTTTCTGTTAAAATTGCTAAGTTGTTTATTAAATATGCTGAAGAATTAATTTCTTCTGTAAAGCAAACTCATAGCTGGGGTTAAATGTTCATGAGACAATACATGTATAGTAGTCATGTTCTTTATTTAGGCTTTACACAGGTAATATGGACCCATGGTATTGCAGTATGACAAATTCGTTATATAGGCTTTAGACAGGTAATACGGGCTCATATAACCTGTCTGAGATGTATATTTCCCTCGCCTTCGGCTCAGGAAATATAAAACAAACACAGACAGGTTATATGAGCCCGTTTTACCTGTCTAAAGCCTATATAACTAATATTGTAACGCGAGTAACACGATAAATGCCATATGTGGAGGAGGACCAGTTTACTTTTTCCGAGAACCTGAGTTCACCCTCGTACCTTTTTAGTAGTGTTCGTGTTGCTCGATCTTTAGTTTTCTATGTTATGCTTGATAGATCGGTGTTTGTCCTTCTTTTGGCCATTTGTTGTCTGTCCTTAGAATTAGGTTTCTGATTACTTCTTTGGTATCTTCAAACTTTTCTTCATAGAAAAACTGGTCGATATTTTTAATGTATATACGATATATTTGATAACACTTTCAAAACCAAGTACACAAATACTCACCAAAGCAATCAGTAACATTGTTAGGTTGTAAGTTCGACAGGTATTCTCGATTAAAGTCATGACAAGTTATAGATGTTGAAAACTTCTGGTTTAGTTTAAGCCATCTCCAGAATGGGACGTTATCACAACCACCGCAATACATACCAAAATAACTACAAATAAAAATATAACTGTTTATGACTAATTGATATTAAATCTGTTCGAAGTATTTACGGAATGAGTGATCCGTGTGTGGCAGGTATGTGGTAAAGATTACACAAATATAAATGTAGAGGTAAAATTGATACCTATAAGAAACATATACGTGACTGCTCAATATCCAGGCTTTGTACATGAACTTCAGTAAAAAGTGACGGGTTGAAAAAGAATGATAATTACTCATGTGAAGCAATAGGAAATATTCACATTGAAGTGCAAAATTAATTTATTAAATTAGACAAAACCAGTGCACCTTGATGCAGATATCATCTAGAGAGCTGATAAAGCACATGCTATTTCGGTGAGACTATACAACTGGTGTCACCATTGTCATCATACATTTAGGTATATCAGATAGATTTCGTGTGGATACACATTACTCTAATACTACGTACAATACAACTTACAGTGATGCCAGCTTTGGTAAATTCTCGAACGCATGTTCACTAACAAATAATATAGGGTTGTTTCCCATGAATCTGAAATATAGCTTCATAATAGAAAGCAGTAATATTGTGTTATAAGCCATGATCGACTACAAATACACCTGAAGATTGAGGAACGGAACTCCAACAAAAAGCCCCGGAAGCATAGCAGTTCCTGAAATAGTCTGCTGTATTAATTTTGTATAGTTGGTTGGTTGATTGTTGTGATGGTATCGTGACGATCAGGTTTATTGGTTTAGGAAACCGAAGTACCCGGAGAAAATCTCCGATCTGTCGCAAGTCACTGAAAAACTTTATCACATAATGTTGTATCGAGTACACCTCGCCATGAACAGGGTTCGAACATTAGCGGTGATAAACATTGGTGGCACAGGTAGTTGTAAATGTATACCATCACGATCACGACGGATCCTAATTTTATTTATGTATATTGTCTGCTTCACATATACATGAATGGAATATTTTTTTAATAATCATGCATGTAAATATGTTATTTGCCTCAAATTTGACACCAATGGTCAGCTATCTACCAGACTCTATAACAAAGGAGGCGACTTCAGTTTGGTTAACTTTAATTTCCCTATTGTGTCTTCTCGTGGCTTTGCGTATTATCTAATATTGAAATGATAGTAAATGCCATCGTCTCCCTTTATATACGTTTGAAGGACCTATTATTTCAAAAATAAAGCCCAACTATATATATATATATATATATATTGTATATCAATTTGTTTTATTTTAAAATATTAACAATAACATGAATTGACATAAATTATTATACATATATACAAATCATACTAAATGATACTCACAGATTACGTAAGTTTAGTAGATTGTTGAAAGTCTTGTCTTTTATCACTGGTATGTTATTGTTGTGTAAACTCCTATAAATAGTCAACACATGTCTTTATTTTATGGCACAGGCTGCGAAAACGACGGAAACGTATTCGTAGCCTGGGTTCTACAAGTACGACGGGCAGAAGTTGTGACTAAATGATCAACCGGTTTCCGGACATGGACACCTATTTTACGAAAATTAATCACGTATTGCTACCATCTAGAGGTTACAAATACGACGGATTTTGTTTTCTTAAATATAATGTTTTTTATTTCATTAAATGACAATTTATGAATCTTTTATTTATTTTCTGTTTGCAGTTCATATTTTTATTCCAATACAATCTGATGCATTGAAAAACTAGTCTTACAATACAAGATTAAGCCCATATATTTCACTGGTATGAGTACTTCTCAGAGTACAACTCACACTTCTCAACACTAATTATTTTCAAAATGGACGACGATGGTAGTGCACTCCATGTTTCATCGATGTAATGAAAATCACAAAGAACCACACCGCTAGAGCAGCTCAATGTATATAATAGGAAATCGTAGAAATGGGGGCAAAATCTTTAGACCTAATACATAAGTACACAAACTGTAAATTAATGTTTGATCTTGTTAAAGTGGCTGCAAAAACACAAACACAATTTCTAAAAGATTTGTCGTCCAGAATCATAATTTGATTATCAATAAGCATAAATTTGAGCATAGCGGCCATTATAGTAAGAAAAGATTGAAGATATTAAAACATCTTTATACAAATATATTTTATCATGTAAGCCAACGATATTTCAACAATGTATTGATATAAACTGTACAGGTGGCGGTTTCCAGTTCTCAGTCGATCTTGAAGAGTACTTTCAACGGTGGCAGAAATTGACACT
Source organism: Bathymodiolus septemdierum (assembly GCA_963383655.1). Lineage (NCBI taxonomy): Eukaryota > Metazoa > Mollusca > Bivalvia > Mytilida > Modiolidae > Bathymodiolus > Bathymodiolus septemdierum. The sequence continues at coordinate 30,703,333 of OY726531.1, forward strand.
CTCTCGATAGAGAACTGTCAGGTGAAAATATGTACAGTCTGTATTTCTATATAATATTCATATGTAAGTGAATTTCGTTCTGGTCCCTTTGTAAGGATGTTCGAAGTTCGGTAATTTTGTTATTACCCGAATATGTATTAAATATTTGTCACAGGAACATTAAACTACCAAACATCAATCAACCAATCAATCAATATTGGATAAGTTTAATTATTATTACCAATTTTCCAATTCATTCTAATTTGAAGAACAAAAATAAGTGAAAACAAGCATAACATGTGTTCGAAGCATCTTTCATTTTGATAACTAAAGCCTAACTATATCTATATTACTCTTAATTTATACTTGATATAATGTGATTATACATCTATACAAATCATACTAAGTGATACTTACAGATCTCGTAAGTTTGGTAGATTGTTGAAAGCATTGTTATCTATCACTGATATGTCATTGTGGCCTAACCACCTATAAATAGTATAAAAATGTCTTTAATTTATACTTTATTAAACTTGTGGTTTTCTGTTCTATCTTAAACAATATATATAACAAAATATTGCGTAATTTTGAGTTGTTACAATTAAACGTATTTATATCAAAGTGTTTTCCTCTATCACTGATATGTCATTGTACTGTAGCTCTCTATAAATAGTCAACAAATGTCTGTATTAAAGTATTGGCCAACTAATATGTCCTAAACAATATATATTTGATACTCGAAATAATGCTAAATGAAGCTATGGCCTTAAATCTTATAGGAATTGTTCTTTAATTATTTGTGATTTGCTTGCCTTCTTGTCATAGACAAACCCAGGTAAACAATCCTTTCATATTGATATCTTTTACTTTCATCTATAACTATATTACTACTATATCACTACAATTTAATGAATTACTTATAACAAGTATTAATAAAATAGAGTGATACATTTGTACAAATGATATTAAATGATACTCAAAGAAATAACAAACGTGGTAGATTGTTGAAAGTGTTGTTCTTTATCACTGATATGTTATTGTTCTGTAACTGCCTATAGATAGTCAAATCATGTCTTTAGGTATAGTTAACTAGTTGTACCGGGAATGTAAAGTTTTTCAAATTTTTCTTGTAACATATAACTTATGTATACAAATGTGGACACCTGGCTTTCTATATTGGTCTTATTTTTAGCAGAGGCTTCACAACGAAAACAAAATTCAAACATAAGCAAATACTGACCGCCTTCATCAATTTGAAGATTATGTCAGAGGTTGCACATGACAATTGAAAAAAAATAAAACTATTTTAAGATGCGGGAATGATTGATTGATTGGTGTATAATGCCAATTTTAGCAGTATTTCAGCTATGTCGTCATCTATGCAAATTCTATATGCTAAATTTCTCAACTACAAAATCCTTAAAAAATCAAACATATCTGTGTATAAAACAATCGTGTTTTATGTACAAATAAAAGAAAAAAATTAAAATGATAAAACCATATATTTAGAATGTATGTATTTATCTATATTGTAGCATTCAAATCAATTTCTTCTACAAATTTTAAAATGGTGTCGCCTGCAACATTCGTAAGCAAAATCAAATAAAATGTTGACGTTGTAGTATGTCTGTCGAGATTCAACAACATCTACGCAGATGATTAAAATATGTTTCAGGGAATAATTGGAATGAGGTGGAATGTATTCTGGGCATTCATTATTGAGCAAATAACGATGAGCAACTCCTCCATGGTCAGTACGACATCTAGTCAAGACTTATTGACCGTAAGAACAAAGGATTTTGCCAACAAAGGAATGGATTATGAGCAATTTGCTATTAATTTGCTGGTCTCAGCTGTCCTGTCATCGTTTTAAAATCCAATTCATAATAATAGCCCTTAGATCAGTATATGGAATAGAACAACTGGTTAATGGGTTATCATATGCATCGGATGTTCTCGGAATTCTTCTTAGTGTCAACCGTTGGGTAAAAAAGTCTATTCAAGAAAAGAACATTTTCATTGCTCTGGTAATCCTTTTTACTAAAATACTATTGATGACAAAGAAGAATCTCTGTCTAATCACAAGTTATTCATGTTATCGATTAAACGTATTTATATTCTTGTTAAGAAAAAATAAACAAGCCCTTATAATTAATGTAGCTATATACAAAAGTGGGCTTGAAAGCGGTTTCTATTAATGAATGCCTGCAATCTTCAGCTGTTACACTGTACTTTTATGTTTGACTAGAATTTAAAAAGTTCATTTATTTTGTTGTGGAATTTCAATATTTTGTGTAAATTGTTCTTAACTAGATAAATTATGCATATACATGTTTTGCAAGTTAGAGAAAGGAATAAAATAAGATGAATACTTACAACCAATAAAGGTTCGTCAAGTTGTTGAACATGTCTGATTTGATTGATGTGATTTTATTGGAATGCAAATAACTGCAATAAAAACAATACACAAATACATTCAAAATCAGTTTAAATCTTTGATACCGTGTGTAGTTGTATTTATATATTGAAGAAAATAAAATAAGTATGTAATAAGACTTCGAACATTCCTGATTTCATCGATGTAATGAAAAACACAAAGAACCACACCGCTAGAAAAGCTCAATGTATATAATAGGAAATCGTAGAAATGGGGGCAAAATCTTTAGACCTAAAAATAAGTACACGAACTCTAAATTAATGTTTGATCTTGTTAAAGTGGCTGCAAAATCACAAACACACGTTCTAAAAGATTTGTGGTCCAGAATCATAATTTGAGAATAGCGGCCATCATATTAAGGAAAGCTTGAAGATATTAAAACATCTTTATACAAATATATTTTATCATGTAAGCCAACAATGTATTGATATAAACTGGACACGTGACGGTTTCCAGTTCTCAGTCGATCTTGAAGAATACTTTCAACGGTGGCAGAAATTGACACTCTCTCGATAGAGAACTATCAGGTGAAAATATGTACAGTCTGTATTTCTATATAATATTCATATGTAAGTGAATTTCGTTCTGGTCCCTTTGTAAGGATGTTCGAAGTTCGGTAATTTTGTTATTACCCGAATATGTATTAAATATTTGTCACAGGAACGTTAAACTACCAAACATCAATCAACCAATCAATCAATATTGGATAAGTTTAATTATTATTACCAATTTTCCAATTCATTGCAATTTGAAGAACAAAAATAAGTGAAAACAAGCATAACATGTGTTCGAAGCATCTTTCATTTTGATAACTAAAGCCTAACTATATCTATATTACTCTTAATTTATACTTGATATAATGTGGTTATACATCTATACAAATTATACTAAGCGATACTTACAGATAGTGTAAGTTTGGTAGATTGTTGAAAGTGTTGTTCTCTATCACTGATATGTCATTGTACTGTAGCTCTGTATAAATAGTCAACAAATGTCTGTATTAAAGTATTGGCCAACTAATATGTCCTAAACAATATATATTTGATACTCGAGATAATGCTAAATGAAGCTACGGCTAATGTAATTAAATTTGAGAACCATATCACGACTTTCACGTAAATCAGATATGATTTGTAACCTTTATGCATTTCAAAATTCGTGGTATGAATCATAATAAAAATTCCCGACTTATCGTGTTGTTCTTTATCACTGATATGTTATTGTTCTGTAGCTGCCTATAGATAGTCAAATTATGTCTTTAGGTATAGTTAACTAGTTGTACCGGGAATGTAAATAAATAAAGTTTTTCTATTTTTTGTTGTAACATATAACTTATGTATACAAATGTGGACACCTGGCTTTCTATATTGGTCTTATTTTTAGCAGAGGCTTCACAACGAAAACAAAATTCAAACATAAGCAAATACTGACCGCCCTCCACAATTTGAAGATTATGTCAGAGGTCGCACATGACAATTGAAAAAAACTAAAACTATTTGAAGACGCGGGAATGATTGATTGATTGGTGTATAATGCCAATTTTAGTAGTATTTCAGCTATGTCGTGATCTAAGCAAATTATATATACTAAATTTCTCAACTACAAAATCCTTAAAAAATAAAACATATCTGTGTATAAAACAATCGTGTTTTATGTACAAATAAAAGAAAAAAAATTAAAATGATAAAACCATATATTTAGAATGTATGTATTTATCTATATTGTAGCATTCAAATCAATTTCTTCTACAAATTTTAAAATGGTGTCGCCTGCGACATTCGTAAGCAAAATCAGATAAATTGTTGACGTTGTAGTATGTCTGTCGAGATTCAACAACATCTATGCAGATGATTAAAATATGTTTCAGGGAATAATTGGAATGAGGTGGAATGTATTCTGGGCATTCCTTATTAAGCAAATAACGATGAGCAACTCCTCCATGGTCAGTACGACATCTAGTCAAGACTTATTGACCGTAAGAACAAAGGATTTTGCCAACAAAGGAATGGATTATGAGCAATTTGCTATTAATTTGCTGGTCTCAGCTGTCCTGTCATCGTTTTAAAATCCAATTCATAATAATAGCCCTTAAATCAGTATATGGAATAGAACAACTGGTTAATGGGTTATCATATGCATCGGATGTTCTCGGAATTCTTCTTAGTGTTAACCGTTGGGTAAAAAAGTCTATTCAAGAAAAGAACATTTTCATTGCTCTGGTAATCCTTTTTACTAAAATACTATTGATGACAAAGAAGAATCTCTTTCTAAATACAAGTTATTCATGTTATCGATTAAACGTATTTATATTCTTGTTAAGAAAAAATAAACAAGCCCTTATAATTAATGTAGCTATATACAGAAGTGGGCTTGAAAGCGGTTTCTATTAATGAATGCCTGCAATCTTCAGCTGTTACACTGTACTTTTATGTTTGACTAAAATTTAAAATGTTCTTTTATTTTGTTGTGGAATTTCAATATTTTGTGTAAATTGTTCTTAACTAGATAAATTATGCATATGCATGTTTTGCAAGTTAGAGAAAAGAATAAAATAAGATGAATACTTACAACTGATAAAGCTTCGTCAAGTTGTTGAACATGTCTGATTTGATTGATGTGATTTTATTGGAATGCAAATAACTGCAATAAAAACAATACACAAATACATTCAAAATCAGTTTAAATCTTTGATACCGTGTGTAGTTGTATTTATATATTGAAGAAATTAAAATAAGTATGTAATAAGACTTCTAACATTCCCGATTTCATCGATGTAATGAAACACACAAAGAACCACACCGCTAGAGCAGCTCAATGTATATAATAGGAAATCGTAGAAATGGGGGCAAAATCTTTAGACCTAAAAATAAGTACACAAACTCTAAATTAATGTTTGATCTTGTTAAAGTGGCTGCAAAATCACAAACACACTTTCTAAAAGATTTGTCGTCCAGAATCATAATTTGATTATAAATAAACATCAATTTGAGAATAGTGGCCATCATATTAAGAAAAGTTTGAAGATATCAAAACATCTTTATGCAAATATATTTGATCATGTAAACCAACAATGTATTGATATAAACTGGACACGTGACGGTTTCCAATTCTCAGTCGACAGCCCTTGCATAGTACTTTCAACGGTGGCAGAAATTGACGCTCTCTCGATAGAGAATTATCAGGTGAAAATACGTACAGTCTGTATTTCTATATAATATTTATATGTAAGTGAATTTCGTTCTCGTCCACTTTGTAAGATTGTTCGGAGTTCGGTAATTTTGTTATTACCCGAATATATATTAAATATTTGTCACGGGAATGTTAAACTACCAAACATAAATCAATCAATCAATTAATATTGGATAAGTTTGATTATTATTACCAATTTTCCAATTCATTGTAATTTGAAGAACAAAAATAAGTGAAAACAAGCATAACATGTGTTCGAAGCATCTTTCATTTTGATAACTAAAGCCTAACTATATCTATATTACTCTTAATTTACACTTAACATAATGTGGTTATACATCAATACAAATCATACTAAGCGATACTCACAGATAGTGTAAGTTTGGTAGATTGTTGAAAGAGTTGTTCTCTATCACTGATATGTCATTGTAATGTAGCGCTCTATAAATAGTCAACAAATGTCTGTATTAAAGTATTGGCCAACTAATATGTCCTAAATATATATTTGATACTCGAAATAGTGCTAAATGAAGCTACGCCTTAAATCTTATAGGAATTGTTGTTTAATTATTTGTGATTTGTTTGCCTTCTTGTCATAGACAAACCAGGTGAACAATCCTTTCATTGATATGTCTTACTTTCATGTATAACTATATTACTACTATATCACTACAATTTAATGAATTAATTATAACAAGTATTAATAGAATAGAGTGATACCTTTGTACAAATGATATTAAATGATACTCAGAGCTCGTACAAACGTGGTAGAGTGTTGAAAGTGTTGTTCTTTATCACTGATATGTTATTGTTCTGTAGATGCCTATAGATAGTCAAATCATGTCTTTATGTATAGTTAACTAGTTGTACCGGGAATGTAAATAAACAAAGTTTTTCTAATTTTTGTTGTAACATATAACTTATGTATACAAATGTGGACACCTGGCTTTCTATATTGGTCTTATTTTTAGCAGAGGCTTCACAACGAAAACAAAACTCAAACATAAGCAATTACTGACCGCCTTCCACAATTTGAAGATTATGTCAGAGGTCGCACATGACAATAGAAAAAAACTAAAACTATTTGAAGACGCGGGAATGATTGATTGATTGGTGTATAATGCCAATTTTAGTAGTATTTCAGCTATATCGTGATCTAAGCAAATTATATATACTAAATTTCTCAACTACAAAATCCTTAAAAAATAAAACATATCTGTGTATAAAACAATCGTGTTTTATGTACAAATAAAAGAAAAAAAATTAAAATGATAAAACCATATATTTAGAATGTATGTATTTATCTATATTGTAGCATTCAAATCAATTTCTTCTACAAATTTCAAAATGGTGTCGCCAGCGACTTTCGTAAGCAAAATCAGATAAATTGTTGACGTTGTAGTATGTCTGTCGAGATTCAACAACATCTACGCAGATGATTAAAATATGTTTCAGGGAATAATTGGAATGAGGTGGAATGTATTCTGGGCATTCCTTATTAAGCAAATAACGATGAGCAACTCCTCCATGGTCAGTACGACATCTAGTCAAGACTTATTGACCGTAAGAACAAAGCATTTTGCCAACAAAGGAATGGATTATGAGCAATTTGCTATTAATTTGCTGGTCTCAGCTGTCCTGTCATCGTTTTAAAATCCAATTCATAATAATAGCCCTTAAATCAGTATATGGAATAGAACAACTGGTTAATGGGTTATCATATGCATCGGATGTTCTCGGAATTCTTCTTAGTGTCAACCGTTGGGTAAAAAAGTCTATTCAAGAAAAGAACATTTTCATTGCTCTGGTAATCCTTTTTACTAAAATACTATTGATGACAAAAAATCTCTGTCTAATCACAAGTTATTCATGTTATCGATTAAACGTATTTATATTATTGTTAAGAAAAAATAAACAAGCCCTAATAATTAATGTAGCTATATACAAAAGTGGGCTTGAAAGCGGTTTCTATTAATGAATGCCTGCAATTTTCAGCTGTTACACTGTACTTTTATGTTTGACTAGAATTTAAAAAATTCATTTATTTTGTTGTGGAATTTCAATATTTTGTGTAAATTGTTCTTAACTAGATAAATTATGCATATACATGTTTTGCAAGTTAGAGAAAGGAATAAAATAAGATGAATACTTACAACTGATAAAAGCTTCGTCAAGTTGTTGAACATTTAATTTGAAGAACAAAAATAAGTGAAAACAAGCAGAAAATGTGTTCGAAGCATCTTTCATTTTGATAACTAAAGCCTAACTATATCTACATTACTCTTAATTTATACTTGACATAATGTGGTTATACATCTATACAAATGATACAAAGCGATACTCACAGATAGTATAAGTCTGGTAGATTGTTGAAAGTGTTGTTCTCTATCACTGATATGTCATTGTGGTCTAACTGCCTATGAATAGTATAAAAATGTCTTTAATTTATACTTTATTAAACTTGTGGTTTTCTGTTCTATCTTAAACAATATATATAACAAAATATTGCGTAATTTTGAGTTGCTGCAATTAAACGTATCTATATCAAAGTGTTTTCCTCTATCACTGATATGTCATTGTACTGTAGCTCTCTATAAATAGTCAACAAATGTCTGTATTAAAGTATTGGCCAACTAATATGTCCTAAACAATATATATTTGATACTCGAGATAATGCGAAATGAAGCTACAGCCTTAAATCTTATAGGAATTGTTGTTTAATTATTTGTGATTTGTTTGCCTTCTTGCTATATCATTACAATTTAATGAATTAATTATAACAAGTATTAATAAAATAGAGTGATACATTTGTACAAATGATATTAAATGATACTCAGAGCTGGTATAAACGTGGTAGAGTGTTGAAAGTGTTGTTCTTTATCACTGATATGTTATTGTTCTGTAACTGCCTATAGATAGTCAAATCATGTCTTTAGGTATAGTTAACTAGTTGTACCGGGAATGTAAATAAATAAAGTTTTTCTAATTTTTGTTGTAACATATAACTCATGTATACAAATGTGGACACCTGGCTTTCTATATTGGTCTTATATTTAGCAGAGGCTTCACAACGAAAACAAAATTCAAACATAAGCAAATACTGACCACCTTCAACACTTTGAAGATTATTTCAGAGGTTGCACATGACAATTGAAAAAGACTAAAACTATTTGAAGACGCGGAAATGATTGATTGATTGGTGTATAATGCCAATTTTAATAGTATTTCAGGTATGTCCTGATCTAAACAAATTCTATATACTAAGTTTCTCGGATATCCAATTTCTCAACTACAAAATCCTTAAAAATAAAACATATTTGAGCATAAAACAATCGTGTTTTATGTACAAATAAAAGAACAAAATTAAAATGATAAAACCATATATTTAGAATGTATGTATTTATCTATATTGTAGCATTCAAATCAATTTCTTCTACAAATATCAAAATGGTGTCGCCTGCAACATTCGTAAGCACAATCAGATAAATTGTTGACGTTGTAGTATGTCTGTCGAGATTCAACAACATCTACGCAGATGATTAAAATATGTTTCAGGGAATAATTGGAATGAGGTGGAATGTATTCTGGGCATTCATTATTAAGCAAATAACGATGAGCAACTCCTCCATGGTCAGTACGACATCTAGTCAAGACTTATTGACCGTAAGAACAAAGCATTTTGCCAACAAAGGAATGGATTATGAGCAATTTGTTATTAATTTGCTGGTCTCAGCTGTCCTGTCATCGTTTTAAAATCCAATTCATAATAATAGCCCTTAAATCAGTATATGGAATAGAACAACTGGTTAATGGGTTATCATATGCATCGGATGTTCTCGGAATTCTTCTTAGTGTCAACCGTTGGGTAAAAAAGTCTATTCAAGAAAAGAACATTTTCATTGCTCTGGTAATCCTTTTTTACTAAAATACTATTGATGACAAAGAAGAATCTCTGTCTAATCACAAGTTATTCATGTTATTGATTAAACGTATTGATATTCTTGCTAAGAAAAAATAAACAAGCCCTTATAATTAATGTAGCTATATACAAAAGTGGGCTTGAAAGTGGTTTCTATTAATGAATGCCTGCAATCTTCAGCTGTTACACTGTACTTTTATGTTTGACTAGAATTTAAAAAGTTCATTTATTTTTTTGTGGAATTTCAATATTTTGTGTAAATTGTTCTTAACTAGATAAATTATGCATATACATGTTTTGCGAGTTAGAGAAAGGAATACAATAAGATGAATACTTACAACTGATAAAGCTTCGTCAAGTTGTTGAACATTTAATTTGAAGAACAAAAATAAGTGAAAACAAGCAGAAAATGTGTTCGAAGCATCTTTCATTTTGATAACTAAAGCCTAACTATATCTATGTTACTCTTAATTTATACTTGACATAATGTGGTTATACATCTATACAAATCATACTAAGCGATACTCACAGATGGTATAAGTCTGGTAGATTGTTGAAAGTGTTGTTCTCTATCACTGATATGTCATTGTGGTCTAACTGCCTATGAATAGTATAAAAATGTCTTTAATTTATACTTTATTAAACTTGTGGTTTTCTGTTCTATCTTAAACAATATATATAACAAAATATTGCGTAATTTTGAGTTGTTACAATTAAACGTATTTATATCAAAGTGTTTTCCTCTATCACTGATATGTCATTGTACTGTAGCTCTCTATAAATAGTCAACAAATGTCTGTATTAAAGTATTGGTCAACTAATATGTCCTAAACAATATATATTTGATACTCGAGATAATGCGAAATGAAGCTACGGCCTTAAATCTTATAGGAATTGTTCTTTAATTATTTGTGATTTGTTTGCCTTCTTGCTATATCACTACAATTTAATGAATTAATTATAACAAGTATTAATAAAATAGAGTGATACATTTGTACAAATGATATTAAATGATACTCAGAGCTGGTATAAACGTGGTAGAGTGTTGAAAGTGTTGTTCTTTATCACTGATATGTTATTGTTCTGTAACTGCCTATAGATAGTCAAATCATGTCTTTAGGTATAGTTAACTAGTTGTACCGGGAATGTAAATAAACAAAGTTTTTCAAATTTTTGTTGTAACATATAACTCATGTATACAAATGTGGACACCTGGCTTTCTATATTGGTCTTATATTTAGCAGAGGCTTCACAACGAAAACAAAATTCAAACATAAGCAAATACTGACCGCCTTCAACAATTTGAAGAGTATGTCAGAGGTTGCACATGACAATTGAAAAAGACTAAAACTATTTGAAGACGCGGAAATGATTTATTAATTGGTGTATAATGCCAATTTTAATAGTATTTCAGGTATGTCCTGATCTAAACAAATTCTATATACTAAGTTTCTCGGATATCCAATTTCTCAACTACAAAATCCTTAAAAATAAAACATATTTGTGCATAAAACAATCGTGTTTTATGTACAAATAAAAGAACAAAATTAAAATGATAAAACCATATATTTAGAATATATGTATTTATCTATATTGTAGCATTCAAATCAATTTCTTCTACAAATTTCAAAATGGTGTCGCCTGCAACATTCGTAAGCAAAATCAGATAAATTGTTGACGTTGTAGTATGTCTGTCGAGATTCAACAACATCTACGCAGATGATTAAAATATGTTTCAGGGAATAATTGGAATGAGGTGGAATGTATTCTGGGCATTCATTATTGAGCAAATAACGATGAGCAACTCCTCCATGGTCAGTACGACATCTAGTCAAGACTTATTGACCGTAAGAACAAAGGATTTTGCCAACAAAGGAATGGATTATGAGCAATTTGCTATTAATTTGCTGGTCTCAGCTGTCCTGTCATCGTTTTAAAATCCAATTCATAATAATAGCCCTTTAATCAGTATATGGAATAGAACAACTGGTTAATGGGTTATCATATGCATCGGATGTTCTCGGAATTCTTCTTAGTGTCAACCGTTGGGTAAAAAAGTCTATTCAAGAAAAGAACATTTTCATTGCTCTGGTAATCCTTTTTACTAAAATACTATTGATGACAAAGAAGAATCTCTGTCTAATCACAGGTTATTCATGTTATCGATTAAACGTATTTATATTCTTGTTAAGAAAAAATAAACAAGCCCATATAATTAATGTAGCTATATACAAAAGTGGGCTTGAAAGCGGTTTCTATTAATGAATGCCTGCAATCTTCAGCTGTTACACTGTACTTTTATGTTTGACTAGAATTTAAAAAGTTCATTTATTTTGTTGTGGAATTTCAATATTTTGTGTAAATTGTTCTTAACTAGATAAATTATGCATATACATGTTTTGCAAGTTAGAGAAAGGAATAAAATAAGATGAATACTTACAACTCATAAAGGTTTGTCAAGTTGTTGAACATGTCTGATTTGATTGATGTGATTTTATTGGAATGCAAATAACTGCAATAAAAACAATACACAAATACATTCAAAATCAGTTTAAATCTTTGATACCGTGTGTAGTTGTATTTATATATTGAAGAAAATAAAATAAGTATGTAATAAGACTTCGAACATTCCTGATTTCATCGATGTAATGAAAAACACAAAGAACCACACCGCTAGAGCAGCTCAATGTATATAATAGGAAATCGTAGAAATGGGGGCAAAATCTTTAGACCTAAAAATAAGTACACGAACTCTAAATTAATGTTTGATCTTGTTAAAGTGGCTGCAAAATCACAAACACACTTTCTAAAAGATTTGTGGTCCAGAATCATAATTTGAGAATAGCGGCCATCATATTAAGAAAAGCTTGAAGATATTAAAACATCTTTATACAAATATATTTTATCATGTAAGCCAACAATGTATAGATATAAACTGGACACGTGACGGTTTCCAATTCTCAGTCGATCTTGAAGAATACTTTCAACGGTGGCAGAAATGGACACTCTCTCGATAGAGAACTATCAGGTGAAAATATGTACAGTCTGTATTTCTATATAATATTCATATGTAAGTGAATTTCGTTCTCGTCCCTTTCTAAGATTGTTCGAAGTTCTGTAATTTTGTTATTACCCGAATATGTATTAAATATTTGTTACGGGAACGTTAAACTACCAAACATCAATCAACCAATCAATCAATATTGGATAAGTTTGATCATTATTACCAATTTTCCAATTCATTTTAATTTGAAGAACAAAAATAAGTGAAAACAAGCATAAAATGTGTTCGAAGCATCTTTCATTTTGATAACTAAAGCCTAACTATATCTACATTACTCTTAATTTATACTTGACATAATGTGGTTATACATCTATACAAATCATACTAAGAGATACTCACAGAGAGTGTAAGTCTGGTAGATTGTTGAAAGCGTTGTTCTCTATCACTGATATGTCATTGTGGTCTAACCACCTATAAATAGTATAAAAATGTCTTTAATTTATACTTTATTAAACTTGTGGCTTTCTGTTCTGTCTTAAACAATACATATAACAAAATATTGCGTAATTTTGAGTTGTTACAATTAAACCTATTGATATCAAAGTGTTTTCCTCTATCACTGATATGTCATTGTACTGTAGCTCTGTATAGATTGTCAATAAATGTCTGTATTAAAGTATTGGCCAACTAATATTTGATACTCGAGATAATGCGAAATGAAGCTACGGCCTTAAATCTTATAGGTATTGTTCTTTAATTATTTGTGATTTGTTTGCCTTCTTGATATCTTTTACTTTCATCTATAACTATATTACTACTATATCACTACAATTTAATGAATTACTTACAACAAGTATTAATAAAATAGAGTGATACATTTGTACAAATGATATTAAATGATACTCAAAAAAATAACAAATGTGGTAGATTGTTGAAAGTGTTGTTCTTTATCACCGATATGTTATTGTTCTGTAACTGCCTATAGATAGTCAAATCATGTCTTTAGGTATAGTTAACTAGTTGTACCGGGAATGTAAATAAACAAAGTTTTTCTAATTTTTGTTGTAACATATAACTTATGTATACAAATGTGGACACCTGGTTTTCTATATTGGTCTTATTTTTAGCAGAGGCTTCACAACGAAAACAAAATTCAAACATAAGCAAATACTGACCGCCTTCAACAATTTGAAGATTATGTCAGAGGTTGCACATGACAATTGAAAAAAACTAAAACTATTTGAAGACGCGGGAATGATTGATTGATTGGTGTATAATGCCAATTTTAGCAGTATTTCAGCTATGTCGTCATATAAGCAAATTCTATATACTAAATTTCTCAACAACAAAAAACTTAAAAAGTAAAACATATCTGTGTATAAAACAATTGTGTTTTATGTACAAATAAAAGAAAAAATTTAAATGATAAAACCATATATTTAGAATGTATGTATTTATCTATATTGTAGCATTCAAATCAATTTCTTCTACAAATTTTAAAATGGTGTCGCCTGCGACATTCGTAAGCACAATCAGATAAATTGCTGACATTGTAGTATGTCTGTCGAGATTCAACAACATCTACGCAGATGATTAAAATATGTTTCAGGGAATAATTGGAATGAGGTGGAATGCATTTCGGGCATTCATTATTAAGTAAATAACGATGAGCAACGCCTCCATGGTCTGTACGACATCTAATCAAGACTTATTGACCGTAAGAACAAAGGATTTTGCCAACAAAGGAATGGATTACGAGCAATTTGTTATTAATTTGATGGTCTCAGCTGTCCTGGCATCGTTTTAAAATCCAGTTCAGAATAATAGCCCTTAAATCAGTATATGGAATAGAACAACTGGTTAATGGGTTATCATATGCATCGGATGTTCTCGGAATTCTTCTTAGTGTCAACCGTTGGGTAAAAAAGTTTATTCAAGAAAAGAACATTTTCATTGCTCTGGTAATCCTTTTTACTAAAATACTATTGATGACAAAGAAGATGTTTTGTCTAATCACAAGTTATTCATGTTATGGATTAAACGTATTTATATTCTTGCTAAGAAAAAATAAACAAGCCCTTATAATTAATGTAGCTATATACAAAAGTGGGCTTGAAAGCGGTTTCTATTAATGAATGCCTGCAATCTTCAGCTGTTACACTGTACTTTTATGTTTCATTAGAATTTTAAAAGTTCATTTATTTTGTTGTGGAATTTCAATATTTTGTGTAAATTGTTCTTAACTAGATAAATTATACATATACATGTTTTGCAAGTTAGAGAAAGGAATAAAATAAGATGAATACTGATAACCGATAAAGGTTCGTCAAGTTGTTGAACATGTCTGATTTGATTGATGTGATTTTATTGGAATGCAAATAACTGCAATAAAAACAATACACAAATACATTCAAAATCAGTTTCAATCTTTGATACCGTGTGTAGTTGTATTTATATGTTGAAGAAAATAAAATAAGTATGTAATAAGACTTCTAACATTCCTGATTTCATCGATGTAATGAAAAACACAAAGAACCACACTGCTAGAGCAGCTCAATGTATATAATAGGAAATCGTAGAAATGGGGGCAAAATCTTTAGACCTAAAAATAAATGCACGAACTCTAAATTAATGTTTGATCTTGTTAAAGTGGCTGCAAGATCACAAACACACTTTCTAAAAGATTTGTCGTCCAGAATCATAATTTAATTATAAATAAATATTAATTTGAGAATAGTGGCCATCATATTAAGAAAAGTTTGAAGATATCAAAACATCTTTATACAAATATATTTGATCAACGTAGCCAACAATGTATTGATATAAACTGTACACGTGACGGTTTCCAATTCTCAATCGACAGTCCTTGCATAGTACTTTCAACGGTGGCAGAAATTGACACTCTCTCGATAGAGAACTGTCAAGTGAAAATACGTACAGTCTGTATTTCTATATAATATTTATATGTAAGTGAATTTCGTTCTCGTCCCTTTGTAAGATTGTTCGAAGTTCGGTAATTTTGTTATTACCCGAATATGTATTAAATATTTGTCACAGGAACGTTAAACTACCAAACATCAATCAACCAATCAATCAATATTGGATAAGTTTAATTATTATTACCAATTTTCCAATTCATTGTAATTTGAAGAACAAAAATAAGTGAAAACAAGCATAACATGTGTTCGAAGCATATTTCATTTTGATAACTAAAGCCTAACTATATCTATATTACTCTTAATTTACACTTGACATAATGTGGTTATACATCTATACAAATCATACTAAGAGATACTCACAGAGAGTGTAAGTCTGGTAGATTGTTGAAAGCGTTGTTCTCTATCACTGATATGTCATTGTACTGTAGCTGTCTATAAATAGTCAACAAATGTCTGTATTAAAGTATTGGCCAACTAATATGTCCTAAACAATATATATTTGATACTCGAGATAATGCTAAATGAAGCTACGGCTAATGTAATTAAATTTGAGAACCATATCACGACTTTCACGTAAATCAGATATGATTTGTAACCTTTATGCATTTCAAAATTCGTGGTATGAATCATAATAAAAATTCCCGACTTATCGTGTTGTTCTTTATCACTGATATGTTATTGTTCTATAGCTGCCTATAGATAGTCAAATTATGTCTTTACGTATAGTTAACTAGTTGTACCGGGAATGTAAATAAACAAAGTTTTTCTATTTTTTGCTGTAACATATAACTTATGTATACAAATGTGGACACCTGGCTTTCTATATTGGTCTTGTTTTTAGCAGAGGCTTCACAACGAAAACAAAATTCAAACATAAGCAAATACTGACCGCCTTCCACAATTTGAAGATTATGTCAGAGGTCGCACATGACAATTGAAAAAAACTAAAACTATTTGAAGATGCGGGAATGATTGATTGATTGGTGTATAATGCCAATTTTAGTAGTATTTCAGCTATGTAGTGATCTAAGCAAATTATATATACTAAATTTCTCAACTACAAAATCCTTAAAAAATAAAACATATCTGTGTATAAAACCATCGTGTTTTATGTAAAAATAAAAGAAAAAAAATTAAAATGATAAAACCATATATTTAGAATGTATGTATTTATCTATATTGTAGCATTCAAATCAATTTCTTCTACAAATTTTAAAATGGTGTCGCCTGCGACGTTCGTAAGCAAAATCAGATAAATTGTTGACGTTGTAGTATGTCTGTCGAGATTCAACAACATCTACGCAGATGATTAAAATATCTTTCAGGGAATAATTGGAATGAGGTGGAATGTATTCTGGGCATTTATTATTGAGCAAATAACGATGAGCAACTCCTCCATGGTCAGTACGACATCTAGTCAAGACTTATTGACCGTAAGAACAAAGGATTTTGCCAACAAAGGAATGGATTATGAGCAATTTGCTATTAATTTGCTGGTCTCAGCTGTCCTGTCATCGTTTTAAAATCCAATTCATAATAATAGCCCTTTAATCAGTATATGAAATAGAACAACTGGTTAATGGGTTATCATATGCATCGGATGTTCTCGGAATTCTTCTTAGTGTCAACCGTTGGGTAAAAAAGTCTATTCAAGAAAAGAACATTTTCATTGCTCTGGTAATCCTTTTTACTAAAATACTATTGATGACAAAGAAGAATCTCTGTCTAATCACAAGTTATTCATGTTATCGATTAAACGTATTGATATTCTTGTTAAGAAAAAATAAACAAGCCCTTATAATTAATGTAGCTATATACAAAAGTGGGCTTGAAAGCGGTTTCTATTAATGAATGCCTGCAATCTTCAGCTGTTACACTGTACTTTTATGTTTGACTAGAATTTAAAAAGTTCATTTATTTTGTTGTGGAATTTCAATATTTTGTGTAAATTGTTCTTAACTAGATAAATTATGCATATACATGTTTTGCAAGTTAGAGAAAGGAATAAAATAAGATGAATACTTACAACTCATAAAGGTTTGTCAAGTTGTTGAACATGTCTGATTTGATTGATGTGATTTTATTGGAATGCAAATAACTGCAATAAAAACAATACACAAATACATTCAAAATCAGTTTAAATCTTTGATACCGTGTGTAGTTGTATTTATATATTGAAGAAAATAAAATAAGTATGTAATAAGACTTCGAACATTCCTGATTTCATCGATGTAATGAAAAACACAAAGAACCACACCGCTAGAGCAGCTCAATGTATATAATAGGAAATCGTAGAAATGGGGGCAAAATCTTTAGACCTAAAAATTGGTACACGAACTCTAAATTAATGTTTGATCTTGTTAAAGTGGCTGCAAAATCACAAACACACTTTCTAAAAGATTTGTGGTCCAGAATCATAATTTGAGAATAGCGGCCATCATATTAAGAAAAGCTTGAAGATGTTAAAACATCTTTATACAAATATATTTTATCATGTAAGCCAACAATGTATTGATATAAACTGGACACGTGACGGTTTCCAGTTCTCAGTCGATCTTGAAGAATACTTTCAACGGTGGCAGAAATTGACACTCTCTCGATAGAGAACTATCAGGTGAAATTATGTACAGTTTGTATTTCTATATAATATTCATATGTAAGTGAATTTCATTCTCGTCCCTTTGTAAGATAGTTCGGAGTTCGGTAATTTTGTTATTACCCGAATATGTATTAAATATTTGTCACAGGAACGTTAAACTACCAAACATCAATCAACCAATCAATCAATATTGGATAAGTTTAATTATTATTACCAATTTTCCAATTCATTGCAATTTGAAGAACAAAAATAAGTGAAAACAAGCATAACATGTGTTCGAAGCATCTTTCATTTTGATAACTAAAGCCTAACTATATCTATATTACTCTTAATTTATACTTGATATAATGTGGTTATACATCTATACAAATCATACTAAGCGATACTTACAGATAGTGTAAGTTTGGTAGATTGTTGAAAGCGTTGTTCTCTATCACTGATATGTCATTGTACTGTAGCTCTCTATAAATAGTCAACAAATGTCTGTATTAAAGTATTGGCCAACTAATATGTCCTAAACAATATATATTTGATACTCGAGATAATGCTAAATGAAGCTACGGCTAATGTAATTATATTTGAGAACCATATCACGACTTTCACGTAAATCAGATATGATTTGTAACCTTTATGCATTTCAAAATTCGTGGTATGAATCATAATAAAAATTCCCGACTTATCGTGTTGTTCTTTATCACCGATATGTTATTGTTCTGTAGCTGCCTATAGATAGTCAAATTATGTCTTTAGGTATAGTTAACTAGTTGTACCGGGAATGTAAATAAATAAAGTTTTTCTATTTTTTGTTGTAACATATAACTTATGTATACAAATGTGGACACCTGGCTTTCTATATTGGTCTTATTTTTAGCAGAGGCTTCACAAGGAAAACAAAATTCAAACATAAGCAAATACTGACCGCCCTCCACAATTTGAAGATTATGTCAGAGGTCGCACATGACAATTGAAAAAAACTAAAACTATTTGAAGACGCGGGAATGATTGATTGATTGGTGTATAATGCCAATTTTAGTAGTATTTCAGCTATGTCGTGATCTAAGCAAATTATATATACTAAATTTCTCAACTACAAAATCCTTAAAAAATAAAACATATCTGTGTATAAAACAATCGTGTTTTATGTACAAATAAAAGAAAAAAAATTAAAATG
Organism: Bathymodiolus septemdierum; assembly: GCA_963383655.1. Taxonomy (NCBI): domain Eukaryota; kingdom Metazoa; phylum Mollusca; class Bivalvia; order Mytilida; family Modiolidae; genus Bathymodiolus; species Bathymodiolus septemdierum. Next base: position 30,722,570 of record OY726531.1, read on the forward strand.
ATAAAACCATATATTTAGAATGTACGTATTTATCTATATTGTAGCATTCAAATCAATTTCTTCTACAAATTTCAAAATGTGTCGCCTGCGACATTCGTATGCAAAATCAGATAAATTGTTGACGTTGTAGTATGTCTGTCAAGATTCAACAACATCTATGCAGATGATTAAAATATGTTTCAGGGAATAATTGGAATGAGGTGGAATGTATTCTGGGCATTCCTTATTAAGCAAATAACGATGAGCAACTCCTCCATGGTCAGTACGACATCTAGTCAAGACTTATTGACCGTAAGAACAAAGGATTTTGCCAACAAAGGAATGGATTATGAGCAATTTGCTATTAATTTGCTGGTCTCAGCTGTCCTGTCATCGTTTTAAAATCCAATTCATAATAATAGCCCTTAAATCAGTATATGGAATAGAACAACTGGTTAATGGGTTATCATATGCATCGGATGTTCTCGGAATTCTTCTTAGTGTTAACCGTTGGGTAAAAAAGTCTATTCAAGAAAAGAACATTTTCATTGCTCTGGTAATCCTTTTTACTAAAATACTATTGATGACAAAGAAGAATCTCTGTCTAATCACAAGTTATTCATGTTATCGATTAAACGTATTTATATTCTTGTTAAGAAAAAATAAACAAGCCCTTATAATTAATGTAGCTATATACAAAAGTGGGCTTGAAAGCGGTTTCTATTAATGAATGCCTGCAATTTTCAGCTGTTACACTGTACTTTTATGTTTGACTAGAATTTAAAAAATTCATTTATTTTGTTGTGGAATTTCAATATTTTGTGTAAATTGTTCTTAACTAGATAAATTATGCATATACATGTTTTGCAAGTTAGAGAAAGGAATAAAATAAGATGAATACTTACAACTGATAAAAGCTTCGTCAAGTTGTTGAACATTTAATTTGAAGAACAAAAATAAGTGAAAACAAGCATAAAATGTATTCGAAGCATCTTTCATTTTGATAACTAAAGCCTAACTATATCTACATTACTCTTAATTTATACTTGACATAATGTGGTTATACATCTATGCAAATCATACTAAGCGGTACTTACAGACGTTGTAAGTTTGGTAGATTGTTGAAAGTGTTGTTCTCTATCACTGATATGTCATTGTGGTCTAACTGCCTATGAATAGTATAAAAATGTCTTTAATTTATACTTTATTAAACTTGTGGTTTTCTGTTCTATCTTAAACAATATATATAACAAAATATTGCGTAATTTTGAGTTGTTACAATTAAACGTATTTATATCAAAGTGTTTTCCTCTATCACTGATATGTCATTGTACTGTAGCTCTCTATAAATAGTCAACAAATGTCTGTATTAAAGTATTGGTCAACTAATATGTCCTAAACAATATATATTTGATACTCGAGATAATGCGAAATGAAGCTACGGCCTTAAATCTTATAGGAATTGTTCTTTAATTATTTGTGATTTGTTTGCCTTCTTGCTATATCACTACAATTTAATGAATTAATTATAACAAGTATTAATAAAATAGAGTGATACATTTGTACAAATGATATTAAATGATACTCAGAGCTGGTATAAACGTGGTAGAGTGTTGAAAGTGTTGTTCTTTATCACTGATATGTTATTGTTCTGTAACTGCCTATAGATAGTCAAATCATGTCTTTAGGTATAGTTAACTAGTTGTACCGGGAATGTAAATAAATAAAGTTTTTCTAATTTTTGTTGTAACATATAACTCATGTATACAAATGTGGACACCTGGCTTTCTATATTGGTCTTATATTTAGCAGAGGCTTCACAACGAAAACAAAATTCAAACATAAACAAATACTGACCACCTTCAACACTTTGAAGATTATTTCAGAGGTTGCACATTACAATTGAAAAAGACTAAAACTATTTGAAGACGCGGAAATGATTGATTGATTGGTGTATAATGCCAATTTTAATAGTATTTCAGGTATGTCCTGATCTAAACAAATTCTATATACTAAGTTTCTCGGATATCCAATTTCTCAACTACAAAATCCTTAAAAATAAAACATATTTGAGCATAAAACAATCGTGTTTTATGTACAAATAAAAGAACAAAATTAAAATGATAAAACCATATATTTAGAATGTATGTATTTATCTATATTGTAGCATTCAAATCAATTTCTTCTACAAATATCAAAATGGTGTCGCCTGCAACATTCGTAAGCACAATCAGATAAATTGTTGACGTTGTAGTATGTCTGTCGAGATTCAACAACATCTACGCAGATGATTAAAATATGTTTCAGGGAATAATTGGAATGAGGTGGAATGTATTCTGGGCATTCATTATTAAGCAAATAACGATGAGCAACTCCTCCATGGTCAGTACGACATCTAGTCAAGACTTATTGACCGTAAGAACAAAGCATTTTGCCAACAAAGGAATGGATTATGAGCAATTTGCTATTAATTTGCTGGTCTCAGCTGTCCTGTCATCGTTTTAAAATCCAATTCATAATAATAGCCCTTAAATCAGTATATGGAATAGAACAACTGGTTAATGGGTTATCATATGCATCGGATGTTCTCGGAATTCTTCTTAGTGTCAACCGTTGGGTAAAAAAGTCTATTCAAGAAAAGAACATTTTCATTGCTCTGGTAATCCTTTTTTACTAAAATACTATTGATGACAAAGAAGAATCTCTGTCTAATCACAAGTTATTCATGTTATTGATTAAACGTATTGATATTCTTCCTAAGAAAAAATAAACAAGCCCTTATAATTAATGTAGCTATATACAAAAGTGGGCTTGAAAGTGGTTTCTATTAATGAATGCCTGCAATCTTCAGCTGTTATACTGTACTTTTATGTTTGACTAGAATTTAAAAAGTTCATTTATTTTTTTGTGGAATTTCAATATTTTGTGTAAATTGTTCTTAACTACATAAATTATGCATATACATGTTTTGCGAGTTAGAGAAAGGAATAAAATAAGATGAATACTTACAACTGATAAAGCTTCGTCAAGTTGTTGAACATTTAATTTGAAGAACAAAAATAAGTGAAAACAAGCAGAAAATGTGTTCGAAGCATCTTTCATTTTGATAACTAAAGCCTAACTATATCTATGTTACTCTTAATTTATACTTGACATAATGTGGTTATACATCTATACAAATCATACTAAGCGATACTCACAGATGGTATAAGTCTGGTAGATTGTTGAAAGTGTTGTTCTCTATCACTGATATGTCATTGTGGTCTAACTGCCTATGAATAGTATAAAAATGTCTTTAATTTATACTTTATTAAACTTGTGGTTTTCTGTTCTATCTTAAACAATATATATAACAAAATATTGCGTAATTTTGAGTTGTTACAATTAAACGTATTTATATCAAAGTGTTTTCCTCTATCACTGATATGTCATTGTACTGTAGCTCTCTATAAATAGTCAACAAATGTCTGTATTAAAGTATTGGCCAACTAATATGTCCTAAACAATATATATTTGATACTCGAGATAATGCGAAATGAAGCTACGGCCTTAAATCTTATAGGAATTGTTCTTTAATTATTTGTGATTTGTTTGCCTTCTTGCTATATCACTACAATTTAATGAATTAATTATAACAAGTATTAATAAAATAGAGTGATACATTTGTACAAATGATATTAAATGATACTCAGAGCTGGTATTAACGTGGCAGAGTGTTGAAAGTGTTGTTCTTTATCACTGATATCTTATTGTTCTGTAACTGCCTATAGATAGTCAAATCATGTCTTTAGGTATAGTTAACTAGTTGTACCGGGAATATAAATAATTAAAGTGTTTCTAATTTTTTTGCAACATATAACTCATGTATACAAATGTGGACACCTGGCTTTCTATATTGGTCTTATTTTTAGCAGAGGCTTCACAACGAAAACAAAATTCAAACATAAGCAAATACTGACGGCCTTCAACAATTTGAAGATTATGTCAGAGGTTGCACATGACAATTGAAAAAAAATAAAACTATTTGAAGATGCGGGAATGATTGATTGATTGGTGTATAATGCCAATTTTAGCAGTATTTCAGCTATGTCGTCATCTATGCAAATTCTATATGCTAAATTTCTCAACAACAAAACCCTTAAAAAATCAAACATATCTGTGTATAAAACAATCGTGTTTTATGTACAAATAAAAGAAAAAAATTAAAATGATAAAACCATATATTTAGAATGTATGTATTTATCTATATTGTAGCATTCAAATCAATTTCTTCTACAAATTTCAAAATGGTGTCGCCTGCAACATTCGTAAGCAAAATCAAATAAAATGTTGACGTTGTAGTATGTCTGTCGAGATTCAACAACATCTACGCAGATGATTAAAATATGTTTCAGGGAATAATTGGAATGAGGTGGAATGTATTTTGGGCATTCATTATTGAGCAAATAACGATGACCAACTCCTCCATGGTCAGTACGACATCTAGTCAAGACTTATCGACCGTAAGAACAAAGGATTTTGCCAACAAAGGAATGGATTATGAGCAATTTGCTATTAATTTGCTGGTCTCAGCTGTCCTGTCATCGTTTTAAAATCCAATTCATAATAATAGCCCTTAGATCAGAATATGGAATAGCACAACTGGTTAATGGGTTATCATATGCATCGGATGTTCTCGGAATTCTTCTTAGTGTCAACCGTTGGGTAAAATAGTCTATTCAAGAAAAGAACCCGAAGAAGTTAGGTAGTTATAGGGCTCGGGTGGCTCAATTAGTTAGACAGTTGTAGGGCTTGGGTGGCTCAATGAGATAGGTAGTTGTAGGGCTCGGGTGGCTCAATGACTTAGGTAGCTCAATGAGTTAGGTAGTTGTACGGCTCGGGTGGCTCAATGAGTTAGGTAGTTGTAGGGCTCGGGTGGATCAATGAGTTAGGTAGTTGTAGGGCTCCTGTGGCTCAATGAGTTAGGTAGTTGTAGGGCTCGGGTGGCTCAATGAGTTAGGTTGTTGTAGGGCTCGGGTGGCTCTATAAATTAAGTAGTTGTAGGACTCGGGTGGCTCAATGGGCTAGGTAGTTGCAGGGTTCGGGTGACTCAATGAGTTAGGTAGTTGTAGGACTCGGGTGGCTCAATGAGCTAGGTAGTTGTATGGCTCGGGTGGCTCAATGAGTTAGGTAATTGTAGGGCTCGGGTGCCTCTATAAGCTAAGTAGTTGTAGGGATTGGGTGGCTCAATTAGTTAGGTAGTTGTAGAGCTCGGGTGGCTCAATGAGTTAGGTAGTTGTAGGACTCAGGTGGCTCAATGAATTAGGTTGTTGTAGGGCTCGGGTGGCTCTATAAATTAAGTAGTTGTAGGGCTCGGGTAGTTCAATGAGCTAGGTAGTTGTAGGGATCGGGTGGCTCAATTAGCTAGGTAATTGTAGGGCTTGATTGGCTCAATGAACTAGGTAGTTGTAGGGTTCGGGTGGCTCAATGAGTTAGGTAGTTTTAGGGCTCGAGTGGCTCAATGAGTTAGGTAGTTGTAGGGCTCGGGTGGCTCATTGAATTAGGTAGTTGGAGGGCTCGGATGGCTCAACGATTTAGCTAGTTGTAGGGCTCCGGTGGCTCAATGAGTTAGGAGGTAGAACTCGGGTGGCTCGATGAGCTAGGTAGTTGTGGTGCTCGGGTGGCTCAATGAGTAAGGTAGTTGTTGGGTTTTAGTGGCTCAATGAGTTAGGTGGTTGTAGAACTAGGTTGGCTCAATGAGGTAGGTAGTTGTTGGACTCGGGTGGCTCAATGAATTAGGTAGTTGTAGGGTCTGGTGGTTCAATGAGTTAGATAGATGTAGGGCTCGGGTGGCTCAATGAGTTAAGTAGTTGTAGGGCTCGTATGGCTCAATGAGCTAGGTAGTTGTAGGGCTCGGGTGGTTCAATGAGTTAGGCAGTTGTAGAACTCGGGTGGCTCAATAAGTTAGGTAGTTGTAGGGCTCGGGTGGCTCAATTAGTTAAGACAGTTGTAGGGCTTGGGTGGCTCAATGAGATAGGTAGTTGTAGGGCTCGGGTGGCTCAATGAGTTAGGTAGTTGTAGGCCTTTTGTGGCTCAATGAGTTAGGTAGTTGTACGGCTCGGGTGGCTCAATGAGTTAGGTAGTTGTAGGGCTCGGGTGGCTCAATGAGCTAGGTAGTTGTAGGGCTCGGGTGGCTCTATAAGTTAAGTAGTTGTAGGACTCGGGTGGCTCAATGGGCTAGGTAGTTGCAGGGCTCGGGTGGCTCTACAAGTGAAGTAGTTGTAGGACTCGGGTGGTTCAATGAGCTAGGTATATGTAGGGCTCGGGTGATTCAATGAGTTAGGTAGTTGTAGGACTCGGGTGGCTCAATGAGCTAGGTAGTTGTATGGTTCGGGTGGCTCAATGAGCTAGGTAATTGTAGGGCTCGGGTGCCTCTATAAGCTAAGTAGTTGTAGGGATTGGGTGGCTCAATTAGTTAGGTAGTTGTAGAGCTCGGGTGGCTCAATGAGTTAGGTAGTTGTAGGGCTCCGGTGGCTCAATGAGTTAGGTAGAACTCGGGTGGCTCGATGAGCTAGGTAGTTGTAGTGCTCGGGTGGCTCAATGAGTTAGGTAGTTGTTGGGTTTTAGTGGCTCAATGAGTTAGGTGGTTGTAGAACTAGGTTGGCTCAATGAGGTAGGTAGTTGTTGGATTCGGGTGGCTCAATGAATTAGGTAGTTGTAGGGTCGGGTGGTTCAATGAGCTAGATAGATGTAGGGCTCGGGTGGCTCAATGAGTTCAGTAGCTGTAGGGCTCGTATGGCTCAATGAGCTAGGTAGTTGTAGGGCTCGGGTGGTTCAATGAGTTAGGTAGTTGTAGGGCTCGGGTGGCTCAATAAGTTAGGTAGTTGTAGGGCTCGGGTGGCTCAATTAGTTAGACAGTTGTAGGGCTTGGGTGGCTCAATGAGATAGGTAATTGTAGGGCTCGGGTGGCTCAATGAGTTAGGTAGTTGTAGGTCTTTTGTGGCTCAATGAGCTAGGTAGTTGTACGGCTCGGGTGACTCAATGAGCTAGGTAGTTGTAGGGCTCGGTTGGCTCAATGAGTTTGGGAGTTGTAAGGCTCGGTTGGCTCAATGAGTTAGGGAGTTGTAGGGCTCGGTTGGCTCAATGAGTTAGGGAGTTGTAGGGCTCGGTTGGCTCAATGAGCTAGGTAGTTGTAGGGCTCGGATGGCGCAATGTGTTAGGTAGTTGTAGGGCTCGGTTGGCTCAATGAGCTATGTAGTTGTAGGGCTCGGATGGCTCAATGTGTTAGGTAGTCATAGGGCTCGGTTGGCTCAATGATTTAGGGAGTTGTAGAGCTCGGTTGGCGCAATGAGTTAGTTAGTAGAGCTCGGGTGGCTCAATGGGTTAGGTAGTTGTAGAGTATGTGTGGCGCAATGAGTTACGTAGTTGTAGGGCTCTGGTGACTCAATGAGATAGGTAGTTGTAGGGCTCGGGTGGCTCAAAGAGCTAGGTAGTTGTAGGGCTCGGATGGCTCAATGAGTTAGATATGTGTAGGGCTCGGATGGCTCAGTGCGTTAGGTAGTTGTAGGGCTCCGGTGGCTCAATGAGCTAGGTAGTAGAGCTCGGGTGGCGCAATGAGTTACGTAGTTGTAGGTCTCTGGTGACTCAATGAGCTAGGTAGTTGTAGGGCTCCGGTGGCTTAATGAGCTAGGTAGTTGTAGGGCTCGGGTGGCTCTATAAGTTAAGTAGTTGTAGGACTCGGGTGGCTCAATGGGCTAGGTAGTTGCAGGGCTCGGGTGGCTCTACAAGTGAAGTAGTTGTAGGACTCGGGTGGTTCAATGAGCTAGGTAGATGTAGGGCTCGGGTGACTCAATGAGTTAGGTAGTTGTAGGACTCGGGTGGCTCAATGAGCTAGGTAGTTGTATGGCTCGGGTGGCTCAATGAGTTAGGTAATTGTAGGTCTCGGGTGCCTCTATAAGCTAAGTAGTTGTAGGGATTGGGTGGCTCAATTAGTTAGGTAGTTGTAGAGCTCGGGTGGCTCAATGAGTTAGGTAGTTGTAGGACTCAGGTGGCTCAATGAATTAGGTAGTTTTAGGGCTCGGGTGGCTCAATCAGCTATGTAGTTGTAGGGCTCATGTGGCTCAATGAGTTAGGTAGTTGTAGGCCTCGAGTGACTCAATGAGCTAGGTATTTGTAGGGCTCAGGTGGCTCTACAAGTTCAGTGGTTGTAGGGCTCGGTTGGCTCAATGAGCTAGGTAGTTGTAGGGCTCGGGTAGTTCAATGAGCTAGGTAGTTGTAGGGATCGGGTGGCTCAATGAGTTAGGTAGTTGTAGGGCTTGATTGGCTCAATGAACTAGGTAGTTGTAGGGTTCGGGTGGCTCAATGAGTTAGGTAGTCTTAGGGCTCGAGTGGCTCAATGAGTTAGGTAGTTGTAGGGCTCGGGTGGTTCACTGAGTTAGGTAGTTGGAGGGCTTGGATGGCTCAATGAATTAGCTAGTTGTAAGGCTCCGGTGGCTCAATGAGTTAGGTAGAACTCGGGTGGCTCGATGAGCTAGGTAGTTATAGTGCTCGGGTGGCTCAATGAGTTAGGTAGTTGTTGGGTTTTAGTGGCTCTATGAGTTAGGTGGTTGTAGAACTAGGTTGGCTCAATGAGGTAGGTAGTTGTTGGACTCGGGTGGCTCAATGAATTAGGTAGTTGTAGGGTCGGGTGGTTCAATGAGTTAGATAGATGTAGGGCTCGGGTGGCTCAATGAGTTAAGTAGTTTTAGGGCTCGTATGGCTCAATGAGCTAGGTAGTTGTAGGACTCGGGTGGTTCAATGAGTTAGGTAGTTGTAGGGCTCGGGTGGCTCAATAAGTTAGGTAGTTGTAGGGCTCGTGTGGCTCAATTAGTTAGACAGTTGTAGGGCTTGGGTGGCTCAATGAGATAGGTATTTGTAGGGCTCGGGTGGCTCAATGAGTTAGGTAGTTGTAGGCTTTTTGTGGCTCAATGAGTTAGGTAGTTGTACGGCTCGGGTGGCTCAATGAGTTAGGTAGTTGTAGGGCTCGGTTGGCTCAATGACTTAGGGAGTTGTAGGGCTCGGTTGGCTCAATGAGCTAGGTAGTTGTAGGGCTCGGATGGCGCAATGTGTTAGTTAGTTGTAGTGCTCGGTTGGCTCAATGAGCTATGTAGTTGTAGGGCTCGGATGGCTCACTGCGTTAGGTAGTCATAGGGCTCGGTTGGCTCAATGATTAAGGGAGTTGTAGAGCTCGGTTGGCGCAATGAGTTAGTTAGAGCTCGGGTGGCTCAATGGGTTAGGTAGTTGTAGAGTATGGGTGGCGCAATGAGTTGTAGGGCTCGGTTGGCTCAATGAGTTAGGGAGTTGTAGGGCTCGGTTGGCTCAATGAGCTAGGTAGTTGTAGGGCTCGGATGGCGCAATGTGTTAGGTAGTTGTAGGGCTCGGTTGGCTCAATGAGCTATGTAGTTGTAGGGCTCGGATGGCTCAATGCGTTAGGTAGTCATAGGGCTCGGTTGGCTCAATGATTTAGGGAGTTGTAGAGCTCGGTTGGCGCAATGAGTTAGTTAGTAGAGCTCGGGTGGCTCAATGGGTTAGGTAGTTGTAGAATATGGGTGGCGCAATGAGTTACGTAGTTGTAGGTCTCTGGTGACTCAATGAGATAGGTAGTTGTAGGGCTCGGGTGGCTCAATGAGCTAGGTAGTTGTAGGGCTCGGATGGCTCAATGAGTTAGATAGTTGTAGGGCTCGGATGGCTGTGCATTAGGTAGTTGTAGGGCTCCGGTGGCTCAATGAGCTAGGTAGTAGAGTTCGGGTGGCGCAATGAGTTACGTAGTTGTAGGGCTCGGGTGACTCAATGAGCTAGGTAGTTGTAGGGCTCCGGTGGCTCAATGAGCTAGGTAGTAGAGCTCGGGTGGCGCAATGAGTTACGTAGTTGTAGGGCTCGGGTGACTGAATGAGCTAGGTAGTTGTAGGGCTCGGGTGGCTCAATGAGTTAGGTAGTTGTAGGGCTTGGGTGGCTCAATGAGTTATGTAGTTGTAGAGCTCGGGTGACTCAATGAGTTAGGTAGTTGTAGGACTCAGGTGGCTCAATGAATTAGGTAGTTGTAGGGCTCGGCTGGCTCAATGAGCTAGGTAGTTGTAGAGCTCGGGTGGCTCTATAAGTTAAGTAGTTGTAGGGCTCGGGTGGCTCAATGAGTTAAGTAGTTGTAGGGCTCGGGTGGCTCAATAAGTTAGGTAGTTGTAGGGTTTGGGTGGCTCAATGAGTTAGGTAGCTGTAGGGCTCGCATGGCGCAATGAGTTAGGTAGTTGTAAGGCTCGGGTGGCTCAATGAGATAGGTAGTTGTAGGGTTCGGATGGCTCAATGCGTTAGGTAGTTGGAATACATAACAACTCATACATGCCCATCACCAATACGGCGTGGGTTCGCGCCCAGCTTTGTAAATTACAGAAAAGGGTGCACTCGACTCGTAGCCGCAAGTGATACAGTTTGCCAGTTGCTTGCCTATTGTCGGTGGTTCTCTCCGGATACTCCGGCTTCCTCCACCACTAAAGCTGATCACCATGATATAGCTGAAATATTGCTGAAAGTGGCGTTAAACACAATAAATCAATTCAAATCATTAAATCAATAAGAACATGTATAATATATTTATGAACGTAGCATACAAAGTTACATGGTTATCATTTTAATCGAACATTAAAGCAATATAGAACACTTAACAAAATAAGTTATCAGTTTCTTTGGTTAGTTCAGCTTAAACATATTTTATTTCTGGTAAAAGACAATTCTTAAATAGTGTAAAAATTTATCAGAATCCATATATCGAAGAAGAACAGACAACACAATGGCCAAAAGAAAAAGTACAAAAAGGACAAACAAGGATCTACAAAACATGCATATAAAACCAAAGATCGAGTAACACGAACCCCACTAAAAACAGATTTCAATTAATATCTTATGGCAGTATTAGTAATATGTATTTTCCTATCTTATAAAGTTCTATTGAAGGTAACATACTTATACATATCTTTATAGTACGGTATAAAACACAGTAAGATCCGTTATTGATAACCATACAACACTATCGCGTAATTATCACCATATAACTTTAAAATTGTTGAAGGTGGCGTTAGACATAATAACTCTAACAAAAACACTAACATTTAACAACATATCGATCGAGTTCATGTCAGGTAGATTTTCATTCATTTATTTACAGTCCAATCATATGTAAGGTCGTTTAATATATCGACCAATCGGATACTCGATTTTTAAAAGTACGCTCATCTCTGAAAGGTCGACATCTAGTTCGATGTTCGTTTATCACCAAAAGAAATATATAAAAAGTACTGCAAAGATTTACTTTTTAATAAATTAGATAGAAATAAGAAAAGATGATCACGTTTGGTGTTGTATTACACTTGTCATTCTATAGATGTCAACAAACAAACAATATAACATTGAAAGTCGTACGATTAATTAATTCATAGATACTTTATATATAACTTATATTAATAGTTATTCCTTATTTTAATAAAAAAAAACAAGTTAATTTTCAGTCTTTAACCAGTTGTGGACAAGTTCATTATTAATATTTTTAGCAAGTTAATAATGATAATAATAATTCACATTTTGTTATACATGTATTAAAGTTAGTAATTAACTTAATGGTTACATGTCTACTCGGATTTCTACTCATTTTTGTTCATTGGTCATACTGCTTTAATAATACATTTCTCTGACGTCACACTATTGTTTGAACAGTGGATTATTTTTAAGAATCTAGTTTATTGTTTTGTTCTTGAATATATGAACTTTAACCTTTTATTGCTCTAGGCTTAAAAACGTGATATACATATTTTTTGACTTTCGTTACTGAACCACTGCTGGGTTTTTAAAGTCTATTTCGACTTTCAAACTTCCATCTTACCACTGGGCTAAGGTAACCACATTACTATATTCTATAATTAGTATATAATATAGCTCTTGATAGTAAGCTTTGCTAAAAAAAATATCAACAATTTGCTTAAAAAAAGCAATTGATTAACATATACAAGACACGATACAAGTATTTTAGATCTGGCATAATTTATGTTCAAAACTCGCAATACAAAAACAACCAACGAACCGACCACAACTTAACAAATCAGACAGACCACAGGTGAACATTTGGGACACTTGAAAGATCCTTGAAATATCTAAATATAAACGATTCCTTTCACTTGAAAGACCTTGAAATATCTAAATATAAACGAGAATCGTAAGCACGAATGCCGATAACATTTTGTTGTTTAATTTTTGTTAATTGTGGCTTATTTAGCTCCTTGAACATTAAAAAGATAAAAATATAAAATGAAAACACGGTTGCAGATGGAAATGTATTATGTAAGAGAATACACTCAAACTTGTAGATTCTTAAACATAATCAACGGGTCTCGTTGATTATTTTTATGAATCTACAGTTGAAGAGTATTCTCCATTACTGAATCGTATTTTTCTCTAGTTCTGACCAGTTTAATCTTGATATTTGACAACATAATCTTTGTAACGTTATTATATTGTCAATGCGGAACAAGTTGAACCGAAAGAAATATATAGGCCGTGGTCAGCAATTATAGGGTATTTTGTACATTTATTTATTTTATTCTTTAAAGTTAAATTACCGTTGTAATATTTTTTCTGTTAATATTCGCAATAAGAATAATTTATTTCATTCTTACTATATTATGGAACAATTACAGATTTATATGTGTAGTATTGTACTTAATATTTAATAATTTGTGTATTTCAGATCTGTCATTGCCTTTATTCTGATGTTAAATAATAAAGTATATGAAAATGTTCCGCATTCATTTTTATTGGGGACCTGATTATCACCCCACTTGGTCATACAGTGAACATGTGTTTGGTAAAAATATGTTAATAAAAAAGTAAAACAGAATACATTTCGGTGGGCTTAATTAATTATGTGTATTACATATTATAAAAAAACACTTTGTAGTGTTTATGGCTTGGTTTGTTTGTTTTTACCTGAACGGTGAAAATATAAAGACATAGCTAGACAATAAATGAACAGTTCTGAAACTATTAAGCAAAACAGTTCTAGATTTATCACCTGAAATCGTTTCTGTCATCACTATAATATGTCATAAGGATCAACTCACGTGATTTTGAACTTGCATATAAGCAAAATTGTTAAGCGTTAGACAAATGGGGAAAATGGAGACAGATACAAAAAACTGATACTGCGCACATGAAAGTTAGCAAACAAGTTTTGTCAAGATGTAACCAAACAAGAATCAACATTTGGCCAGCATCATGGCTGGGTGCAGACACAAAACATCAGGCAGGTTAACAGTATAACAGCACAATTCACAACTAGTACACATAGTAAAACGTTTACTATTATCTATTCCATATATATAGCAATGATTCATTGCAATGACAAACGTTAGTGCGCATAACACGTTTATGAAATAAACATCATCAGGTATGCTCATAACCAACAGACTAGAAAATCAAATAATTGGAAACAAGTGGCAAAAGAAAAACAAATTCCAATTTCATGCAATTTCGATATTAGGACCCAATAATCAAATGATTGTGGTATTAAGGGAGTTAATGTAGTGGAATATATATACCACTGATTAGTCATAAAAGTGGTCAAAATAACTAATGTGTTTCAATGTAATATATATACCACTGATTAGTCCTAAAAGTGGTCAAAATAACTAATGTGCTTCAATGTAATATATATACCACTGATTAGTCATAAAAGTGGTCAAAATAACTAATGTGCTTCAATGTAATATATATACCACTGATTAGTCCTAAAAGTGGTCAAAATAACTAATGTGTTTCAATGTAATATATATACCACTGATTAGTCCTAAAAGTGGTCAAAATAACTAATGTGTTTCAATGTAATATATATACCACTGATTAGTCCTAAAAGTGGTCAAAATAACTAATGTGCTTCAATGTAATATATATACCACTGATTAGTCCTAAAAGTGGTCAAAATAACTAATGTGCTTCAATGTAATATATATACCCTGATTAGTCCTAAAAGTGGTCAAAATAACTAATGTGTTTCAATGTAATATATATACCACTGATTAGTCCTAAAAGTGGTCAAAATAACTAATGTGTTTCAATGTAATATATATACCACTGATTAGTCCTAAAAGTGGTCAAAATAACTAATGTGCTTCAATGTAATATATATATCACTGATTAGTCCTAAAAGTGGTCAAAATAACTAATGTGCTTCAATGTAATATATATACCACCGATTAGTCCTAAAAGTGGTCAAAATAACTAATGTGCTTCAATGTAATATATATACCACTGATTAGTCATAAAAGTGGTAAAAATAACTAATGTGCTTCAATGTAATATATATACCACTGATTAGTCCTAAAAGTGGTCAAAATAACTAATGTGCTTCAATGTAATATATATACCACTGATTAGTCCTAAAAGTGGTCAAAATAACTAATGTGTTTCAATGTAATATATATACCACTGATTAGTCCTAAAAGTGGTCAAAATAACTAATGTGTTTCAATGTAATATATATACCACTGATTAGTCCTAAAAGTGGTCAAAATAACTAATGGGCTTCAATGTAATATATATACCACTGATTAGTCCTAAAAGTGGTCAAAATAACTAATGTGTTTCAATGTAATATATATACCACTGATTAGTCCTAAAAGTGGTCAAAATAACTAATGTGTTTCAATGTAATATATATACCACTGATTAGTCCTAAAAGTGGTCAAAATAACTAATGTGTTTCAATGTAATATATATACCACTGATTAGTCCTAAAAGTGGTCAAAATAACTAATGTGTTTCAATGTAATATATATACCACTGATTAGTCCTAAAAGTGGTCAAAATAACTAATGTGCTTCAATGTAATATATATACCACTGATTAGTCCTAAAAGTGGTCAAAATAACTAATGTGCTTCAATGTAATATATATACCACTGATTAGTCCTAAAAGTTGTCAAAATAACTAATGTGCTTCAATGTAATATATATACCACTGATTAGTCCTAAAAGTGGTCAAAATAACTAATGTGCTTCAATGTAATATATATACCACTGATTAGTCCTAAAAGTGGTCAAAATAACTAATGTGCTTCAATGTAATATATATACCACTGATTAGTCCTAAAAGTTGTCAAAATAACTAATGTGCTTCAATGTAATATACATACCACTGATTAGCCCCTAAAAGTGGTCAAAACAACTAATGTGCTTCAATGTAATATACAGAAACGTGTATACAAATAAAACTAACTACAACTGAACTAATATATCAATTGACATTGATCCACTACTGAAATAGTTGATATATATATCTAAATTTTCATATTGTCATAAATTATTCCTTCTTCTTTTCAGGATATACAACAGAAACAACATCTTCAAAATAAAAAAAAACAAATAACGTAATTTTTCTAATTTTAAATGATGAGTTTCACACATTAATGTTTTTATGTTCTTGTTAATCAATTATATTTAGGCGACAGCCATTTATATACGTGGGAAGATTTTCGACGATAACAAAAGAAAACCACCTGAAGGAGGAATAGTGTCCAAATACAGTTTGCTAGTTAATCATTTGCCATCATTAAACTTTCCATGTGTATATTTTACTGCAGATTTGACACAGTCATTTTGATGTGGATTTGTCATGTCAGTCTCTCAAACTGTCCGTCCCTTCATTTACTGTATACATTTAGTGTACATTTACTAACATATTTCCACTTCTTGTATCCATCATTATGTGATAACGTTTGTCAATAACTTGCGACAGGTGTGGGGTTTTCTCCAGTTTCTTCCACCTATAAAACTGATGGCCACGATAAAAAATGAAATATTGTTGAAAGTGGCGCTTAACACCCCAACCCTAACCCCATGTATATATCCTTTCATAACACATTATAATTAATACTATCAGGTTATTACAAGACAATTAAGGTACACAGTGCTTTAATATTGCTCTATTCGCAAATGTATGTGTTAGATAACACCACGACTGCAAATGAAACCAGAAATGTTATGTTGTTTGTATTTTCTGTCAAGGATGTAAAACTGTCAGAATAATCATTAAATATGTTAAAATAATTTGAAAAACAAAACAAAAAACAACAAATACCACATTGTCGAAATAGCTTCAAAATCGTAGAAAGAGTCGATACTCTTAACACTCAAATACATGTCCGCTGACTTTCCTTGATTAGTACAGGCACTTCAATAAAAAACGGCGATTTTAAGCTAGTTGTATGGGCCTAATCTGCCCTCTGAGGGACACGACCGAATGATGTCCGTGCTGCCCACATGTGCGTTAAATTCCAACCCTCGCATATAACCAGGCTAATAATCTTAGAATTAAAAATACCGCTATGATCTTGAATATTTTACATAATGTCACAGATATAAATGTTATACGTAAGCCTGTTACATGCATCACACCAAAATAATGAAATGCCAATAAATGTCTGCATCAATATATTTTAGAAAAAAATATTTTGTTAAGATCGTATTTAATTGAAGAGGGTCATGGACAAATTAAATTATTGTTAAATCAACATCTGTTGAGTCAATTATGTAAATTAACATTTGTAATGTCTTGATTTGTATTCCATTTTCCAATCGTACGTTCTTTTTGTGTTGTAAGATACCGTGGAAATATGGACATCCGTTACGTTATATCGATGACAGTGCAGCTCCATTATATTTTCAGAAGACCAATATGCTTCATTTAAAGACCAAAAACACTGAGATGACATTGATGAGTGGTCATGTGATAGAAACGCACTAATATAAAAGACAGAAACACGTGTTATAAATATCCTGATGTACCCAGCTTGTCTACTAGTTCCTTTATTAGTATGAGGCAGCCTTCAAACATGGGCTTCTAAAGAACAGATACCACATATACAGATAGATCTGCGTCATACCTGGACCCACACCTCGAAAGTGACTGTGAGGGACGGTTAAGAACGAAACTTCAATTTTCCTATTGTGAACTTTTCATTTATATGTAGCAACATTCCAGCAGCACCTGCATATGGCGTATATATCTCTCAGTTGATACGATATTCCAGAGCTTGTGGTTCCTATCAAAATTTCCTTGAAAGAGGGTTGCTGCCAACAAGGAAGCTGCTGAACCAAGGGTTCCACTCATTATTTCGAAAATGTTACGGTCGCAACCATGACTTGGTTGCACCTTATTAAATATCTGTGTCACAAATGACCATGAATATGTTCCACTTGTCGCAAACACTTCCCAGTCCTTTCCTCATTCATGTCTTATAACCGGGTTTGCAACTAGGCTAACACGACGGAAACTACTTTCCCTTTCGGAGCACCTGAGTTCACCCCTGGTTTTTAGTGAGGTTCGTGTTACTCGATCTTTAGTTTTATATTTATGTTTTGTAGATTGTTGTTTGTCCTTTTGTACTTTATCGTTTGGCCATTTCGTTGTCTGTTTTTCTTCAATATACGGATTCTGATTATCCTTTTGGTATCTTCAAGCTCTTCTTAGCCAGGACCTGGATTTTCATCGGCATGTCTTGTTGTGTTCCATGATTTGATGTCAAATGTGGGAGGTCATTATTTAGTACTCCTCGAAATGAAAATTAAAATGTACCCGTCCGAATCAAATTCTTGAATTTATTTTCACATAGTTCTAAATAAAAACTGAAAAATATACTGGTCCAAGCAAAGTTTTACTAGTCTTTGTCCACAAGACCGGTGTTCATCATGAGGACTGATATTGATATTATTTGTTGACCATCTCTGTTCAAACTTAATTTTTATAATATGATACTTTTGCAATAACATGAATTTATTGAATATGGGAAACAATCCAGTTAACAAATATAAATGTATCCATAAGATGATATTTTCATCAAATGAATGCTCATACATGTATGACTATACATAAATACCTACCCATGTTTCTTGGGTTTAAAATATCATGCTGATCTGTCACTACTGGCCTCGGATTACATGTGTTGTATTCAGTATAGACATTATTCCTACAAAGCAATGTAAATATCGTAACGATATGTTTTAATGCATGACTGCACAACAAAATAAACATACAAAGAAATAAATCTTCTACATAAAATGTATTGCATTACCATCGGAACATGTCGGAATTAAAACATTATTGATATAAGTACACAACAAATTAGATTTCGTCAATGATGGGTACACTGCTTTAGTCAAACTTGTCGACAATGAATCACGAGGTGGAACATATATCTGGTGTTGTAGGTTGATTACCGATGGTATTTAGTAATTGTTTATCTCGTTTTAATATTCACATGATATGAATGTCTCTATCTCATTCATTCTATTGTTGCCATTTGTTGGGGGTTTTTTGTGTGGTAATTTGGGGTTTGTTTAGAGTATTTTCGTATTGTGTTGTACATATGTATGTTGATTCAGCCTACCTATATTTAAATGCATAGCAGTATGGATTGACGCAATATACATGCTATCGTAATCATACACAGTATTAATGAAGCGAGAAACAAAACAATACTATACTGAAAGAACAGTTACAAAATATATGAAGAAATTTGTAGAAATCGAGACATAATCGATACCACTACCAAACATGCATATGGTTGCTCACTCTCCTGGCCTGGTATAGGCACATCAATAAATAGTGGTGACATTAAGCTAGTGTGCTAGTGTGATGTTTCATCAAACCTTAGTGGAATGATTCGGTCATGTAAGTATTTGTAAAATGCGAGTTAAATGCCAGTACCCAAATATAATTCTCTTCATCTGCACACTCACTGTTTTTCCTTTCTTAAGTCGGAAACCTGCAAACGATAAATGTGAAATTGTCAAAACATATCTACACTGAATTCGTGAGAGTATAACTTGTATTAAAATTAAGTTTTTTTGGTTATCTAGAGAGCTACCGAATGTGAGAGATCCAAGATTTCATGACCTAATATTAAAGGTTTTCAATAATTGTCCAGATTTGCTAAAGCCTCAAAATGTAGCTAACTCAGTATAAGGATCATGATCGAACCAATCAATATATCTACGCTGAATTCGTGATAGTTTGAATTGTATTAATATTAAAAGGGTTTTTTTCTTGCTTTTTTGAGAGCTATCGAATGTGAGAAACCAAAGATATCATGGTCAAGGAGAAAGGCTTTCAATAATTTTACATATTTGCTAAGGTCGGTTTAAGATGTAATTAACTCAGTGTAAGGATCATGATCGAACCAATAAATCTGCAAAGTGTGTTTTTGTCCAAGTTGAGATGACGTCATCTGGATTTATTTTAGTGATGTATATCATAGTTGCTATGGACATATTTATCGCTAAGCAACCCGAGATAAAACTTACGCCGGTAGACAACAAAGGACACGACAAATATAATAGAAAGTAAAATCGAACATGCAATTCCAGCTATAAGCAGTTCACTTTGATCGCTTGATGTAGGTGATATCGGGTATTGTCCTATAAATAGAAACATATATTTATGTATCATTTTGATACAAATTTAAATTGGTAATGCTAACAGTTCTGTTAAAGGCCAATAACACACTATTACTACATCAAAAATATATAACCTACAACTCGTATGAGTAACGGTGTTATTTCTTCACACAGCGTAAGAGGTAGTCTATAGTAGGTTATATAGTAAATATATTATGTTAAGACACCTATCATCCTATATCTCAACACCATTGCATATAGTAAGTTGTATTTTGTAATTTGAAAACGAAGATTTGTTTTACATTTAATTATATATAATAATGTATAATCATGAGTAAATCCATTAGAGTTGTCCTTCTTAATCAAAGTAATAATTTGTTGATTGATTAGTCTTGAACATCAACTCATTAATATTACAGTTATATACCAAGAAAAGGAATCCAACAGACGATAAGGCTGTTAATAGATAAAAAGAGATCATGCATACACACTTTAAGAATGATTCTGATTGACTAGTTTGTATTGGTCCAGTGGTGTTAATGGGCAATATTTGTTAAACAGAGGTTGATTAGCAGAGACACCGACGTACACCAAGTGATGGCAGATGCAGAGTTGACTCTTGGTCAGTTGAGCAAACAAAACATAGTTTTAATATGCTAAACATGTAAAGTGTTCCTTAAATTGTCAAATGTGTTACTAAAAATGAGTGGACACCTCTCTAGGATGGGTTCCTCATTGAACACAAATTATATTGACAATTACAAACAAACAGAGAAGCTGACCATTATTATGTTGACGAAATACAAGAATTCAATATATTCTTATTTTGCAACGAAATTATATTGGTCAGATAAAGTAACAGCTGCATATTTTTCTTTCTAAAATACTAATAATTGGAAAATGTTGTCAATCTTAAAAAAAAATATTTTACTTGAATGCTTAAAAGAACGAGTTGTAAAATGTCCTTTTTGCAGTGACCAATGTTTATATGAGATTGAACTCCCCCGTAAACGGTCTGTTTGAAAACCTGTAGTCATATCAAAAACAAAGCTGTATACCAACTACCCTAATCATTCTGAAACAACATGACACCAAAATATTAAAAGAGTAGTTCAATATATAGATCAATATGAAGCGAACATTCGGAATGAAGCATCTAAGAAATTGGAAAAGAGTTGTAAATCCCATGGTATTGGTCCATTGGGATAATATCATACATGTACCAAATAAGGCTATGTATATGTATCTTCCACGAAGTGGAACGTGGAAATGTGATAGAAGTTTATATATAATTGGTCTGTTTGCAAAATCGTTATAATCTTTAAATGTTCATTACATATCAAGACATCATACAAAATTCCATATAAAATTCCACACAAAAAAATATGGAAGGAACATACATAAATGGAATGTAGCAATTAAACAGACCAGACTTATAATAAACCTACTAAAATCAGATATCTCACTTCCTTCCCTCATATGTCGAGGCGTAGGAGATCTCAGGAAACCCCATTGTGGGTCACATGCGAGTGACCCTATTTACAATCCAATGAAAATTGCGATTGTCAGACCATGAAAGAATTACTAAGCTATCTTGTCCTTTACGAGAAATTAGATTGGCCGAAAAAGGTCATTACCGTATTTATCATCTCATTATGTATTCATGATATAAGGTTACTCACATGTGACCTCTAATGGTGGCTTCACAGATCCCACACACCAATACATATCATTTACAAAGATTGGATTCCGATGAACAATAGTCAATGAAAATGACACATGCATGTAAACCTACAAATGTATCATTTTCGAAAAGCAAAAGGGTTAACAGTGAGGATATGAGAGCTACACTACTTAATCAGCTTTATTTAAATAAACTATTAGTGTAGTGTCTTAGAATATAAAGTGTATATGCCCGAGGATTGAAAATCGGGACGAAGACGAGGTTCACCGATCCTTTTTCCAGTTTTACGCCGAATATAATTTTATAGTGTAAGACACTACATTACTATCGTAATATCCTGTGGAAAAATCGCATCGCCAGTATATTTGAATTAAATCATATAATTATAAAAGTATCCCTTTATTGCCCTTTTTGATATCTTATGTTAGCAGGAAGTCAATTGATTTCCAACCAGTTTCACAAAGCTCAACAGAACAAACGTGAAAAACTGGTCAAATGGAACAAACGCAGGATTAACGATGCTACATGCACCAGAAGTAACGCATGTTATTATATAAATATGGAGTGAAATATATACTTACTTTCTGGTATAAGAACAAATGAATGCAGAAAGTATTGGGTACTCCCAACACCATTATATGCATACAAACGATAATCTATTTCTGCTACATTCCTTTTGACTTTGACTATGATTTTTACATGAATTATATTTTTTCTTCAATATTTTTTTATATATCGGACAATAATATTTTAAGATGCAAATCAGAATTATCAATTTCCCGATGTTTTTATTTATTTTGTTTGCTTAAATTTACTTTAATTAAAGGAACTGAGATTGTAGGTCTACTAAGCTGCTACGTTTCAAGATAACTTTCTTCGAAGTTAACTTGATCATAACTCCTGTTTTAATTGTTAGCTTTCTTTGAAGTTAACCATATTGTAAGCGTATAGTTGAAAGTTAACCAACTTGCAGGTTTGTTCTTGAAAGTCAACTTCTTTCGAGTACCCACATTGTATGTTTATTGACCACCAATACCGAACAACTGAAAAATGTAGACAGTTAAATGTTACTATATGTAAATCATACAATTAAATGCAGTTTGAGGGGTTGAATGGGTACCTGCTTCAGATGTATTACAATAGAATGACTCTGACACGGTGTAGTTGTATGCATTTGATGCGTAGATCTGAAAAACAAAGCTTGTTCCTGCCTCTAATGGCTGTATTTCAGCTGAGGTATACATATTCAGACCAGGGTCTGAATACGTTGTCACAAATGGGATCCACTTAGAGTTTCCATCGTTCTCATTTCTCTTGTAATAAACAGTGAATGCTTGTTTTTTCCCGCCATTAAATCCCGACTTCCAGTTAACAGTAACAGAATTTATCCCTCCTTCGCAGGTTACATTAATTGGTTGATTAGGTTTTCTTGTTGGAGATAGTAAAACAAAAAATGAAATTACAAAAAAAAAGAGAAATATATATGATATTAATATATCTCACTTCTACCAAACATGTACTACATCAAATATACAAGGTGTAATACCAGCTCTTACATCTGAATCTTTGCATCTATGCTACAAATATTAGATAACATAATTTCTTCATGTTGTGGTTATATAGTTTGAGCAAAATTTAAAAAAGCAGTCTGCATTTTCGCTGTTTTACAAATACCAATCCGTATCCGTTTCAAGCATCAATTATGAATTAGTGCATTAAACATAAATACACAAAAGATGGTATGAATACGCTTTAATTATGCAATTACAGGCATTCTCATATAGTTCCATATGTTGTGGATAATTTTGATATCAATTCTGAATAGTTCATGACCATCATTGTCACATTTTTTCACATTGTTTGGATTAAGGTTAAAATGAAGCCAACCAAAGTAGAAGTAATTAAACTATACCAACTACTTGTTTTTAATTCTTAAGGTGTCATAATTCGGGTACTCTAAAAGTCGTGACAGTCAAAATTGAATTGCCATTGCTAGTTCTAAACTTAAATAATGTGTAACGATATCAAAATAATTGGTCAAGGGGAATAAAAGTTAGTCCAGGAAAACCACAATAATCACATTATTATATTTTTTAAGAGGCACACATCCAGTACCTTACAGGAAGACAAAATAGCCAACAAAACATAGATATCTATTTTAGTTCATACAGCGCGTTTCTGTGATAACTGTCGTCGGTATACTAATAGTCGAAAGATCGGAGAGCCACTTGATATGTGCATTGCAATCAAATCCATTGTGTAAACATTTCAATAAACGATATATATCAAGGTTACTGTGTACGACACATTTCTAGGATAACCTTCATCAGGTACTCTCAAAATCGACAGGTTACAAAACCAAATAATTTCAAAGGATCTGGGAGCCATGGGCCTAAACAAGAATGGCAAAATCGCCAAAATCACCTATGCCTGAGGGAGGGTAACCTTTGTTTTAATAATTATTACATTATTCAGGAATTGTAAATTTCAGTAATAAGTGTATCTCATAAACCATATCAGCGCCGAAGCAGTGAATATGGGGCGGATGATACCCTCGAGGACTAATAGTCCACCAGCAGAGATATCGCCCTAGTAGTAGTAACACGTTTCTGGAATAACCTTCATCAGGTACGCCCAAAATCGAAAGGCTAGAATAAGTCATTAACAACCATAAAAAGAGTAAACTCCAACGTTGAACTTGACCTGTTTCGTGTTCTCAACAACATGGAGTAAAAGCCAAGGCAAACGGGAGTTATAGCACGGAATTCAAAACGGTACCGGCGGACAAACGATTGAAAAGACAGACGGTAAGACGGACCGGTGTAAAAACGAATGCCCCGTTGCATCCCAGTGGGGGAATAAAGGAGATGATTACTTTGTCATCACTAGTACTATACAATATTGACACAGAGGATTCCAGTGGTCATTACTGGATATGACAATGACATGACAACACAGGTTTCCCATGCAATATTCGCCAATTGTTGTGAAGAAGCAAACCGCTTTCATTATTATCATCTTGCAAAACTTCGTAACATTCAAAAGAGCAGGGTGAGACATATATCATCACGTTCCTTTTACTATTGACAGAATCTAAACCAGAGGTACAGTCACATCTGACAGACCCCGATTAAAGGTCATATTCAGATGAACTTTCGTAAATTAATACATTTTAAGAAAAAGCCATCAACACGTTTATGGTGCAATAATAGAAAGTCGCCAAAGGTGCTGTTAAGATTTAACCAGCGTCGTTTTTATTGGTTGACCATGAGTTCATCTGGACATGACCTCTAATAAGGTTAAGTCAAATATTAGGGGGAACGTAGCGTAATATAACAGCTGAATTTAAGCACATTGTTAACAATATTCCCTCTTATAATACCTCCGAGGTGTAATGTAATTAAACTTGAGAACCATATCACGACTTTCACGTATATCAGATATGATTTGTAACCTTTATGCATTTCAAAATTTGTGGTATGAATCATAGTAAAAATTCCCGACTTATCCAATAGATGTATCCATGTATATATGGCAATATATGGAAGGCTAGTATATTTGTGAAGATAAATGTGGCTTCATGAAGGGGGATATATCATTTTCCGTTTCCTTTCCTCATTCATGACTTATCACCGGGTTTGTAACGCGAGTAACACGATAAATGCCATATGTGGAGGTGAACCTGCTTACTTTTCCAGAGAACCTGAGTTCACCCTCATACCTTTTTAGTAGTGTTCGTGTTGCTCGATCTTTAGTTTTCTGTGTTATGCTTGATAGATCGGTGTTTGTCCTTCTTTTGGCCATTTGTTGTCTGTCCTTAGAATTAGGTTTCTGATTACTTCTTTGGTATCTTCAAACTTTTCTTCATAGAAAAAGGGATCAATATTTTTAATGTATATACGATATATTTGATAACACTTTCAAAACCAAGTACACAAATACTCACCAAAGCAATCAGTAACATTGTTAAGTTGTACGGTTGGCAGGTATTGTCCATCAAAGTCATTACATATAATGGATGTTGAATATTTCTTGGTTTCTTTAAGCCATCTCCAGAATGGGATAATGTCACAACTACCGCAATGCATATCCAAATTACTAGAAATAAAAATATGTCTGTTTATGACTAATTGATATTAAATCTGTTCGAAGTATTTACGGAATGAGTGATCCGTGTGCGGCAGGTATGTGGTAAAGATTACACAAAAATAAATGTAGAGGTAAAATTGATACCTATAAGAGACATATACATGACCGCTCAATATCCAGGCTTTGTACTTGAACTTCAGTAAAAAGTGACGGGTTGAAAAAGAATGATAATTACTCATGTGAAGCAATAGGAAATATTCATATTGAAGTGCAAAATTAATTTATTAAATTAGACAAAACCAGTGCACCTTGATGCAGATATCATCTAGAGAGCTGATAAAGCACATGCTATTTTGGTGAGACCATACAACTGGTGTCACCATTGTCATCATACATTTAGGTATATCAGATAGATTTCGTGTGGATACACATTACTCTAATACTATGTACAATACAACTTACAGTGATGCCAGCTTTGGTAAATTCTCGAACGCATGTTCACTAACAAATAATATAGGGTTGTTTCCTATGAATCTGAAATATAGCTTCATAATAGAAAGCAGTAATATTGTGTTATAAGCCATGATCGACTACAAATACACCTGAAGATTGAGGAACGGAACTCCAACAAAAAGCTAAGGAAGCATAGCAGTTCCTGAAAGAGTCTGCTGTATTAATTTTGTATAGTTGGTTGGTTGATTGTTGTGATGGTATCGTGACGATCAGGTTTATTGGTTTAGGAAACCGAAGTACCCGGAGAAAATCTCCGATCTGTCGCAAGTCACTGGAAAACTTTATCACATAATGTTGTATCGAGTACACCTCGCCATGAACAGGGTTCGAACATTAGTGGTGATAAACATTGGTGGCACAGGTAGTTGTAAATGTATACCATCACGATCACGACGGATCCTAATTTTATTTATGTATATTGTCTGCTCCACATATATATGAATGGAATATTTTTTTAATAATCATGCATGTAAATATGTTATTTGCCTCAAATTTGACACCAATGGTCAGCTATCTACCAGACTCTATAACAAAGGAGGCGACTTCAGTTTGGTTAACTTTAATTTCCCTATTGTGTCTTCCCGTGGCTTTGCGTATTATCTAATATTGAAATGATAGTAAATGCCATCGTCTCCCTTTATATACGTTTGAAGGACCTATTATTTCAAAAATAAGGCCCAACTCTATATATATTGTATATCAATTTGTTTTATTTTAAAATAATAATAATAACATGAATTGACATAAATTGTTATACATATATACAAATCATACTAAATGATACTCACAGATTACGTAAGTTTAGTAGATTGTTGAAAGTCTTGTCCTTTATCACTGATATGTTATTGTTGTGTAAACTCCTATAAATAGTCAACACATGTCTTTATATTATGGCACAGGCTGCGAAAACGACGGAAACGTATTCGTAGCCTGGGTTCTACAAGTATGACGGGCGGAAGTTTTGACTAAATGATCAACCGGTTTCCGGACATGGACACCTATTTTACGGAAATTAATCACGTATTGCTAGCATCTAGAGGTTACAAATACGACGGATTTTTGTTTTCTTAAATATAATCTTTTTTTTTTCATTAAATGACAATTTATGAATCTTTTATTTAATATACTGTTTGCAGTTCATATTTTTATTCCAATACAATCTGATGCATTGAAAAACTAGTCTTACAATACAATATTAAGCCCATATATTTCACTGGTATGAGTACTTCTCAGAGCACAACTCACACTTCTCAACACTAATTATTTTCAAAATGGACGACAATGGTAGTGCGCTCCGTGTTTCATCGATGTAATGAAAATCACAAAGAACCACGCCGCTAGAGCAGCTCAATGTATATAATAGAAAATCGTAGAAATGGGGGCAAAATCTTTAGACCTAATACATAAGTACACAAACTCTAAATTAATGTTTGATCTTGTTAAAGTGGCTGCAAAAACACAAACACACTTTCTAAAAGATTTGTCCTTCAGAATCATAATTTGATTATCAATAAGCATAAATTTGAGCATAGCGGCCATTATAGTAAGGAAAGATTGAAGATATTAAAACATCTTTATACAAATATATTTTATCATGTAAGCCAACGATATTTCAACAATGTATTGATATAAACTGTACAGGTGGCGGTTTCCAGTTCTCAGTCGATCTTGAAGAGTACTTTCAACGGTGGCAGAAATTGACACTCTCTCGATAGAGAACTGTCAGGTGAAAATATGTACAGTCTGTATTTCTATATAATATTCATATGTAAGTGAATTTCGTTCTCGTCCCTTTGTAAGATTGTTCGGAGTTCGGTAATTTTGTTATTACCCGAATATGTATTAAATATTTGTCACAGGAACGTTAAACTACCAAACATCAATCAACCAATCAATCAATATTGGATAAGTTTAATTATTATTACCAATTTTCCAATTCATTGCAATTTGAAGAACAAAAATAAGTGAAAACAAGCATAACATGTGTTCGAAGCATCTTTCATTTTGATAACTAAAGCCTAACTATATCTATATTACTCTTAATTTATACTTGATATAATGTGGTTATACATCTATACAAATCATACTAAGCGATACTCACAGATGGTATAAGTCTGGTAGATTGTTGAAAGCGTTGTTCTCTATCACTGATATGTCATTGTACTGTAGCTCTCTATAAATAGTCAACAAATGTTTGTATTAAAGTATTGGCCAACTAATATGTCCTAAACAATATATATTTGATACTCGAGATAATGCGAAATGAAGCTACGGCCTTAAATCTTATAGGAATTGTTGTTTAATTATTTGTGATTTGTTTGCCTTCTTGTCATAGACAAACCAGGTGAACAATCCTTTCATTGATATGTCTTACTTTCATGTATAACTATATTACTACTATATCACTACAATTTAATGAATTAATTATAACAAGTATTAATAGAATAGAGTGATACATTTGTACAAATGATATTAAATGATACTCACAGCTGGTACAAACGTGGTAGAGTGTTGAAAGTGTTGTTCTTTATCACTGATATGTTATTGTTCTGTAGATGCCTATAGATAGTCAAATCATGTCTTTATGTATAGTTAACTAGTTGTACCGGGAATGTAAATAAACAAAGTTTTTCTAATTTTTGTTGTAACATATAACTTATGTATACAAATGTGGACACCTGGCTTTCTATATTGGTCTTATTTTTAGCAGAGGCTTCACAACGAAAACAAAACTCAAACATAAGCAATTACTGACCACCTTCCACAATTTGAAGATTATGTCAGAGGTCGCACATGACAATAGAAAAAAACTAAAACTATTTGAAGACGCGGGAATGA
The DNA here is from genome assembly GCA_963383655.1 of Bathymodiolus septemdierum. Classification (NCBI taxonomy): domain Eukaryota; kingdom Metazoa; phylum Mollusca; class Bivalvia; order Mytilida; family Modiolidae; genus Bathymodiolus; species Bathymodiolus septemdierum. The sequence continues at coordinate 30,751,121 of OY726531.1, forward strand.
TTGATTGATTGGTGTATAATGCCAATTTTAGTAGTATTTCAGCTATGTCGTGATCTAAGTAAATTATATATACTAAATTTCTCAACTACAAAATCCTTAAAAAATAAAACATATCTGTGTATAAAACAATCGTGTTTTATGTACAAATAAAAGAAAAAAAATTAAAATGATAAAACCATATATTTAGAATGTATGTATTTATCTATATTGTAGCATTCAAATCAATTTCTTCTACAAATTTCAAAATGGTGTCGCCAGCGACATTCGTAAGCAAAATCAGATAAATTGTTGACGTTGTAGTATGTCTGTCGAGATTCAACAACATCTATGCAGATGATTAAAATATGTTTCAGGGAATAATTGGAATGAGGTGGAATGTATTCTGGGCATTCCTTATTAAGCAAATAACGATGAGCAACTCCTCCATGGTCAGTACGACATCTAGTCAAGATTTATTGACCGTAAGAACAAAGGATTTTGCCAACAAAGGAATGGATTATGAGCAATTTGCTATTAATTTGCTGGTCTCAGCTGTCCTGTCATCGTTTTAAAATCCAATTCATAATAATAGCCCTTAAATCAGTATATGGAATAGAACAACTGGTTAATGGGTTATCATATGCATCGGATGTTCTCGGAATTCTTCTTAGTGTCAACCGTTGGGTAAAAAAGTCTATTCAAGAAAAGAACATTTTCATTGCTCTGGTAATCCTTTTTACTAAAATACTATTGATGACAAAGAAGAATCTCTGTCTAATCACAAGTTATTCATGTTATCGATTAAACGTATTTATATTCTTGTTAAGAAAAAATAAACAAGCCCTAATAATTAATGTAGCTATATACAAAAGTGGGCTTGAAAACGGTTTCTATTAATGAATGCCTGCAATTTTCAGCTGTTACACTGTACTTTTATGTTTGACTAGCATTTAAAAAATTCATTTATTTTGTTGTGGAATTTCAATATTTTGTGTAAATTGTTCTTAACTAGATAAATTATGCATATACATGTTTTGCAAGTTAGAGAAAGGAATAAAATAAGATGAATACTTACAACTGATAAAGCTTCGTCAAGTTGTTGAACATTTAATTTGAAGAACAAAAATAAGTGAAAACAAGCAGAAAATGTGTTCGAAGCATCTTTCATTTTGATAACTAAAGCCTAACTATATCTATGTTACTCTTAATTTATACTTGACATAATGTGGTTATACATCTATACAAATCATACTAAGCGATACTCACAGATGGTATAAGTCTGGTAGATTGTTGAAAGTGTTGTTCTCTATCACTGATATGTCATTGTGGTCTAACTGCCTATGAATAGTATAAAAATGTCTTTAATTTATACTTTATTATACTTGTGGTTTTCTGTTCTGTCTTAAACAATATATGTAACAAAATATTGCGTAATTTGTTACAATTAAACGTATTTATATCAAAGTGTTTTCCTCTATCACTGATATGTCATTGTACTGTAGCTCTCTATAAATAGTCAACAAATGTCTGTATTAAAGTATTGGCCAACTAATATGTCCTAAACAATATATATTTGATACTCGAGATAATGCGAAATGAAGCTACGGCCTTAAATCTTATAGGAATTGTTCTTTAATTATTTGTGATTTGTTTGCCTTCTTGCTATATCACTACAATTTAATGAATTAATTATAACAAGTATTAATAAAATAGAGTGATACATTTGTACAAATGATATTAAATGATACTCAGAGCTGGTATAAACGTGGTAGAGTGTTGAAAGTGTTGTTCTTTATCACTGATATGTTATTGTTCTGTAACTGCCTATAGATAGTCAAATCATGTCTTTAGGTATAGTTAACTAGTTGTACCGGGAATGTAAATAAATAAAGTTTTTCTAATTTTTTTTGTAACATATAACTCATGTATACAAATGTGGACACCTGGCTTTCTATATTGGTCTTATATTTAGCAGAGGCTTCACAACGAAAACAAATTCAAACATAAGCAAATACTGACCACCTTCAACACTTTGAAGATTATTTCAGAGGTTGCACATGACAATTGAAAAAGACTAAAACTATTTGAAGACGCGGAAATGATTGATTGATTGGTGTATAATGCCAATTTTAATAGTATTTCAGGTATATCCTGATCTAAATAAATTCTATATACTAAGTTTCTCGGATATCCAATTTCTCAACTACAAAATCCTTAAAAATAAAACATATTTGAGCATAAAACAATCGTGTTTTATGTACAAATAAAAGAACAAAATTAAAATGATAAAACCATATATTTAGAATGTATGTATTTATCTATATTGTAGCATTCAAATCAATTTCTTCTACAAATTTTAAAATGGTGTCGCCAGCGACATTCGTAAGCAAAATCAGATAAATTGTTGACGTTGTAGTATGTCTGTCGAGATTCAACAACATCTATGCAGATGATTAAAATATGTTTCAGGGAATAATTGGAATGAGGTGGAATGTATTCTGGGCATTCCTTATTAAGCAAATAACGATGAGCAACTCCTCCATGGTCAGTACAACATCTAGTCAAGACTTATTGACCGTAAGAACAAAGGATTTTGCCAACAAAGGAATGGATTATGAGCAATTTGCTATTAATTTGCTGGTCTCAGCTGTCCTGTCATCGTTTTAAAATCCAATTCATAATAATAGCCCTTAAATCAGTATATGGAATAGAACAACTGGTTAATGGATTATCATATGCATCGGATGTTCTCGGAATTCTTCTTAGTGTCAACCGTTGGGTAAAAAAGTCTATTCAAGAAAAGAACATTTTCATTGCTCTGGTAATCCTTTTTACTAAAATACTATTGATGACAAAGAAGAATCTCTGTCTAATCACAAGTTATTCATGTTATCGATTAAACGTATTGATATTCTTGTTAAGAAAAAATAAACAAGCCCTTATAATTAATGTAGCTATATACAAAAGTGGGCTTGAAAGCGGTTTCTATTAATGAATGCCTGCAATCTTCAGCTGTTACACTGTACTTTTATGTTTGACTAGAATTTAAAAAGTTCATTTATTTTGTTGTGGAATTTCAATATTTTGTGTAAATTGTTCTTAACTAGATAAATTATGCATATACATGTTTTGCAAGTTAGAGAAAGGAATAAAATAAGATGAATACTTACAACCAATAAAGGTTCGTCAAGTTGTTGAACATGTCTGATTTGATTGATGTGATTTTATTGGAATGCAAATAACTGCAATAAAAACAATACACAAATACATTCAAAATCAGTTTAAATCTTTGATACCGTGTGTAGTTGTATTTATATATTGAAGAAAATAAAATAAGTATGTAATAAGACTTCGAACATTCCTGATTTCATCGATGTAATGAAAAACACAAAGAACCACACCGCTAGAGCAGCTCAATGTATATAATAGGAAATCGTAGAAATGGGGGCAAAATCTTTAGACCTAAAAATAAGTACACGAACTCTAAATTAATGTTTGATCTTGTTAAAGTGGCTGCAAAATCACAAACACACTTTCTAAAAGATTTGTGGTCCAGAATCATAATTTGAGAATAGCGGCCATCATATTAAGAAAAGCTTGAAGATATTAAAACATCTTTATACAAATATATTTTATCATGTAAGCCAACAATGTATTGATATAAACTGGACACGTGACGGTTTCCAGTTCTCAGTCGATCTTGAAGAATACTTTCAACGGTGGCAGAAATTGACACTCTCTCGATAGAGAACTATCAGGTGAAATTATGTACAGTCTGTATTTCTATATAATATTCATATGCAAGTGAATTTCGTTCTCGTCCCTTTGTAAGATTGTTCGGAGTTCGGTAATTTTGTTTTTACCCGAATATGTATTAAATATTTGTCACAGGAACGCTAAACTACCAAACATCAATCAACCAATCAATCAACATTGGATAAGTTTAATTATTATTACCAATTTTCCAATTCATTGCAATTTGAAGAACAAAAATAAGTGAAAACAAGCATAACATGTGTTCGAAGCATCTTTCATTTTGATAACTAAAGCCTAACTATATCTATATTACTCTTAATTTATACTTGATATAATGTGGTTATACATCTATACAAATCATACTAAGCGATACTTACAGATAGTGTAAGCTTGGTAGATTGTTGAAAGCGTTGTTCTCTATCACTGATATGTCATTGTACTGTAGCTCTCTATAAATAGTCAACAAATGTCTGTATTAAAGTATTGGCCAACTAATATGTCCTAAACAATATATATTTGATACTCGAGATAATGCGAAATGAAGCTACGGCCTTAAATCTTATAGAAATTGTTGTTTAATTATTTGTGATTTGTTTGCCTTCTTGTCATAGACAAACCAGGTGAACAATCCTTTCATTGATATGTCTTACTTTCATGTATAACTATATTACTACTATATCACTACAATTTAATGAATTAATTATAACAAGTATTAATAGAATAGAGTGATACCTTTGTACAAATGATATTAAATGATACTCAGAGCTGGTATAAACGTGGTAGAGTGTTGAAAGTGTTGTTCTTTATCACTGATATGTTATTGTTCTGTAACTGCCTATAGATAGTCAAATCATGTATTTAGGTATAGTTAACTAGTTGTACCGGGAATGTAAATAAACAAAGTTTTTCTAATTTTTGTTGTAACATATAACTTATGTATACAAATGTGGACACCTGGCTTTCTATATTGGTCTTATTTTTAGCAGAGGCTTCACAACGAAAACAAAACTCAAACATAAGCAATTACTGACCACCTTCCACAATTTGAAGATTATGTCAGAGGTCGCACATGACAATAGAAAAAAAACTAAAACTATTTGAAGACGCGGGAATGATTGATTGATTGGTGTATAATGCCAATTTTAGTAGTATTTCAGCTATGTCGTGATCTAAGCAAATTATATATACTAAATTTCTCAACTACAAAATCCTTAAAAAATAAAACATATCTGTGTATAAAACAATTGTGTTTTATGTACAAATAAAAGAAAAAATTTAAATGATAAAACCATATATTTAGAATGTATGTATTTATCTATATTGTAGCATTCAAATCAATTTCTTCTACAAATTTCAAAATGGTGTCGCCAGCGACATTCGTAAGCAAAATCAGATAAATTGTTGACGTTGTAGTATGTCTGTCGAGATTCAACAACATCTATGCAGATGATTAAAATATGTTTCAGGGAATAATTGGAATGAGGTGGAATGTATTCTGGGCATTCCTTATTAAGCAAATAACGATGAGCAACTCCTCCATGGTCAGTACGACATCTAGTCAAGATTTATTGACCGTAAGAACAAAGGATTTTGCCAACAAAGGAATGGATTATGAGCAATTTGCTATTAATTTGCTGGTCTCAGCTGTCCTGTCATCGTTTTAAAATCCAATTCATAATAATAGCCCTTAAATCAGTATATGGAATAGAACAACTGGTTAATGGGTTATCATATGCATCGGATGTTCTCGGAATTCTTCTTAGTGTCAACCGTTGGGTAAAAAAGTCTATTCAAGAAAAGAACATTTTCATTGCTCTGGTAATCCTTTTTACTAAAATACTATTGATGACAAAGAAGAATCTCTGTCTAATCACAAGTTATTCATGTTATCGATTAAACGTATTTATATTCTTGTTAAGAAAAAATAAACAAGCCCTAATAATTAATGTAGCTATATACAAAAGTGGGCTTGAAAACGGTTTCTATTAATGAATGCCTGCAATTTTCAGCTGTTACACTGTACTTTTATGTTTGACTAGCATTTAAAAAATTCATTTATTTTGTTGTGGAATTTCAATATTTTGTGTAAATTGTTCTTAACTAGATAAATTATGCATATACATGTTTTGCAAGTTAGAGAAAGGAATAAAATAAGATGAATACTTACAACTGATAAAGCTTCGTCAAGTTGTTGAACATTTAATTTGAAGAACAAAAATAAGTGAAAACAAGCAGAAAATGTGTTCGAAGCATCTTTCATTTTGATAACTAAAGCCTAACTATATCTATGTTACTCTTAATTTATACTTGACATAATGTGGTTATACATCTATACAAATCATACTAAGCGATACTCACAGATGGTATAAGTCTGGTAGATTGTTGAAAGTGTTGTTCTCTATCACTGATATGTCATTGTGGTCTAACTGCCTATGAATAGTATAAAAATGTCTTTAATTTATACTTTATTATACTTGTGGTTTTCTGTTCTGTCTTAAACAATATATGTAACAAAATATTGCGTAATTTGTTACAATTAAACATATCTATATCAAAGTGTTTTCCTCTATCACTGATAAGTCATTGTACTGTAGCTCTCTATAAATAGTCAACAAATGTCTGTATTAAAGTATTGGCCAACTAATATGTCCTAAACAATATATATTTGATACTCGAGATAATGCGAAATGAAGCTACGGCCTTAAATCTTATAGGAATTGTTCTTTAATTATTTGTGATTTGTTTGCCTTCTTGCTATATCACTACAATTTAATGAATTAATTATAACAAGTATTAATAAAATAGAGTGATACATTTGTACAAATGATATTAAATGATACTCAGAGCTGGTATAAACGTGGTAGAGTGTTGAAAGTGTTGTTCTTTATCACTGATATGTTATTGTTCTGTAACTGCCTATAGATAGTCAAATCATGTCTTTAGGTATAGTTAACTAGTTGTACCGGGAATGTAAATAAATAAAGTTTTTCTAATTTTTGTTGTAACATATAACTCATGTATACAAATGTGGACACCTGGCTTTCTATATTGGTCTTATATTTAGCAGAGGCTTCACAATGAAAACAAAATTCAAACATAAGCAAATACTGACCACCTTCAACACTTTGAAAATTATTTCAGAGGTTGCACATGACAATTGAAAAAGACTAAAACTATTTGAAGACGCGGAAATGATTGATTGATTGGTGTATAATGCCAATTTTAATAGTATTTCAGGTATATCCTGATCTAAACAAATTCTATATACTAAGTTTCTCGGATATCCAATTTCTCAACTACAAAATCCTTAAAAATAAAACATATTTGAGCATAAAACAATCGTGTTTTATGTACAAATAAAAGAACAAAATTAAAATGATAAAACCATATATTTAGAATGTATGTATTTATCTATATTGTAGCATTCAAATCAATTTCTTCTACAAATTTTAAAATGGTGTCGCCAGCGACATTCGTAAGCAAAATCAGATAAATTGTTGACGTTGTAGTATGTCTGTCGAGATTCAACAACATCTATGCAGATGATTAAAATATGTTTCAGGGAATAATTGGAATGAGGTGGAATGTATTCTGGGCATTCCTTATTAAGCAAATAACGATGAGCAACTCCTCCATGGTCAGTACAACATCTAGTCAAGACTTATTGACCGTAAGAACAAAGGATTTTGCCAACAAAGGAATGGATTATGAGCAATTTGCTATTAATTTGCTGGTCTCAGCTGTCCTGTCATCGTTTTAAAATCCAATTCATAATAATAGCCCTTAAATCAGTATATGGAATAGAACAACTGGTTAATGGATTATCATATGCATCGGATGTTCTCGGAATTCTTCTTAGTGTCAACCGTTGGGTAAAAAAGTCTATTCAAGAAAAGAACATTTTCATTGCTCTGGTAATCCTTTTTACTAAAATACTATTGATGACAAAGAAGAATCTCTGTCTAATCACAAGTTATTCATGTTATCGATTAAACGTATTGATATTCTTGTTAAGAAAAAATAAACAAGCCCTTATAATTAATGTAGCTATATACAAAAGTGGGCTTGAAAGCGGTTTCTATTAATGAATGCCTGCAATCTTCAGCTGTTACACTGTACTTTTATGTTTGACTAGAATTTAAAAAGTTCATTTATTTTGTTGTGGAATTTCAATATTTTGTGTAAATTGTTCTTAACTAGATAAATTATGCATATACATGTTTTGCAAGTTAGAGAAAGGAATAAAATAAGATGAATACTTACAACCAATAAAGGTTCGTCAAGTTGTTGAACATGTCTGATTTGATTGATGTGATTTTATTGGAATGCAAATAACTGCAATAAAAACAATACACAAATACATTCAAAATCAGTTTAAATCTTTGATACCGTGTGTAGTTGTATTTATATATTGAAGAAAATAAAATAAGTATGTAATAAGACTTCGAACATTCCTGATTTCATCGATGTAATGAAAAACACAAAGAACCACACCGCTAGAGCAGCTCAATGTATATAATAGGAAATCGTAGAAATGGGGGCAAAATCTTTAGACCTAAAAATAAGTACACGAACTCTAAATTAATGTTTGATCTTGTTAAAGTGGCTGCAAAATCACAAACACACTTTCTAAAAGATTTGTGGTCCAGAATCATAATTTGAGAATAGCGGCCATCATATTAAGAAAAGCTTGAAGATATTAAAACATCTTTATACAAATATATTTTATCATGTAAGCCAACAATGTATTGATATAAACTGGACATGTGACGGTTTCCAGTTCTCAGTCGATCTTGAAGAATACTTTCAACGGTGGCAGAAATTGACACTCTCTCGATAGAGAACTATCAGGTGAAATTATGTACAGTCTGTATTTCTATATAATATTCATATGCAAGTGAATTTCGTTCTCGTCCCTTTGTAAGATTGTTCGGAGTTCGGTAATTTTGTTTTTACCCGAATATGTATTAAATATTTGTCACAGGAACGCTAAACTACCAAACATCAATCAACCAATCAATCAACATTGGATAAGTTTAATTATTATTACCAATTTTCCAATTCATTGCAATTTGAAGAACAAAAATAAGTGAAAACAAGCATAACATGTGTTCGAAGCATCTTTCATTTTGATAACTAAAGCCTAACTATATCTATATTACTCTTAATTTATACTTGATATAATGTGGTTATACATCTATACAAATCATACTAAGCGATACTTACAGATAGTGTAAGCTTGGTAGATTGTTGAAAGCGTTGTTCTCTATCACTGATATGTCATTGTACTGTAGCTCTCTATAAATAGTCAACAAATGTCTGTATTAAAGTATTGGCCAACTAATATGTCCTAAACAATATATATTTGATACTCGAGATAATGCGAAATGAAGCTACGGCCTTAAATCTTATAGAAATTGTTGTTTAATTATTTGTGATTTGTTTGCCTTCTTGTCATAGACAAACCAGGTGAACAATCCTTTCATTGATATGTCTTACTTTCATGTATAACTATATTACTACTATATCACTACAATTTAATGAATTAATTATAACAAGTATTAATAGAATAGAGTGATACCTTTGTACAAATGATATTAAATGATACTCAGAGCTGGTATAAACGTGGTAGAGTGTTGAAAGTGTTGTTCTTTATCACTGATATGTTATTGTTCTGTAACTGCCTATAGATAGTCAAATCATGTATTTAGGTATAGTTAACTAGTTGTACCGGGAATGTAAATAAACAAAGTTTTTCTAATTTTTGTTGTAACATATAACTTATGTATACAAATGTGGACACCTGGCTTTCTATATTGGTCTTATTTTTAGCAGAGGCTTCACAACGAAAACAAAACTCAAACATAAGCAATTACTGACCACCTTCCACAATTTGAAGATTATGTCAGAGGTCGCACATGACAATAGAAAAAAAACTAAAACTATTTGAAGACGCGGGAATGATTGATTGATTGGTGTATAATGCCAATTTTAGTAGTATTTCAGCTATGTCGTGATCTAAGCAAATTATATATACTAAATTTCTCAACTACAAAATCCTTAAAAAATAAAACATATCTGTGTATAAAACAATTGTGTTTTATGTACAAATAAAAGAAAAAATTTAAATGATAAAACCATATATTTAGAATGTATGTATTTATCTATATTGTAGCATTCAAATCAATTTCTTCTACAAATTTCAAAATGGTGTCGCCAGCGACATTCGTAAGCAAAATCAGATAAATTGTTGACGTTGTAGTATGTCTGTCGAGATTCAACAACATCTATGCAGATGATTAAAATATGTTTCAGGGAATAATTGGAATGAGGTGGAATGTATTCTGGGCATTCCTTATTAAGCAAATAACGATGAGCAACTCCTCCATGGTCAGTACGACATCTAGTCAAGATTTATTGACCGTAAGAACAAAGGATTTTGCCAACAAAGGAATGGATTATGAGCAATTTGCTATTAATTTGCTGGTCTCAGCTGTCCTGTCATCGTTTTAAAATCCAATTCATAATAATAGCCCTTAAATCAGTATATGGAATAGAACAACTGGTTAATGGGTTATCATATGCATCGGATGTTCTCGGAATTCTTCTTAGTGTCAACCGTTGGGTAAAAAAGTCTATTCAAGAAAAGAACATTTTCATTGCTCTGGTAATCCTTTTTACTAAAATACTATTGATGACAAAGAAGAATCTCTGTCTAATCACAAGTTATTCATGTTATCGATTAAACGTATTTATATTCTTGTTAAGAAAAAATAAACAAGCCCTAATAATTAATGTAGCTATATACAAAAGTGGGCTTGAAAACGGTTTCTATTAATGAATGCCTGCAATTTTCAGCTGTTACACTGTACTTTTATGTTTGACTAGCATTTAAAAAATTCATTTATTTTGTTGTGGAATTTCAATATTTTGTGTAAATTGTTCTTAACTAGATAAATTATGCATATACATGTTTTGCAAGTTAGAGAAAGGAATAAAATAAGATGAATACTTACAACTGATAAAGCTTCGTCAAGTTGTTGAACATTTAATTTGAAGAACAAAAATAAGTGAAAACAAGCAGAAAATGTGTTCGAAGCATCTTTCATTTTGATAACTAAAGCCTAACTATATCTATGTTACTCTTAATTTATACTTGACATAATGTGGTTATACATCTATACAAATCATACTAAGCGATACTCACAGATGGTATAAGTCTGGTAGATTGTTGAAAGTGTTGTTCTCTATCACTGATATGTCATTGTGGTCTAACTGCCTATGAATAGTATAAAAATGTCTTTAATTTATACTTTATTATACTTGTGGTTTTCTGTTCTGTCTTAAACAATATATGTAACAAAATATTGCGTAATTTGTTACAATTAAACGTATTTATATCAAAGTGTTTTCCTCTATCACTGATATGTCATTGTACTGTAGCTCTCTATAAATAGTCAACAAATGTCTGTATTAAAGTATTGGCCAACTAATATGTCCTAAACAATATATATTTGATACTCGAGATAATGCGAAATGAAGCTACGGCCTTAAATCTTATAGGAATTGTTCTTTAATTATTTGTGATTTGTTTGCCTTCTTGCTATATCACTACAATTTAATGAATTAATTATAACAAGTATTAATAAAATAGAGTGATACATTTGTACAAATGATATTAAATGATACTCAGAGCTGGTATAAACGTGGTAGAGTGTTGAAAGTGTTGTTCTTTATCACTGATATGTTATTGTTCTGTAACTGCCTATAGATAGTCAAATCATGTCTTTAGGTATAGTTAACTAGTTGTACCGGGAATGTAAATAAATAAAGTTTTTCTAATTTTTTTTGTAACATATAACTCATGTATACAAATGTGGACACCTGGCTTTCTATATTGGTCTTATATTTAGCAGAGGCTTCACAACGAAAACAAATTCAAACATAAGCAAATACTGACCACCTTCAACACTTTGAAGATTATTTCAGAGGTTGCACATGACAATTGAAAAAGACTAAAACTATTTGAAGACGCGGAAATGATTGATTGATTGGTGTATAATGCCAATTTTAATAGTATTTCAGGTATATCCTGATCTAAATAAATTCTATATACTAAGTTTCTCGGATATCCAATTTCTCAACTACAAAATCCTTAAAAATAAAACATATTTGAGCATAAAACAATCGTGTTTTATGTACAAATAAAAGAACAAAATTAAAATGATAAAACCATATATTTAGAATGTATGTATTTATCTATATTGTAGCATTCAAATCAATTTCTTCTACAAATTTTAAAATGGTGTCGCCAGCGACATTCGTAAGCAAAATCAGATAAATTGTTGACGTTGTAGTATGTCTGTCGAGATTCAACAACATCTATGCAGATGATTAAAATATGTTTCAGGGAATAATTGGAATGAGGTGGAATGTATTCTGGGCATTCCTTATTAAGCAAATAACGATGAGCAACTCCTCCATGGTCAGTACAACATCTAGTCAAGACTTATTGACCGTAAGAACAAAGGATTTTGCCAACAAAGGAATGGATTATGAGCAATTTGCTATTAATTTGCTGGTCTCAGCTGTCCTGTCATCGTTTTAAAATCCAATTCATAATAATAGCCCTTAAATCAGTATATGGAATAGAACAACTGGTTAATGGATTATCATATGCATCGGATGTTCTCGGAATTCTTCTTAGTGTCAACCGTTGGGTAAAAAAGTCTATTCAAGAAAAGAACATTTTCATTGCTCTGGTAATCCTTTTTACTAAAATACTATTGATGACAAAGAAGAATCTCTGTCTAATCACAAGTTATTCATGTTATCGATTAAACGTATTGATATTCTTGTTAAGAAAAAATAAACAAGCCCTTATAATTAATGTAGCTATATACAAAAGTGGGCTTGAAAGCGGTTTCTATTAATGAATGCCTGCAATCTTCAGCTGTTACACTGTACTTTTATGTTTGACTAGAATTTAAAAAGTTCATTTATTTTGTTGTGGAATTTCAATATTTTGTGTAAATTGTTCTTAACTAGATAAATTATGCATATACATGTTTTGCAAGTTAGAGAAAGGAATAAAATAAGATGAATACTTACAACCAATAAAGGTTCGTCAAGTTGTTGAACATGTCTGATTTGATTGATGTGATTTTATTGGAATGCAAATAACTGCAATAAAAACAATACACAAATACATTCAAAATCAGTTTAAATCTTTGATACCGTGTGTAGTTGTATTTATATATTGAAGAAAATAAAATAAGTATGTAATAAGACTTCGAACATTCCTGATTTCATCGATGTAATGAAAAACACAAAGAACCACACCGCTAGAGCAGCTCAATGTATATAATAGGAAATCGTAGAAATGGGGGCAAAATCTTTAGACCTAAAAATAAGTACACGAACTCTAAATTAATGTTTGATCTTGTTAAAGTGGCTGCAAAATCACAAACACACTTTCTAAAAGATTTGTGGTCCAGAATCATAATTTGAGAATAGCGGCCATCATATTAAGAAAGCTTGAAGATATTAAAACATCTTTATACAAATATATTTTATCATGTAAGCCAACAATGTATTGATATAAACTGGACACGTGACGGTTTCCAGTTCTCAGTCGATCTTGAAGAATACTTTCAACGGTGGCAGAAATTGACACTCTCTCGATAGAGAACTATCAGGTGAAATTATGTACAGTCTGTATTTCTATATAATATTCATATGCAAGTGAATTTCGTTCTCGTCCCTTTGTAAAATTGTTCGGAGTTCGGTAATTTTGTTATTACCCGAATATGTATTAAATATTTGTCAGAGGAACGCTAAACTACCAAACATCAATCAACCAATCAATCAACATTGGATAAGTTTAATTATTATTACCAATTTTCCAATTCATTGCAATTTGAAGAACAAAAATAAGTGAAAACAAGCATAACATGTGTTCGAAGCATCTTTCATTTTGATAACTAAAGCCTAACTATATCTATATTACTCTTAATTTATACTTGATATAATGTGGTTATACATCTATACAAATCATACTAAGCGATACTTACAGATAGTGTAAGCTTGGTAGATTGTTGAAAGCGTTGTTCTCTATCACTGATATGTCATTGTACTGTAGCTCTCTATAAATAGTCAACAAATGTCTGTATTAAAGTATTGGCCAACTAATATGTCCTAAACAATATATATTTGATACTCGAGATAATGCGAAATGAAGCTACGGCCTTAAATCTTATAGAAATTGTTGTTTAATTATTTGTGATTTGTTTGCCTTCTTGTCATAGACAAACCAGGTGAACAATCCTTTCATTGATATGTCTTACTTTCATGTATAACTATATTACTACTATATCACTACAATTTAATGAATTAATTATAACAAGTATTAATAAAATAGAGTGATACATTTGTACAAATGATATTAAATGATACTCAGAGCTGGTATAAACGTGGTAGAGTGTTGAAAGTGTTGTTCTTTATCACTGATATGTTATTGTTCTGTAGATGCCTATAGATAGTCAAATCATGTATTTATGTATAGTTAACTAGTTGTACCGGGAATGTAAATAAACAAAGTTTTTCTAATTTTTGTTGTAACATATAACTTATGTATACAAATGTGGACACCTGGCTTTCTATATTGGTCTTATTTTTAGCGGAGGCTTCACAACGAAAACAAAACTCAAACATAAGCAATTACTGACCGCCTTCCACAATTTGAAGATTATGTCAGAGGTCGCACATGACAATAGAAAAAAACTAAAACTATTTGAAGACGCGGGAATGATTGATTGATTGGTGTATAATGCCAATTTTAGTAGTATTTCAGCTATGTCGTGATCTAAGCAAATTATATATACTAAATTTCTCAACTACAAAATCCTTAAAAAATAAAACATATCTGTGTATAAAACAATCGTGTTTTATGTACAAATAAAAGAAAAAAAATTAAAATGATAAAACCATATATTTAGAATGTATGTATTTATCTATATTGTAGCATTCAAATCAATTTCTTCTACAAATTTCAAAATGGTGTCGCCAGCGACATTCGTAAGCAAAATCAGATAAATTGTTGACGTTGTAGTATGTCTGTCGAGATTCAACAACATCTACGCAGATGATTAAAATATGTTTCAGGGAATAATTGGAATGAGGTGGAATGTATTCTGGGCATTCATTATTAAGCAAATAACGATGAGCAACTCCTCCATGGTCAGTACGACATCTAGTCAAGACTTATTGACCGTAAGAACAAAGGATTTTGCCAACAAAGGAATGGATTATGAGCAATTTGCTATTAATTTGCTGGTCTCAGCTGTCCTGTCATCGTTTTAAAATCCAATTCATAATAATAGCCCTTAAATCAGTATATGGAATAGAACAACTGGTTAATGGGTTATCATATGCATCGGATGTTCTCGGAATTCTTCTTAGTGTCAACCGTTGGGTAAAAAAGTCTATTCAAGAAAAGAACATTTTCATTGCTCTGGTAATCCTTTTTACTAAAATACTATTGATGACAAAGAAGAATCTCTGTCTAATCACAAGTTATTCATGTTATCTATTAAACGTATTTATATTCTTGTTAAGAAAAAATAAACAAGCCCTAATAATTAATGTAGCTATATACAAAAGTGGGCTTGAAAGCGGTTTCTATTAATGAATGCCTGCAATTTTCAGCTGTTACACTGTACTTTTATGTTTGACTAGAATTTTAAAAGTTCATTTATTTTTTTGTGGAATTTCAATATTTGTGTAAATTGTTCTTAACTAGATAAATTATGCATATACATGTTTTGCAAGTTAGAGAAAGGAATAAAATAAGATGAATACTTACAACTGATAAAAGCTTCGTCAAGTTGTTGAACATTTAATTTGAAGAACAAAAATAAGTGAAAACAAGCAGAAAATGTGTTCGAAGCATCTTTCATTTTGATAACTAAAGCCTAACTATATCTACAATACTCTTAATTTATACTTGACATAATGTGGTTATACATCTATACAAATGATACTAAGCGATACTCACAGATAGTATAAGTCTGGTAGATTGTTGAAAGTGTTGTTCTCTATCATTGATATGTCATTGTGGTCTAACTGCCTATGAATAGTATAAAAATGTCTTTAATTTATACTTTATTAAACTTGTGGTTTTGTGTTCTATCTTAAACAATATATATAACAAAATATTGCGTAATTTTGAGTTGTTACAATTAAACGTATCTATATCAAAGTGTTTTCCTCTATCACTGATATGTCATTGTACTGTAGCTCTCTATAAATAGTCAACAAATGTCTGTATTAAAGTATTGGCCAACTAATATGTCCTAAACAATATATATTTGATACTCGAGATAATGCGAAATGAAGCTACGGCCTTAAATCTTATAGGAATTGTTCTTTAATTATTTGTGATTTGTTTGCCTTCTTGCTATATCACTACAATTTAATGAATTAATTATAACAAGTATTAATAAAATAGAGTGATACATTTGTACAAATGATATTAAATGATACTCAGAGCTGGTATAAACGTGGTAGAGTGTTGAAAGTGTTGTTCTTTATCACTGATATGTTATTGTTCTGTAACTGCCTATAGATAGTCAAATCATGTCTTTAGGTATAGTTAACTAGTTGTACCGGGAATGTAAATAAATAAAGTTTTTCTAATTTTTGTTGTAACATATAACTCATGTATACAAATGTGGACACCTGGCTTTCTATATTGGTCTTATATTTAGCAGAGGCTTCACAACGAAAACAAATTCAAACATAAGCAAATACTGACCACCTTCAACACTTTGAAGATTATTTCAGAGGTTGCACATGACAATTGAAAAAGACTAAAACTATTTGAAGACGGGGAAATGATTGATTGATGGGTGTATAATGCCAATTTTAATAGTATTTCAGGTATGTCCTGATCTAAACAAATTCTATATACTAAGTTTCTCGGATATTCAATTTCTCAACTACAAAATCCTTAAAAATAAAACATATTTGAGCATAAAACAATCGTGTTTTATGTACAAATAAAAGAACAAAATTAAAATGATAAAACCATATATTTAGAATGCATGTATTTATCTATATTGTAGCATTCAAATCAATTTCTTCTACAAATTTCAAAATGGTGTCGCCTGCAACATTCGTAAGCACAATCAGATAAATTGTTGACGTTGTAGTATGTCTGTCGAGATTCAACAACATCTACGCAGATGATTAAAATATGCTTCAGGGAATAATTGGAATGAGGTGGAATGTATTCTGGGCATTCATTATTAAGCAAATAACGATGAGCAACTCCTCCATGGTCAGTACGACATCTAGTCAAGACTTATTGACCGTAAGAACAAAGGATGTTGCCAACAAAGGAATGGATTATGAGCAATTTGCTATTAATTTGCTGGTCTCAGCTGTCCTGTCATCGTTTTAAAATCCAATTCATAATAATAGCCCTTAAATCAGTATATGGAATAGAACAACTGGTTAATGGGTTATCATATGCATCGGATGTTCTCAGAATTCTTCTTAGTGTCAACCGTTGGGTAAAAAAGTCTATTCAAGAAAAGAACATTTTCATTGCTCTGGTAATCCTTTTTTACTAAAATACTATTGATGACAAAGAAGAATCTCTGTCTAATCACAAGTTATTCATGTTATTGATTAAACGTATTGATATTCTTGTTAAGAAAAAATAAACAAGCCCTTATAATTAATGTAGCTATATACAAAAGTGGGCTTGAAAGCGGTTTCTATTAATGAATGCCTGCAATCTTCAGCTGTTACACTGTACTTTTATGTTTGACTAGAATTTAAAAAGTTCATTTATTTTTTTGTGGAATTTCAATATTTTGTGTAAATTGTTCTTAACTAGATAAATTATGCATATACATGTTTTGCGAGTTAGAGAAAGGAATAAAATAAGATGAATACTTACAACTGATAAAGCTTCGTCAAGTTGTTGAACATTTCATTTGAAGAACAAAAATAAGGGAAAACAAGCAGAAAATGTGTTCGAAGCATCTTTCATTTTGATAACTAAAGCCTAACTATATCTATGTTACTCTTAATTTATACTTGACATAATGTGGTTATACATCTATACAAATCATACTAAGCGATACTCACAGATGGTATAAGTCTGGTAGATTGTTGAAAGTGTTGTTCTCTATCACTGATATGTCATTGTGGTCTAACCGCCTATGAATAGTATAAAAATGTCTTTAATTTATACTTTATTAAACTTGTGGTTTTCTGTTCTATCTTAAACAATATATATAACAAAATATTGCGTAATTTTGAGTTGTTACAATTAAACGTATTTATATCAAAGTGTTTTCCTCTATCACTGATATGTCATTGTACTGTAGCTCTCTATAAATAGTCAACAAATGTCTGTATTAAAGTATTGGCCAACTAATATGTCCTAAACAATATATAATTGATACTCGAGATAATGCGAAATGAAGCTACGGCCTTAAATCTTATAGGAATTGTTGTTTAATTATTTGTGATTTGTTTGCCTTCTTGCTATATCACTACAATTTAATGAATTAATTATAACAAGTATTAATAAAATAGAGTGATACATTTGTACAAATGATATTAAATGATACTCAGAGCTGGTATAAACGTGGTAGAGTGTTGAAAGTGTTGTTCTTTATCACTGATATGTTATTGTTCTGTAACTGCCTATAGATAGTCAAATCATGTCTTTAGGTATAGTTAACTAGTTGTACCGGGAATATAAATAAATAAAGTGTTCTAATTTTTTTGTAACATATAACTCATGTATACAAATGTGGACACCTGGCTTTCTATATTGGTCTTATATTTAGCAGAGGCTTCACAACGAAAACCAAATTCAAACATAAGCAAATACTGACCACCTTCAACACTTTGAAGATTATTTCAGAGGTTGCACATGACAATTGAAAAAGACTAAAACTATTTGAAGACGGGGAAATGATTGATTGATGGGTGTATAATACCAATTTTAATAGTATTTCAGGTATGTCCTGATCTAAACAAATTCTATATACTAAGTTTCTCGGATATCCAATTTCTCAACAACAAAATCCTTAAAAATAAAACATATTTGTGCATAAAACAATCGTGTTTTATGTACAAATAAAAGAAAAAAATTAAAATGATAAAACCATATATTTAGAATGTATGTATTTATCTATATTGTAGCATTCAAATCAATTTCTTCTACAAATTTCAAAATGGTGTCGCCTGCAACATTCGTAAGCACAATCAGATAAATTGTTGATGTTGTAGTATGTCTGTCGAGATTCAACAACATCTACGCAGCTGATTAAAATATGTTTCAGGGAATAATTGGAATGAGGTGGAATGTATTCTGGGCATTCATTATTAAGCAAATAACGATGAGCAACTCCTCCATGGCCAGTACGACATCTAGTCAAGACTTATTGACCGTAAGAACAAAGGATTTTGCCAACAAAGGAATGGATTATGAGCAATTTGCTATTAATTTGTTGGTCTCAGCTGTCATGTCATCGTTTTAAAATCCAATTCATAATAATAGCCCTTAAATCAGTATATGGAATAGAACAACTGGTTAATGGGTTATCATATGCATCGGATGTTCTCGGAATTCTTCTTAGTGTCAACCGTTGGGTAAAAAAGGCTATTCAAGAAAAGAACATTTTCATTGCTCTGGTAATCCTTTTTACTAAAATACTATTCATGACAAAGAAGAATCTCTGTCTAATCACAAGTTATTCATGTTATCGATTAAACGTATTGATATTCTTGTTAAGAAAAAATAAACAAGCCCTTATAATTAATGTAGCTATATACAAAGTGGGCTTGAAAGCGGTTTCTATTAATGAATGCCTGCAATCTTCAGCTGTTACACTGTACTTTTATGTTTGACTAAAATTTTAAAAGTTCATTAATTTTTTTGTGGAATTTCAATATTTTGTGTAAATTGTTCTTAACTAGATAAATTATGCATATACATGTTTTGCAAGTTAGAGAAAGGAATAAAATAAGATGAATACTTACAACTGATAAAGCTTCGTCAAGTTGTTGAACATTTAATTTGAAGAACAAAAATAAGTGAAAACAAGCAGAAAATGTGTTCGAAGCATCTTTCATTTTGATAACTAAAGCCTAACTATATCTATATTAGTTTTAATTTATACTTGACATAATGTGATTATACATCTATACAAATCATACTAAGCGATACTCACAGATAGTATAAGTCTGGTAGATTATTGAAAGTGTTGTTCTCTATCACTGATATGTCATTGTGGTCTAACCACCTATAAATAGTATAAAAATGTCTTTAATTTATACTTTATTAAACTTGTGGCTTTCTGTTCTGTCTTAAGCAATACATATAACAAATATTGCATAATTTTGAGTTGTTACAATTAAACATATGTATATCAAAGTGTTTTCCTCTATGAATGATATGTCATTGTACTGTAGCTCTCTATAAATAGTCAACAAATATCTGTATTAAAGTATTGGCCAACTAATATGTCCTAAACAATATATATTTGATACTCGAGATAATGCGAAATGAAGCTACGGCCTTAAATCTTATAGGAATTGTTCTTTAATTATTTGTGATTTGTTTGCCTTCTTGCTATATCACTACAATTTAATGAATTAATTATAACAAGTATTAATAAAATAGAGTGATACATTTGTACAAATGATATTAAATGATACTCAGAGCTGGTATCAACGTGGTAGAGTATTGAAAGTGTTGTTCTTTATCACTGATATGTTATTGTTCTGTAACTGCCTATAGATAGTCAAATCATGTCTTTAGGTATAGTTAACTAGTTGTACCGGGAATGTAAATAAATAAAGTTTTTCTAATTTTTCTTGTAACATATAACTCATGTATACAAATGTGGACACCTGGCTTTCTATATTGGTCTTATATTTAGCAGAGGCTTCACAACGAAAACAAAATTCAAACATAAGCAAATACTGACCACCTTCAACACTTTGAAGATTATTTCAGAGGTTCCACATGACAATTGAAAAAGACTAAAACTATTTGAAGACGCGGAAATGATTGATTGATTGGTGTATAATGCCAATTTTAATAGTATTTCAGGTATGTCCTGATCTAAACAAATTATATATACTAAGTTTCTCGGATATCCAATTTCTCAACTACAAAATCCTAAAAAATAAAACATATTTGTGCATAAAACAATCGTGTTTTATGTACAAATAAAAGAACAAAATTAAAATGATAAAACCATATATTTAGAATATAGGTATTTATCTATATTGTAGCATTCAAATCAATTTCTTCTACAAATTTCAAAATGGTGTCGCCTGCAACATTCGTAAGCACAATCAGATAACTTGCTGACGTTGTAGTATGTCTGTCGAGATTCAACAACATCTACGCAGATGATTAAAATATGTTTCAGGGAATAATTGGAATGAGGTGGAATGTATTCTGGGCATTCATTATTGAGCAAATAACGATGAGCAACTCCTCCATGGTTAGTACGACATCTAGTCAAGACTTATTGACCGTAAGAACAAAGGATTTTGCCAACAAAGGAATGGATTATGAGCAATTTGCTATTAATTTGCTGGTCTCAGCTGTCCTGTCATCGTTTTAAAATCCAATTCATAATAATAGCCCTTAAATCAGTATATGGAATAGAACAACTGGTTAATGGGTTATCATATGCATCGGATGTTCTCGGAATTCTTCTTAGTGTCAACCGTTGGGTAAAAAAGTCTATTCAAGAAAAGAACATGTTCATTGCTCTGGTAATCCTTTTTACTAAAATACTATTGATGACAAAGAAGAATCTCTGTCTAATCACAAGTTATTCATGTTATCGATTAAACGTATTTATATTCTTGTTAAGAAAAAATAAACAAGCCCTAATAATTAATGTAGCTATATACAAAAGTGGGCTTGAAAGCAGTTTCTATTAATGAATGCCTGCAATCTTCAGCTGTTACACTGTACTTTTATGTTTGACTAGAATTTTAAAAGTTCATTTATTTTGTTGTGGAATTTCAATATTTTGTGTAAATTGTTCTTAACTAGATAAATTATACATATACATGTTTTGCAAGTTACAGAAAGGAATAAAATAAGATGAATACTGATAACCGATAAAGGTTCGTCAAGTTGTTGAACATGTCTGATTTGATTGATGTGATTTTATTGAAATGCAAATAACTGCAATAAAAACAATACACAAATACATTCAAAATCAGTTTAAATCTTTGATACCGTGTGTAGTTGTATTTATATATTGAAGAAAATAAAATAAGTATGTAATAAGACTTCGAACATTCCTGATTTCATCGATGTAATGAAAAACACAAAGAACCACACCGCTAGAGCAGCTCAATGTATATAATAGGAAATCGTAGAAATGGGGGCAAAATCTTTAGACCTAAAAATAAGTACACGAACTCTAAATTAATGTTTGATCTTGTTAAAGTGGCTGCAAAATCACAAACACACTTTCTAAAAGATTTGTCGTCCAGAATCATAATTTTATCATAAATAAACATAAATTTGAGAATAGTGGCCATCATATTAAGAAAAGTTTGAAGATATCAAAATATATTTGATCAACGTAGCCAACAATGTATTGATATAAACTGGACATGTGACGGTTTCCAATTCTCAATCGACAGTCCTTGCATAGTACTTTCAACGGTGGCAGAAATTGACACTCTCTCGATAGAGAACTGTCAAGTGAAAATACGTACAGTCTGTATTTCTATATAATATTTATATGTAAGTGAATTTCGTTCTCGTCCCTTTGTAAGATTGTTCGAAGTTCGGTAATTTTGTTATTACCCGAATATGTATTAAATATTTGTCACGGGAACGTTAAACTACCAAACATCAATCAACCAATCAATCAATATTGGATTAGTTTGATCATTATTACCAATTTTCCAATTCATTTTAATTTGAAGAACAAAAATAAGTGAAAACAAGCATGAAATGTGTTCGAAGCATCTTTCATTTTGATAACTAAAGCCTAACTATATCTACATTACTCTTAATTTATACTTGATATAATGTGGTTATACATCTATACAAATCATACTAAGCGATACTCACAGATAGTATAAGTCTGGTAGATTGTTGAAAGCGTTGTTCTCTATCACTGATATGTCATTGTGGTCTAACCACCTATAAATAGTATAAAAATGTCTTTAATTTATACTTTATTAAACTTGTGGCTTTCTGTTCTGTCTTAAAAAATACATATAACAAAATATTGCGTAATTTTGAGTTGTTACAATTAAACCTATTTATATCAAAGTGTTTTCCTCTATCACTGATATGTCATTGTACTGTAGCTCTCTATAAATAGTCAACAAATGTCTGTATTAAAGTATTGGCCAACTAATATGTCCTAAACAATATATATTTGATACTCGAGATAATGCGAAATGAAGCTACGGCCTTAAATCTTATAGGAATTGTTGTTTAATTATTTGTGATTTGTTTGCCTTCTTGCTATATCACTACAATTTAATGAATTAATTATAACAAGTATTAATAAAATAGAGTGATACATTTGTACAAATGATATTAAATGATACTCAGAGCTGGTATAAACGTGGTAGATTGTTGAAAGTGTTGTTCTTTATCACTGATATGTTATTGTTCTGTAACTGCCTATAGATAGTCAAATCATGTCTTTAGGTATAGTTAACTAGTTGTACCGGGAATGTAAATAAATAAAGTTTTTCTAATATTTGTTGTAACATATAACTCGTGTATACAAATGTGGACACCTGGCTTTCTATATTGGTCTTATATTTAGCAGAGGCTTCACAACGAAAACAAAATTCAAACATAAGCAAATACTGATCACCTTCAACACTTTGAAGATTATTTCAGAGGTTGCACATGACAATTGAAAAAGACTAAAACTATTTGAAGACGCGGAAATGATTGATTGATTGGTGTATAATGCCAATTTTAATAGTATTTCAGGTATGTCCTGATCTAAACAAATTCTATATACTAAGTTTCTCGGATATCCAATTTCTCAACTACAAAATCCTTAAAAATAAAACATATTTGTGCATAAAACAATCGTGTTTTATGTACAAATAAAAGAACAAAATTAAAATGATAAAACCATATATTTAGAATATATGTATTTATCTATATTGTAGCATTCAAATCAATTTCTTCTACAAATTTCAAAATGGTGTCGCCTGCAACATTCGTAAGCAAAATCAGATAAATTGTTGACGTTGTAGTATGTCTGTCGAGATTCAACAACATCTACGCAGATGATTAAAATATGTTTCAGGGAATAATTGGAATGAGGTGGAATGTATTCTGGGCATTCATTATTGAGCAAATAACGATGAGCAACTCCTCCATGGTCAGTACGACATCTAGTCAAGACTTATTGACCGTAAGAACAAAGGATTTTGCCAACAAAGGAATGGATTATGAGCAATTTGCTATTAATTTGCTGGTCTCAGCTGTCCTGTCATCGTTTTAAAATCCAATTCATAATAATAGCCCTTAAATCAGTATATGGAATAGAACAACTGGTTAATGGGTTATCATATGCATCGGATGTTCTCGGAATTCTTCTTAGTGTCAACCGTTGGGTAAAAAAGTCTATTCAAGAAAAGAACATTTTCATTGCTCTGGTAATCCTTTTTACTAAAATACTATTGATGACAAAGAAGAATCTCTGTCTAATCACAAGTTATTCATGTTATCGATTAAACGTATTTATATTCTTGTTAAGAAAAAATAAACAAGCCCTTATAATTAATGTAGCTATATACAAAAGTGGGCTTGAAAGCGGTTTCTATTAATGAATGCCTGCAATCTTCAGCTGTTACACTGTACTTTTATGTTTGACTAGAATTTAAAAAGTTCATTTATTTTGTTGTGGAATTTCAATATTTTGTGTAAATTGTTCTTAACTAGATAAATTATGCATATACATGTTTGGCAAGTTAGAGAAAGGAATGAAATAAGATGAATACTTACAACCAATAAAGCTTCGTCAAGTTGTTGAACATGTCTGATTTGATTGATGTGATTTTATTGGAATGCAAATAACTGCAATAAAAACATAACACAAATACATTCAAAATCAGTTTCAATCTTTGATACCGTGTGTAATTGTATTTATATGGTGAAGAAAATAAAATAAGTATGTAATAAGACTTCTAACATTCCTGGTTTCATCGATGTAATGAAAAACACAAAGAACCACACTGCTAGAGCAGCTCAATGTATATAATAGGAAATCATAGAAATGGGGGCAAAATCTTTAGACCTAAAAATAAATGCACGAACTCTAAATTAATGTTTGATCTTGTTAAAGTGGCTGCAAGATCACAAACACACTTTCTAAATGATTTGTCGTCCAGAATCATAATTTAATTATAAATAAACATTAATTTGAGAATAGTGGCCATCATATTAAGAAAAGTTTGAAGATATCAAAACATCTTTATACAAATATATCTGATCAACGTAGCCAACAATGTATTGATATAAACTGTACACGTGACGGTTTCCAATTCTCAATCGACAGTCCTTGCATAGTACTTTCAACGGTGGCAGAAATTGACACTCTCTCGATAGAGAACTGTCAAGTGAAAATACGTACAGTCTGTATTTCTATATAATATTTATATGTAAGTGAATTTCGTTCTCGTCCACTTTGTAAGATTGTTCGAAGTTCGGTAATTTTGTTATTACCCGAATATGTATTAAATATTTGTCACAGGAACGTTAAACTACCAAACATCAATCAACCAATCAATCAATATTGGATAAGTTTAATTATTATTACCAATTTTCCAATTCATTGTAATTTGAAGAACAAAAATAAGTGAAAACAAGCATAACATGTGTTCGAAGCATCTTTCATTTTGATAACTAAAGCCTAACTATATCTATATTACTCTTAATTTATACTTGATATAATGTGGTTATACATCTATACAAATCATACTAAGTGGTACTCACAGATGGTATAAGTCTGGTAGATTGTTGAAAGCGTTGTTCTCTATCACTGATATGTCATTGTGGTCTAACCACCTATAAATAGTATAAAAATTTCTTTAATTTATACTTTATTAAACTTGTGGCTTTCTGTTCTGTCTTAAACAATACATATAACAAAATATTGCGTAATTTTGAGTTGCTACAATAAAACCTATTTATATCAAAGTGTTTTCCTCTATCACTGATATGTCATTGTACTGTAGCTCTGTATAGATTGTCAATAAATGTCTGTATTAAAGTATTGGCCAACTAATATTTGATACTCGAGATAATGCGAAATGAAGCTACGGCCTTCAATCTTATAGGAATTGTTCTTTAATTATTTGTGATTTGTTTGCCTTCTTGATATCTTTTCCTTTCATCTATAACTATATTACTACTATATCACTACAATTTAATGAATTACTAATAACAAGTATTAATAAAATAGAGTGATACATTTGTACAAATGATATTAAATGATACTCAAAAAAATAACAAACGTGGTAGATTGTTGAAAGTGTTGTTCTTTATCACCGATATGTTATTGTTCTGTAACTGCCTATAGATAGTCAAATCATGTCTTTAGGTATAGTTAACTAGTTGTACCGGGAATGTAAATAAATAAAGTTTTTCTAATTTTTGTTGTAACATATAACTTATGTATACAAATGTGGACACCTGGTTTTCTATATTGGTCTTATTTTTAGCAGAGGCTTCACAAAGAAAACAAAATTCAAACATAAGCAAATACTGACCGCCTTCAACAATTTGAAGATTATGTCAGAGGTTGCACATGACAATTGAAAAAAACTAAAACTATTTGAAGACGCGGGAATGATTGATTGATTGGTGTATAATGCCAATTTTAGCAGTATTTCAGCTATGTCGTCATCTAAGCAAATTCTATATACTAAATTTCTCAACTACAAAATCCTTAAAAAATAAAACATATCTGTGTATAAAACAATTGTGTTTTATGTACAAATAAAAGAAAAAATTTAAATGATGAAACCATATATTTAGAATGTATGTATTTATCTATATTGTAGCATTCAAATCAATTTCTTCTACAAATTTTAAAATGGTGTCACCTGCGACATTCGTCAGCAGAATCAGATAAATTGCTGACATTGTAGTATGTCTGTCGAGATTCAACAACATCTACGCAGATGATTAAAATATGTTTCAGGGAATAATTGGAATGAGGTGGAATGCATTTCGGGCATTCATTATTAAGTAAATAACGATGAGCAACGCCTCCATGGTCTGTACGACATCTAGTCAAGACTTATTGACCGTAAGAACAAAGCATTTTGCCAACAAAGGAATGGATTATGAGCAATTTGCTATTAATTTGCTGGTCTCAGCTGTCCTGGCATCGCTTTAAAATCCAGTTCAGAATAATAGCCCTTAAATCAGTATATGGAATAGAACAACTGGTTAATGGGTTATCATATGCATCGGATGTTCTCGGAATTCTTCTTAGTGTCAACTGTTGGGTAAAAAAGTCTATTCAAGAAAAGAACATTTTCATTGCTCTGGTAATCCTTTTTACTAAAATACTATTGATGACAAAGAAGATGTTTTGTCTAATCACAAGTTATTCATGTTATGGATTAAACGTATTTATATTCTTGCTAAGAAAAAATAAACAAGCCCTTATAATTAATGTAGCTATCTACAAAAGTGGCCTTGAAAGCAGTTTCTATTAATGAATGCCTGCAATCTTTAGCTGTTACACTGTACTTTTATGTTTGATTAGAATTTTAAAAGTTCTTTTATTTTGTTGTGGAATTTCAATATTTTGTGTAAATTGTTCTTAACCTAGATAAATTATACATATACATGTTTTGCAAGTTACAGAAAGGAATAAAATAAGATGAATACTGATAACCGATAAAGGTTCGTCAAGTTGTTGAACATGTCTGATTTGATTGATGTGATTTTATTGGAATGCAAATAACTTCAATAAAAACAATACACAAATACATTCAAAATCAGTTTAAATCTTTGATACCGTGTGTAGTTGTATTTATATATTGAAGAAAAGAAAATAAGTATGTAATAAGACTTCGAACATTCCTGATTTCATCGATGTAATGAAAAACACAAAGAACCACACCGCTAGAGCAGCTCAATGTATATAATAGGAAATCGTAGAAATGGGGGCAAAATCTTTAGACCTAAAAATAAGTACACGAACTCTAAAGTGGCTGCAAAATCACAAACACACTTTCTAAAAGATTTGTCGTCCAGAATCATAATTTAATTATAAATAAACATAAATTTGAGAATAGTGGCCATCATATTAAGAAAAGTTTGAAGATATCAAAACATCTTTATACAAATATATTTTATCAACGTAGCCAACAATGTATTGATATAAACTGGACATGTGACGGCTTCCAATTCTCAATCGACAGTCCTTGCATAGTACTTTCAACGGTGGCAGAAATTGACACTCTCTCGATAGAGAATTGTCAAGTGAAAATACGTAGTCTGTATTTCTATATAATATAAGTGAATTTCGTTCTCGTCCCTTTGTAAGATTGTTCAAAGTTCGGTAATTTTGTTATTACCCGAATATGTATTAAATATTTGTTACGGGAACGTTAAACTACCAAACATCAATCAACCAATCAATCAATATTGGATAAGTTTGATCATTATTACCAATTTTCCAATTCATTTTAATTTGAAGAACAAAAATAAGTGAAAACAAGCATAAAATGTGTTCGAAGCATCTTTCATTTTGATAACTAAAGCCTAACTATATCTATATTACTCTTAATTTATACTTGACATAATGTGGTTATACATCTATACCAATCATACTAAGTGGTACTCACAGATAGTGTAAGTCTGGTAGATTGTTGAAAGTGTTGTTCTCTATCACTGATATGTCATTGTACTGTAGCTCTCTATAAATAGTCAACAAATGTCTGTATTAAAGTATTGGCCAACTAATATGTCCTAAACAATATATATTTGATACTCGAGATAATGCGAAATGAAGCTACGGCCTTAAATCTTATAGGAATTGTTCTTTAATTATTTGTGATTTGTTTGCCTTCTTGTCATAGACAAACCCAGGTAAACAATCCTTTCATATTGATATCTTTTACTTTCATCTATAACTATATTACTACTATATCACTACAATTTAATGAATTGCTAATAACAAGTATTAATAAAATAGAGTGATACATTTGTACAAATGATATTAAATGATACTCAAAAAAATAACAAACGTGGTAGATTGTTGAAAGTGTTGTTCTTTATCACCGATATGTTATTGTTCTGTAACTGCCTATAGATAGTCAAATCATGTCTTTAGGTATAGTTAACTAGTTGTACCGGGAATGTAAATAAACAAAGTTTTTCTAATTTTTGTTGTAACATATAACTTATGTATACAAATGTGGACACCTGGTTTTCTATATTGGTCTTATTTTTAGCAGAGGCTTCACAATGAAAATAAAATTCAAACATAAGCAAATACTGACCGCCTTCCACAATTTGAAGATTATGTCAGAGGTTGCACATGACAATTGAAAAAAACTAAAACTATTTGAAGATGCGGGAATGATTGATTGATTGGTGTTTAATGCCAATTTTAGCAGTATTTCAGCTATGTCGTCATCTAAGCAAATTATATATACTAAATTTCTCAACTACAAAATCCTTAAAAAATAAAACATATCTGTGTATAAAACAATTGTGTTTTATGTACAAATAAAAGAAAAAATTTAAATGATAAAACCATATATTTAGAATGTATGTATTTATCTATATTGTAGCATTCAAATCAATTTCTTCTACAAATTTTAAAATGGTGTCGCCTGCGACATTCGTAAGCACAATGAGATAAATTGCTGACATTGTAGTATGTCTGTCGAGATTCAACAACATCTACGCAGATGATTAAAATATGTTTCAGGGAATAATTGGAATGAGGTGGAATGCATTTCGGGCATTCATTATTAAGTAAATAACGATGAGCAACGCCTCCATGGTCTGTACGACATCTAGTCAAGACTTATTGACCGTAAGAACAAAGCATTTTGCCAACAAAGGAATGGATTACGAACAATTT
The DNA here is from genome assembly GCA_963383655.1 of Bathymodiolus septemdierum. Taxonomy (NCBI): domain Eukaryota; kingdom Metazoa; phylum Mollusca; class Bivalvia; order Mytilida; family Modiolidae; genus Bathymodiolus; species Bathymodiolus septemdierum. The sequence continues at coordinate 30,781,015 of OY726531.1, forward strand.
GTTATTAATTTGCTGGTCTCAGCTGTCCTGGCATCGCTTTAAAATCCAGTTCAGAATAATAGCCCTTAAATCAGTATATGGAATAGAACAACTGGTTAATGGGTTATCATATGCATCGGATGTTCTCGGAATTCTTCTTAGTGTCAACTGTTGGGTAAAAAAGTCTATTCAAGAAAAGAACATTTTCATTGCTCTGGTAATCCTTTTTACTAAAATACTATTGATGACAAAGAAGATGTTTTGTCTAATCACAAGTTATTCATGTTATGGATTAAACGTATTTATATTCTTGCTAAGAAAAAATAAACAAGCCCTTATAATTAATGTAGCTATCTACAAAAGTGGCCTTGAAAGCAGTTTCTATTAATGAATGCCTGCAATCTTTAGCTGTTACACTGTACTTTTATGTTTGATTAGAATTTTAAAAGTTCTTTTATTTTGTTGTGGAATTTCAATATTTTGTGTAAATTGTTCTTAACCTAGATAAATTATACATATACATGTTTTGCAAGTTACAGAAAGGAATAAAATAAGATGAATACTGATAACCGATAAAGGTTCGTCAAGTTGTTGAACATGTCTGATTTGATTGATGTGATTTTATTGGAATGCAAATAACTTCAATAAAAACAATACACAAATACATTCAAAATCAGTTTAAATCTTTGATACCGTGTGTAGTTGTATTTATATATTGAAGAAAATAAAATAAGTATGTAATAAGACTTCGAACATTCCTGATTTCATCGATGTAATGAAAAACACAAAGAACCACACCGCTAGAGCAGCTCAATGTATATAATAGGAAATCGTAGAAATGGGGGCAAAATCTTTAGACCTAAAAATAAGTACACGAACTCTAAAGTGGCTGCAAAATCACAAACACACTTTCTAAAAGATTTGTCGTCCAGAATCATAATTTAATTATAAATAAACATAAATTTGAGAATAGTGGCCATCATATTAAGAAAAGTTTGAAGATATCAAAACATCTTTATACAAATATATTTTATCAACGTAGCCAACAATGTATTGATATAAACTGGACACGTGACGGTTTCCAATTCTCAATCGACAGTCCTTGCATAGTACTTTCAACGGTGGCAGAAATTGACACTCTCTCGATAGAGAATTGTCAAGTGAAAATACGTAGTCTGTATTTCTATATAATATTTATATGTAAGTGAATTTCGTTCTCGTCCCTTTGTAAGATTGTTCAAAGTTCGGTAATTTTGTTATTACCCGAATATGTATTAAATATTTGTTACGGGAACGTTAAACTACCAAACATCAATCAACCAATCAATCAATATTGGATAAGTTTGATCATTATTACCAATTTTCCAATTCATTTTAATTTGAAGAACAAAAATAAGTGAAAACAAGCATAAAATGTGTTCGAAGCATCTTTCATTTTGATAACTAAAGCCTAACTATATCTACCATACTCTTAATTTATGCTTGACATAATGTGGTTATACATCTATACAAATCATACTAAGCGATACTCACAGATGGTATAAGTCTGGTAGATTGTTGAAAGCGTTGTTCTCTATCACTGATATGTCATTGTACTGTAGCTCTCTATAAATAGTCAACAAATGTCTGTATTAAAGTATTGGCCAACTAATATGTCCTAAACAATATATATTTGATACTCGAGATAATGCTAAATGAAGCTACGGCTAATGTAATTATATTTGAGAACCATATCACGACTTTCACGTAAATCAGATATGATTTGTAACCTTTATGCATTTCAAAATTCGTGGTATGAATCATAATAAAAATTCCCGACTTATCGTGTTGTTCTTTATCACCGATATGTTATTGTTCTGTAGCTGCCTATAGATAGTCAAATTATGTCTTTAGGTATAGTTAACTAGTTGTACCGGGAATGTAAATAAATAAAGTTTTTCTATTTTTTGTTGTAACATATAACTTATGTATACAAATGTGGACACCTGGCTTTCTATATTGGTCTTATTTTTAGCAGAGGCTTCACAAGGAAAACAAAATTCAAACATAAGCAAATACTGACCGCCCTCCACAATTTGAAGATTATGTCAGAGGTCGCACATGACAATTGAAAAAAACTAAAACTATTTGAAGACGCGGGAATGATTGATTGATTGGTGTATAATGCCAATTTTAGTAGTATTTCAGCTATGTCGTGATCTAAGCAAATTATATATACTAAATTTCTCAACTACAAAATCCTTAAAAAATAAAACATATCTGTGTATAAAACAATCGTGTTTTATGTACAAATAAAAGAAAAAAAATTAAAATGATAAAACCATATATTTAGAATGTACGTATTTATCTATATTGTAGCATTCAAATCAATTTCTTCTACAAATTTCAAAATGTGTCGCCTGCGACATTCGTATGCAAAATCAGATAAATTGTTGACGTTGTAGTATGTCTGTCAAGATTCAACAACATCTATGCAGATGATTAAAATATGTTTCAGGGAATAATTGGAATGAGGTGGAATGTATTCTGGGCAATCCTTATTAAGCAAATAACGATGAGCAACTCCTCCATGGTCAGTACGACATCTAGTCAAGACTTATTGACCGTAAGAACAAAGGATTTTGCCAACAAAGGAATGGATTATGAGCAATTTGCTATTAATTTGCTGGTCTCAGCTGTCCTGTCATCGTTTTAAAATCCAATTCATAATAATAGCCCTTAAATCAGTATATGGAATAGAACAACTGGTTAATGGGTTATCATATGCATCGGATGTTCTCGGAATTCTTCTTAGTGTTAACCGTTGGGTAAAAAAGTCTATTCAAGAAAAGAACATTTGCATTGCTCTGGTAATCCTTTTTACTAAAATACTATTGATTACAAAGAAGAATCTCTGTCTAATCACAAGTTATTCATGTTATCGATTAAACGTATTTATATTCTTGTTAAGAAAAAATAAACAAGCCCTAATAATTAATGTAGCTATATACAAAAGTGGGCTTGAAAGCGGTTTCTATTAATGAATGCCTGCAATTTTCAGATGTTACACTGTACTTTTATGTTTGACTAGAATTTAAAAAATTCATTTATTTTGTTGTGGAATTTCAATATTTTGTGTAAATTGTTCTTAACTAGATAAATTATGCATATACATGTTTTGCAAGTTAGAGAAAGGAATAAAATAAGATGAATACTTACAACTGATAAAGCTTCGTCAAGTTGTTGAACATTTAATTTGAAGAACAAAAATAAGTGAAAACAAGCATAAAATGTATTCGAAGCATCTTTCATTTTGATAACTAAAGCCTAACTATATCTATATTACTCTTAATTTATACTTGACATAATGTGGTTATACATCTATACAAATCATACTAAGCGGTACTTACAGACGTTGTAAGTTTGGTAGATTGTTGAAAGTGTTGTTTTCTATCACTGATATGTCATTGTGGTCTAACTGCCTATGAATAGTATAAAAATGTCTTTAATTTATACTTTATTAAACTTGTGGTTTTCTGTTCTATCTTAAAAAATATATATAACAAAATATTGCGTAATTTTGAGTTGTTACAATTAAACGTATCTATATCAAAGTGTTTTCCTCTATCACTGATATGTCATTGTACTGTAGCTCTCTATAAATAGTCAACACATGTCTGTATTAAAGTATTGGCCAACTAATATGTCCTAAACAATATATATTTGATACTCGAGATAATGCGAAATGAAGCTACGGCCTTAAATCTTATAGGAATTGTTGTTTAATTATTTGTGATTTGTTTGCCTTCTTGCTATATCACTACAATTTAATGAATTAATTATAACAAGTATTAATAAAACAGAGTGATACATTTGTACAAATGATATTAAATGATACTCAGAGCTGGTATAAACGTGGTAGAGTGTTGAAAGTGTTGTTCTTTATCACTGATATGTTATTGTTCTGTAACTGCCTATAGATAGTCAAATCATGTCTTTAGGTATAGTTAACTAGTTGTACCGGGAATGTAAATAAATAAAGTTTTTCTAATTTTTGTTGTAACATATAACTCATGTATACAAATGTGGACACCTGGCTTTCTATATTGGTCTTATATTTAACAGAGGCTTCACAACGAAAACAAAATTCAAACATAAGCAAATGCTGACCACCTTCAACACTTTGAAGATTATTTCAGAGGTTGCACATGACAATTGAAAAAGACTAAAACTATTTGAAGACGCGGAAATGATTGATTGATTGGTGTATAATGCCAATTTTAATAGTATTTCAGGTATGTCCTGATCTAAACAAATTCTATATACTAAGTTTCTCGGATATCCAATTTCTCAACTACAAAATCCTTAAAAATAAAACATATTTGAGCATAAAACAATCGTGTTTTATGTACAAATAAAAGAACAAAATTAAAATGATAAAACCATATATTTAGAATGTATGTATTTATCTATATTGTAGCATTCAAATCAATTTCTTCTACAAATTTTAAAATGGTGTGGCCAGCGACATTCGTAAGCAAAATCAGATAAATTGTTGACGTTGTAGTATGTCTGTCGAGATTCAACAACATCTATGCAGATGATTAAAATATGTTTCAGGGAATAATTGGAATGAGGTGGAATGTATTCTGGGCATTCATTATTGAGCAAATAACGATGAGCAACTCCTCCATGGTCAGTACGACATCTAGTCAAGACTTATTGACCGTAAGAACAAAGGATTTTGCCAACAAAGGAATGGATTATGAGCAATTTGCTATTAATTTGCTGGTCTCAGCTGTCCTGTCATCGTTTTAAAATCCAATTCATAATAATAGCCCTTAAATCAGTATATGGAATAGAACAACTGGTTAATGGGTTATCATATGCATCGGATGTTCTCGGAATTCTTCTTAGTGTTAACCGTTGGGTAAAAAAGTATATTCAAGAAAAGAACATTTTCATTGCTCTGGTAATCCTTTTTACTAAAATACTATTGATGACAAAGAAGAATCTCTGTCTAATCACAAGTTATTCATGTTATCGATTAAACGTATTTATATTCTTGCTAAGAAAAAATAAACAAGCCCTAATAATTAATGTAGCTATATACAAAAGTGGGCTTGAAAGCGGTTTCTATTAATGAATGCCTGCAATTTTCAGCTGTTACACTGTACTTTTATGTTTGACTAGAATTTAAAAAATTCATTTATTTTGTTGTGGAATTTCAATATTTTGTGTAAATTGTTCTTAACTAGATAAATTATGCATATACATGTTTTGCAAGTTAGAGAAAGGAATAAAATAAGATGAATACTTACAACTGATAAAGCTTCGTCAAGTTGTTGAACATTTAATTTGAAGAACAAAAATAAGTGAAAACAAGCATAAAATGTGTTCGAAGCATCTTTCATTTTGATAACTAAAGCCTAACTATATCTATATTACTCTTAATTTATACTTGACATAATGTGCTTATACATCTATACAAATCATACTAAGCGATACTTACAGATAGTGTAAGCTTGGTAGATTATTGAAAGTGTTGTTCTCTATCACTGATATGTCATTGTTGCCTAACCACCTATAAATAGTATAAAAATGTCTTTAATTTATACTTTATTAAACTTGTGGCTTTCTGTTCTGTCTTAAACAATACATATAACAAAATATTGCGTAATTTTGAGTTGTTACAATTAAACGTATCTATATCAAAGTGTTTTCCTCTATCACTGATATGTCATTGTACTGTAGCTCTCTATAAATAGTCAACAAATGTCTGTATTAAAGTATTGGCCAACTAATATGTCCTAAACAATATATATTTGATACTCGAGATAATGCGAAATGAAGCTACAGCCTTAAATCTTATAGGAATTGTTGTTTAATTATTTGTGATTTGTTTGCCTTCTTGCTATATCACTACAATTTAATGAATTAATTATAACAAGTATTAATAAAACAGAGTGATACATTTGTACAAATGATATTAAATGATACTCAGAGCTGGTATAAACGTGGTAGAGTGTTGAAAGTGTTGTTCTTTATCACTGATATGTTATTGTTCTGTAACTGCCTATAGATAGTCAAATCATGTCTTTAGGTATAGTTAACTAGTTGTACCGGGAATGTAAATAAATAAAGTTTTTCTAATTTTTGTTGTAACATATAACTCATGTATACAAATGTGGACACCTGGCTTTCTATATTGGTCTTATATTTAGCAGAGGCTTCACAACGAAAACAAAATTCAAACATAAGCAAATACTGACCACCTTCAACACTTTGAAGATTATTTCAGAGGTTGCACATGACAATTGAAAAAGACTAAAACTATTTGAAGACGCGGAAATGATTGATTGATTGGTGTATAATGCCAATTTTAATAGTATTTCAGGTATGTCCTGATCTAAACAAATTCTATATACTAAGTTTCTCGGATATCCAATTTCTCAACTACAAAATCCTTAGAAATAAAACATATTTGAGCATAAAACAATCGTGTTTTATGTACAAATAAAAGAACAAAATTAAAATGATAAAACCATATATTTAGAATGTATGTATTTATCTATATTGCAGCATTCAAATCAATTTCTTCTACAAATTTTAAAATGGTGTGGCCAGCGACATTCGTAAGCAAAATCAGATAAATTGTTGACGTTGTAGTATGTCTGTCGAGATTCAACAACATCTATGCAGATGATTAAAATATGTTTCAGGGAATAATTGGAATGAGGTGGAATGTATTCTGGGCATTCATTATTGAGCAAATAACGATGAGCAACTCCTCCATGGTCAGCACGACATCTAGTCAAGACTTATTGACCGTAAGAACAAAGGATTTTGCCAACAAAGGAATGGATTATGAGCAATTTGCTATTAATTTGCTGGTCTCAGCTGTCCTGTCATCGTTTTAAAATCAAATTCATAATAATAGCCCTTAAATCAGTATATGGAATAGAACAACTGGTTAATGGGTTATGATATGCATCGGATGTTCTCGGAATTCTTCTTAGTGTTAACCGTTGGGTAAAAAAGTCTATTCAAGAAAAGAACATTTTCATTGCTCTGGTAATCCTTTTTACTAAAATACTATTGATGACAAAGAAGAATCTCTGTCTAATCACAAGTTATTCATGTTATCGATTAAACGTATTTATATTCTTGCTAAGAAAAAATAAACAAGCCCTAATAATTAATGTAGCTATATACAAAAGTGGGCTTGAAAGCGGTTTCTATTAATGAATGCCTGCAATTTTCAGCTGTTACACTGTACTTTTATGTTTGACTAGAATTTAAAAAATTCATTTATTTTGTTGTGGAATTTCAATATTTTGTGTAAATTGTTCTTAGCTAGATAAATTATGCATATACATGTTTTGCAAGTTAGAGAAAGGAATAAAATAAGATGAATACTTACAACTGATAAAGCTTCGTCAAGTTGTTGAACATTTAATTTGAAGAACAAAAATAAGTGAAAACAAGCATAAAATGTGTTCGAAGCATCTTTCATTTTGATAACTAAAGCCTAACTATATCTATATTACTCTTAATTTATACTTGACATAATGTGGTTATACATCTATACAAATCATATTAAGCGATACTTACAGATAGTGTAAGTTTGGTAGATTGTTGAAAGTGTTGTTCTCTATCACTGATATGTCATTGTGGTCTAACTGCCTATGAATAGTATAAAAATGTCTTTAATTTATACTTTATTAAACTTGTGGCTTTCTGTTCTGTCTTAAACAATACATATAACAAAATATTGCGTAATTTTGAGTTGTTACAATTAAACGTATCTATATCAAAGTGTTTTCCTCTATCACTGATATGTCATTGTACTGTAGCTCTCTATAAATAGTCAACAAATGTCTGTATTAAAGTATTGGCCAACTAATATGTCCTAAACAATATATATTTGATACTCGAGATAATGCGAAATGAAGCTACAGCCTTAAATCTTATAGGAATTGTTCTTTAATTATTTGTGATTTGTTTGCCTTCTTGCTATATCACTACAATTTAATGAATTAATTATAACAAGTATTAATAAAATAGAGTGATACATTTGTACAAATGATATTAAATGATACTCAGAGCTGGTATCAACGTGGTAGAGTATTGAAAGTGTTGTTCTTTATCACTGATATGTTATTGTTCTGTAACTGCCTATAGATAGTCAAATCATGTCTTTAGGTATAGTTAACTAGTTGTACCGGAAATGTAAATAAATAAAGTTTTTCTAATTTTTGTTGTAACATATAACTCATGTATGCAAATGTGGACACCTGGCTTTCTATATTGGTCTTATATTTAGCAGAGGCTTCACAACGAAAACAAAATTCAAACATAAGCAAATACTGACCACCTTCAACACTTTGAAGATTATTTCAGAGGTTGCACATGACAATTGAAAAAGACTAAAACTATTTGAAGACGCGGAAATGATTGATTGATTGGTGTATAATGCCAATTTTAATACTATTTCAGGTATGTCCTGATCTAAACAAATTCTATATACTAAGTTTCTCGGATATCCAATTTCTCAACTACAAAATCCTTAAAAATAAAACATATTTGAGCATAAAACAATCGTGTTTTATGTACAAATAAAAGAACAAAATTAAAATGATAAAACCATATATTTAAAATGTATGTATTTATCTATATTGTAGCATTCAAATCAATTTCTTCTACAAATTTTAAAATGGTGTGGCCAGCGACATTCGTAAGCAAAATCAGATAAATTGTTGACGTTGTAGTATGTCTGTCGAGATTCAACAACATCTATGCAGATGATTAAAATATGTTTCAGGGAATAATTGGAATGAGGTGGAATGTATTCTGGGCATTCATTATTGAGCAAATAACGATGAGCAACTCCTCCATGGTCAGTACGACATCTAGTCAAGACTTATTGACCGTAAGAACAAAGGATTTTGCCAACAAAGGAATGGATTATGAGCAATTTGCTATTAATTTGCTGGTCTCAGCTGTCCTGTCATCGTTTTAAAATCCAATTCATAATAATAGCCCTTAAATCAGTATATGGAATAGAACAACTGGTTAATGGGTTATCATATGCATCGGATGTTCTCGGAATTCTTCTTAGTGTCAACCGTTGGGTAAAAAAGTATATTCAAGAAAAGAACATTTTCATTGCTCTGGTAATCCTTTTTACTAAAATACTATTGATGACAAAGAAGAATCTCTGTCTAATCACAAGTTATTCATGTTATCGATTAAACGTATTTATATTCTTGCTAAGAAAAAATAAACAAGCCCTTATAATTAATGTAGCTATATACAAAAGTGGCATTGAAAGCAGTTTCTATTAATGAATGCCTGCAATCTTCAGCTGTTACACTGTACTTTTATGTTTGATTAGAATTTTAAAAGTTCATTTATTTTGTTGTGGAATTTCAATATTTTGTGTAAATTGTTCTTAACCTAGATAAATTATACATATACATGTTTTGCAAGTTACAGAAAGGAATAAAATAAGATGAATACTGATAACCGATAAAGGTTCGTCAAGTTGTTGAACATGTCTGATTTGATTGATGTGATTTTATTGGAATGCAAATAACTGCAATAAAAACAATACACAAATACATTCAAAATCAGTTTAAATCTTTGATACCGTGTGTAGTTGTATTTATATATTGAAGAAAATAAAATAAGTATGTAATAAGACTTCGAACATTCCTGATTTCATCGATGTAATGAAAAACACAAAGAACCACACCGCTAGAGCAGCTCAATGTATATAATAGGAAATCGTAGAAATGGGGGCAAAATCTTTAGACCTAAAAATAAGTACACGAACTCTAAATTAATGTTTGATCTTGTTAAAGTGGCTGCAAAATCACAAACACACTTTCTAAAAGATTTGTGGTCCAGAATCATAATTTGAGAATAGCGGCCATCATATTAAGAAAAGCTTGAAGATATTAAAACATCTTTATACAAATATATTTTATCATGTAAGCCAACAATGTATTGATATAAACTGGACACGTGACGGTTTCCAGTTCTCAGTCGATCTTGAAGAATACTTTCAACGGTGGCAGAAATTGACACTCTCTCGATAGAGAACTATCAGGTGAAAATATGTACAGTCTGTATTTCTATATAATATTCATATGTAAGTGAATTTCGTTCTCGTCCCTTTGTAAGATTGTTCGGAGTTCGGTAATTTTGTTATTACCCGAATATGTATTAAATATTTGTCACAGGAACATTAAACTACCACACATCAATCAACCAATCAATCAATATTGGATAAGTTTAATTATTATTACCAATTTTCCAATTCATTGTAATTTGAAGAACAAAAATAAGTGAAAACAAGCATAACATGTGTTCGAAGCATATTTCATTTTGATAACTAAAGCCTAACTATATCTATGTTACTCTTAATTTACACTTGACATAATGTGGTTATACATCTATACACATGATACTAAGCGATACTTACAGATATTGTAAGTCTGGTAGATTGTTGAAAGCGTTGTTCTCTATCACTGATATGTCATTGTACAGTAGCTCTCTATAAATAGTCAACAAATGTCTGTATTAAAGTATTGGCCAACTAATATGTCCTAAACAATATATATTTGATACTCGAGATAATGCTAAATGAAGCTACGGCTAATGTAATTAAATTTGAGAACCATATTACGACTTTCACGTTAATCAGATATGATTTGTAACCTTTATGCATTTCAAAATTCGTGGTATGAATCATAATAAAAATTCCCGACTTATCGTGTTGTTCTTTATCACTGATAAGTTATTGTTCTGTAGCTGCCTATAGATAGTCAAATTATGTCTTTAGGTATAGTTAACTAGTTGTACCGGGAATGTAAATAAATAAAGTTTTTCTATTTTTTGTTGTAACATATAACTTATGTATACAAATGTGGACACCTGGCTTTCTATATTGGTCTTATTTTTAGCAGAGGCTTCACAACGAAAACAAAATTCAAACATAAGCAAATACTGACCGCCCTCCACAATTTGAAGATTAAGTCAGAGGTCGCACATGACAATTGAAAAAAACTAAAACTATTTGAAGACGCGGGAATGATTGATTGATTGGTGTATAATGCCAATTTTAGTAGTATTTCAGCTATGTCGTGATCTAAGCAAATTATATATACTAAATTTCTCAACTACAAAATCCTTAAAAAATAAAACATATCTGTGTATAAAACAATCGTGTTTTATGTACAAATAAAAGAAAAAAAAATAAAATGATAAAACCATATATTTAGAATGTATGTATTTATCTATATTGTAGCATTCAAATCAATTTCTTCAACAAATTTTAAAATGGTGTCGCCTGCGACATTCGTAAGCAACATCAGATAAATTGTTGACATTGTAGTATGTCTGTCGAGATTCAACAACATCTACGCAGATGATTAAAATATGTTTCAGGGAATAATTGGAATGAGGTGGAATGTATTCTGGGCATTCCTTATTAAGCAAATAACGATGAGCAACTCCTCCATGGTCAGTACGACATCTAGTCAAGACTTATTGACCGTAAGAACAAAGTATTTTGCCAACAAAGGAATGGATTATGAGCAATTTGCTATTAATTTGCTGGTCTCAGCTGTCCTGTCATCGTATTAAAATCCAATTCATAATAATAGCCCTTAAATCAGTATATGGAATAGAACAACTGGTTAATGGGTTATCATATGCATCGGATGTTCTCGGAATTCTTCTTAGTGTCAACCGTTGGGGAAAAAAGTTTATTAAAAAAAAAACATTTTCATTGCTCTGGTAATCCTTATTACTAAAATACTATTGATGACAAAGAAGAATCTCTGTCTAATCACAAGTTATTCATGTTATCGATTAAACGTGTTTATATTCTTGTTAATACAAAATAAACAAGCCCTAATAATTAATGTAGCTATATACAAAAGTGGGCTTGAAAGCGGTTTCTATTAATGAATGCCTGCAATCTTCAGCTGTTACACTGTACTTTTATGTTTGACTAGAATTTAAAAAGTTCATTTATTTTGTTGTGGAATTTCAATATTTTGTGTAAATTGTTCTTAACTAGATAAATTATGCATATACATGTTTTGCAAGTTAGAGAAAGGAATGAAATAAGATGAATACTTACAACTGATAAAGCTTCGTCAAGTTGTTGAACATTTAATTTGAAGAACAAAAATAAGTGAAAACAAGCATAAAATGTGTTCGAAGCATCTTTCATTTTGATAACTAAAGCCTAACTATATCTATATTACTCTTAATTTATACTTGACATAATGTGCTTATACATCTATACAAATCATACTAAGCGATACTTACAGATAGTGTAAGCTTGGTAGATTATTGAAAGTGTTGTTCTCTATCACTGATATGTCATTGTGGTCTAACTGCCTATGAATAGTATAAAAATGTCTTTAATTTATACTTTATTAAACTTGTGGCTTTCTGTTCTGTCTTAAACAATACATATAACAAAATATTGCGTAATTTTGAGTTGTTACAATTAAACATATTTATATCAAAGTGTTTTCCTCTATCACTGATATGTCATTGTACTGTAGCTCTCTATAAATAGTCAACAAATGTCTGTATTAAAGTATTGGCCAACTAATATGTCCTAAACAATATATATTTGATACTCGAGATAATGCGAAATGAAGCTACAGCCTTAAATCTTATAGGAATTGTTCTTTAATTATTTGTGATTTGTTTGCCTTCTTGCTATATCACTACAATTTAATGAATTAATTATAACAAGTATTAATAAAATAGAGTGATACATTTGTACAAATGATATTAAATGATACTCAGAGCTGGTATAAACGTGGTAGAGTGTTGAAAGTGTTGTTCTTTATCACTGATATGTTATTATTCTGTAACTGCCTATAGATAGTCAAATCATGTCTTTAGGTATAGTTAACTAGTTGTACCGGGAATGTAAATAAATAAAGTTTTTCTAATTTTTGTTGTAACATATAACTTATGTATACAAATGTGGACACCTGGCTTTCTATATTGGTCTTATATCTAGCAGAGGTTTCACATCGAAAACAAAATTCAAGCATAAGCAAATACTGACCGCCTTCAACACTTTGAACATTATTTCAGAGGTTGCACATGACAATTGAAAAAGACTAAAACTAATTGAAGACGCGGAAATGATTGATTGATTGGTGTATAATGCCAATTTTAATAGTATTTCAGGTATGTCCTGATCTAAACAAATTCTATATACTAAGTTTCTCGGATATCCAATTTCTCAACTACAAAATCCTTAAAAATAAAACATATTTGTGCATAAAACAATCGTGTTTTATGTACAAATAAAAGAAAAAAATTAAAATGATAAAACCATATATTTAGAATGTATGTATTTATCTATATTGTAGCATTCAAATCAATTTCTTCTACAAATTTCAAAATGGTGTCGCCTGCAACATTCGTAAGCACAATCAGATAAATTGTTGACGTTGTAGTATGTCTGTCGAGATTCAACAACATCTACGCAGATGATTAAAATATGTTTCAGGGAATAATTGGAATGAGGTGGAATGTATTCTGGGCATTCATTATTAAGCAAATAACGATAAGCAACTCCTCCATGGTCAGTACGACATCTAGTCAAGACTTATTGACCGTAAGAACAAAGCATTTTGCCAACAAAGGAATGGATTAGGAGCAATTTGCTATTAATTTGCTGGTCTCAGCTGTCCTGTCATCGTTTTAAAATCCAATTCATAATAATAGCCCTTAAATCAGTATATGGAATAGAACAACTGGTTAATGTGTTATCATATGCATCGGATGTTCTCGGAATTCTTCTTAGTGTCAACCGTTGGGTAAAAAGTCTATTCAAGAAAAGAACATTTTCATTGCTCTGGTAATCCTTTTTACTAAAATACTATTGATGACAAAGAAGAATCTCTGTCTAATCACAAGTTATTCATGTTATCGATTAAACGTATTTATATTCTTGTTAAGAAAAAATAAACAAGCCCTTATAATTAATGTAGCTATATACAAAAGTGGGCTTGAAAGCGGTTTCTATTAATGAATGCCTGCAATCTTCAGCTGGTACACTGTACTTTTATGTTTTACTAGAATTTAAAAAGTTCATTTATTTTGTTGTGGAATTTCAATATTTTGTGTGAATTGTTCTTAACTAGATAAATTATGCATATACATGTTTTTCAAGTTAGAGAAAGGAATAAAATAAGATGAATACTTACAACTGATCAAGCTTCGTCAAGTTGTTGAACATGTCTGATTTGATTGATGTGATTTTATTGGAATTCAAATTACTGCAATAAAAACAATACACAAATACATTCAAAATCAGTTTAAATCTTTGATACCGTGTGTAGTTGTATTTATATATTGAAGAAATTAAAATAAGTATGTAATAAGACTTCGAACATTCCTGATTTCATCGATGTAATGAAAAACACAAAGAACCACACCGCTAGAGCAGCTCAATGTATATAATAGGAAATCGTAGAAATGGGGGCAAAATCTTAAGATCTAAAAATAAGTACACGAACTCTAAATTAATGTTTGATCTTGTTAAAGTGGCTGCAAAATCACAAACACACTTTCTAAAAGATTTGTCGTCCAGAATCATAATTTGATTATAAATAAACATAAATTTGAGAATAGTGGCCATCATATTAAGAAAAGTTTGAAGATATCAAAACATCTTTATACAAATATATTTTATCAACGTAGCCAACAATGTATTGATATAAACTGGACACGTGACGGTTTCCAATTCTCAATCGACAGTCCTTGCATAGTACTTTCAACGGTGGCAGAAATTGACACTCTCGATAGAGAACTGTCAAGTGAAAATACGTACAGTCTGTATTTCTATATAATATTTATATGTAAGTGAATTTCGTTCTCGTCCCTTTGTAAGATTGTTCGAAGTTCGGTAATTTTGTTATTACCCGAATTGTTGTTTAATTATTTGTGATTTGTTTGCCTTCTTGTCATAGACAAACCCAGGTGAACAATCCTTTCATTGATATGTCTTACTTTCATTTATAACTATATTACTACTATATCACTACAATTTAATGAATTAATTATAACAAGTATTAATAAAATAGAGTGATACATTTGTGCAAATGATATTAAATGATACTGGCAGATGATTAAAATATGTTTCAGGGAATAATTGGAATGAGGTGGAATGTATTCCGGGCATTCATTATTAAGAAAATAACGATGAGTAACCCCACAATGATCAGTACGACATCTAGTCACGACTTATTGACCGTCAGAACAAAGAATGTTGCCAACTAAGGAATGGATTACGAGGAATTTGTTATTAATTTGCTGGTATCAGCTGTCCTGCCATCGTTTTAAAACATAATTCATAATAATAGCCCTTAAATCAGTATACAGTATATGGAAAAGAACAAGTGGTTAATGGGGTAGCATATGCGTCGTATGTTCTCGGAATTCTTCTTAATGTCAACCGGTGGGTTAAAAAAGTAAGAAGAGTTTGAAGATACCAAAGAGGCAATCAGAATCAGAATATCGAAGAAGAACAGACAACACAATGGCCAAAAGGAAAAGTACAAAGGGACTAACAACGATCAACAAAACATACATATAAAACTAAAGATCGAGTAACATGAACCCCACTAAAAACCGGTGGTGAAGTCAGATGCTCCGGAAGGGTAAGCAGTTCCTGCTCCACTGGTGTCGCCAGTCGTTTTAATCTAGTTACAAACCCGGTAATAAGTCGTTAATGAGGAAAGGCCCGGGAAGTGATTAGGACAACTGGAACATATCCGTGGTCATTTGTGACACAGATATTCCATAGCGGTCAACCAAGTCATGGTGGTGACCATTAAACTTTTGAAGTGATAACTTCAACTTAACTAAGAGAAACCCTTGGTTCAGTAGCTTCCTTGTTAGCAGCAATCCTCTATCAAGGAAATCCTGATAGGAACCACAAGATCTGGAATATCGTATCATCTGAGAGATATTTACTCCATATGCAGGTGCTGTTGGAATGTTGCTACATATAAATGGAAAGTTCACAATGAGAACATTGAAATCATCTCTTTATCGTCTGCTCGAATTTGGCAGCATACATTGTGCGGGACATTCTCCGCAAACGTAAATATATCATTGATTTGATTTTTGATGTTTTAACGCCACTTTCACCAATATTTCAGTTATATCATGACGACCAGTTTTAGTGGTGGAGGAAGCCGGAGTACCCGGAGAGTACCACTGACCATGGACAAGCAACTGGTAAACTTTATCACTTGCGGCTGCGAGTCGAGTGCATTAATAATTAATGCTCATGTCTTCTCCTAATCTATGACATATCCCCTGCTTTGTAACAAGAATAACACGACAGGTGCCACTAGTGGAGCAGGAACTGGATTCACCCCAGATCTTTAGTTTTATGTGTATTGTTTTGCAGTTCAGTGTGTGTCTCTTTGTCTCTTTTCTTTTTGCCATTGTGTCCTTTGATTTGTGGCTTGACTACCCCTGTGATATCTTCATTTTTCATACATGCACAATAATAAATATTACAAATACTGCATAATCTTTTTGTAGTCACAGACTTACAATTTATAGGTGTTTTTAGGAAAATCTGTTGGAATACTATCCAGTCCACTACTGGAACAGTCAACATTAACTCCATTTGAAGTGTTAGTACAACCACAGACACTAGGACATGATGATGCCACACCGACAAGTAGAATCGCAGCAACTATTGCTGTTACAAGACACTGCATTTTGCGTCGTCAATCTACAAATACAAAATGTATTAGTTAATTGTTATTGTTCAATGTTGTCATGTAAATAAGATTTAGGAATAAAATGAAAAATAAAATATCACACTGAAGAAATATATTATGTGATTGTTGTTTGATGGCAAAAGTGCAAAAGTGTTTCGAATAAATGTTTCAAAACGGACAAGATGATCTAAAGTGCCTCTCCCTTGTCAGAATCCACACTGTATATTGGACACTATTCCATTGGATTCAAGAAACCATAGGCGAGCATTGATCATCCTTTCCATGGTTTCACAGACGCAAGTAGTTAGTGCTATAGGCTGATAATTTGATGGTTCAGAAATGTCTTTACCAAGTTTTGGAATAGGAATGACATTAGCTAATTTCCAAATTGATGGCATGTCGTCTGCTTCCCAAGTGCCATTTATTAGATCTAAAACAGCTTGGAGTGAAGATTCTGGAAGGTGTTTGAGAAGTTGGTAGCGGATATCTTCGAAGCCGCATACAGTATCATGTGCCTTATCCACCGATTTTCGCAATTCTTACAACGAAAACGGGCGTTTGTATTACTCTAAATTCTTTTTATTTAAAATTCAATTTAGTTTTTTTCTTTTTGCGTTTGAAATTTGTGAATTTAGGTGGGAATTTTTCTGTAGGCGATGTAAAAAAAAAAGAAGATTTGGCCTAATTTATTTGCGATATCCTGTTCAGATGTTAAAGTGTCTAGGGTCTTATTTTCATTTCCCATGTCCCTGAGGATGACTTCTACAGTGTTGACTTTAGGAAGATTTCCTGTCGTTGAGTTGAACAGGTAGACGAAATTGAAGCTTTAACTGTATTTGAAGTGGTGGCTGTTGGAGAACAACTTGATGTTTTGTATGGTGGGGTAATAATTTTATCTTGGTTTAACAATCAGTTGAGTTAGGTTTTCCGTGCGTTCAATACAGGTGAAAAATGTTTGAGCTTCAGCTGATTTGAAAACAGGATTACCGACACTGGCATGCGATTTTTGCAAAGATGACGTTAACATTATATTAATACACAAATGAGTGGGGAAGAAAGCATTAAGGAATCAGATCATTCTAAAGATAAGGAGGATGATACATGTATAGAAATAACTCCAGCAGCAGATACAATGCAAAATGCAAAGACTTGCACACCGTGTATGAACATAATAAACAGTCAGGTACAACAGCGATTAAACAAAATAACGGTGAATCAACTCCTAAAGTAACAAATGTAGAAAACAATCAAACTCGGAAAGACGAGTCCTAAAATTCATGGAAGCCTATATGAAAGTCACAAGAAAAGGATTTAGCAACATTGCCCGTACCCTGCTAACACCTCCTGACAAACATCATGATCAACAAAGAATGAATAACAGTAAAGGACCAAGAGAAAGCCCACATACAAGGTTTGGTTTAGGTTGATGGAGTTTAACGCCATTTTCAGCAAAATATCAGTTATATCATGACGGTCAGTTTTAATTGGGGGAGGAAACCGGAGTATCCGCAGAAAACCATCGACCTGTCGCAAGTCACTGACAAGCTTTATCACATAATGTTATATTGAGTACACCCCGCCTGATAGATATTGATTGCACTGGTAGATATATCAAATTTGTCAAAATCTTTTCAGAAATAAAAATTTCTGTCGATTTTACACACGCATTCAAAATCAAATCATTCACAAACATGTTCATGTGGATTACAACTCATTAAAAGGTACTCATTTCATTATTAAAATCGTCAACTGTCCCCTATGCAGCTGGTTCAGAAAATCGAGGTCACTCGAGGACTGTATGGCTATATATCGATGTCAAACTGCTTCCCAAGTTTCATTATTCGTTGGGTTCTTAATTTCGTGCATCAGCCTACCCATGAAAACCACGAAAATTGGTACCCCACGAATACAAATAATTTCACAGCATGTATATATACTTTCTTAACTGTGGTAATATTTACTTTTCTTAACTCAGCCATTTGTTCCGCTACATTAACTAGGACAAAAGTGTAGAAATATAGAATCAACTGATGAAAACTATCTTTAAAAAAAAAGATGTACGACGAAGCACAAATATTATATTATTCTACGAACAGTATTTCACTGAAATAACCTAAAACCTAAACATAGTGGTTTTATAGGATTTGATAAGACATGTAAAATCTTGCATCCTATATATAGCTACTTAATGTGCAAGGAATCGTTAATAAATAGTAAGTGTCCACTGATCTTGGCCCGAGGCCCGGACTGCCAGACAACATTTTGAAAGGGGATCACCAAAGGATTATTTTAGCAAAGCTTGAATCCATGATTGACCCAGTAGTTTAAGAGGAAAACAATTAAAATTTCCTCCACCTTTTCTGTGTTTAGCAACAGTGGCCATGTTGGTTGGATTGCCGGACACAATTTTTAAAGGGGGTCATCAAAGGACAAAGCAAAGTTCCAATTGACCCAGTATTTTCAGAGATGAAGATTTTTTGAATTTCATCTCCCTTTTTTATTTTTAGTAACAACGACCATGTTGGTTGGAATTCGGGACTGTCGGACACAATTTTGGAAGGGGATCACCCATGGACTATTCCACCAAAGTTTGGTCTCAAGTGGCCAAGTGGTTTCAGAGGAGAATATTTTAGTAGTTGTGTATGGACGGACGACCGACGCAAAGTGATGAAAAAGGCTCACCTAAAAAAGATTCATGGCTTCAACAATAACTTCTTAATATGTAATAGATGGAATGGCACTTTCTCAGAATTTAATACCCCCGATCGCTCACCTGAAGATTACATAATACAATGAAAATAAACCTTTACGACATATAATACTTTGGTTAAAGAGAATATCACTTAAATTTAAAGATTAATATATTGTTTACAGATATACCATTAAAGGTAATCATATTATCAGTAATACTCGAACTCCCTTTGTCTGTGTGGGGTGTAGGACGAAGGACGCAACCAATCAGCAAACTACTAAATGGCTTGCTTATTACAAGTGCCTTAAATCCGAATAGCTTAGTAGAAAGTGCTTTAAATCCGACATGCTTATTACAAGTCAGTGATTTTTCTACTCATTTGTATCTGGGGTCCGGTCCCTAATAATTGGGAAAATTAGCGCGTAAATGATGTGAATTGGGAAAAGATGGGGAGAGCAATACATTTATTAGTTTGGAGGTCCAGTAATAGAATAGCAATCATATTGCACCAAGGTTATGCCAACAGTAACACATTCTTGTGATGAGGAAGAATGACCACAAACAGTTCACAAAACTTACTTAAATACCCTTGATGTACCACACTCTCATATAGCCCGAGGTGTTTTTTTTTCATTTTTCATTGAACTGAGCACCCTGACATCTGGTACCATGACCTCTGGAGCACAACTGTCCGAATCAGAGTGATAGTCAGATTGCAAATATCAACATCACCACTATTTACATGTTGTTGGATGTCATTTGAAGCCGCTGTGTTAGGTAATAAAGAATTTGAATTGGCTGTTTTTGGAGTAACAATCGCAGTGGTAACAAAGCGTTCAGCCTTTTGGGCATGGTGTATCACTACTTAGTGTCGGTGACCGGTAGGGTTGACTCCACCTAATCTCACTTTTTTTTAAATTCATTAAAGAAATCTCAAATTTCAAGTGGGAATAGCTGTAATTATTGTATAAACAATGTGCAAACATTGGGGCTTAGGGTGTATAAACAAAAACTCATTACTAGTAAATGCAGGTAAACCTTGATTAGAGAATGGAGATCTAATATATATTAATTTATCATTTTTATTCTAATAAAAAAAAAACATACAGATACATACATGAATAAGTGATATCTCTATCAATACATTTATATTTCAACATCCATAGAACTTATTATTTATTTTTAAACTACATGAAACTAAAGAATCATGTCTTAGCTTATGTTTGTTACTATTAATTTTTTAATGAAATTCTTATGATTCATGTTTTTTCTCACAGGTACAAATATTTTTTTAAAGATATTTTACTATTTATGTCATACTTGATTTCACTCATATGAAAAAAAATGTTTCATTCCAATTTCTAATTCTTATTAATAACACTTATAATTACTTCACTCAAATATTTTCCCTTTTTCTGCAATATTTGACATACAATACAGGTACATCACAGGTAATAATTAATTAGATGCTAATTGCAAAAACAGCATTATTAACTGCAACAACATATATATATATCTATTGAGTATTGGAATACCTGGAATAGGTTTTTTTTTTAATGGGATTAGATAGACGACATCACCGGTACAGTAGTGGGTCGGACTCACTTCAAAGCACAAACAGTTTCACTAGCTTTATTAACGTCATCAACCTCATTTTTTCCTCCTGGGGAAATAAAAACTTTTTGTAATCCAAGTTACATGCAGGCTACTTGCTTCAATCATTACTGGTCAATTTCTTAACAAATTATGCAACATCGTGACATTTTTATTTTTAACAAATCACAGGACATATTTACTGTTTTTTATTAAATTTTATATTAAATTTATCTTAATAAACATTTATTCAAAATACTACAGATTTGCGCTTTCGTTTTCTGAAGTTTTATTGCAGTCCAGTAAACAAATCAAAGCGACCCAACATACTGTACTGGTTCTCGGTATCTTGTACGTAGTATATATTTCGCTTGGTTAATCAAAACAATTAGAAACCAGGGGCGCATTTCGCTTAGGTGAATCTGGAACATGATTCTGAATCACATAATTGTTTTGTTGTTTTTTTTTATCTAAAACAGAAACGGGTTTTCGAAACATGCGAAAAATAGGTGACCCATGTTTCAAATCGAAACATGAACGGGAACCGGTCCGAAAATTACTTTGTTTTTGATAGAAATGGCGGTTTTCGGTTCCAGGGCCCGTATGCATAAAACATCTTAACTTAAGTATCCCTTCAACTAAGATTCCACTAAGTAATCCCTTAGTTAAGTGATGATATTTGTCTGTTTATTGACTTATGAGTTTTGCCTTTCCCTTTGGAAGATTGCTCGGTGTTCGGTAATTTTGTTATTAACCTTATTTATTAAGTAGTATATATGCACATAACTACTTAAGCTTGGACTTAACTAAGGAAACCATAAGTGGAAATTATCGGAACTCTTCTCCATTTACCGTTTAATAGTATATGTTTAAGCAGATTTCGCTGTTACGTGTTTTCTAAGAAAATTAATTCATATCTCAACAGAAAGTATACGTATCTATCTGTCCAATTTGGCTTCCGTTTAGACGAGGCAATGTATCATTTAAATTTAATGTTTTATTAGATCACTCAATTTTAAGCTCTACTTGTCTATGCAAGATATTTTCTTATGAAACAAAATATACACATGTAGTATTGCAGTTTTTTTCACAAATCGTATGAAATTTTGCGACATGTTAAATAAAATTCGGAATGATTTCCTGAAACATAATTTTGAAACATACCGTTTTCTAAAGCAACAAATTATGATTTTGCTTTCTGGAACACTGAAGTGAAACATGTTCCAGATTCACCTAAAAGAAATGCGCCCCAGGTCATAATCGTGAAAATGTCATTTGAAAAAGCTTTTTTAACCAGTTTTTACGAATATTTTTATAGCCACACTATTGGGAATTTTCCCCCATGAAATTGGGGAAAAAACTTTTTTCACATTGGGACTGTGGCCGATATTCGGCCCAAAAAAAAACACAGTCGGAAAATCACTGCAAGCATTTTAACTCCGTTCTCCGAACTCCTACCAAATTTGTATTATTCTCCAATCAAAAAGTTAGAAAAACATTTTCATCTTTAAAATTGCTAGGCAACGGCGTCCATAACAAAAGTAGGTCAAAAGCGATCGTATACGACTTTGTCGAAAAATACGGCACGTAATTTCCTGATACGCATGTACAAAGCTAAGCTCCGTCCGAAGTCGATTCTATATTATTATACCATCACATGATCTTTTTTTAAACCACTAATGTTTAAATATTGCTGATATAACATAATATTAAAATCAATTAAAAAAATATGACTTTCAATTTTAGAAACAGATCCATAATGTAAAGGTATAGTAAATATACAAAGAAATAAAATAATAGGGGATGGAAAATGTTTTCCAATTTATTTTTCTTTGTAAAATAAAACATTGTAATCAATTGTCAGTCAATAAACAAACTAAGCCAGTTGGTATTAATGTATGGAATCGAGTGATTGAGTGAATGTTGTTTAACGCCAATTCAACAATTTTTCAGCTATATCATGACAAGAACAAGTTAATTTTCAATGAGATGATGGCGAGGTCCGCTTTGTACTGGACCAACATGCTGAGTTGGATTTGTATAGTGCTAGATCACTGAAACAACAGTCCGCGGATAGATATGTCGCCCCACTCGGACACATTAACCTGATTCCGAGCAAACCAGTCTTTGCTCTTTCTCCTTAATGCTGTGTGGTTAGCGGAAAAGCAATACATACCAATTTTATAGTCGTTGGCTTGACCCGACCGGGGTTCGAACCCACGATATACCACACTCGATGCGAGCACGATGACCATTACACCACCACTGTATATATATATAAAGTCTAAGGGAATTTACCAACCAGATAACTTATTGAGTAACGGATCGTCGAGACATGACGATGCAGAACAAACAAAATAAATTATAGAAGTCTAGAAGATTGTGCAACGATACCGATAAAGATGTTACACAAAATATATTGACAACATTTTTTATCAACAAATGACCTTCTTCGTATATGTATATGTGTGTGTAAAATAATAATCTGCTTATATCCGTTGAAATGTTGAGAAGTTCCTGGCGTCTTATTATACATGTAACAAGCGTTTGAAAAAATATTATTGTGTTGTTAAAACACTATTGTACAATACACTAACGATGTTAATAGTAGATAGGCAAACATTCTGATTTAAATAACATAGGTAAATTGTGTTTGCAAAATTTACACATGTTCTGCAATAACCTTCATCAGGTACGCTCAAACTCTCGAACAGTGTTCACATGATCATTTAAAGGGTTTGACGTGACCAGCTGATTGCTCGAACCGGATCCATTCGACCTCCAGTCTAGATGAAGTAAGGGCCAGAGAGGTGTAGAACTAACCTAACGCTCCAGGAAACTAGATGTAACTAGTATTGGAGAGAGAAATTTGGGGGAGCATCCAGTTCATGGAGTGTGAGAAAAATAAAGTGGGGGAGGGAAGGGAGGGAAAACAAATATTTCCCTAAAATTATAAATGAACTCAAAAACAAAATTCACTAAGCCAATCTAAAGAGTAAAAAATTAACCTCGTGCTCAAATTCGACTTCATCTCGAAAATGAAATAATATAATGGATCTCGTGACTTCTCGCGTCATATCGCATAGGACAAAGAACTATCCTAAGAGTTACCACGCTCCAAGAAACTAGTATTGGAGAGAGAAATTTGGGTCGAAAAATATTTTAATCGAAGTCTTTCATAACTAACTCAAACTCAACTCAATTTTAAAACAATTTTGTCAAATTCGAATCCTTAAAACTTGAGTGCTACCTGCAATTGACAAGATGATCATGGTCTGATGCTAGAATTAAATTCATAGCCTTTTCTCCGTTAAATTCAAATCCTAGAACATAAATATAGGGCTTTTCGTCTTATCAATGCCAATGTACAAATTGATAGGTCGTTGTCCAATAATTATAAATTTCATATCTGTTAAGCATTGTAAATAATACAGGAGAAACACAGATTAATCTTAATTTAAGCAAAGACAAGCGTTGTACATTTATACATGAATATGCAACAATTCACAGACAGAAAGTCCAACAATACAATATGATGAGTCTAGATATCAAACAAGTTATACTGCTGAAGGCAACTTGCTGGGATGACCTAATTGCTCATAAGCTTGGAAAAGACATCATTGGTGGTTCGTCAGCATTAAAATTAACCCTTATAATGTCTAAAGAACTTTTGAATATTAACACCATTCTCTAACCAGCTAATAACTTCAGAAGATGGACTAATATCTCGCCAAGCATCCAACTGATTGTGTAAGTTTCCAGCTGTGAAAAAACCCGGATCCGTAAATGACAAGTTTTCAAAATCAAAATTCCTACTTTGGGCAACACTTTCAGCACTCATAAAGGAGAATGGAGGTTGGAGAACCTCTCCTCTGTAATTCACCCACACTTATCCATATTATTTTCAACTGCATTAACTTCTATATAGCTAGGATCAAACAAGACTTTTATATTCCCATTCCGGAATATCAAATGTGACCTTCTACACCTAGGATTTACACCCTAGATATTACAGATAAAAAGTTATCCAACCTCCATTCCGCGTGACAAAAGCCACCAAGGATTAGATTCCTTTGGGGAAAAAGGTCAGAAAACTGAACGTGTAATGTAACCAGTTAAATTCTAAAATAAGAACTGCTTGTACTTGATATAGAAAAAAAATACAGACACAAATTAAGATTGCTTTAACATCAGGCACTCATCTATGTGATGAACGTTTTCCTTACAATAAAACACGAATCCCTAAATTTACGAGAAGGTCGAGGCTTATACACAAAAGTCCTCTTATACCCATTTTTAAAGTCTAATATATTTTATAATCGAGCCATATCTGTAACCGCCACATTAAATTCTGCGGATTAGATTCCAACACCTTTTTCCTACCAGTGTATGTCTTGGTTTTAATATCAGATGAGCCTCGGTCATCTACAATATCAGTAAAATTAAATAACAGCTAGGCAAGCGTAAAAATCAGTTAAAAATACATGTACGAAACAGGGGTATAACGAACGATTACCAACAGCTGATCGACACATTAAAATCTATTCAAAAATCCACAGGTATAGAAAATCAATATCTCATTGAAACAAAGTAAATGTCTTATTCAAGCAAACCTCGAGTTTAAATTGCCGGTTTCAATAGACGTGCATATAAATAACTTACGAATAACACTCTTATAATATTATCCACAACTTAAGAGATCATTAAATTAAAAATGAATCACGACAAAGAAATAAGTGCCAACAAAAAAATAAGCATGGGACCGATAAGCTGTATATAAATTCCCATGTCAAAACAAAGATTTCTTGTAAACTGTTACCTATAGAAAATAACCAACAACCTAGCAGGCAACAAGAAACTAGGATAAAATCTGTAGCGTGGAGTGTACATAATCTAGGATTCCACAGTCCTTTCTACAGACAAACCAAATAAACACCGTAATGAAAACGGACGACACCGTCCATCAATTAAACTCAAAAGGGACGACACCATCCGCTGACAAATAAAATCAAAAAGGGACGATACCGTCCACAAACAAATTAATTCCAAAACGGACGACACCATCCTTAAAGTAAATAAGCTACAGTAAAATACGGACGACACCATCCGTTGAAAATGAAAAAGATATGCAGACGGCACCATCTGCAGAAAAGAAATACAATCATATTTACATTAAATATTAAGAGCGCGTCCGACTAGGTCATGTGGATCGCGTGAAGCACGAAGTGCAAGTAAAAGAGAGGAGAGAAACACGTCTGTCCTCGACGACTGAAGCTCGAAAAGTGAAATAATATAATGGATCTCGTGACTTCTCGCGTGATGTTGTTTAGGATATGCTTCAATCTCCAGGATCCCGTCCTCCACCATTACGGGTCGCAACACACGACAAACGTGTCGCCTCATTTAGTCTGTCATCTACGATAAGCAAGAGGGTGAGGTGGGTCTATTCGTAATACCCCGGAACCCACACGGAGAGGCATTCATTGACAACAATGTAATGAACCGAAGCCATCATATGCCGATATTTTAACTGGGGAATGTGGGATAAATAATCCTAAAGATTCCGAAAACGTGATTAATAAATCTAGATCTAGTGAAAGCGTCAGACCCATATTACTTAAAGACGAAAATGTGTTTGGGTCTGTAAAACCAGAGAAATCAAAGTGGCTCAATTGTGACAATATATAAAGCCATCGGAATGAAAGTTCACGTAGAGTTATAGTAAGCATCCATTGCGTCAGAGAAATTTGGAGAATGTATATGGATAACGAGGACGATAGACTGGCCTTAGTGACGCAAGACTTAGATTTGCGTGGCAAGCAGATTACTTTTGCACACACACAATCATCGAAATCCACAAAGATTAAGACCATACCTCGTCGGAATGAAAAGGAACAACAAATATATCTGTCATCTGATGAATGACAGATACACAGAGCCCTTACACTTGAAGGGTGTGATATTGAACTTTTATTCAGAGAAAGACTAAAAGCAGATGATAAGCTTACAAATTATGAAACAAGAGACAGACAGGTAATAAGTAAAACACTGAGAATGTCTTATCCTGGACAAAACAATAAAGGAAATGGAATAATAAATAGAAGTAAAGTTTAGCATTAATGTCTACAGACAGACAGGTAATAAGTAAAACACTGAGAATTTCTTATCCTGGACAGAACAATAAAGGGAATGGAATAGTAAATAGAAGGAAATTTTATCATGAATGTCTACAGACAGACAGGTAATAAGTAAAACACTGAGAATGTCTTATCCTAGACAGAACAATAAAGGGAATGGAATAATAAATAGAAGGAAAGTTTATCATGAATGTCTACAGACAGACAGGTAATAAGTAAAACACTGAGAATTTCTTATCCTAGACAGAACAATAAAGGAAATGGAATAATAAATAGAAGCAAAGTTTATCATGAATGTCTACAGACAGACAGGTAATAAGTAAAACACTGAGAATTTCTTATCCTGGACAGAACAATAAAGGGAATGGAATAGTAAATAGAAGGAAAGTTTATCATGAATGTCTACCTACAGACAGACAGGTAATAAGTAAAACACTGAGAATTTCTTATCCTAGACAGAACAATAAAGGGAATGGAATAATAAATAGAAGGAAAGTTTATCATGAATGTCTACAGACAGACAGGTAATAAGTAAAACACTGAGAATTTCTTATCCTGGACAGAACAATAAAGGGAATGGAATAATAAATAGAAGAAAAGTTTATCATGAATGTCTACAGACAGACAAATTCCTTTACCAATGCTCGAATGCCTGGGTATGTAAAACACGCAATCAGTCTGGGCATTACAAGATGGACTGCCCCGATTATATTAGCTTTGATACAGAAATCAGTGAAGAAAGATACATTGAGGTATCAGATCATTCTAAAGATGAGGAGGATGATAGATGTATAGAAATAAACAACATAATGGTGAATCAACCACTAAACAAACAAATGACTCGAGAGAAAGTTAAAATAGTAGAAAACAATAAACTCAGAAAGACGGGTCCTAAAAAAAAGGGAAAACTTTATGAAAGTTACAAGGAAATGATTTAGCAACATTAGTCGTACCCTGCTAACACCTCCTGACAAACTTCATGATCAACAAAGAAGGAATAACAGTAAAAGATCAAAAGAAAAAGTCCAGGCAAAAAGAAACAACATAGTTAAATTGTGTTATATTATGCAAGGTGGAAAAAATGTTTAAACAAAATTAAAAAGAATACTCTAAAAATCCGTAGCTCAATATAGATTTAAATTGTAGATAGGAAATACAAACGTTATGTCATGTGCTTCTTCAA
This sequence comes from Bathymodiolus septemdierum, assembly GCA_963383655.1. NCBI lineage: Eukaryota > Metazoa > Mollusca > Bivalvia > Mytilida > Modiolidae > Bathymodiolus > Bathymodiolus septemdierum. The sequence continues at coordinate 30,809,368 of OY726531.1, forward strand.
TATAGTTAGCTGCGGAACTGTCACTCTTATTGTTTTTATGTGAATAAATCGACTTCACCCGTTTGTTGAACTTGCTGAATTCCGACTCTAACTGAGGTAGGACCTTTCGGGTGATATGATCTCATTTCTGTAGTTCGTCGAATAAGTACATTGAAACCTTTCCATTAGATAAATATGTTTTCTACAAGCGCTATTGTTAAGTATATTTGAATGTTTATGTTTACGTCCTACAATCACAGGTACTCATGGCACGGAATTACCACCCCCCTTTTTTAACTTTTTGCTTACATATTTATTTTCAATAAAAAAAATGTATTTCTTTATTATTTCATCTCTTTTTCCTTATTTTAGCTTGTTCGTGTCAATATTCATGCATTCTTATGCTAACAGCAACTTACATGTTTCGATCCTATATATACTAATTATCCATGGTGGTGTAATGGTTAACGTACTCGCCTCGAGTGCGGTAGATCGTGGGTTCGAACCCCGATCGGGTCAAACCAAGACTTTTTTGCTTCTCCGCTAAGCATGCAGCATTAAGGAGAAAGAGCAAAGACAGGTTGGCTCGGAATGAGGATAATGTGTCCGAATGGGGCTACATGTCTATTCGCGGACTATTGTTTCAGTGAGCTAGAACTAAAAAATTCAAATAAGCGTGTTGGTCTAGTACAAAGCGGACCTCACCATCATTTCATTGAAACTTAACTTGTTCTCGTCATGATATAGCTGATAAATTGCTGAGTTGGCGTTAAACAGCAACCACTCACTCATTATTTATATCTTATTATGTATCCGAGCAGAAAGCTAAAAATGTAATCGTTTATAATTTATTTAGAAATTAATACAACATCCGACAAAAAAGTTAAAAGGTCGGGACCGTCGTGGTCGTGATCGTTGGATTTTCAACTACCTGTGCAATCAGTGCCTATCACCACTAAAGTTGTGAATTCGAACCTCTTTCATGTCAAGGTGTACTCGATACAACAGTATGTGATAAAGTTTGTCAGTGACTTGCAACAGGTCCGTTGTTTTCTCCGGGTAATCCGGTTTCCTCTACCAATAAAACAGACCGCCACGATATAACTGAAATATTGTTGGAAGTGGCGTTAAACACCATAAACCAAACCAAACCAAACCGACCAGTTAAAAAGTCATTGTTGTGGAATATAAACTAAAAAATAATTCATGGTTAAATGTAGGAAATATACATATTTGTATTGTATATAATTTAAGCATTTAATTTGTATGTATATATTATATTATATTTTGTCAATATATTTTTTGTAACATCTTTATCGGTATCGTTGCACAATCTTCTAGACTTCTATTATATATATATATATATATATTGAAATTTTGAGAAGGGCTTGGCCTCTCATTATATATGTAACAAAGGGGAAGCGTTTCAATAAAATAGTATTGTGTTGTTTAAAAGAAAACATTATTGGACAATATAATACCAATGTTAATAGTACATTGCTAAATAATTTGATTTAAATTACATAGGTAAATTGTGTTTACCACAACATTTACAGGTGGTTGACTACAGCCTTACAGATTTGTTTTCTTTATTAAAAACCTAGATATCAAGTTAAGTACACACGGTACATTTCTGAAATGAAATTCATCAAAATGCTGAAAATCAAACAATTTAGATTTATTAAAAGAAAGTTTAAACAGTGATGGTCAACAATTAAACCAAATACCAACAAAACAAACGAAATCAACAACCATCTCTCACCTTAACTCACTGACGCAAAAAATATTATATTACTCTGGAACCCAGGTCCTAGCTTGGGACATGGACAAACATGTGTCGGGGTTATATCGTTAATTGGATCCCAGCACTCCCCTAGTCTGTATTAAATGTGAGAGGGGTCAAGATTGAAATATCACATGCAGAATAATTTTTGCTTTCTAATCTCCAGCTTTATGGCTAAAAAGGAGTAACATATTTGTTTGTCTGCACCATGTGTCTTGTGTGCCCATTGTTGTCAGTTTCTCTGGATTGTCCATTCATGATTGCCCCTTCGGGTTTCTCTAACGTTTATTCATAAATTGATTGAATTTCTAAAACATATAGTGACCAAATTAATTATTCTAATTTAAAATTAAGCATTAAATAAGCCTGAAGAGTTCATATATGATTTTCTTAAAATAATAAGTGGCAATATCCGATAAATTATCTGAACTGGCAATTTAACGTATCAGGTGGACCTAACTACATGTGTACAAAACATAATAATTGAATCAAATCATTATACATCAATAAAAATATTCTCACCCGAAAAGCTTTCGTTCCTTTAGTTAAGCTTCATTGTCAGACGAGTTACACCCTGGTCAAGTCTCGTGTTCGTCACGAGTACCTATGGTATATATACGATTGGTAATATAACCTGACTTCCTTCTTACTTGATACTCAAGTTTCAAAAAAACACAAAAATATTTTATTTTGATCTTCTCAAATTCATCTTTAATAGCAAGTAAGTAAAACTACAAAGAAAGGGATGACTAAGTAAAAAGTAGAACAAACGTGAGAAGTTATTTTAAATTGAAGTCACAAGACAAGAAATTCATCCAACTGTCAGGTTTTCATATTAAGTTGACATATTTTACATAACTAACTTTTCTAAGTTGTTAAATGTAAATAATTGCATTGTTTTCTGTAACAGATCGATCATATAGAAGTTGTTATTGCAACATAACATTACTGAAATGTTAATTTGGTCGGTAGGTCACAAAAACAAATAAGTAATAATATAAAACTAAAGTGTTCAATATAGGTCTGGTCCAGCAGAATGTAATACAAGTACAGATAACTCTCGTTCTCCAAATGCCACGGGACCAATCAAAGTAGTGTTAGACAACTGTCTGGTCCAGCAGAATGTAATACAAGTACACATAACTCCTGTCCTCCACATGCCACGGGCCAATCAAAGTAGTGTTAGATAATTGTCTGGTCCAGCAGAATGTAATACAAGTACAGATAACTCTCGTTCTCCAAATGCCACGGGACCAATCAAAGTAGTGTTATATAACTGTCTGGTCCAGCAGAATGTAATACAAGTACACATAACTCCTGTCCTCCACATGCCATGAGCCAATCAAAGTAGTGTTGAATAACTGTCTGGTCCAGCAAAATGTAATACAAGTACAGATAACTCTCGTTCTCCAAATGCCACGGGACCAATCAAAGTAGTGTTAGATAACTGTCTGGTCCAGCAGAATGTAATACAAGTACACATAACTCCTGTCCTCCACATGCCATGAGCCAATCAAAGTAGTGTTGAATAACTGTCTGGTCCAGCAAAATGTAATACAAGTACACATAACTCCCGTCCTCCACATGCCACGGGCCAATCAAAGTAGTGTTAGATAATTGTCTGGTCCAGCAGAATGTAATACAAGTACAGATAACTCTCGTTCTCCAAATGCCACGGGACCAGTCAAAGTAGTGCTAGATAACTGTCTGTTCCAGCAGAATGTAATACAAGTACAAATAACTCCCGTCCTCCAAATGTCACGGATCAATCAAAGTAGTTCTAAGTAGCTGTCTGGTCCAGCAGAATGTAATACAAGTACACATAACTCCCGTCCTCTAAATGCCACGGGACCAATCAAAGTAGTGTTAAATAACTGTCTGGTCCAGCAGAATGTAACACAAGTACACGTGATCCCAACATTAGATTTAGGAAGCGATCACGTCATATCTATTATATATAATTGCATTCGTTTCATATCTTTGAATTGTCTTAATAATTGTATGACTCTAAAATAAAAGTGTTCATACAGAAAAGAGATGGGAGATGTAGAATGAGACCGGGGACATTCCTTATTATCTTATCATCAAATGATTTAAAATAAGCAGTATTTAATTAGTCTAAATATTTGATATAATGAAAAACAAAGAAATACCACACTTTCGGAACAGTTCAAAATTCCACTCGGAAATTCCGAGAAACAGAGGCAAAATCCACACCCTAACACACACATATATGTACATCCCCACACCCTTAACACACATACATGTCCGTCCCCACACCCCTAACACACACATAAATGTCCGTCCCCACACCTCTAACACACACATATGTTCGTCTCCACACCCATGTCACACATACATGTCCGTCTCCACACCCTAACACACGCATACATGTCCGTCCCCACACCTCTAGCACACACGTACATGTCCGTCCCCACACCCCTAACACACACATACATGTCCGTCCACTTTTTCCCCTTTGTACAGATATTTCAACAAAAAGTGGTAAGGTTGGAATATATTTATGAGCCCAAAACCTCCGATTTTATGACGTAATTTATAAAATATTCAGAAATCAATCATAATTTCTAATTCAAGCTCAAGTATCACATAAGTGAGGGTTATGGTGTTTAACGCCACTTTCATCAATATTTCAGTTATATCGCGGCAGTCAGTTTTATTGGTGGAGGAAACCGAAGTAACCGGAGAAAACCACCGATCTGCCGCTAGTCACTGACAAACTTTATCGCATAATATTGCACCGAGTACACCTCGCCTTAGCGGGATTCGAACTCACATCGTTGTCGTGATTGGATATATTTTATAGGGGGGGGGGGGTTGACATGTGCTAGTTAACAATAAAATAAAAACAACATTAAATACCACACTGTCGGAACAGTTCCAAGACCCAACTGAAAAAATCCTACTAAGAGTCAAAATGGACACCTCTAACACACACATGCATGACCGTTTACATTGATGGCTTCAATAAACTGTGCTAATTACATTAATATACCCTCAGAGAAATAAAATCAAATACATAAAATACCAAACTGTCAGAGAAGTTTCCAGATCTACTCGAAATAAAGTAAAAACAGAGACAATATTAATAAAATTATTACACATGTACATGACGCGCATCTTTTTAATTGGCTCGGTACAAGCACTTCAATAAAAAAAAGTAGAAGAGTTAAGATAATTAAATATGTAGGATACCTGGACAATAATCAGCTCGCAGAATACAAATATACACTAAGATCAGATGTATTGGTTTATGGTGTTTAACGCCACTTTCAACTATATTCCAGTTAGATCATGACGGTCAGTTTTATTAGTGGAGGAAACCGGAGTACACATCGCCATGAACGGGATTAGAACTCACAACTTTAGTCGTGATACCCACTGATTGCACAGGTAGCTGTAAATCCAACTACTACAGTATGTGGCCAAAAGTATCAACCAAAACCATATTTTTTCAAAAAAAATATTGTGAAGTCATTCCTGGATAGATTTTAGCCAATTTTACACCAACACATTCAGAATTGTCTATATTTTGACTGTTTGTTTGCTCATTATGTTTATACGAGTGGTTTTTATTTGATAAAAATTAACAATCCTGTTTAAATTGACAGATGAAATGTTTACAGTAAATAGAAAATTCACAAGTTTTTAAAATATCAATATTTTTAACACATATTAGTGAAAATAATATATGTTGCATACTCCTGTATAGTGGCAAAGTGCATAATTTGTCCTCCACATGCCATGAGCCAATCAAAGTAGTGTTGAATAACTGTCTGGTCCAGCAAAATGTAATACAAGTACAAATAACTCTCGTCCTCCACATGCCACGGGCCAATCAAAGTAGTGCTAAATAACTGTCTGGTCGAGCAGAATGTAATACAAGTACAGATAACTCTCTTTCTCCAAATTCCACGGGACCAATCAAAGTAGTGTAAGATAACTGTCTGGTCCAGCAGAATGTAATACAAGTACACATAACTCCCGTTCTACAAATACCACGGGACCAATCAAAGTAGTGCTAGATAACTGTCTGTTCCATCAGAGTGTGAAACAAGTACACATAACTCCTGTTCTACAAATACCACGAACCAATCAAAGTAGTACTAGATAACTGTCTGGTCCAGCAGAGTGTGAAACAAGTACACATAACTCCCGTTCTCCAAATGCCACGGGACCAATCAAAGTACTGCTACATAACTGTTTTCCTCCACATGTCACGGGTCAATCAAAGTAGTGCTAAGTAGCTGTCTGGTCCAGCAGAATATAATACAAGTACACACATCAACCGTCCTCCAAATGCCACGGGACAATCAAAGTAGTGTTAAATAACTGTCTGGTCCAGTTAGAATGTAATACAAGTACAAATAACTCCCGTCCTCCAAATGTCACGGATCAATCAAAGTAGTGCTAAGTAGCTGTCTGGTCCAGCTAGAATGTAATACAAGTACACATAACTCCCGTCCTCTAAATGCCACGGGACCAATCAAAGTAGTGTTAAATAACTGTCTGGTCCAGCAGAATGTAATACAAGTACACATGATCCCAGCATTAGATTTAGGAAGCGATCACGTCATATCTATTATATATAATTGCATTCGTTTCATATCTTTGAATTGTCTTAATAATTGTATGATTCTAAAATAAAAGTGTTCATACAGAAAGGAGATGGCAGATGTAGAATGAAGCCGGGGACATTCCTTATTAGGCCAAAAAAAAATATATGTGTGTTTACTGTCACATGTCAAACAAATCTAGGGTCGGTCGGTCGGGATTAATTTTTTTTTTTTTTTTTTTTTTATTATCGACAAAACCGCAAATAGTCGTTCCCGGTTCCAGAATCCTATTCCGGTATTTAATTTTCGAAAATTCCGGTAAAATGACGAATTATGCAGTTTTTCTACCTTCTTTACTCTCAATTTCGACAAAAAGCTAGCAGTTGAATAAATCAAACATTGCTGCTGGTTAAACAACAAAAATGGTTATCCGAATTCTGTGTAAAAATGCATAGGGTCGCTAGCAAAAATTAGGGTAGGTCGGGTGACCGTAAACACATATTTTTTTTTGGCCTTATCTTGTTATCAACTGATTTAGAATAAGCAGTATTTAATTAGTCTAAATATTTGATATAATGAAAAACAAAGAAATACCACACTTTCGGAACAGTTCCAAATTCCACTCGGAAATTCCGAGAAACAGAGGCAAAATCCACATCCCCTAACACACACATACATGTCCGTCCCCACAGCCCTAACACTCACATACATGTACATCCCCACACCCCTAACACACATACATGTCTGTCCCCACACCCCTAACACACACATACATGTCCGTCCCCACACCTCTAACACACACACACACATGTACGTCTCCACACCCATAGCACACATACATGTCCGTCTCCACACACCTAACACACATACATGTCCGTCCCCACTCCTCTAACACACACGTACATGTCCGTCCCCACACCTCTAACACACACATACATGCCCGTCCCCACACCCCTAACACACACGTACATGTCCGTCCCCACACCCCTAGCACACACATACATGTCCGTCTCGACACCTCTAACACACATACATGTCCGTCCCCACACCCCTAACACACACGTACATGTCCGTCCCCACACCCTTAACACACACGTACATGTCCGTCCCCACACCGCTAGCACACACATACATGTCCGTCTCCACACCCCTAACACACACATACATGTCCGTCCCCACACCCCTAACACACACGTACATGTCCGTCCCCACACCCCTAACACACACGTACATGTCCGTCCCCACACCCCTAGCTCACACGTACGTGTCCGTCCCCCCACCCCTAACACACACATACATGTCCGTCCCCACACCCCTAGCACACACATACATGTCCGTCCCCACACCCCTAACACACACGTACATGTCCGTCCCCACATCCCTAACACACACGTACATGTCCGTCCCCACACCCCTAACTCACACGTACGTGTCCGTCCCCACACCCCTAACACACACATACATGTCCGTCTCCACACCCCTAACACACACATACATGTCCGTCCCCACACCCCTAACACACACGTACATGTCCGTCCCCACACCCCTAACTCACACGTACGTGTCCGTCCCCACACCCCTAACACACACATACATGTCCGTCCCCACACCCATAGCACACATACATGTCCGTCCACTTTTTCCTCTTTGTACAGATATTTCAATAAAATGTGGTAAGGTTGGAATATATTGATGAGCCCAAAACCTCCGATTTTATGTTGTAATTTATAAAATATTCAGAAATCGAACATAATTTCTAATTCAAGCTCAAGTATCACATAAGTGAGGGTTATGGTGTTTAACGCCACTTTCATCAATATTTCAGTTATATCGCGGCAGTCAGTTTTATTGGTGGAGGACACCGAAGTAACCGGAGAAAACCACCGACCTGCCGCTAGTCACTGACAAACTTTATCGCATAATGTTGCATCGAGTACACCTCGCCTTAGCGGGATTCGAACTCACATCGTTGTCATGATTGGATATATTTTATAGGGGGGGTTGACATGTGCTAGTAATTAACAATAAAATAAAAACAACATTAAATACCACACTTTCGGAACAGTTCCAAGACCCAACTGAAAAAGTCCTACTAAGAGTCAAAATGGACACCTCTAACACACACATGCATGACCGTTTACATTGATGGCTTCAATAAACTGTGCTAATTACATTAATATACCTTCAGAGAAATATAATTAAATACAAAAAATACCAAACTGTCAGAGAAGTTTCCAGATCTACTCGAAATAAAGTAAAAACAGAGACAATAGGCCAAAAAAATATGTGTGTTTACGGTCACCCGACCTACCCTAATTTTTGCTAGCGACCCTATGCATTTTTATACAGAATTCGGATAACCATTTTTGTTGTTTAACCAGCAGCAATGTTTGATTTATTCAACTGCTAGCTTTTTGTCGAAATTGAGAGTAAAGAAGATAGAAAAACTGCATAATTCGTCATTTTACCGGAATTTTCGAAAATTAAATACCGGAATAGGATTCTGGAACCGGGAACGACTATTTCCGGTTTTGTCGATAATAAAAAAAAAAAAAAAAAAAAAAAAATTAATCCCGACCGACCGACCCTAGATTTTTTTTGACATGTGACAGTAAACACACATATATTTTTGTTTTGCCATATTAATAAAATTATTACACATGTACGCATCTTTTTAATTGGCTCGGTACAACCACTTCAATAAAAAGTAGAGGAGTTAAGATAATTAAATATGTAGGATACCTGGACAATAATCAGCTCGCAGAATACAAAGATACACTAAGATCAGATGTATTGGTTTATGGTGTTTAACGCCACTTTCAACTATATTTCAGTTAGATCGTGGCAATCAGTTTTAGTGGAGGAAACCGGAGTACACATCGCCATGAACGGGATTAGAACTCGCAACTTTAGTTGTGATACCCACTGATTGTACAGGTAGCTGTAAATCCAACTACTACAGTATGTGGCCAAAAGTATTGCCACATGTAAACAAAAAATCCCTATATAATCTACCAAAAACCATATTTTTTCAAAAAAATATTGTGAAGTCATTTCTGGATAGATTTTAACAAATTTTAAACCAAAACATTCAGAATCGTCTATATTTTGACTGTTTGTTTGCTCATTATGTTTATTTGAGTGGTTTTTATTTGTTAAAAATTAACAATCCTGTTTAAATTGACAGATGACATGTTTACAGTAAATAGAAAATTCACAAGTTTTTAAAATATCAAAATTTTTAACAGAGTAATGAAAATAATATATGTTGCATACTCTTGTAAAGTCGCAAAGTGCATAATTTGTTTTCTTTATCACAATCAGAAATGTTCAAATGATGTATTGGGACAGTTTCGTTCAAAAACCCTCAATTACAAAGAGGCACCGTAAGATTTTTACATTAGCGATATTTTCAAATCATATTAAATAAAAATGTAATTGGGTGATTTTCAAAAAAAATGAAGACTTTGTGTGACATAGAGGGTGAAATTTCAAATTGGACAAATTGACATAATTTTGGTCGTAAAATAATGTCAATATGATATATTTTTCAGATTCAGTTGCTCAGTGCAATATATGAAGACAAACAAAAAATTCAACTTTTATTAGCAGCAAAGTGTTAAAATGATAACAAATACAGACTTACTTCCTCAGAGGTATCATTTTCTTTTGGGTATGAGAAAAGACCTAAATGTATTTCCATTTGATAATGATATGAAAAAGGCACATTTTGGTACCAAACTTTATATATCATGAGAAAACAGTTTCAGTATATCAAAAAAACTCTATTTTTACTGTATATTTTAAAAAATCTGGTAATTAAAGTTTTCATACAAGCATAAAAAATATGATCTAATGAGGCTTAATAGTTGTAAATCAATTATTTATATATGCCTAATAAATATATAACAAAAGTTAAGTTGATTATTGGTGGTATAAACTAGAGGTAACCAAATGAAAATACTGTCCATTTTTTGATGTTTTGTCACACTCCTGACACATTTTTCTAAAAGATAAATACACCAAATATCAAGCTAAATGCAATCATTGTTGGTCTCAATAACTTTTTTAAGCAGTAGTACATAATCTATTTTGACTGAAAAAAGGTTTCCCTTGAATATATTTCATTTTTGCATTGTTATGATGTTATTTCAATCATATTTTATCATATTCTAAGTAATACTATCATAATTATAAAAAATGACAACTCAATTTTCAACCATTTATACATTTTTTCTAGAGTATAGTGATTATTGAGAATTAAATAATTCCCAGAGACAATTACAAGCAGTTGTATGGAGGCTATATGTTTACAAAATAATCTATTTCTTAAATAAAATTGTCACACTCCTGACTCCCTCTCGAAAATAAACCTGTCGAGCTGAAAATAATATAACCAACTTATTCTTTCCAAACTAAAAGCTATATTTCTTCAAAAGCTTATATTTCTTACAGTTAACAGTAAATATTAAAAGAAGATTCAAAATTATGTGTGGTTTCAGCACTAAAAAAAACATCAAAAGTAAACACAATTTTGAAAGTAGTAATTTTCAAACATTCTGTTATTTTATTTAGATGTAGTATGATTTGGTAGATGGCCAGAACCATGAAATTTTAAAACCAGCCATTTCCGGATTATATATTCGTTTCCATCCCGTATATCGGCCTTGTTTTTACTTCACACGAAAACAGATGACGCCATTTTACTGACAACAAAAGTTGCCAGATGATCGAGAGTATATTAAAATACAAGAATGGCTTTAAAACAATCTTATGTACAAAGAAATATTTAACTAGCCATTCTTTGAAAATTCCAATCGTCATATGAATGAAGGGTTAACACTGTTAATCGCTATATCTGAAAATCGATAATAGCACGAAAACCGATAACACGATGCTATATGACTTACCAGTTTAAAAGAAATCCAAACACAATTCCTGTCTCCATGATCACTTGTACATGTACCACAATATTCCTGAAGTTCAACAATAAATAAAAACGAATCTGGCCACCATTCATCGTCATGTTAATATTTTTTTTATCACGTCATATTTTACGTTGCAACAAGTAAAAGTCAGCATTGAAATCGTATTTGGGTCACAACTGACACGCAAAGATGACAATGTCATCAATATTTTTTAATACGCATCTATAGTACACGTACAATAACTAGGAGGAGATCACAGGGACTTGCTACCGGCCTTTCGTTATCAATAATTTTAACGCTATCAATGTGCGGTACTAAAATATCACAAGGGATGACACCCGCGCGATACCACCTCACTTCAATTCTATAATTTTCATTTTATGGGCATTTTTGTTCATTGTAACGTACAATATTTTTATTTTTATTTTTTAATGAATCACTGTAATGACTGCACCGTGTGGGCCCTCTATTGGACAATAAAACATTCTTATTGTTATTCTTATACTTAATGGAGACCATTCACCCAAATTTACTCAACAGGTGTCGCTCGAGTACCAACGGTGGTTAGCGGAGCGTTTTATTATCGCTTAGACGTGTGTAACCTATGTAAACTATTATTTCAAACACAATTTCTATCTAATTATCAACAATAATTATTTTTTATTTGTATAACAATATTCCTCAAGTTAACAATAAATGCATCATAAGTTGTAACTATCTTCTGACATATCACTAAATTACTAAAGTGATCACGTCATTAGACATTACGTTGAAATAAGACAAGGACAACGTTGCAATCATATCTGCGTCACGGGCACCTGTTACTAACTGTGAATACGAATATAAAATAAAATTGAATACATTCTTATTAATTTTTTCTTATGTTCTACATGAGCAAAAATCAATATTTTCAATAATTTTGTAATTAGTAAATACGCATAGCATACGTACAATAACTGTTGAATGAGGAAACTATAGTACACGTGTACGTACGTTGTTAAACAAACTTTGATATTTGTTCACATTCTTTGTACTTCCCTTTTTAAAAGATTTTCGTGTTGGTTTCTTAGTTTTGTTGTATCGTGATTTTCTACTTTCATGGTAAATAATCGTTTATTAATGGTTAGAATCAAATAATTTCGATCAATTTCACGTACATTGATTATTCTTGGCAAATTTTATGTACTGGTCTGTTCCGGATCACACCTTATTACATAGCAAATAGTTCATGGCACTGAGGGTCATATGGCAGTATATGGACCGGTCCGTCACCAAACAAACATTATATGGACCGAAGCTTGTGAGGTCCATATAATATTTTTTTGGTGCGAAGCTTCTGAGGTCCATATAATAATTTTTTTTGGTGACGGACCGGTCCATATACTGCCATATGACCCGAAGTGACATGAACTATTTGCTATGTAATAAGGTGTGATCCGGAACAGAACAGTACATATTTGCTATATTATGCTTTTTATCTAACATAATGCAGGTACCTGGCCGGTCCATATACGAAAATAGTGACCGACTGCGCTAACAGAGACAAATAGGGAAAATAAAAACGTAAAGTGTAATAATATATATATCACCATGGTAATAGCGAGCACAGAGAGCTCTACAGCAACATGGGCATGCGCATGCAACACACAATCTGCCTTATGATGAGATTGAAATCCTTTCGTCCGAAAGTTGATAAAAGTTGGCAGTCTCGGAGAGAATGCCAAAAATAAAAAAAAAGTCTCCAATAAATGATTTTAAAACTAAAATGATATCATGAACTTCTAAAAATCGTATTTAAGTAACAAAAGACAATAAAAGGTGCTTACATTGTTAAATTAATCAGAATGACATCTCGCTATCAAAGTCATGACGTCATGTTATTCCATAGACATAAGCCAAAGTCTCACTTTTTGACTTTTTTTCCCTCTCAGAATCATAAAAAATACAGGTAGGTCTGAAGTGAAAAACTTTAGCAATATCAGACTCGAAATAAAATACATAATTTTGGGCGTTGACAACTTGCCCCCGCCCGTAATGGCCGTTTATTTGAAATGATCAATGAATGTACATCAAATTTGTTGAAACACTTAGAGAAGACTTTTTCAAAGGCATCAAACTGCTTAAAAAACAAAATACAGAAAACGAACTGCATACAAAAAAGTATTAAAATAAAAAAAATATGATTTTAGATGTTGGTCAGTTTTAACTCCCTATGACCCTTTCTATCTCGGTACATTTTTTGGATGGTGACTAGACATGCATTGTAGGAGTGGACCAGAAAGTGGGGGAATAGTTTTGAGGGTGGACCAGAAAAAGTGGTCAGTTTTCAAAACTGATAAGCAAAAAAAAAATGAAGAGATATTAAAAAAAAATGTTATTTGAATGCATGCTTCTATACTAAAAATCCAGCTTTTTTAAATTTTGCCAAAAGGGGGAGGGGGGCATGTGTCTCTGATAAGAAAAGATAGTTGAACATTAACATTTTTCATTTTTATACAATTTTTGCTTTTATTATTTCTTTGGCTAAGTAACAAACACTTTCTAACCATGATGTGCTCGCAAGGAACAAGGAACGCATTAGTTTTTCCTTATTTCTGTTTAGTGTTAATTATTTCTATCAGTACCCATTTGTTTATTCATCTTACTACCCAAAAGAAGAAAAACAGAGATTATACAAAATATCTATAGATACATTGTGAAAAAATATAAAGAAAAGAAGATTTTTTACATAGTAAGAGAAGAGAATATTTGGCCACAGGTACTCGGGGGCAGAATATATCCACCTTTTTTCCAACACTACGAAAACAATATAGCATATCGTATCCGTAAGCTATTATTTACAGCTTAAGCATTGGTTAATTTGATATGCATGCATATCATCACAAAATGACCAAATATGACAGTGGTTCCGCGTACAAAGGTTTTGAAAGATTTTCCGTCTGTCTGATCCTACAAAATATTTGAATACTACCAACATCTGCCGAAAACGGTTTAGAATAGTAAGACAATGAATTTTATTTATTTAACTATTAATTATGCCGTTCCTACTATATGTATATCTGTTATTATTTATTAAGCTCAGTCTTTCTAAAATAAATGCTATAAAATTATTAACCAGCTTGTTGTTGAAACTTTAAAAGGTATACCGTAATAACATTACACAAGAAGGAATATATGTCTCTGTATAATCTTGTCACAGATAATTTTAAAGAGTATGATTTCGATACTGAATATTGCCTTAATATATATATCACGCCTCTACTGTGCTTTTTCCAATAAAAAAATATTGAATATTGATAAATATTTTGTATGTGAAAGCAGAGACATGTCTGATGAAAGCGGTACCTATATAATTCTTTTAAAATTAAAAACTATTTTGTTCACTTGGAGATAGCATAATATTGGCCCAAATACACATACTTTAAAATGTCGAAATGGAGATTATCAGTATTACAGTGACCGTACGCAATGCGGTCTCATGTATGGGCACAATGGGCAGTTGCCTGGTGGTCCCACCAGCAAACGAACCACATGCTAATCTATGTATGTTGTATACGGCATAATTTTTAATTTTTAAACACTGATTTTGTTGGAAGTATCAATACAAGAAATATATGTTTAATTGTATCGACCATTTATAGTTTTATTTCTGTGAGTGTTTGTATAGATTGGGGTTCAAGCTCACAACTTAAGTGGTGATAGACAACGATTGCACAGGTAGTTGTAAATTCAACTACATGTGTACCATACGACCACGATGGCTCAAGTTCAGTTAAGATGAAAGGTAATTGTTTTATTGATATTGATGGAATTTATGATTATCACTGTTTATAAACTTTTTTTTCATATCAATCGATGAAAATAATTGGTTTGCTGAAAGTATGTTTTTTGTTGGGGTTCATTGGATGACATTTGTATCTCATGTGAAGTTCCGTCAATTGCAAACACAACGTTAGGCATATCAGAACATTACCCTTTCTTTTGTCACCAGACTGGGATGGTTGGCCACTGAATTTTACGATTACACACTTTCTATAAGTCTACCCATGTTGAATTTAAAACTCTGTCAACAGTTGAAATACTGACACCAAAGCATAAATAGATAGATAAATAAATAAATATTGCACGGACCGTGTTATTTATCATGGTAAATCTCATGATCATCGATGAGCTAAAACAATAGACGAAGGTGGTCCGTTGCTGAGCATGAGCAGTATAAAACTGGGGCTCTTAAAAGAAAACGACAAGTAAAACAAAGTGGAAATATTTTAAAATAACATTATTTTCATTTGAAATATACATATGTATCAGGGGCGAATCCAGGATTTCAAGTTAAGGGGTGGGGGGCGCACTTAAAAAAATTGTGCCGAGCGGAGGGAGGCGCGAAAATTTTGGGGGTATTTCGTGTGATACATCACGATTTTACGCCAACAGATCATATTTTTTCCAATTTTAGGGGGGGGGGAGGGGGCGCCGGGTGCACCTCCCCCTGGATCCGCCCCTGTATATAATATGCATAATAGTGTAGAAAAGTAGATGAATGGATTGGAATCTGAGGAACCCTAGAATTCACATCACCTTTTCATAAATTATATAAAGTTTCTCCTTTTCCGCCCAAATTAAACTTTTAACTTCTATCAGTTCCATTCTCTTAAATCAGAGGGAACTATCCATCTGGTGCCTTGACAATGCGTTATGTCATGTGCATAAGTTATTGTTTGCATGATTGACAGACAATATTCATCATATTGTTTTCTAGCTTCTGAACTGTCGATCGAGAAAAAAATAAAATATTCTAGAGAGGCAGCATATAGCCAGTCAATGGGGTTTGCAATTAATATTTCGCATGCACAATAGCGACCCCACACCACAAGGGGTGGGAAATAGAAATATTCTTCTGTGGTTTAAATGCGTATTAATTGCATTACATGTAACTGTATGATTCTGTTTTATAAAGTCCTTTAACTAGAACAGGGAAAAAATGTACACTTGAGTGAACTAGTATTGTAATAAAAGATCGTGAACGTGGTGTAAAGGTTGGAAAGAATTTCAAGGTATATTTTAAATGAGATTGAAACAAGTCACCATTTGATATCAATTCGGTTGTATTTCATTTTGACGATTTTAATTACGGAAGACGATCACAACCATATTTTTTTTTAATAATTGCAACTCAGCTGTTTTTTTCATAACCTATAATAAAATGAAAAAAATATATATCACACTGTCGGAACAGTTCCAACATTCAATAGAAAAATAGTATAAATATGTAAATTCGATATCCCTAACACACATATAAATGACCCTTCCTGGCTTAGTTCAGGTACTTCAATAAAAAGTGACGGGGTTAAACTAGTATACAGTATAATTTTCTAAGGCATTTCTCTTATTTAATAAAAGCAATAGAAAGCGAAAATCGCACGATTTTTGCACGACAATCGGTCAATGGTCGGGCGACCGTCGCCGATAAGGTATAAATAAGCCTAAAAGGGGCTATTGTTTTACCATGGGACAGACAAGTTTTGGAAGAATGGAATCATTTATTTTTCTTTACATATGAAATCAGATATGTTCCGTTCAATATCCAGTTTTACATAACTATTATACTGCTTGATTTTCCTTAGTCAGAATATTGTTTTTCTCCCAAGTCTGGCAAAATTATTTATTTGTGCGAAAATTTAAATCAGAAATATTTAAAAAAAAAAAAAAAAAAATTTGAAAGACACCCCTCCTTGAAATATATCTATAGACAGCGTTTGAGGAAAATATGTATTTTGTATGCAGACTGAAATGTCACTGTGAAACCATTATTTGGCCAGTGATATTAATTTTTAACTGCTTTAAACACCGAAATGAAAAACATATATATATCTAATCACTTACACTCAATGAACAATTGAAAACAAATGTTGCTAGGGAGACTACGTAAGTTAACATTGTTTCGCTATGTTACGGGAAGATACGTTCGTTCGTCAGTTATCGAGAAATCTCTATTAAAGGAATCCAGTTAGCAAAGTTCGTATTATTAATTGGCAGAACATCATCAATATACCTGGGAGTGAGATTAAAGGCTTAAGCCTCTCTACTTTTTTTTGTCTTTGATAAGTTTTTGTATAAACTCAGACTCATAGGAGTATAGAAAGAGTTGAAGAGGAGAGGGGCATAGTTTGTTCCCATAGGAATGCCTAGCTATGATTTGTTGAAAAATGTGCCATTCGAACTCGACAAATATATGTTATCGATAAGGAACTCCAACATTTTGATGACTTCATTTTATGTGTAGCACTTTTTACCTTTCGTTTCGTGTTTGACAAAATAAGTTAATTCGTGACCCAATACTATAAACTTATAACGTTGCCACCATTTTTTAAAGTAAAATGTGTTGTGAATAATTTACTTTAAAGAGGAAATGAAAGTGTAAAAGGTAAAAAAGTCAAATATTTGGCTAGATGAAATTTTCGAGAATTAAAATTATCCTCTTCTTTCAGTATCCACTTTTGATTGATTGAGTGAGTGATTGTTGTTTAATTCCAATTCAGCAATTTTTCAGCTATATTATTGCGAGAACAAGTTAATTATCAATGAGATGATGATGAGGTCCGCTTTGTTATAGACCAACACGCTGAGTTGGATTTTTATAGTGCTAGCTCACTGAAACAACAGTCCGCGGGTAGAAATGTCACTCCATTCGGACACATTATTCTGATTCCGAGCCAACCAATCTTTGCTCTTTCTCCGTAAAGCTGATGGTTAGCGGAGAAGCAACAAAAACCAATTGCATAGTCCTTGGTTTGACCCGACCGGGGCTCGAACCCACGATCCACCGCACTCGAGGCGAGCACGCTAACCATTACACCACCGATGCGGTGCTTTTGATTGATATTACCACGTGAATATACTTTGTCACAGTATGATAGTTGTTCTCTTTTGACTGCATGCGCAACAATTTTAGTCATATTTTATATACATGTAGATAGTACTTTTGTTGAACAAGTAGAAGAATATACCTATTTAAATACTGATTCTTCTGAAATTTTTGTGTCCAATATAAAGTAGATAATTCACAATTTTCTTCATTTATCGGAATATTCAGTTATGACATGAATGACTTGTGATTTGCCAAAACGTCTTCTTTGTCAAAATTAGTATTTTTGTAAGGTTTACCAGAGTTCTTAGAAATTTCGCGAGTTGGTAGCAGAGATGAATGCAAATGTTTCTTGAGAGTTTCTGTCTTTCTAAACCTTTGCATTGTCGTGTGTTACTTGTTTTGGCAGATTTGATTAAATTGGTGATTAAGAAGTATTACGATCGCCATCATGGATTGGTGGATTACTACACCCAGTGTCGGTCTCGACTGTGATTCAGGATTTGTTTCCACTGCATATGTCTCACAGATGATTCTGGACCTGTTTGCGCTGTCTCCGTCGCTTTTATATTGCTTACGAAATGTATTGCCATTTAACCATTGTTAACAAGTTACATTTCTAGAGCCACTACCGTTTTAGATGGGGTCCGCAATGCTCACCTTTATTTGTCTATGGTTATTCACGTTGATTATAACCGCATCGGTGGTGTGTAATGGTTGGCGTGCTCGCCTCGAGTGCGGTAGATCGTGTGTTCGAGCCCCGATCGGGTCAAACCAAAGACTATAAAACTTGTATTTGTTGCTTCTCCGCTAAGCACGCAGCATTAAGGAGAAAGATCAAAGACTGGTTGGTTCGGAATCAGGATACTGTGTCCGAATGGGGCGATATTTCTATAGGCCGATTGTTGTTTCAGTATAAGCTAGTACTAAATAAACCTAACTAAGCATGTTGGTCTAATACAAAGCGGTTCTCATGATCATCTCATTGAAATTAACTTGTTCTCGTCATGATATAGCTGAAAAAGTGCTGAGTTGGCGTTAAGCAAAAATGACTCACCCATTCACGTGGATTATTGATTCTCCTCTCTCTCTCTCTCTCTCTCTCTCTCTCTCTCTCTCTCTCCGGCCACATGTTTAGTTTTTCTATATTTATTTACGACTGGTTTGTTATTATCATGTGTGGTGATCGTGTCTTTCCCCTATGTATAAACGACATCGTTTTTCATTAGAAACCCGTTTATCACCCTGAAGAAATATTCGATGACGATAGCAGTCAATACATACAAAATGTACCTGGAACAACGATGGATAGGGTGCGAGCAACAACATAATAGATCTGTAATAAATATTAAATCAGCTTAAGCTTGAAATGATTACAAATAAAATGAAAGGTGACTTAGCTCAACTACTTATATATATATATATATAAATGTGTATCAATGGTGTGGGTTCAAATCCCGTCGAGGGAAGAACAAATATTTGACAGCTCTAAAATCTAATTCTAACACTGTTTGGTTTAATTTTCAGACGTATATAATATTTAGTATTAACCTAGTATCCTTAGTAACTTTGAGAACACTTGCTTCTAGGCGTTTGTATAATATACTTTATTTCCTGTGACTGTATAATGAATTCTTCATTATTCTATACAATATATTAAAAATTGCTGAGTTAGATTGCTGTCAAATTATAATATTAAGTATATATGTACCATCTAAACACGCTTATACACATATCTTACGTGTATCCCTAAATTTGCCTTACGAGAAAAGGTAACACTACGATTATTGAATCTCATTAATTAGGGAGTGGATGTAGTCGAGTGGTTTAGGACGCTGGACGTAAGGATAAGCGAATGGTGCTGCAGTGTATCAATGGTGTGGGTTCAAATCCCGTCGAGGGAAGAACAAAAATTTCAGACGTGTATATATATATATATACGTCTGAAAATTAAACCAAACAGTGTTAGAATTAGATATTAGAGCTGTCAAATATATATATACGTCTGAAAATTAAACCAAACAGTGTTAGAATTAGATTTTAGAGCTGTCAAATTTTTGTTCTTCCCTCGACGGGATTTGAACCCACACCATTGATACACTGCAGCACCATTCGCTTAGTCTTACGTCCAGCGCCCTAGACCACTCGACCACATCCATATATATAAAGGTAACTTTTTTCTTGTCCTGTCATAGTAAATTTCATATAAATTCGACCTCTTTTAAGAGGCCACCTGTCTTATAAGGCCACTTTTCCTTCATCCCAAATGTGAGCTCTTAATACAGGCTTGACTGTATACATGTAGTTGAGTTAAGTCACCTTATATATATCTTCGAAATAGTTGGTCAAAATAGGAAAACTGGTTTGGTTGAATGTTGGTAATTGAGATATCGTCATCAAGCTATATGGTGACCCTAGAGGTGGGCAATAAAATATACTCTATCGCGTTGTGTGTACTAAATTGATATATACGTTTTTATTACAATGACTGGGTCGATACCTCTGGTGGTGGACTATTATTCCCTGAGTCTATCATCCACCCAGTAGTCAGATCTACGGTATTGACATGGTTTGTTAGATATATTTATTACTGAAATACGTTATGCGCTCCAAAGTTAATATTATTTCGACGCTTGTTATTTGCTTAAAATTTGTTTTTATTGAAATGTTAGATAAACTTATTACTTACATAGTGTGTTGGTACAAGATTTTGTATCAGGTCTTGCCTGTTGTGTGAACAAACCGCATCACAACTCGTCGCTTTCGCGACTCGTAGTGATACTGGTTCACACAATAGGCTCGATCTAATACAAAGTCTTGTACCACGACACTATGTATGTAATGGGTATATATCGTGGCGGTTAGTTTTATTGGTGGAGGAAACCGGAGGACCCGGAGAAAACCATCGACCTGTTGCACGTCACTGACAAACTTTATCACAAAATGTTGTATCGAGTACACCTAGCCATGAGCGGGATTCAAACTCACTGACAAACTTTATCACATGACCGCAACGATATAGCTGAAATATTGTTGAATGTGGCGTTAAACACCACAACCTTAACCCTCGCATATAACCGGGCGAATTTTTTCTTCTTTAATCTATCTTATAGCTATCCATTTTCTGGTGACAATAGTCTTGTTTAACCATTTTAAATTGTCCGAACAAGTTGATAAATTACCTGTACAAATTGTCATACCTATTGTCAAGGTTAATAAGTCTGAACAGAACACCATACATTTCAATTGTTTTACAAAATTAATTCATTCAAATCTATAATGGCAAAGAAATGATCCGTGTAAAAGAATGCAATTTTAAAACAATTGTTTTTAAAATAATTTAAAATTGTTAACTTTCAAATACACCATAACAAGGTATGATCGAATTTTATTTATACTAAAAATATTATTTTTTATTATTTACTTTTTCCAGTTATGTTTGTTTATAAAGGAGGTAAAAGACAGAGTATTTTCTTTTCGAATTACAATTGGTCATTTAAAAAAAAAGGTAAAAGGTAAAATATATTTAGGTTAAATATATATCAACAATCCACAATCCACTTACATGTAACATGTAAGTGACTAAAAATTTCCAACTCGTCTAACAATAAAACTTGAATTTTAATTATTAAATGAAATTTTCATTCCACTTATTTCCAAGAGGATCTTTTACCAAAAATAGCTTAAGTGGGTATTTAAGGTCAATAATCAACGAGCGAGAATCGCGAATGTGGGAATACTTAAAATAATACCTGAATTTGCATAGCACCCTAACTAAAAAAATACCCTAATTAGTATATAAAGGTAAAAACAAAGATGTTACAATTTAAGCATCTTCTAATTAAATTCTTCACTTTATTTTTTATATTGAATGAAGTTACTATGACAACACATGATGGGGAAGAAAAAGACTGGCAATCTGGTCGTTCTCTTGCTGAATGTAATCGCTATATGTTGACAAATCAACTCGGATGTGACGTAACCTTTCTCGTAGGAAACGATTCTAAGCCAATCAAAGCCCACAAGTATGTGCTGGCTAGCAGAAGTTCCGTGTTCTATGCTATGTTTTATGGGTCGGTGTCAGAAACAAGCGATGAAATTAAAATTCCTGACATTGAACCGGAAGTATTCTCTACAGTGTTGAAGTAAGTTTGATATTAAGGCTCCGAAAACAGGATGATAAGCATTTAATTCAAAATCCATTTTTCTTTCTTATACTATGTACAATATCCAGCTTCTATAACATAGTATCAAATATTTCACGTAGATTTCTATGCAAAATAAAAATGCGATATTTGCCGATATTTTTGCATGTCTTCCTTTATAAATATACATAAAAAATAGAGCATTTCCGAATGAATTAAAAAATATTGCATCTTGACCGATATTGCACTCCATTCTTTCTCCTTAAAATTTGGTACTCCGAGTAAAACGACATTTGCACGCAAGCAGACGATAGATAAACAAGATGGTTGAATTATATTGAATACATGTTGCAAAGAAATATGGTGAAATGTAATTGTCACAGACTGAAATATTTGGTACTATATTATAAAAGGGTTATTGCACTAATATTGAGGAATATTGTCCCTTTCAGTATATCATATTGCACTCGCAAGCTCGTGCAATATGATATACTGCTCGGGACAATATTCCTCAATATAAGTACAATAACATTATATCGTCTGCTTGTGAATTGGAAATAATACATTTTAAAGATTGCGTACGGTAAGGTCGTGCAATATTCTTCAATATACAGTACAATAACATAATAGTACAGATATTATTTTGTAAGGTAATTGGTTTCTAACGTCACTATCAACAACATTTCAGTTATATTTGTGGAAGAATTAGAGTACACACGAGATAACACACGTGCCTGACACATATTATCACGTAAACTTGTATCGAGTAGACCTCCACACGAGCGATAATCGATATCGCAACTTTATCAATGATAGGCATTGATTCCATAGGAAGGTATTAATCGAACTACAATCGCAATTATAGCGGTCCCCATCTTTTATGAATAAGTTTTAAAAAAACCAACAAGAAGCGTTTGAAGATATCAGAGCGGTAATCAGAAGCCGTATATCTAAGATATCAGAGCGGTAATCAGAAGCCGTAAATCTAAGATATCAGAGCGATAATCAGAAGCCGTAAATCTAAGATATCAGAGCGGTAATCAGGAGCCGTAAATCGAAGAACAGACAAAACAATGACCAGAAAAAGGCACAAATGGACATCTAAATATCTACAATACACTACATAGAACAATAAAGACTGGGTAACAGGAACCTCACAAAAACCGAGAGTGAACTCGAGTGTGCTGGAAAGGTTCGCAGTTTCTGTACCAATAGTGAGAACGTCTGTTTCCATACAATGTACAACCCGTGAAATGTGAATCTCGAGTAAGGTACATCTATGAACGAACGAGGTTACGGGTAAGGTACATATATGAACGAACGAGGTTACGAGTAGGGTACATCTATGAACGAATGAGGTTCCAATTAGGTCATTTTAAAGTTAGATTTTGCAAAGCTTTCAAGAAAATTATTGTTTTAATATACAAATCCAATAAATGCACGTTTTTTTAAGCACTTTCAATATCATAAGTGAGAAATTTGTGGTTAATAATTTTCTGTGCAAATATTTTATAAAACAGTTGAATCCGCCGTGTCTGTAAACACTGTTTTCCGGAAATTCACAAAGTGAACTTACGGACATTGACGGAAAGGCATGTAATAACATTCTGGAAGCAGTTAATAAACTTGCTTTATCAGCCCGCTTGGACCATTCTTGTGAAACTGGGTGAAATAAACATGACTCCTCTTATTATTCTAAACAAAACTCACAGTTTTATCACAGGGTAAAATTTTAGCTTTATCATCTACAAGTATATGATGAATATATATATATACATCTGAAAATTAAACAAAACAGTGTTAGAATTAGATCTTTGAGCTGACAAATTTTTGTTCTTCCTTCGACGGGATTTGAACTCACACCATTGATACACTGCAGTACCAATCGCTTAGTCTTATTTCCAGCGTCCTAGACCACTCGGCCACATCCGCTATATATATATATAAATTAAAGAATTTGATTCGGACCAGTAAATTCAAATTTTCATTCGAGGACTGGTTACATGTCGTTTTTTGTGAAGGCTTAAATAATGTCCTACATCACACCACAACACACCTACTTATTAGGGATATGTTCATCAGTGATCTGTTTGGAATCTTAAATATTTGTCGACTCTGTTATTGTACGTTCTTTTAGCGAATGTATCTCATGTTTTGGTCCGATTTTCAGGTATCTCTACTATGAAGATTTAGCAATAAGCAATGAACATGCAGCAAGCTTGTTATATGCCGCCAACAAATACTGTGTAATGAAAATGGTCAGAAAATGTAGGAAATCTCTTCAAGAATCTCTCACTGTTGATACCGTCTGTTCAACGATGGAGAGCGCACATCTTTTCGACGATAAAGAATTGCATGAAAAGTGTCTTGAAATGATTCTCTTAGAGCCACAAAAATGTCTACAATCAGAGGCGTTTCTTCATTTGTGTCCAGATTGTCTCGTACCAATAATATCCTCTAGTAATCTGATCGTAGACGAAGAGACAGTATTTAAAGTTTTAATAAAATGGGCGGAAACAGAATGCAGACGACAGCAGCTTACTGTATCTGATGCCAACATGCGCAATGTTTTAGGAAAAGTTTTATATCAAATTAGATTTCCAGTGATGGACATTCAATTCTTCGCGGATAATGTCGGAAAAAGAGAGATTCTTTCTAAATCTGAAAGAATAATTGTGTTTACGTTTTTATGCGGAACGTCTAAATCTATTCCTGAAAATTTGTTCAAAACAAATCCACGAGGTCAACAGCAAATTCAGGCTACGTTGGCATTGCAAGATCCTGTGCTCACACAAAATACGGATCCGCCACAACACAGGATATGCTTACGATTTCTCAGAGACGGGCATGTAGCAATGCGAAATGAAAACTTGTGGTATGTCGGCCAAAAACCAGACAAAATTGATTTTTCCACCTCGAAGACAGTGTATATTCAAGGGATTATTTTATATGGTTGTGGCGTTGAGACTGCCACATATACTGTGGAAGCAGCTATATTGCGATCAGGTCTTTCAACAACAAATCTATCTAAAATTTTAACCAAGGTGACAATAAGTTCCAAAGATAAAACATTCAACTTGTTCTTCCCCAAACCGATTTTCATAGTTCCTAACATTCGTTATTCTGTTACCGTTAGAATGCAGGGACCTAGATCATACTGGGGAGAAGGTGGAGAAGAACACGTGACATCTGATGGTGTCAAATTTGAATTTAGCAAAACAATCGGTGAAACCAACGGAACTGACACAGATCATGGACAAATTCCGGGCTTGATATTTTCGAAATGACATGATTGATTGATTTGATATCCCTATTCATTATTATTGATATTAGTCTTATTAAATATAAATAAATCTACACCTTTTGTCATATATATCATACTTTCTTTTTCAAAATCGTGGTATATGTCGGGACATAAGTGTAGAAAACCGAAGACCAATCAAAAACGAAGGACCAACATACAAAACATAAAGACTCTCAAAGTATGAAAATAATCAATGTAAGACTTAACAGCACTAATTGCCATGAGTACATAACGATTGACCACTGGCTACTGAAAACTTAGCTTCTCCTAGTGCACAGGAGGAACACGTCAAGACATCATATCCCCCTAAGTACATAGCGATTGACCACTCGCTACTGAAAACTTAGCTTCTCCTAGTGCACAGGAGGAACACGTCAAGACATCATATCCCCCTAAGTACATAACGATTGACCACTGGCTACTGAAAACTTAGCTTCTCCTAGTGCACAGGAGGAACATGTCAAGACATCATATTCCCCTAAGTACATAGCGATTGACCACTCGCTACTGAATACTTACCTTCTCCTAGTGCACAGGAGGAACACGTCAAGAGATCATATTCCCCTAAGTACATAGCGATTGACCACTCGCTACTGAATACTTACCTTCTCTTCGTGCACAGGAGAAACACGTCAAGACATCATATTCCCCAAAGTACATAACGATTGACCACTCGCTACTGAATACTTACCTTCTCTTAGTGCACAGGAGGAACACGTCAAGACATCATATTCCCCTAAGTACATAACGATTGACCACTCGCTACTGAATACTTACCTTCTCTTAGTGCACAGGAGGAACACGTCAAGACATCATATTCCCCTAAGTACATAGCGATTGACCACTCGCTACTGAATACTTTCCTTCTCTTAGTGCACAGGAGGAACACGTCAAGACATCATATTCCCCTAAGTACATAGCGATTGACCACTCGCTACTGAATACTTTCCTTCTCTTAGTGCACAGGAGGAACACGTCAAAACATCATATTCCCCTAAGTACATAGCGATTGACCACTCGCTACTGAATACTTACCTTCTCTTAGTGCACAGGAGGAACACGTCAAGACATCATATTCCCCTAAGTACATAGCGATTGACCACTCGCTACTGAATACTTACCTTCTCTTAGTGCACAGGAGGAACACGTCAAGACATCATATTCCCCTAAGTACATAACGATTGACCACTCGCTACTGAATACTTACCTTCTCTTCGTGCACAGGAGGAACACGTCAAGACATCATATTCCCCTAAGTACATAGCGATTGACCACTCGCTACTGAATACTTACCTTCTCTTAGTGCACAGGAGGAACACGTCAAGACATCATATTCCCCTAAGTACATAACGATTGACCACTCGCTACTGAATACTTACCTTCTCTTCGTGCACAGGAGGAACACGTCAAGACATCATATTCCCCTAAGTACATAACGATTGACCACTCGCTACTGAATACTTACCTTCTCTTAGTGCACAGGAGGAACACGTCAAGAGATCATATTCCCCTAAGTACATAACGATTGACCACTCTCTACTGAATACTTACCTTCTCTTCGTGCACAGGAGGAACACGTCAAGACATCATATTCCCCTAAGTACATAGCGATTGACCACTCGCTACTGAATACTTACCTTCTCTTAGTGCACAGGAGGAACACGTCAAGACATCATATTCCCCTAAGTACATAGCGATTGACCACTCGCTACTGAATACTTACCTTCTCTTAGTGCACAGGAGGAACACGTCAAGACATCATACTCCCCCAAGTACATAACGATTGACCACTCGCTACTGAATACTTACCTTCTCTTAGTGCACAGGAGGAACACGTCAAGACATCATATTCCCCTAAGTACATAACGATTGATCACTCGCTACTGAATACTTACCTTCTCTTAGTGCACAGGAGGAACACGTCAAGACATCATATTCCCCCAAGTACATAACGATTGACCACTCGCTACTGAATACTTACATTCTCTTAGTGCACAGGAGGAACACGTCAAGACATCATATTCCCCTAAGTCAAATGCATTTGGGAAATCAAATGTCTAAAGATATGGGAAACATGTACATGTAAGAATCGTGCAGAGGCGTTAATGAAATCTAATATAATTAACCGAAAATACTAAAGCAACATTTATGGGTGCCACTAGTGGAGCAGGAACTGCTGCTTATGCGGGGTTCGTGTTGCTCAAACTATAGTTTTCTGTGTAGTACTTTGTGGAGCAGAAACTGCTAATCCTTTCAGAGCACATGAGTTCACAACCGGTTGCCATAAGACTTTTTCAATTGGGATATTCACATAATTTGAAATCCAACTGTTTCATGTCGCAGAAGAGTTTGAGGATACCAAAGGGATTATCAGAATCCATAAATCGAAGAAGGACAGACAACACAATGCCCAAAATAAAAAGGACAAAAGGACAAACAACGATCTACAAAACATTACACATAAAACTACAGATCGAGTAAAACGAACCCCACTAAAAACCGGAATGAACTCCGGAAGGGTAGCAAGGCAATTCCTGCTCCACTAGTGGCACTGCCATATATATTGTTCTTCTGGCTCTAGAAATGAATGGTTGCTACTTGGTACGTATTTAAAAAAATGAAGGTCTAAGAATCTTCCAGGATATTTACCCAAAGTTGAAATTTAAATATTTTTAAGTCAATTATTCAATGCTACAAATATTGTTCGTCCTGTTCCAGAAATGAATGGTTGCCAAGTACTTCTCCCAAACTGGTTGATAGGCACTTTTTCGTAAAATAATATGTCTGAGAGTCTTACAGGATATATAATATAATATCAATATTTCGAAATCAAATTGTTCTATTGTCACAGAAATGTACCGTTTCTGAGTACTTTAAAACAATAATATCCCACAGCCTTGCAGGATATTAACAAAAGTTAGAATTTATTTTTATCAAATCTAATTGGTTAATGTCAAAGAAATGTATGGTTGTTATGTACTTTTCCACAAAATGTTAGGTCTAGGAGCACAAGTCTTCCTGGATATACATAACATGTAAACTAAAAATTGAATTGATTTTTTTATAGGTTTGATAGTCTTTTAGGACATAAACAACAGTTTTAATTGAGATAGTTTGAAATCCAATTGTTCCATGTCCAAGATATATTGTTCTTCTGGTTCAAAAAATGTACCGTTTAATAGATGCTTTTATAAAATCACTATTTTCAACAAATCAAGGACAATAACCCAGGAACTGCAAAAATCAAAATCGTAAAATTCGAACTTGACCTGTATATTGTTGATCATGCACTTGTGTTACAATTCAGACCATTTGATGGAATATAATGCCAATTTATTTATCGTTTTGAACAAATAAAAGGGTATAACCCGAACCTCAAAAGTCAAAATAGTGTCAAATTAAATCTTAACCTGTATTTTTCCCATCATGATATTTTGTTAAAATTGCATATCATTTATAGCAGCAGTATTTTATTTATCTTCAGGAAACCATAAAAAAATAACTATTTTCAAAATCATCTAGCATATATAGGTGGACTACAACACGTGGAAAAGACTAACATGACAGCATCATTTCACTAATAGGGAAGGTTTGGGCCCATTAAATATACAATATTGGTGTATTGACGGTAAATATAGAATTTATGTGGCGAGGCTTAGAAACAGGGAAGACGAGCTTTTAGCGAGTCTTTCCAATCGTTTCATGCCGAGCCACATAAATTTTATATTTACCGTCAATACACCAATATTGTATGTATCCTTCAATACAATTTGCCCCCAAAAATGTTATTTAATTTAATAATAAAAAAGATAACGGAAACCCCATTGATACCTCAATACTAGTTCCGGTAAGGGGCGTGGCTTAATAGCTTTATTATGCTAATGTCAAAAGTGTTATTATGACAGGGGTGTGGCTTAGTAGCATTATTAGGCTAATGTCAAAAGTGTTATTATGACAGGGGTGTGGCTTAATAGCATTATTAGGCTAATGTGAAAAGTGTTATTATGACACCGTAATAATAAAGCAACAGTTTATTCCAACCCATTTATTATGACACAACATAACCCAATTGCAGGATAAACTAGTGTAAGCCTACCTCTTTTTATTGAAGTACCTGTACCAAGCCAGGAAAGTGAGCGCCATATATACATATGTTAGGATATTTGATTTTTCTATTGGATTTTTGGGGGGCCCGGCCCGGGTGGCTCAATGAGTTAGGTCGTTGGATCTAACAACTCATACAAGCCCATCACCAATACGGCGTGAGTTGGCGCCCGGCTTTGTAAATTACAAAAAAGGGTGCACTCGACTCGCAGCCGGAAGTGATAAAGTTTACCAGTTGCTTGCTCATGGTCGGTGGTTCTCTACTCCGGCTTCCTCCACCACTAAAACTGGTTGCCATGATATAGCTGAAATATTGTTGAAAGTGGCGTTAAAACACCAAAATCAAATCAAATCAATCTATTGGATTTTGGAACTGTTCCAACAGTCTAGTATTTTTGGTTTTTCATTTTACTACAATTAATTCAAACAGAACCTGTATTTTGTAGATCAATAATGGAATTGTGCTACAATTTCAGAACAGGCATATATTTCATTTCTCATCTGGACAAATGATTGGTTAAGTTGGTTTAAAGCCACTTTCAACAATATTTCAGTTATATCGCGGCAGTCAGTTTTATTGGTGGAGGAAACCACCGACCTGTTTTAAGTCGCTGACAAACTTTATCACATAATGTTGCATCGCCCGAGTGGGATTCAAACTCACAACGTTAGTAGTGATAGGTACTGATTGCATAGTTAGTTGTAATTCCAACGTACAATCATAACGGTCCTGCTGGACAAATGAATGCAATGAATGGACAACAGGATCTCTATACACCCCTACCTTTCATGATGGAGGTATTCAAGATAAGTCACATCCAAACTTTAGGATTTCTTTTTTTTTAATTTTATTATTTGTTGTGGTAATGGCATACTAATGACACTATTCATGTGATAACTTTATCTGTAGTCTATAACAAATTAGCTGATAAATGCCTCTTTCAACAATACTGTCCAGAGGCTTTTATTTGTGGGCTTCGGTCTTTATATAATGACGTTGTTGGAGGAGTTTCCAGATAAAAACATCATCCTGCCTCAAGTCACTTGCAAACTGTAACACATAGAATTGTACCCAGTTTATCTACCAACGGCAGAATCAAACACAGCTTTAGCGGGGATAGAGGTTAGGATTGTCGTGTTTAATGTCACTTTCAACAATATTTCAGATATATCATGGTGGTAAGTTTTATTGGTGGAAGAAACTGGAGTACAGGAAGAAAACCACAGACCTGATGCAAGTCACTGACAATCTTTCTCACTTAATGTTGTATCGAGTACACCTCACCACGAGCAAGATTCAAACCAAACTGATTGCATGGTCAGATATAACAATTGTGACCATGACAACCGCTCTATAACAAATAGTAATTTCTTTAATAAATAAAACACTCATATATGTATATAAATAATGTATTTATAAACTAAAATAAATCATTTCTTCTATAAATTCAATATCATATTGAACTTCAAATAAGCTTATACAACAAACAGACAGACAGACATTTAAATAACAATTGTAACATGGTTATTGTCTGAAAAAAAATCCATGAAAGACGCATGTTGCCTGTCCTCCATTGATACCTAGCAAGATCAAGTTTAAAAAAAGGGAGATAACACAAATGTGCATGTGGAACTGTAGAATTTTTTTTTTTTCAAGGAAAATAAGATACGATGCACACATCATTACATTATTAACAGGAATGTGTTAAAGCTTGTAAAAACTTCTATATGTGTTGTAAAACTGGTTGCAGATTAAAAATAATGTGACGATAACACAGTCGTTGACAGAGTGATCCTCACATGTCAGCTCTACAATGCAGGACACACAAAAAGACTATATTTATAGACAATATTATTGAGATTTTTATACATAGAATAATGTCAGTTTTGAAGGTAAAGAAAGACATTATTATTAGTATCGCAGTGAGTCCAATAATGTTTTTCGAGACCTTCAAAACTGAACCAGTTGCGACTCAAGAGAACATGAGAATTGTTACCCGTTCCAGAAGGTGACAGACAACAGACGAACAAAGTATCATCCACTCCAGAGTGTGAGGACAAACAAGTTGTCATCCACTCCAGAGGGTGACAGAACAACTTGTCACATGCTACAGAGGGTGACAGACAAAAATGTCACCTTTGTGTAAACCAATGAAAATACAGGATTTCTATGCAGATTTACATTATATATAATAAATAAAAATACCAGTTTTAATAAACAGATATATATCACAGCCATTTTCTTTGAAATAAAGAATCTGAAAAAAAATTTATGGAACACAAAATACACATATAAATGAAATTGAAGTTAATATTTTCCCAGTAATAGGTCTGATAATTAATTTATATATACAGTCATCCCTATGTGGTCACCTCTATTAAGCAGTCACCTGTATTAAAAGGTCACCATTTTCCTGTCCTGTCATAGAAAATTTCCTATGAATTTAACCTCTTTTAAGAGGTCACCTGTCTTGAAAGACCACTTTTTCTTTGTCCCAAAGGTGATCTCTTAATTCAAGTTTGACTGTATTAAATAAAAAAATATTTTGACGTAAAAATAGTCCATATTATCTAGAATACCATCAAATGTATCGTTCTCTGAGATGAAAGAGTATACTGATGATGAAAAAAAACTATACAGTGTCCCCAACGCCTTCATTTTCTAGCTGCTTGGACCAAGTTTGACACATTATATTTTCAAATAATTTGCTCAAAAAAGAGGAAATCCACTGATCAGAGAGAAACTCTCTGCCATTTAAATAATAATGGAAACATTTCATTGAATACAAGTTTTATTTCTTACGGAAAATTGTCAAACAGTACATTCACATGTCAAAGCTATGATCAACTAACTTCGTTCTTGACAATCAAAATATTCAGCTTGACAACTTTCTCTCAAATTAGAGAAATAAATAGATAAATATTTTCTTTTTTTCACATTTAGAATGCCATTAATATCTTTTCAGAGAAATAAATTTTCATCCTGCAATGAAATATGCAAATTGATTGTTTCCAGCAGACGACACAACTATTAACTGTCCAATGAAAACATCTGTAACATCACTGAGTGACTTGTAACATATTGGGTGGGCGGTTTCTGATGGATATTGTGGGCTGACCTGGTGACCTTCTGTATGATGGTTGTGGTTGCATCATGGCAGTTTCATAAGTTTTCTGAAAAGAAATGGAAAGTTGAAATTATTACAGGTTACCTGGTAATACAGCATTATTCAAGAGAAGCAAAGAGTACCTCTGAACAACATGCTAAAGGCCATTTCACTCTCATTTTAGTCTATGAGCTATGTTCATTATTGAAAACCCTACAGTGACTGTGAAATGTAGAACAGCATTAAACGTTTTTCGAGAGAAGTAAAGAGTAGCGCTCAAAAACAGGCTAGGGGCCATTTCACACATTCTCATTATTGAAGACCCTACAGTGACTGTGAAATGTGGAACAGCAATAAAAGTTGATCATGAGAAGTATAAAGTACCACTCAACTGGAGGTTGTTTCTCACTCAAACAAAATGAATAAAACATACCACACTATCAGAACAGTTCTAAAATCTTAATAAAAAAATGTTGTAGAAACAGGCGATACCTCTAACACACATATACATTATCACCCACTTTTCTGGCTTGGCACAATCAATTCAAATACAGATGTCAACTTTAAAAGAGTTTTATGGAAGTTATTTTTATCATGCAAGGAGCATGGCATTCTCTAAATACAAGTCACTCGTCTATATATCATCATAGGGGAGAGTTGTGTATTGATTTATGTTACACAACTAGCTGATGCTCTTTTTTGAAGGAGTTGTACATTTCAACAGAGAAACTAGGTACTATTTTATCTTAAAGGGGTATTAAAGCTCATTTTGGTAATTTTTTGCATCTCATGAAAATTCATGAAATTCGTTGATAATTCTGTCATATCTTGCGGTCTTTGCCAATAATTGAATTTTTGCTTCCTAGACAAAAATTCATTTCGACCCTTTTAAGTGATATTTTAATGATATTAGGGATTATATGGGCGTGCAAAGTATTTTTGGATTGTTTTTACAATTAAATTGAAAAGAAACAACCTTTGTCACGAGTTGAAAAAAATATATGTTAAAACGAGCTTTAATATCCCTTTAACACCAATTAGAAATTCCTTTACTTGATTCAAATGCTCTTTGTGAAGCTTAATTTTGTTTTTATTATGGAGTTCCCATGGGGATTGATATCAATCAGAAACTAGATATTATTGTTATATCCTGTGGTTCTCATGGTGGGGTGGAGGGGGTCAAAATGAAAGGGAACTTGAAATTTCTGCATATTACACAATTCTGGAGTTATCATGGGGTGCTATAATGACATGAAACTTGAAATTTCTGCATTCTACCCAATATAATACATACTCTTCTCTGTGTTCTGTGTTGAGCATTAAAGTAAGCAGCAGAATCAGGATTGTTCATCAGAAGTTCCATTTGTAATCTATCAAACTTTTCTTGTTCATCCTCAGGCTGTAATTAATAATACTATTTTAATATCCTGTTAGTACAGAAAATATTACTAAGTACTGCTGTTCCCAAATACTTGTAAATTATTTGGTCTTTCAATTATTGACTATGAGTGTACCTGATAGAAAGTTCATCTACGGTTGATAGTAATTATTGACTATGAGTGTACCTGATAGAAAGTTCATCCACGGTTGATAGTAATTATTGACTATGAGTGTACCTGATAGAAAGTTCATCCACGGTTGATAGTAATTATTGACTATGAGTGTACCTGATAGAAAGTTCATCCACGGTTGATAGTAATTATTGACTATGAGTGTACCTGACAAAAGTTCATCCACGGTTGATAGTGGTTCATGTTACTCGGTCTTTAGTTTTATGTGTATGTTTTGTAGATCGTTGTTTGTCCTTTTGTACTGTTTCTTTTGGCCATTGTGTTGTCTTTTTTTTTTTCTATATACGGATTATGATTATCCCTTTGGTATCTTCAAATTCTTTTCAGTGGGGTTCGTGTTTCTTGATCTTTAGTTTTATGTGTATGTTTTGTAGATCGTTGTTTGTCCTTTTGTCCTTTTTCTATTGGCCATAATGTTGTCTGTCCTGCGATTTACGTTTCTGATTAACACGACGGGTGGCACTAGTGGTGCAGGAACTGCTTACTCTTCCGGGGCGCCTGGGTTTTTGTGGGCTTCGTATTACTCGATCTTTAGTTTTATGTGTATGTTTTGTAGATTGTTGTTTGTCCTTTTGTCCTTTTTTCTATTGGCCATTGTGTTGTCTGTCCTGCGATTTACGTTTCTGATTTTCCAAACTCTTCTTATTACAGAAACATGCACTAAATAAGAGATCTAAATCTATATTAAAACTGTAGCCAAATTTATAATTGACATTTTTAATATTCGTACAAAAACTTTATCTGGATGAAATATATCATAAATCTATAATTGCAAAAAAGAAATACAGGAATTCTAGGATTTCAGATTGTAATATAATTTTGTAAAGGGCATCATAAACCCATGGAGGCTGGCCATGGGCGACAATATCACTGTACATATATTATTATATAAAATTTTACTAAGTACTAGTCCTCTCAAAGACTTCAATTATTTGGCTTTCCAATCTATTGAGCTTGAGGGTACCTGATAAAGGTTATTCCAGAAATGTGTCGTGTGCACTAAATTAGCTATCTACGTTCTTGATGGCTTCCAACCTTTTGTCTTAGAGTATACCTGCTTAAGGCTATTCCAGAAACACACACTAAATTAGATATCTACGTTTTTATTAAAACTGTAGTCAAAATAATAATAGACATTTCAATCGCTTATCTACAATTAATTGCAAAAAAATTAATTAATCGTGGTTCTTGAATTTCAGATTGTAAAATAGTTTTGTAAAGTGCATTGTAAGACTATGGAGACTAGCTGATAATATTACTGTTTATCAATAATATTATATATCGATTATTTGTAAATTTACCAACGCTAATAAGTGATTAACGATGTTTTTTAAAACGAGATGACGTTTCTCAGTCATCTCTCATCGAAGGGTGAAGCCCCCTGAGATGAGAGATGACTGAGAAACGTCCTCAAGTTTTAAAAAACATCTTTGATTATTTTATCGCTATGATAGTATGTTTATCAAGGATTTGGTAATGTGACGTCATTATAACGTCACATTAGAAAACAGCGATAATACTATGTGCATCCTTGACAACGCTTAGCGATAATTGAAATCATCTCAGTGCTTACTTGATATGAAACATATTGGTTTTAAACATCAAAGGAAAAATAAACAAAATAGCGATAATATCTAATATCAAACGAAAAGCGTGATGATAAACATATTATTGGTTATTTCTAACATGAAGAATTTAATTTATGTGGCTATAAAGCAAATAAGAAATTCTTAGTTAGACTCGTTCAAAATCAAATTGTCTTTCCTATGACAATGTATTTATATATTGTAGAGTGAGTGAGTGATTGTTGTTTAATGCCAACTCAGCAATTTTCAAGCTATATCATGGCGAGGACAAGTTAATTTCCAATCAGGTGATAATGAGGTCCGCTTTGTTCTAGACCAACACGCTGAATTGGATTTTGTTAGTGCGAGCTCACTGAACCAACAGTCCATGGTTAGACATGTCACCCCACTTGGACACATTATTCTGATTCCGAATCAACCAGTCTTTGCTCCTACTCCTCAATGCTGTGTGCGGAGAAGCAACTAATACAAATTTTATAGTCTTTGGAATGACTCGACCAAGGCTCGAACCCACAATCTACCACACTCAAGACGAGCACGCTAACCAATACACCACTGATGCAGTCTATATATTGTAGATGAAACTTCTGAAGAAAACAAACTTACCACTGTGTTTGGATTAAAGGGAGGTAATACACCTGGCCTAATACCGTGACCAGCGTTCATACTTGTCGATGAGCCATCATCAGCCACACTGAGGAAACTCTCTGAATACCATTTATCAAATTCTGTAATGATTATAAAACAGCTTAATAAATAAAAACCTCACATTTGTCACTATTAAAAAGTATTTCGTTGATCAATTTTCATGATTTTAAGGCGAGGGGCCAAAATTGATCAACAATATTTAAAATAATGATTAACCATGACATAAATCTCCAATATAATTTGAGGGGCCGTCGTTGTCGTTATCGTTTGGTGGTTGGGTTTACAACTACCTATGCAATCAGTGCCTATCACCACTAACGTTGTGAGTTCGAATCTCGCTCAGGCGAGGTGTATTCAATACAACAACATTATGTCATAAAGTTTGTCAGTGACTTGCGACAGGTCAGTGGTTTTCTCTGGGCACTCTGGTTTCCTCCACCCATAAAAGCGACTGCCAAGATTTAACTGAAATATTGTTGAAAAAGGCGTTAAGCACCATAACCCTAACCCAATATAATTTGGATAAATATATCTCGATATGACATTTATTCCGAAATCTTAACGACAAATAAAAAGGTCAAATGTAACTTCCTGTTAAAAGTAAATCTCCCATCATGCACGCACCAAATGCATGAAATCTTTGTTTGCTTAATTTCCAACTCAAATTGTCCACCAGCTTTTAGCAGTACTGGATGTTAGTTTTAAAGTATCCGCCTCCCCCTCCCCCCATAAATCTTGTTTGTTTTTAATCATACCTTGTATTAATTTCTGTCTACAGTTATCCACCAGCTTTTAGCAGTACTGGATGTTAGTTTTAAGGTATTCCCCCTCCCCCTCCCGCCATAAATCTTGTTTGTCTTTAATCATACCTTGTGCCGTAAATCGGGAAATTTTGGTCATGGTTTTATTTTGGCCCCTAAATACAAAGTGCCAAAATTAAACACACCAAAATATGTCACACTCCAAAAATTAACCGCCAAAATTGAACACTGCCTTAATATCTTTTTATATTTATATTCCCTAATCTGTACCTTTTTGTCTTACTTCTTTCCTAAGTAAAACTTTGTCAATTACCGTTATACATGTATATACACACACAAGTCAAACTGAAATGTGTTCACGATGTGAAATCGTTGGCTTGGATGACAAGAGAGAAATTACAGGTAAATAAAGTACATTGATAAAAACTATGCAATACCAAGGACGTATACAATGTATAACAATACCAATACAATTTATTCAATCAACAAAATGTCAAATATCATTAAAATGACAATTACCTATAGAAAAAAGAAAAATCAGTAAACACGTAATTAGTGTCTTATCGGTATTATTTATTATGTATAATTGTTGTGTAAACAAATACATGTACTGACCGTTATAATAAGATTGTTTACCTGTAAAAGCGATGATTAATACCAGTGCAAAATTATTATTTGTTGTTTATATATGTCATTGTATTTGGTTGTCTGTTTATTGAATTGTTTATATATTTTTTTAATTGTTCATTGATTAATGATAGATCACTGTTTGGTCTTTATTTCAATAAAAAAGACTTACTTACTTACTTATTAAATGCATTTTACTTTATGCTGTTTAAATATTTAAATTCCTATTTTTAATAAATATCACAATTTATCCATAATCGATGATTTGGTTTTTAGTATGACATCAAAATATCCGGTAAGTAACAGGAAAAACGTAGTATTGCTGGTTGAAATGAGAACACTTCCATTTACGTTCTGAATGAACTGACAAAAAAATTAAACACATGGGAACCAAAAGTGGCCAAAATTAAACACACTAGAAATGGAAATGGCCAAAATTTCACACAACAAAATAAAACAACCCTCTTTTGGAGAAAAAAGGCCAAAATTAACCTACACCAAAATTTCCCGATTTACGGTATTAATTTCTGTCTACAGTTATCCACCAGTGGCTGGCAGTACTGGACGTCAGCTTTAAGGTACCCCCCTCCCCCTCCCCCATAAATCTTGTTTATTTCTCACCATAATTTGTATTAATTTCTGTCTACAGTTATTCACCAGTCGCTGGCAGTACTGGACGTTAGTTTTAAGGTACCCCCCTCCCTGCCCCTCCCCCATAAATCTTGTTTGTATCTAATCATACCTTGTATTCATTTCTGTCTACAGTTATCCACCAGTGGCTGGCAGTACTGGATGTTAGTTTTAAGGTATCCCCCTCCCCCTCCCCCCATAAATCTTGTTTGTTTCTCACCATACCTTGTATTAATTTCTGTCTACAGTTATCCACCAGTCGCTGGCAGTACTGGACGTTAGTTTTAAGGTACCTCCCTCCCCCATAAATCTTGTTTGTATCTAATCATACCTTGTATTAATTTCTGTCTAAAGTTATCCACCAGTGGCTGGCAGCACTGGACGTTAGTTTTAAGGTATTCCCCCTCCCTCTCCCTCATAAATTTTGTTTGTTTCTCACCATACCTTGTATTAATTTCTGTCTACAGTTATCCACCAGTGGCTTGCAGTACTGGACGTTAGTTTTAAGGTATCCCCCCTCCCTCTCCCTCATAAATCTTGTTTGTTTCTCACCATACCTTGTATTAATTTTTGTCTACAGTTATCCACCAGTCGCTAGTTTTATGGTACCCCCTCCCTCCCCCCATATATCTTGTTTGTGTCTAATCATACCTTGTATTAA
Organism: Bathymodiolus septemdierum; assembly: GCA_963383655.1. Lineage (NCBI taxonomy): Eukaryota > Metazoa > Mollusca > Bivalvia > Mytilida > Modiolidae > Bathymodiolus > Bathymodiolus septemdierum. The sequence continues at coordinate 30,848,644 of OY726531.1, forward strand.
TTTTTGTCTAAAGTTATCCACCAGTGGCTGGCAGTACTGGACGTTAGTTTTAAGGTATCCCCCCTCACTCTCCCTCATAAATCTTGTTTGTTTCTCACCATACCTTGTATTAATTTCTGTCTACAGTTATCCACCAGTTGCTGGCAGTACTGGACTTTAGTTTTAAGGTACCCCCCTCCCTGCCCCTCCCCCATATATCTTGTTTGTATCTAATCATACCTTGTATTCATTTCTGTCTACAGTTATCCACCAGTGGCTTGCAGTACTGGACTTTAGTTTTAAGGCACCCCCCTCCCTGCCCCTCCCCCATATATCTTGTTTGTATCTAATCATACCTTGTATTCATTTCTGTCTACAGTTATCCACCAGTGGCTGGCAGTACTGAACGTTAGTTTTAAGGTACCCCTCTTCCCACTCCCCCCATCAATCTTTTTTGTGTCTAACCATACCTTGTATTAATTTCTGTCTACAGTTATCCACCAGTTGCTGGCAGTACTGGACTTTAGTTTTAAGGCACCCCCCTCCCTGCCCCTCCCCCATATATCTTGTTTGTATCTAATCATACCTTGTATTCATTTCTGTCTACAGTTATCCACCAGTGGCTTGCAGTACTGGACGTTAGTTTTAAGGTATCCCCCCTCACTCTCCCTCATAAATCTTGTTTGTTTCTCACCATACCTTGTATTAATTTTTGTCTACAGTTATCCACCAGTTGCTGGCAGTACTGGACGCTAGTTTTATGGTACCCCCCTCCCTCCCCCCATATATCTTGTTTGTGTCTAATCATACCTTGTATTAATTTTTGTCTAAAGTTATCCACCAGTGGCTGGCAGTACTGAACGTTAGTTTTAAGGTACCCCTCTTCCCACTCCCCCCATCAATCTTTTTTGTGTCTAACCATACCTTGTATTAATTTCTGTCTACAGTTATCCACCAGTTGCTGGCAGTACTGGACGTTAGTTTTAAGGTACCTCCCCCCTCCTCCCCTGATAAATCTTGTTTGTGTCTAATCATACCTTGTATTAATTTCTGTCTAAAGTTATCCTCCATTCGCTGGCAGTACTGGACGTTAGTTTTAAGGTACCCCTCTTCCCACTCCCCCCATAAATCTTCTTTGTGTCTAACCATACCTTGTATTAATTTTTGTCTAAAGTTATCCACCAGTGGCTTGCAGTACTGGACTTTAGTTTTAAGGTACCCCCTCCCCCCATAAATCTTGTTTGTGTCTAACCATACCTTGTATTAATTTCTGTCTACAGTTATCCACTAGTCGCTGGCAGTACTGGACGTTAGTTTTATGGTACCCCCCTCCCCTTCCCCCTCCCCCATAAATCTTTTTTGTGTCTAACCATACCTTGTATTAATTTCTGCCTACAGTTATCCACTAGTCGCTGGCAGTACTGGACTTTAGCTTTAAGATTTTTCAGTTCTTCAAAATCAGTTTTATATTTAGCTTTCAATTCCTTCAGTTTCTTCACTTCTAAGAATTCCTCCTCACTGATTATAATATCTCCCTCCTCATTATATTGTGCACCTAAAATAAAATGTTTATTTATATACTGAAACATCTCAAAACAATGACTTGATATTATTTGTAAAAAAGAGTCATATAGTCCGCTTGACTTCTATAAATGTCCAGAAAAAAATGCTTAAAAATCCAGTTTTCCTATCAACATTTTTTTTCTAGATCATTAATATATGATATATACAAACTCTCACAATTAATTTAAAAATTTTTGATCAATTATTAAAAAAGTTATCCCAAGTCTGATAAACGTACCATTTGATTCTCTCTCGTCTTTCAGTTTCTCTAATAACATTCTACACTGGTCAATTTCTACTTTAATTCCGTTTATTCCTCTGGCTAAGTCAGAGTAAGACTTCTTATTGGCTGCTAAAATGTCTTTGTTTTCTACCAAGATTCTGTTTAGTTCTGTTCCCTTCTCAGACTTAAATATGTCAAATGCTGTTGTTCTGCTTGGTGGGGTACTGAAAGGGAAAATTAATTCTTTAATAATATATTGTGGAATTGTTCTTTTGTATGGTTGGGGGGGGGGGGGGAGGGTTACTGTAACCAAAATCAATTCTAAAATTATATACTGTAGGGAGAAGAGTTTAAAGGTACTAAAGGGAGGTAATCAGAATCCATAAATTAAAAAAGGACAGGCTACGTAATGGTCAAACGAAACAGGACAAAAAGACAAACAACGATCTACAAAACATACACATAAAACAAGAATGGTTCTTTTGTATGAGTACTGAAAGGATAAGTAATGTTTAAATAATGCTTCAAAATGGTTCTCCTGAGTGGGGTAAAGAAAGGAAAATTACTTCTTAAATTATATACTGTAGAATCGTTCTTTTGTATGGGGGTAGTCCAGGGTTTTCAATATTTTTCAAGTGTACCAGTACTTCACTATTTACAGGTGGTACTTTGTATTAAAATTTGAACAATTGTCATGAGTATCTTATACAACTCTCTTTTAAATCAGGAGGTACCAAAGACCATTTTTGGTGGGATAAAGTATCTGGTACCGCCCCTTATTGAAAGGCCTTGGGTACTGAAAGTGTGATTATTGTTTTAATAATGTTTCAAAATGGTTTTCCAAAGTGGGATAAAGAAAGAAAAATTAACTCTTTAATAATACACTGTAGAAGGGTTCTTATGTGTGGGATACTGACAGGAAAACTAATTCTTAAATATATGGTGTAGAATAAGACACTAACTAAACACAAATGCATGCTCTCTGAGAATTGATCAAGGTTTCTTGTACATACAAGGATTGTGGCACTCTGCCAATATGAGAGAGCCATTATTTAATCTAATTTTTTATCTGTAATTTATATAATTTTACTTTGATTTCAGTGGAGGGATATTTTTTTTCTCAGTGAGGGATATTGTAGGTATAACCAATCTAAATCTGATAATAAAAATTATCTGAGTGTAAAATCAAGCACCATTATGACCTTTAGTTTTGAAGATAAAGTTATACATAATCATTAGTATCACGGCTTGTTCTATCAGATTCTCTGGGATACTAGAGATAACATCTCTCTCAACCTTTAAACTTGTGTTAAGATTAATTGGTTTCATGATTGTAGAATACCAAGTTGACACCTAAGTAACATATCTAGTTGACCTTTAACAACTCTGTAAAGAACTGACATTAAATTGGAATACATTTTTAAATCTGTGCCAGTGTGGTATTTATAAAATCAAAAAGTAATATTTTCACTATATCAATTTGATACAAGAAGGAGAGGTAATAACTAGAACTGTGAGTAACCTTACTGAGTGATACCCCCCGCTTGCAATACTATGATGTTCAAACTTTGGAATACAGGTATATTAGCAAGTTAATTATCTCCCCTTCTAAATTTTAGACAGCAACGGTATTCCTTCATGCACATCTACAGGTTGTGTACTACAACTGTTTAAAGTTTCATAAAAATTCAATAAGCAGCTTAGTAGGAGTTGCACTTACAAGGTACATGCCCCCCCCCTTTTTGTGAAAGTATAAGTTGAATTATCTCCCCTTTTAAATTTTGGACAGCAACCATATTCCTTCATGCACATCTGCAGGTAGTGTACTACAAATGTGTAAAGTTTCATAAAAATCCAATAAGTCGTTTAGAAAGAGTTGTGCTTACAAGATACATGGACGGACGGACAGGGTGATTCCTATATATCCCCACAAACTATGTTTGCGGGTTTGTGGGGGATATAAATATTCATCATATTAATTAGACAAAAAAGGGAGGTAATAAATATTCACCATATTAATTAGACAAAAAAGGAGGTAATAAATATTCATCATATTAATTAGATAAAAAAAGGGAGGTAATATATATTCACAATACTAATCAGACAAAAAAGGGAGGTAATAAATATTCACCATATTAATTAGACAAAAAAGGGAGGCAATACATATTCACCATATTAATCAGACAAAAAGGGGAGGCATTAAATATTCACCATATCAATTAGATGTAAAAAGGAGAGGTAATAAATACAATTGTTTACCTGGCTCTTGCGGTTCTATCTGTTTTTACACCACCAATAGAACTTGCGGGAGTGGCAGCATCCTCATCCCTGGTCCTGTCAACAGATGGGTGTGGTGATTTCACCTCCCTTTCTCCTTTAGCGCTGTGAGAGGGGCTACTGATACTCTTACCTCCTGTAGGACTTAAAACAGAAAAAAACCCCATTAAAAAGTGACGTCACATATATATTCCTGCATATTATTTGACTATCTGAAACCTTTACTTTTTGGCTAAGTAAATAATTTGATAACCCTTTGATGAGTACACAGATATAAAAATAGAGGTTAAAAACTTTATTACCAGTAAGAACTATTACAGAGATAAAAGTGATCACTGATGAAAAAAGAGTAAACGCCTTATGTAGTGGGAGTCGTCGTAGTCCTGATCATAGGGTCGTTGGTTTTACAACAACCGGTGCAATTGATACCTATTACTATAAAAGTTCTGAGTTTGAATCCCGCTCGTGATGATGTGTACTCAATATAAATTTATTTGATAAAGTATGTCAGCTACTTGTGGCAGGTCGGTGGTTTTCACCATGTACTCTGATTTCCTCCATCAATAAAACTGTTCGCGACAGTATAACTGAAATATTGTTGAAAGTGGTGCTAAACCACATAACCCTTAGCCCCTTACACAGTGCTTGAAACCTCTATTTTCTAGCTATGTGGATCAAGTTTGACATATTTCATTTCCAAATATTTCCTCAAAAAGAGGAAATCAGGTGATCAGGGGAGAACTTTCATCTCGAGTATTATGACTCATTATTGTAACAGATGACTCATTATTGAATCAATGTATATTATATTACAACCATGCATGGTAATAAACTAAATTACAATTCACACCTGATTTCCATCATAAATGACAATATGGCTGTAAACTAAGTGTTTGATGGCAACAAGTAAAAGTGGAGACAAAAACTACAGATATTTGTACAGCTAACAGCAAAATCTTTAACTCGGATGTCAGTAGCCCAAAACAAGCTGAAAAAACTATGAATTATGTACTTTTCCAACCCCCTCCACTATCTCCCTCCTTAAAAAATAAGCAATATCCAATCCCAATTATTATAATATATTGATTTGCATTGGTATTCTGCAAATAACATTTACATGATGGAATTCTTTTAAAAAAAATCTACGATCTAAGGGTCATATAATATGATAAATTGATAAAAATACAGAATGGATGCATTTTATACATGAACGTGTACTTATACAGGATCAATTACGGTACCTGTACATACAATGAAGTATTGCATACTGTACACGATCTATTATGGTACCGATTCATACAATACATAAACTAATGCAGTGCTAAAAACCATTAAACAAGATCATTTAGTGCATACCCTATACTAAAATACAAATGTACATCCCTTTGACCAAAATAACAAACATAATAAATAGGTAAGCAGTAATAAAAAAAAAATTAATACTCCTACATGTATTACCAGAAAACAAGGGGAAATAACTCCATTAAAATAGAAAATTATCTGGAGCACTCATCATGACCATTTCTAAATTCACATGTAATAACTTGTAATATAGGTATTAATTCAATAAAAAAAAAATATATATATATAGCCAGATAGGAAAAATGACAATATATTGTGTGTAATGTCTTGTAGTTTAAATGAATTGTAATGTCGGTATTGTATGTAACTAGAGGCTCCCAGGAGCCTGTAATCGCTCACCTGGTTTTCAATTTGACATCTAAAGTTGATAGAAAATGGGGGTGTTACACATAATTTTGAAAGTGGGCCACCCAAAGGTCATTTAAACTCAAATTTCTGAGCAAAAGATTTTGATGTGATTTTTATCTCATAATATTCCTAAACGGAATAAACTGGCTGAAAAAATCGCACAGAAAAACCCAGAATATATGTTAAACTATTCATTGCCATATAGCTGCAGTTAAAATTTGAGTTCATTTTGATTTGTAATAAAGCAGAAATTGACAACTAAAGAAATTTCTATTTTTAGTAACAGCAGCCATTTTGAATGGAAGGCGGGGCTGTCGGACACAATATTGAAAGGGAACCACCCAAGGACCATCCCAGCCAAATTTGCTTTAATTTGGTTCAGTGGTTTCATCAGAGAAGATTTAAATGTGATCTTTTATCAAAATATGTCTAATTTGTATAATCAGTATAAATCGGTTGAAAGAAAAAATTCACAGAAAAACCCAGAATATATGTTAATCTACTCATTGTCATGTAGCTGCAGTTAAAATTTGAGCTCATTTTGATTTATAATAAAGCAGCAATGGACAATTGAAGAAATTTCTATTTTTAGTAACAACAGCCATCTTGAATGGAGGGTGGAGCTGTCAGACACAATTTTGAAATGGGACTACCCAAGGACTATCCCTGCCATGTTTGGTTTAATTTGGTTCAGCGGTTTCAGAGGAAAAGATTTAAATGTAATCTGTTATCAAAATATGCCTAATTTGCATAATCGGTATAAATCGGCTGAAAGAAAAATTTCACGGAATATATGTTAAACTACTCCTTGCCATGTAGCTGCAGTTAAAATTTGAGCTCATTTTGACTTATACTAAAGCAGCAATGAACAATTAAAATTTCATCCCCCCTTTTTTCTATATTTAGCTTGGCAGCCATCTTGGTTGGAAGTTGGGATCACCGGACACAAATTTGGAAGGGGGCCATCCAAGGACCATTCCACCAAAGTTTGGTTCAAATTGGCCCAGTGGCTTCAGAGGAGTTGATTAAAATGTGAAAAGTTAACGGACGGACGACAGACGACGGACGTTCAGTGGTGACAATAGCTCACCTGAGCTAAAAATGGAACATTGCAAACAAAAAATAAATAAACAAAAATAAGGCCATCTAAAAAAAATGTTCTGGTTCTCAGACAATGGATTTAAAAAAAGGGCAAGGTAGGTAGGGTTTTAATTTTTTGTTTTTATTTCCAATCCAACATGGGAAGGGTTTTTATATTTTGCTTTTATTTTCAGCGGTTTAAAAACATAACGCAAACTAGTACGAGATTCCTCTGTCGTCCGACGACATTATATATTATTGCTAGAGCCGTCGAACGTCAGAGCGCAATATATACGGAAAACAGCGGATTTGCTTCTCCAACTCTGGGTCAGCACATTTCCACGTTTCGTGGCTATCAGATTTTATTTTCCATCAGAAACCCTTATATAAATCGCTTCGCCAATCATTTTTCTATTCATTCATAACCATCTTACCCTCAGAAAGTGGTGTTACACTCCATTACAGCACGATTTTGCCTTAGATCCTATGATTTCGACATTCGTCTTCCATTTTTCAAACATTTGTCACGTGACTACGAGAAAACTACGATTACCGCAATGTATCATGGGAGATGATTTGCATATAAACAAACAAACAAATATTTTTATTGCCAATCATAGGCACCTGTTAAGGCAGAACAATTAACATAAAATTTATTACAGTTGATTATATTGATTGGTAATGATTTTAACAGCAAATTTAGTGAATTACAGATAACCATAAGAAAAAAAAATGTAGTACCTGGTCCAAAAACAAAAAGGGGGAACGTAACACATGCTCTTTCCGAAGCCCGTTGGTAACACTCTGCCATTGAATCTTTTCTTTCCAACACATTCTGTATTATTTCCTTCTGCTCTGCTTTGATCTGTAGATGGACTGTTTGTACTGCAGAATACGCTTAAATGCATCGTCTTCCATGTGATTTGAATGTTGTTTACGTATGCAAATAATGCTCCAAATAATTTGGCATGCTGCATTAATTAGCTCCCATCATGCAATGCGTTGCTGTCATCATTCAGTTAGTATCGCGAGATCACGTGTGTAGATTCGAAAATGGAAGTCAAATGGCGGAATAATAGGATCTAAGGCAAAATCGTGCTGTAATGGAGTGTAACACCACTTTCTGAGGGTAAGATGGTTATGAATGAATAGAAAAATGATTGGTGAAGCGATTTATATAAGGGTTTCTGATAGTTAATAAAATCCGATAGCCACGAAACGTGGAAATGTGCCGACCCAGAGCTGGTGAGGCAAATCAGCTGTTTTCCGTATATATTGCGCTCTGACGTTCGATGGCCCTAGCAATAATATATAATGTCGTCGGATGACAGAGGAATCTCAGACTAAACGCAAACCAGTTCAATTCTACTATTTTGGCAAACAAACAACACAATAGTGTTTACTCGGAGAGTAATATTTATTTAACAGTACCATGTGTACCATGTTTGGTACATATTAATCAAAACAACAACTGTATATCATTATTGGCAGATAATAATCAAAACACTACCTGTTTGGAACATAACTGTACATTAAAACTGACAAGGACAGTGTTTTCACTCGTAGCCATGCTGAATTTTGACTTCCGTTTTCGATTGATCAGTCATTCAAACGTTTGTCAAAACTCGTCCATGTCACCGGCATGCTTGAAAACTTAAATTTGGCAGTAAATTTGAAAAAAAAAATTCTTCAAAAATACGGCGCGGTGGCGATTTTTTTTCTGTACGGCAATAAAAAACGTCCCATTGGCCGATATTTTGAGGGGGGGGGGGGGGGGGGGGGGGGGGGGGGGGGGGTGTTGTCTGAGAACCAGAACTTTTATTTTATTTGGCCTAACAAACATAACTGACAAAAATTAACCCTCAATTATTGATAACTACATGTAAAAGTGCATAAATTTCCAAAGCTATAACAATACCACGTAAAAACTCTACTGTAAACAAAATATAGATACATTACCTGAAAAGGTGTACACTGTTAAAGATTTTATTAAATATTACTTGTCGTTCATGATTTTGTAATTGACTATGAATTACATTGAGTGAGTGATTGTTCAATGCCAACTCCGCAATTTTTCAGCTATTTCATGGCGAGAACAAGTTAATTTTCAATGAAATAATGATGAGGTCCACTTTGTACTAAACCAAAACGCTTGGTTGGATTTTTATAGCGCTAGCTCACTGAGACAAAAGTCCCAGGATAGACAAGTCGCTCCACTCTGCCACTCTGACACATTATCCTGATTCCGAGCCAACCGGTCTTTGCTTTTTCTCCTGAATGCTGCATGCTTAGCGGAGAAGCAACAAATACCAATTATATCGTCTTTGCTTTGACACGATCAGGGTTCAAATCCACGAACTACCACTCGAGACAAGAACGCTAACCATAACACCATCAACTATTAATTACATGAAGGATGGATGATTGATCTGTCAATCTAATGATATAATCAAATTTCATCCGATTTTCGGATATTGAAGCAAAATGTTGTTTCAAAACCAGCTGGTGTCCTATTTCAATCTGATAGTCTGATGAGAATAATATCTTGAGAACAGGTAAAGAAATTAAAAAATCATATCAAAATTGAATGGAAAGTCAGATTGTGATAACAGTTGGCAGATGCAGAATCGTTTGAAAATTGGACGGGAAATGGAATCGTGCAACCGTACATTAACCAGCCAGGATTTTTTTTATGACAATTGGTCAGGATAATTATATTATAAACATATGAAAAATGTTACTGAATGATTAGATATTTATGGCTCAAAGCAGGTAATTCAAACTTATTTGTGAATATAATAATACAATCAGTTTCAACGATTTCTCCTAAAATAACTACCACATTTTTGTTTTCTTAAGATTTTTCATCGATACAATTTTCTTAAATTTTTTTCATTTCATTATGACAGCAGGAAATTTTCTCGAAAAACCCTCCATTAATTTACACCAGGATAAAACGAAAAGTTTTCACAGTCATCTATATCAGGGACCATTCTGGTTAGAAATTAAATGAAAAATAGTTGAAACCATCTCCACCATCTTTAAAAAATGTCCATTTTTGATCTGTACTGACCATGTCCTGCAACTTTCCAGAAAAAAAATTCAGTTGAAAACAGTTGAAATCAATTAAATAACGGAGAAAAAAAACATCAATGTTGTATAATATGTAACTACAGTAAATTATTAATTTTTCTCACCTTTTTGTATCTTGTCTTGCTAGTTTTCCTTTCTTCTCTCTCTCCTTTTCTTTCCTCTTCAGCTGTACAACAGAAGATGGGTCTGCTTTAGCAGATTTAGGGGCCATACCAACGCCGAAGCCCAGACCATCAGTCTCCCCTACAAGTAGACCTTCATCTGTAACTGCTAGACCAGCCTACAAAACATATCATAACTATTGGCATCTTTGCAAAGAGAAATAGAAATTAGGAATCTTAAAAAAAAATACTGACAACAAATTTTAGAATGAACAATATTTTGTTCAGAATTTCTTTTTTTGCTTGGTCATAATTTCTTTTCTTCATGTTCATATTTTTCATGTGAATTAAAATGATAAAATCTTATAAAAATATTAGTGTCAAGAGTGAATTGTCCGACTTTCACAATCAACAAATATGACCAATTTCAGATAAAAATGTTATATATAAGTACAACAAACAAACAAATTGAAGAGCCAAATGTTTGTATCACTTTCATACATAACTACAGGCATTCATTGACCCTGCTATTGTCTGTGTTTTATCTTGTCATTCATGTTTGTACGGTCTGTGTTTTATCTTGTCATTCATGTTTGTACGGTCTGTGTTTTATCTTGTCATTCATGTTTGTACGATCTGTGTTTTATCTTGTCATTCATGTTTGTACGGTCTGTGTTTTATCTTGTCATTCATGTTTGTACGGTCTGTGTTTTATCTTGTCATTCATGTTTGTGATTTGACCCTGCTATTGTATGGTCTGTGTTTTATCTTGTCATTCATGTTTGTGATTTGACCCTGCTATTGTATGGTCTGTGTTTTATCATTCATGTTTGTGATTTGACCCTGCTATTGTATGGTCTGTGTTTTATCTTGTCATTCATGTTTGTGATTTGACCCTGCTATTGTATGGTCTGTGTTTTATCTTGTCATTCATGCTTGTACGGTCTGTGTTTTATCTTGTCATTCATGTTTGTGCGGTCTGTGTTTTATCTTGTCATTCATGTTTGTACGGTCTGTGTTTTATCTTGTCATTCATGTTTGTGATTTGACCCTGCTATTGTATGGTCTGTGTTTTATCATTCATGTTTGTGATAGTGTGTGCTCTTTTTAAGTAGAAGCGAATCTTTGTAGGTTTTTAATTGTTTGTTTATATCTGTATTGCCGTTGGAGATCTACTTATGCAGAGGGAAGGGTTGGGATCCCACTAACAGGTTTAACCCTGCAGCATTGTTAGGCTTGTCCCAAGTCAGGGCCTTGAATTTCAACATCATAGGTGAGTGGTCCTTTTTTTGTGTTCTGTTAACTATTGTGAGAGGTGATTGCTGGTTTTGTTAATATTGGTGGTATTGTTGACCATTACTGTTTAAACTCTCTTTTAATAATTTATTTAAGGAATATTTTCAATTTTTGAACATGTTATATGTTGGCAACATCACAATCCCAATCCATGTATAACTAATGTAGCTTCAGGCAGATTAACCAATCAGATTGCAGTATTCATATCAAATTAAATCATATTAGTATATAGGTGTTTATTACAAACCTGTTGTGCTGCAGCAATGGCCGCTGGGTCTGTTCTGTCAATCAATGTAAATTTCTGGCGTAACCTTTCTTCAACATCTTTCTCCATTTGTCTATAACAACATGAAATTTAAATTGTAAATAAAAAAGTATGAGCTTAGGTTTGACAAAGAATAGGTAGAATTGTTGGGCGTGTTCCCTGAATGTCAACTTTCTTAAAATCACGTAGAGTACATATTGTTGTTCTAGCAGTTATATTCTATTAAATTGAGGTTCATGAAAGAACAACTGTCTAGAAATAAATTACTTTGTTGTCAATATATAATACATTATAGTGGGCCGTTGAATTTACAACTACCTAATTTGCAATCAGTGCCTATCACCACTGAAGTTGTGAGTTCGAATCCTGCTGAATATTGTTGAAAGTGGCATTAAACACCATAAACCAAACCAAACCAAACCATTAAAACATTATTTACCAGTTTATCAAAATAATTGTCCTTAAATAGGCCTCTTAAATCCAGCTTAATATCTAGAACAGTGACCTTTTTTAAAGTTGGTATTTGGGGAATCTGCCAATCGTTGGTATTTATTTTTGTTATATTTTCAAGCAATAAACAAAATTGTATTTGCCAGTTACTGAAAAAAATCAATAATGTTAATAAAAGTAGAGTTATTTATATGGAACATCTTAAAATAACTAAACATAATAATTTTTAAACCTATTTACAGTACAGCAGGTCATTTTTTTGAGTGTGTGATTTATTTTCATATTTAAGTCTTTTTTCAAAGTCAAAATGAAAACCGACAAAAATTAATAAAATTGATATTAATGTAAAGGATCATGATCACCAAAATAAAAACAAAAAACAAAAACAAAAAATATACAACATATTTCTGTACTTTTTATCTTGCAAAATAGTGGAATTGTATGTCAAAATATCTGACTATATTTTAGAAGTAATTGATATATTACCATTATACTATGGTCTAACATTGTACAGTGAAGCCTGCCTAAAATGAACAATCTTGAGACCCATATTTTTGTTCGGACTAGACAGGTGTTTGATTTATACAGGTTAAATTAACAAAGATTTCCTTCATGAGGACTTTAAATCAGTTTATGCAAAATACCTGTTTATTCTGGTATTGAATTAGACAGTTTTCACTGAATACACAAATTTTAACAAGAAACAATGAAAATTGTAATAGCTTCAGGTACTAAATTATCAAAAAACTATTTACTACTTACACATAGATATCTTTAAATGAATCAAACACACCCTGGACTTGTCTAATATTGATGATCTACAAAAAACAAGACAATAATTAAATAAAGTGTAATCAAATGCACAAAAAGTCATATTAACATGGCCGTGTTGATTGAAATTTTATGATATAATAATGATTGACAGAATCGTTGTCAGACTCATTCCCACATGAACCTGTTTTTTCTTTAAATAGAGGGCTATATATACAATATTGGTGTATTAATGGTAAATATAGAATTTATGTAGCGAGGTTTAGAAACGGGGGAAAGACGAGCTATTAACGAGTCTTTCCATCCGTTTCGTGCCGAGCCACATAAATTCTATATTTACTGTCAATACACCAATATTGTATTTATCCTGCAATAAAATTTGCAGAAAAAAAAGTTATTTAATTTAATAATAAAAAAAAGATAACGGAAACCCCATTGATACCTCAATAGTAGTTCTGGTAAGGGGCGTGGCTTAATAGGTTTATTAGGCTAATGTGGAAAGTGTTATTATGGCAGGGGTGTGGCTTAATAGTTTTATTAAGCTAATGTGAAGTGTTATTATGACAGGGGTGTGGCTTAATAGCCTTATTAATAGGCTAATGTGAAGTGTTATTATGACACTGTCAAAATAAAGCATCAGTTTATTTCAACCCATTTATTATGACAAAAAAATAACTCAATTACAGGATAAAATGCGATAATAAACATTATCAGTAATTTGGACATTTTTCCTTTGATGTCAGTAAGTGATACTGTCAGCACCAACAAACCTATTGTTCAGTGATCTTCCCATTGCCCAGTGACCTTACACTATAAACAAATTTCAGACTCCTCTATAGTTTTCATTAAAAAAGTAATAAGTCTCCATTCATAAAGGGGAGATAATTTTACAGTCTGGTATAACTTACATCTACTTCATCCAAATGTCCCTCCAGATATCTTCGGACCTGTTGCCGTATTTCATATCTCTGTTGTTCTGACAGAGGATCATATGTGATATGACTTCTGTTTGTCTGTAAATAAAAAAATTACATTGACATTGACAAAACATTTTATTCCTGGTAATTTATAAGATAACAAAGCTTTATTTTGATTTGTCATTTCATAAACATGGGGTCATGTACAAACGTAAGCTCTGTAGAGCTTCTTACCGAAGAATGTAGTTTTCACAGTGTAAAGTTTGCTCACAAGTTTTGCAAGTCTACAAACAGAATGAATTGATTTATTTTTTTGATTTTTTTGTGCTTAATGCCACTTTCAGCAATATTTCAGCTATATCATGGCGACCAGTTTTAGTGGTGAAAGAAGCCGGAGTACCCGGAGAGAACCACCGACCATGGGCAACCAACTGGTAAACTTTATCACTTGTGGCTGCGAGTCGAGTGCACCCTTTTTTGTAATTTACAAAGCCAGGCGCGAACCCACGTCATATTGGTGATAGGCTTGTATGAGTTGTAGCTAATCCAAGTACCTAACTCATTGAGCCACCCGGGCCCTCAAACAGAATGGAAATTAAAAAATGTTAACAAAACAAGATAAATGAAACATTTACATATTCAATTTTAAAGGTAAAAATATGCACAGAGATAACAGTTACTTTAGTGAAAATATGAAATTTCATTGTGAAAGTAGAAGTAGGTGAAAACTTGGTAGTAAATTGTTTTGACTATGAATTTAATATATTGGAAAGCAATAAAGAGCACATTTGACTTGTTGTATGAAATCCTAATTTTGCTAACTAGGTTCCCTTGAAAACCAAAGACTATTAAAGTCCAGATTAAGGTTGAACTATGACAATTAAAATCAGGATTCCGTTTGAATTCTGTCCATTAAAGTTCGGATGTTTACCCCCTTCCTGCCAGAAAACCATTTCACATCCCTCCCTCTCCCTGAAAAAATCCTGGCTACGGACCTGGACTTGATTATCTAAATAACTTACCAATGTATCGTGCATGGCTAATTCGTGTTTTAAATGCTGTATTTCTTTTTCTAATCGTTTGACTTGAATCTGTTAAAATAAAAGATACGAAATAATTAATAAAATTCACATAAAAAATTAAAACCCACAACAAACAGAACAAAAGGTATCTGCATTATTTATATTATATATTAGACTTCCCCATAAACACACAGATATAGTTATATAACATATGTTCTAAATATATGGTTTTATCTTTTTAATGCCTCTTTTATCTGTACATATAATCTGATTGTTTTATAGACAGGTAATCATTAATGAAGTATGTTTTATTTCTAAGGCTCTTGTAGGTGTCTAAGTTAATAATAAAGTTTGTTCATGCCACAATATAGGTGAAATATTGCTAAAGTTGGTGTTCAATACCAATCAATCAATCAATATTAAAGGTCCTAAAATATATATAATAATCAAGTAATTTTCTCTCACAAATATTTATTTTACCTTGACAACAATTCATTTCCACATTTTTCTTGGCTTTATGCAAATTTTTTAGACTAAAAGTTTTAATCGTGGCTCCGAAGAAGAGTTTGAAGATACCAAAGGGGTAATCAGAAGTCGTAAAATCGAAGAAGGCCAGACAGCACAATGGCGAAAAGAAAAAGTACAAAAGGACAAACAACGATTTACAAAACACACACAATAAAACTAAAGATCAAGTAACTTGAACCCCACTAATAACCGGGGATGAACTCAGGTGCTCTAGAAGGGTAATCAGTTCCTGCTTCACTAGTGGAATCTGTGGCTCAATATATGACATAGAACTTACCACAGGGTCTATAATCTCATTCATCGCTGGTTCACTGGCAACACACATCATCCTGGTAGCAAATCTTAATGTAGAGACCTGTAATAACAAAATAAAATTTAATAAGACTAGTATAGTAATCCTCCTCTTATACAACCTCATCGGTAGTGTAATGGTTAGTGTGCTCACCTCGAGTGTAGTAGATCGTGGGTTCATCGGTAGTGTAATGGTTAGTGTGTTCACCTCGAGTGTGGTAGATCGTGGGTTCATCGGTAGTGTAATGGTTAGTGTGCTCACCTCGAGTGTGGTAGATCATGGGTTCATCGGTAGTGTAATGGTTAGTGTGTTCACCTCGAGTGTGGTAGATCGTGGGTTCATCGGTAGTGTAATGGTTAGTGTGCTCACCTCGAGTGTGGTAGATCGTGGGTTCATCGGTAGTGTAATGGTTAGTGTGTTCACCTCGAGTGTGGTAGATCGTGGGTTCATCGGTAGTGTAATGGTTAGTGTGCTCACCTCGAGTGTGGTAGATCGTGGGTTCATCGGTAGTGTAATGGTTAGTGTGTTCACCTCGAGTGTGGTAGATCGTGGGTTCATTGGTAGTGTGCTCACCTCGAGTGTGGTAGATTGTGGGTTCATCAGTAGTGTAATGGTTAGTGTGCTCACCTCGAGTGTGGTAGATCGTGGGTTCATTGGTAGTGTGCTCACCTCGAGTGTGGTAGATCGTGGGTTCATCGGTGAGTGTGCTCACCTCGAGTGTGGTAGATCGTGGGTTCATCGGTAGTGTAATGGTTAGTGTGCTCACCTCGAGTGTGGTAGATCATGGGTTCATTGGTAGTGTAATGGTTAGTGTGCTCACCTCGAGTGTGGTAGATCGTGGGTTCATCGGTAGTGTAATGGTTAGTGTGCTCACCTCGAGTGTGGTAGATCGTGGGTTCATCAGTAGTGTAATGGTTAGTGTGCTCACCTCGAGTGTGGTAGATCGTGGGTTCATCAGTAGTGTAATGGTTAGTGTGCTCACCTCGAGTGTGGTAGATCGTGGGTTCATTGGTAGTGTGCTCACCTCGAGTGTGGTAGATCGTGGGTTCATCGGTGAGTGTGCTCACCTCGAGTGTGGTAGATCGTGGGTTCATCGGTAGTGTAATGGTTAGTGTGCTCACCTCGAGTGTGGTAGATCGTGGGTTCGAACCCCGATCCGGTCAAACCAAAGACTAAGAAATTGGTATTTGTTGCTTCTCCCTAAACATGCATCATTAAGGAGAAAGAACAAAGTCGTCTGATTGGCTCGGAAACAGATTAATGTGTCCAAGTGGGGCGCCATGTTTACCCGCGGACTGTTGTTTCAGTGAGCTAGCACTATAAAAAATCCAACTAAGCTTGTTGGTTTAGTACAAAGTGGACCTCATCATCATCTCATTGAAAATTAACTTGTTCTCACAATGATATAGATGAAAAATTGCTGAGTTGACGTTAAACAACAATAACTCACTCACCCTCTTATAAGGTCAAATTTCAGTTACACAGAGATAGTAAAATACTACTAAATTGTCCCACTCAGGAGAGTCTACCCTTTTTATAAAGCCACTATTTCATTTATTGCAGAATATATTCCTTTCAATGATCGACAGTAGTAATTTTTTGTCACCCCATTTTTTTTCGTTCACACCAGTTGGAAATTTATATAGACAGAAAAGGATCATGACCTTTTCCCATTCCCCTGGGTCAAAATGCAATACTTTATCAATTCTCAACCACACAAACTTAATTATTATCAATACTGTTTTTCTTACCTTTGGGTAAGTATATTTTTTTTGAAAACTTCTAATCAAATTAAAATAATACAAATTTATCCTTCAACACACAAAAAAACACAAGAAAGAATTCCACCACATTTAACGGTTTACCGTGTATCAGGTCCGGTTTTTATGACTTTCCAATAATAAGATTGTAAAACTAATACTGTTTAATTATGATCAATACCATCCAAATTAACTCTAGCATAAATAATTCATATCTAGAGGTATTTCTGACTCTCTCTGTATCAATTTTTCAGGATTCTATCTCCTTGAATTTAATTAAAGAAAACTAATATTTTTAATAATTAATATCAAATTCAGCAAGGGGTATTCCAATAAACAGATAATGGTTGGTGGTATGACATAAACAAGGGGACTACCATTTAACTTTTAGAGGGGATTATTTTTTATTTTAAATATTGTTGCCAAATTTTACAGAAAAACATATCTTGATATGAAACATGCAAAAATAAATAATCTGACCCTACAAGAAATTTTGGTAAAAAAAAAAAAAGAAAAGAAAGATTTTTCACATAAAAAAAGTATGATTTTTGTTTTGTGAAAATATGACACTGAAATTTTTGTTTTCCCATTTTTGTGCCAGTTTGATCTATTGAACAGAAAATAGGTCAATTCCCAATCAAATTGAAATTTCTTTGAACATAAATTTCAATTCATACGAATTGCCTGTAAATAATATTTAATGACTTTATTCTTATATTCACCTAAATATATCAAGGAATTTTTGTGTTCTCAATATAATAAACATTAAAAGTAAAAAAAATAAAGAACAAGATCCATTTTTTTGCTTAGAAATTGTATTACATTTTTTTATTATAGAAAATTAGATTTGTAAATGAAAAAATAAAAAACCCAACTAATTACCGTTTCTTCCAGTTGTTGTTTCTCACCCCAGACGTTAGCAATCAACAATGTATTACAGTTTCCACCAATAGAATCCTTCAGACAATGTGTCAATTTTGATTGACGGAATGGAATATGTTCTCTCCTACGATCGGCCAACGCCACAATAACTTGTTCTAAAAATGTCAGTGATTTGTTGATATACATGGCTTCTTGTTGAGTTTTACCATCAGACTGAAACAATAATGTCAACAAATGTCCATAAACTTAAACTTAAATTAATATTATACATTTGTCACGAAAATTAAATATGGTCAAACCTGTATTAAGAGGTCATCCTTGGGACGAAGAAAAAATGGCCTCTTAAAAGAGGTTAAATTTAAATGAAATTTTCTATAACGAGACAAGAAAAAGGTGACCTTGGCTTTTAATACAGGTGACTGCTTAATAGCGGTGACCGCATGCGCATGGGCAGGATTGACTGTATATTATGTCTAAAGTTTAAGATTAGGACTTGGCCTTCTGTTAATAACACTGCTCACCAAGTTACATGTGGGGTGTACAAAGTATTGAAATATTGTAACATTTTTTTTCATTCTAGTATATGAAATGATTTAATCTCGAAAATAACATTCCAGGCTTAGCCGTGGTGCATAAAACTGACATTTTGTTGAACTTCTATTACTAAAAGCAACTGAGAAGTCAGAAAATAGGGTGTGGAAAAAGACATAATTACTTATTGTGAACTTCACTACCTGGATACTGATAAATCTTTACTATCATTGATTTTTAAATAGATTCTTAGAGCAATATCACACTTAAGACAAAGCATGGGAGGTGAAATGGGATGAAAAGTACATTTTGAGAAATAAACATCAACAATAGAATGTTTATTGAGAATATGTCAAGGCGACGTCAGTGACGTCAATATGACATTACTGAAATACACATTAAAATCAACGATGATATCTTCATATATACGTACATTATCGTTAAATATATAAATATATAATTAATTTGCACTTGCTGTGAAACAGGCTAGAAAAGCTCACCAACGACTCGCTTTTCTAACTGTTTCTAAAACTCGTGCAAATAAATTTCATACTTCCCGACAATGTACGGATACTGTATATTTATCAGGCAAAGTCAAAAGGTCCAAAATACCTGCCAAATTGTCTAAAAATAGCTGAAACAAGCATCGTTCTAATAGTTTTCAAAGGCGTCATCTGTGACGTCAGTACTTATACTGTTACCGTTTCTTTCTGTTGCTAAACAGGAATCAGGTACCAGAAAAGCTATATTTTGGTTCGTCACCATATAAAAAAAAATTATCCAGTCAATGCAATTTGACTGCTCAAATACAACCAGTACAGGATAATAGATATTATCAAGTGTAAAGATCAAAGGAAAGTTTACATATAATAACTTACCTTTGTTTTACCAAGTCTCTCAGAACCAGCTAAATCTACTAAGTTCAGCTTAGACACAGTATACTTGGCATCAGACTGTACCCTTGATCTGGTCTACAAACAGATTGAGATCAATTAGATTACAGCGCCCTTTACCTTGATCATATGATGTCTGTCCTAAGCTTGTTTGTTTGTTTGATCATGATGTTTAACAATATTTCAGCTATATTGCGGTGGTCAGTTTTATTGGTGGAGGAAACCGGAGAACAGAGAAAACCACCGACCTGTTGCAAATCCAGACAAACTTTATCACATAATGTTGTACACCTCGCTCTGATTGAGATTTGAAATCACAACATCAGTTGTGATAGACACTGATTGCATGGGTAGTTGTAAATCCAACTACCATACAATCACGACCACAACGACCCTTTTGTCCTAAGTATTGTATTAGATACCATAAGAAAGACGTCTGTTTACATCAATATGTTAATTTACTCTGAATGAACGTGTTAAGTAATTAGCTAAAATCATTATCTTATTAGGCTTCTAGGCCAGGTAAAAATAACAGAAGAAAATAAAGCTCATACACATTAGAAGATTTTGCAAATATCGCTGAGGAAGTTGATGTAGCTATCTTTACTTTCATAGTTCCAATTATTTAACTCGTTTTGAGTTCTGCTTTGAACAAATAATACAAAAATAGAAGAATGTATCCATAGAAAACGGATGCCCCCACTTCCAGCTAAAGTAAACAGGGGAATAACTTCAGAACAGGAAAAAGAGGTAAAGTCCAAAATCAAATTTGTCCTTCCTTTTATGGTCCCTCATCTTCTGTATAAATATCATGAACATCAACAAAACTTAATGATCTAGACCCCTAGCAACCTGGGTATAAAAAAGATCAATTTAAATCAAAAACATTTTTTTACTGAATTGACATTTTAAAAATTTATGTAAGACTTACCTCTATATATAAAGTAAATATACAATGTGATCTAGAAGACTGGGCATTAAGAGAGTGGGCTGCAATAGCTCTGTTGGTTTCACCCTGTAATTAAAGTAAGATTGGGCATTAAGAGAGTGGGCTGCAATAGCTCTGTTAGTTTCACCCTGTAATTAAAGTAAGACTGGGCATTAAGAGAGTGGGCTGCAATAGCTCTGTTAGTTTCACCCTGTAATTAAAGTAAGATTGGGCATTAAGAGAGAGGGCTGCAATGTTAGTTTCACCCTGTAATTAAAGTAAGATTGGGCATTAAGAGAGTGGGCTGCAATAGCTCTGTTAGTTTCACCCTGTAATTAAAGTAAGACTGGGCATTAAGAGAGAGGGCTGCAATAGCTCTGTTAGTTTCACCCTGTAATTAAAGTAAGACTGGGCATTAAGAGAGTGGGCTGCAACAGCTCTGTTGGTTTCACCCTGTAATTAAAGTAAGACTGGGCATTAAGAGAGTGGGCTGCAATAGCTCTGTTAGTTTCACCCTGTAATTAAAGTAAGACTGGGCATTAAGAGAGTGGGCTGCAATAGCTCTGTTAGTTTCACCCTGTAATTAAAGTAAGACTGGGCATTAAGAGAGTGGGCTGCAACAGCTCTGTTGGTTTCACCCTGTAATTAATGTAAGATTGAGCATTAAGAGAGAGGGCTGCAATAGCTCTGTTAGTTTCACCCTGTAATTAAAGTAAGATTGGGCATTAAGAGAGTGGGCTGCAACAGCTCTGTTGGTTTCACCCTGTAATTAAAGTAAGATTGGACATTAAGAGAGTGGGCTGCAATAGCTCTGTTAGTTTCACCCTGTAATTAAAGTAAGATTGGGCATTAAGAGAGTGGGCTGCAATAGCTCTGTTAGTTTCACCCTGTAATTAAAGTAAGACTGGGCATTAAGAGAGTGGGCTGCAACAGCTCTGTTGGTTTCACCCTGTAATTAAAGTAAGATTGGACATTAAGAGAGTGGGCTGCAATAGCTCTGTTAGTTTCACCCTGTAATTAAAGTAAGATTGGGCATTAAGAGAGTGGGCTGCAACAGCTCTGTTGGTTTCACCCTGTAATTAAAGTAAGACTGGGCATTAAGAGAGTGGGCTGCAATAGCTCTGTTAGTTTCACCCTGTAATTAAAGTAAGACTGGGCATTAAGAGAGTGGGCTGCAACAGCTCTGTTGGTTTCACCCTGTAATTAAAGTAAGATTGGACATTAAGAGAGAGGGTTGCAATGTTGGTTTCACCCTGTAATTAAAGTAAGACTGGGCATTAAAAGAGAGTGGGCTGCAATAGCTCTGTTAGTTTCACCCTGTAATTAATGTAAGACTGGGCATTAAGAGAGTGGGCTGCAATAGCTCTGTTGGTTTCACCCTGTAATTAAAGTAAGATTGGGCATTAAGAGAGAGGGCTGCAATGTTGGTTTCACCCTGTAATTAAAGTAAGACTGGGCATTAAGAGAGTGGGCTGCAACAGCTCTATTGGTTTCACCCTGTAATTAAAGTAAGATTGGGCATTAAGAGAGTGGGCTGCAATAGCTCTGTTAGTTTCACCCTGTAATTAAAGTAAGATTGGGCATTATGAGAGTGGGCTATAATAGCTCTGTTAGTTTCACCCTGTAATTAAAGTAAGATTGGGCATTAAGAGAGAGGGCTGCAATGTTGGTTTCACCCTGTAATTAAAGTAAGATTGGGCATTAAGAGAGTGGGCTGCAATAGCTCTGTTAGTTTCACCCTGTAATTAAAGTAAGACTGGGCATTAAAAGAGAGGGCTGCAATGTTGGTTTCACCCTGTAATTAAAGTAAGACTGGGCATTAAGAGAGTGGGCTGCAATAGCTCTATTGGTTTCACCCTGTAATTAAAGTAAGGTTGGGCATTAAGAGAGAGGGCTGCAATAGCTCTGTTAGTTTCACCCTGTAATTAAAGTAAGACTGGGCATTAAGAGAGTGGGCTGCAACAGCTCTGTTGGTTTCACCCTGTAATTAAAGTAAGATTGGGCATTAAGAGAGAGGGCTGCAATGTTGGTTTCACCCTGTAATTAAAGTAAGACTGGGCATTAAGAGAGTGGGCTGCAATAGCTCTGTTAGTTTCACCCTGTAATTAAAGTAAGATTGGGCATTAAGAGAGTGGGCTGCAACAGCTCTGTTGGTTTCACCCTATAATTAATGTAAGATTGGGCATTAAGAGAGTGGGCTGCTATAGCTCTGTTGGTTTCACCCTGTAATTAAAGTAAGATTGGGCATTAAGAGAGAGGGCTGCAATGTTGGTTTCACCCTGTAATTAAAGTAAGACTGGGCATTAAGAGAGTGGGCTGCAATAGCTCTGTTGGTTTCACCCTATAATTAATGTAAGATTGGGCATTAAGAGAGTGGGCTGCTATAGCTCTGTTGGTTTCACCCTGTAATTAAAGTAAGATTGGACATTAAGAGAGAGGGCTGCAATGTTGGTTTCACCCTGTAATTAAAGTAAGACTGGGCATTAAGAGAGTGGGCTGCAATAGCTCTGTTGGTTTCACCCTATAATTAATGTAAGATTGGGCATTAAGAGAGTGGGCTGCTATAGCTCTGTTGGTTTCACCCTGTAATTAAAGTAAGATTGGACATTAAGAGAGTGGGCTGCTATAGCTCTGTTAGTTTCATCCTGTAATTAAAGTAAGATTGGGCATTAAGAGAGAGGGTTGCAATGTTGCTTTCACCCTGTAATTAAAGTAAGATTGGGCATTAAGAGAGAGAGGGCTGCAATAGCTCTGTTGGTTTCACCCTGTAATTAAAGTAAGATTGGGCATTAAGAGAGTGGGCTGTAATAGCTCTGTTAGTTTCACACTGTAATTAATGTAAGATTGGGCATTAAGAGAGTGGGCTGCAATAGCTCTGTTAGTTTCAACCTGTAATTAAAGTAAGATTGGGCATTAAGAGAGAGGGCTGCAATAGCTCTGTTAGTTTCACACTGTAATTAATGTAAGATTGGGCATTAAGAGAGTGGGCTGCAATAGCTCTGTTGGTTTCACCCTGTAATTAAAGTAAGACTGGGCATTAAGAGAGAGGGTTGCAATAGCTCTGTTGGTTTCACACTGTAATTAAAGTAAGATTGGGCATTAAGAGAGAGGGTTGCAATAGCTCTGTTGGTTTCACTCTGAAATTAAGGTAAGACTGGGCATTAAGAGAGTGGGCTGCAATAGCTCTGTTGGTTTCACTCTGAAATTAATGTAAGATTGGGCATTAAGAGAGTGGGCTGCAATAGCTCTGTTGGTTTCACCCTGTAATTAAAGTAAGACTGGGCATTAAGAGAGAGGGTTGCAATAGCTCTGTTGGTTTCACACTGTAATTAAAGTAAGATTGGGCATTAAGAGAGAGGGTTGCAATAGCTCTGTTGGTTTCACTCTGAAATTAAAGTAAGACTGGGCATTAAGAGAGTGGGCTGCAATAGCTCTGTTGGTTTCACCCTGTAATTAAAGTAAGATTGGGCATTAAAAGAGAGGACTGCAATAGCTCTGTTGGTTTCACTCTGTAATTAATGTAAGATTGGGCATTAAGAGAGTGGGCTGTAATAGCTCTGTTGGTATCACCCTGTAATTAAAGTAAGATTGGGCATTAAGAGAGTGGGTTGTAATAGCTCTGTTGGTTTCACCCTGTAATTAATGTAAGATTGGGCATTAAGAGAGAGGGTTGCAACGGAATACATGTTCATTTCTAAATCAACCAAAATCTGAAGATAAAACATAATATTATGAAAATCTGAAATTAGACAACAATTTTTTTCCAGTTTAATTCCGACTGCATCATTCATTCAGATTTATATTTAGACTAAAAATAGAAAACTGTATTATAATATCATAAATACTGCAATTATTATTTTATTGTGGGAAAAAATAATTTCTGGCCAAGTAACAAATGTATATGATGAGTAGTGAGCAATGCAAGCTAACTATCCAGACTTAGTAAAAACTAAATTGACCAATGAAATTATCACGTCACAAACATTGCCTCAAATTAACAAAAGTCTTATTTCCCCCATAGTAGTCTGCCTTTTGTAACACCACCCATTCTCCAATGAACTCAGTGCCTCTGAAATCTTGCCTGATAAGAGGGATGCTCTTTGGTGATAGGGTCCTTATCAGAGGGACACGACAAACAAAATCTCAGCCTCCCATGCAATAAAGTAGTCTCCCTCTTGTAAGACCACTCATTCTACAATGAACTCAATGCATCTGAAATCTTGTTTTATTAGAGGGTCCTTTAAGAGGGAGAGGGAGACTACTGTACCTCTCAAACCAACAAAATCTCAGCCTCTAATACACTACCTCAAATAAATAGTTAAGAGCCTCCTCTTCATTTTGTGTCAGATGACAGGATAAACCTTTGACGTAGACACCATACTGATTCTCTGCAACGGACATAGCCTGTCCATTGTCTTGATTAATGGCTTCTGGCAGGGTCGCTAACAAGTCCACCATTGATTCATTGTAAATTTCTAAATATGATACCCTAAAAATAAAATGGATTGGTTTGGTTTGAATCTGATTTATGGTGCTTAACGTCACTTTCAACAATATTTCAGTCATATCGTTGCAGTCTGTTTTATTGGTGGAGGAAATCGGAGTACCCGGAAAAAACCACCGACCTGTCTCAAGTCACTGACAAACTTTATCACATAATGCTATATCAAGTACACCTCGCCATGAACAGGTAGTTGTAAATCCAACTATCATATAATCACTACCACGATGGCCCCCAAAAAAATAAAATGAAAAGTTAATTTAATCTAATAAAACAAATTGTAGAATCAGAGGTAAACTTGATACCCCTAACACACAATTGTATGTTGACAATAGTAAACACCAAAAATGGTGGCCATCTGATTTCCTGGTCTGAAAAAAGAGCGAAACATATTGTTCTTGTTTATAATGTACATCTCTCCTGCAAAATAAAGAATCTATGTAAAATCTAGCGCATTATACATAGGTCATTACGGTATTTAAAATCTAGTTGTGTCAGATGCAATTGGAGCGTAGCATATCTAACATATAATATATGGAGCTGTCTTGGTCGTGATTGTATGGTAGTTGGATATACTATGTAATCAGTGCCTATCACCATTAACGTTGTGAATTTGAATCCTGCTCATAGTGAGGTGTACTCTATACAACATTATGTGTTCAAGTTTGTCAGTGACTTGCGACAGGTCGGTGGTTTCCCCCGCTTTCCTCCACCAATAAAACTGAATGCCACGATAAATCAGAAAGATTGTTGAAAGTGGTGTTAAACACCCTAACCTCTATAATTTATTGATAGGAGAAAAGATTACCGCTCAGGTTAAGTGTTGTTTCACATTCATTTTAGGGTTTTGAGCTATGTTCATTATTGAAGACCCTACTGTGACTGAAATTCAGAACAGTAATACAAGTGCTGTTCCTTTATTCTAATTTGTGTCCGATGGTAAAATTGGATAGTCTCTCAGTCATGTTCACTTACATCCATATCCTTTCTTACTAATAATCAAATGTAATTTTAGATTACAATGTATTACTATTTTGTTGAAAATCAGACCAAATTGTAGAGCCATACCTCTTGCAAAATGGCCATCTCCCATACATATCCTGTCAACACTTTCATATCACCATCTAAGGAAATATCTGAATACATACCTAACAGTTATGGAATATTCAGGCCTCTCCTCGATTTCTTTAAACAGTTGAGATATTGCACGCGGCAGGATGCCTCTCTGTTTGTAACTCTCTGTAGCACCTGTTATCGTGAATGTTTTACCTGCTCCTGTTTGTCCATAACACATCATTGTTCCTGAAAAAAAGGGAGATAAGCTAATATTGTTGCACAAGTCATTGTTTAAAAGGGGAGGTAAACTAGTATTGTTGCACAAATTGTTGTTTATAAAAAGAGGTAAGGTAGTATAAGAAAGGGAATAGGGCATCATATAAAAGAATTCAAAATAACGGGAGCCATTGTGGTGGTGGTCATATGGTAGTTTGATTTACAACTACCTGTGTAATCAGTTCCTATTACCACTAACATTGTGAGTGTGATTCCTGCGAAAGGCGATAAGTGTACTCGATACAACAGTATGTGATAAAGTTTGTCAGTGGTTTTCTCCAGTTTCCTCATCAATAAAACTGATCAGCACGATATAACTGAATATTGTTGAAAGTGACGTTAAACACCATAACCTTAATCCTAACCTAAAATAACAGTAATAGTAAAAATTTTATTTGACGCTAATGGTAGCTCAAAAAGACAATTCTGAAGATTCAAACGATATCTTACCATTATATCCATCCAAAGCCGATGTTACGATATCAGAGGCTACGCTTTCAAACACTTGATCTTGGTTAGCATTATGGAAGACACCATCCAGTCGGAAAGACCAATCTAATATCTGATTATTGACGACACCTTTAGGAGATTCTTTCTTCTGATGAATGTTGATACCCTGTAAAAATAAACGTACATGTATCATCTAATCTGTAAAATTACCATGACAATATATAGTTTGGGTTGGATTTATGGTGTTTAATGCCACTTTCAACAATATTTAAGTTATATCATGGTGATAAGTTTTATTGGTTGAGGAAACCGGAGGATCTGGAGAAAACCACCGACCTGTCGAAAGTTCCTAGCAAACTTTATCACAAAAGGTTGTACACCTCGTCTTGAACGGGATTCGGACTCACAACATCAGTGGTGATAGGCACTAATTGTATAGGTAGTAGTAAATCCAACTACCATATAATCATGGTCACGACGGTCCCAGCAATATATATATATTTTATACTCTGTAAAATTACAATAGCAAGGTACAAGTATGTTATACTCAGGATTTGATTTTTCAATGCCCTATAGATTATAGAGTAATCTTTTTATGTGTTGAAAGGGTTGAAGTGAGAGGTGTTTGGTTGTTCGATTGTTGATATTGGTGGAATGGTTGACCATCACTGTTTAAATGATCTTTTCTTTGGAAACATGTATTTTATACTCTGAAAAATTACGATATACACTGTAGGGCATTTGGTAATCTAAAGTAGTAAACCAAATAATGTAATGAAGTCAAACCAGCATATAAAGGCCACTCAAGGGAACCAGAAAATGTGGCCTTTATGAGCAGTTGCCCTTTATATACAGGTTAAAATTATATACACTATTCATTAATGGGAAACACAGAGAGTGATTTGTTATATAGAGGTGCCCTTTAATTAAGGTTTGACTGTAAATTAAAGCTAGCAGAAAAATAGAACTGTTGTTTGCCTAAATACAGTAAATTCCATAATCTGATATCCCCTACCCTGCCATCTGGTAGAAGCTCTAGGTGTTCTGTATCAAAGTAAGCTGTAGGTCTGACTCTCGCCCAGACCTTTACTCGTTGGTTTTTGCTAGGTTTACGTTCTGGCTGAGAATAGGTACTCAAACCAGTGCTTCCCCGACTGTACATATTGTATGCTAACTAACCTAAAAAATATAAACCAATATTAATTATGGGTCAGTGTCAAAATTATAAAAACCACGTCTTACAGCTACCTACAACTGAAAATATAGACACTTTATCAGGAAGGATGAGTGAGTAATTGTTGTTTAACGCCGAATGAGCAATTTTTCAGCTATATTATGATGAGATGATGATTCCCTTTTGTTCTATACCAAAACTATGAGTTGGATTTTTATAGTGCTAGCTCACAGAAACTACAGACATGTCATTCCTTCAGACACATTAATCCAATTCTGAACCAACAAGTTTTTGCTCTTGCTCCTTAGTGTTAAATGCTAGATGAACCAATTAAAATTATTGAGGAAAACAAATTGTTATAACGGTTGATGAAAAGTTGATGAACCTTAGCAAATTTTCTGTTTAAAGTGACAAAAATCTGGAAACAATCACATAGAATAGAAATTTTTCACATTCGGGGGGTGGGGGGATTATTTTTACTTGGTGGACATTTCATCATAGGATTTGACTTTTTGGATATTTATTGTTTTTATTTACTTTGAATATACTGGTAAAATACAATGTCCTTGGCATAATATATGTGACATCATAGCTAAGATGCATTTACATATGGAGGATGAACTTGAGGGACGACAATTTCAGCAGCCATTGATTTCTGGCAAGTCTTTGAGTTTGCGTTTTGTTAAATCAATTAATTGTTTTGCATGATAAAGTTTAGATTTCAACAGAATACTTATTTGAACAAAGTAGTCTGGCCTCTTTGATATGTAAAAGCTACAAAACCGTGATTGCCATTGATTAGGTGGACAGCACTGATTTGGGGAGCTGAGGTTGTAGATTATGTGTCCACAGGCACTAGACGTTCAATGAATAAAATGTAGGGTCAATATGGAAAAAATAGTCTTTATCTTTATTATATAACAGTGACACTATTTTTTCCATATTGACCCTACATTTTATTCATTGAACGTCTAGTGCCTGTGGTGTGTCTGCATCACAGGGACTTGCTCCCGGCCTTTCGTTATCAATAATTTTAACCCTACTATCAATGTGCGGTACTAAAATATCACAAGGGATGACACCCGCGCGATACCACCTCATATTTATGCTTAATTCCTGGGTACCTGTAAAGTACGAAACGAAATAAAAACAGAACGCAACGAAACGAAACCGAACAAAGCGAAACAAAATTTTTCCTAAACGAAATGTAACGAAAAAAAATGAAAAATTCAATATGGCATGAAGACTAAGAGGGTTTATAATATATTGATTATCCAAATTTAGAAGACTTAAAGGGTTCCCGGTTTTATACTATAATGATTATCCAAATTTATTATACCTGAACATTTTTTTTCTATATGAAATTTTAAACAACTGATAGAATTACTACTTTCGTATACTTGATAATAATACTTAGATGACTGTTGTCGGGTCAATAGATTCCGAACTGTTGCCGTCTGAAAAACTCACAGACTTTTTGTAAATTACTCCTTTCGATTGAATTTTTGATTATCACAAGACTTTTTTTACACGATTTATTGTTACTGTACAGCCGATATGAGACAGAAAGCATAGAGCATGGACATGTTCGGTGGTTGAAATTCTCGGATTAGACTCTATACTGGGGTGACATTGGACAACCCAGCAGGTCCCAAATGTGGAGCAGAGGCCGCTTAACATTTCGGAGCACCTTGGCCTATACTTGATTTTTAAAAGGTTAAAACATAAATCGTTGTTAAGATGCAAGGCATCGCACAGTCATGTATTTTTTTTTTCCTCACGGTTTGTGATTTCGTGCTATTAAAGCTTTTTTTAGAGACAGCACAACTAATGTGTGTGAAAAAAGTATGGCTTTTTGTTAGAGGACCTTTTTGTCTTAAGCTACATGTAGTTGTCAATTAACTTTGATTATTCAGTTGTGGGACCCTGCTCATTTTCAATTTGTTTAAACTTGTTCAATCTGTTGAACTAGTTATCGTGGCAAGCGTTTTCAAGTTCCTACTCGCGTTACAACTGTTACTCACCAGTCCGGCGAGTATAAAGTGGATGTTACTCGCCACCCGAAATTTCCACTCGCCTTTGGCGAGTTGGCGAGTGGTGGTTTCCCACACTCACAGGTACGGTTTAGTTGTGTTGAATAATGGTAATTCCAAATAAATATCACAAACAATCTCCTGAAAGTTCCCCTATGCTAATTATGTCAGCGATATTAATCCATATAATAAAAATAGGACAACTCCCATGGACAGAAAACGAAAGTAGGAACCTCGTTTTCGATTCGTTGTTCGGAGTCTCTCGGGACTTTACCATACCATATACTAAAATCAGAGTAGTACGAATATTCTTTGATTGATTTAAAAAAAATGTGCGAGTGAAAGATTTTCAGATCTTTACGTATTACCGTTACCTAATAAGAAAGGTCCCAAGATACTCCGAACGACGAATCGAAAAGGAGGTTCCTACTTTCGTTTTCTGTCCATGGGAGTTGTCCTATTTTAATTTTATGGATTAATATCGCTGACATACTTAGCATAGGGAGACTTAAAGGAGATATTTTGTGATATTTATTTGGAATTACCATTATTCAACACAACTAAACCGTACCTGTGAGTGTGGGAAACCACCACTCGCCAACTCGCCAAAGGCGAGTGGAAATTTCGGGTGGCGAGTAACATCCACTTTATACTCGCCGGACTGGTGAGTAACAGTTGTAACGCGAGTAGGAACTTGAAAACGCTTGCCACGATAACTAGTTTACAGCTTTAAAATATCATAGCTCCCAAACAGTTAAATTTTTTTGTTAACTGTGTCATTTATCCAACATTTTATTAATCATTGTACTCGATAAGAAATCATTCCGCCATGAGTCACAGGGGTTTCAAAGTTTTTTATAATAGGAGGTACTTGTTAAATTTTAGGAGGTACCTAAAAAATTAGACTGAGGGCCATAAGGGGTCCAGGGGGAGGAAGCTCCTGAAATCTAGCATTTTGTGGACCAAAAGTGTTTTTGAAAGAAAAATCCCATTTACTTTCTCTTTAGAGTTCATAAAGAGCTACGGTTCCGCAGCTAGGCTTGACCAAGCCATTGTTATCAAAGCTTAAACTTCTCAAAATTCTTTTGTTGGCTTTGTCCTTTTCTTTTCCACAATACTTTATTACCAATAATTAAACTCATCAAAGACCATTGGCACGGATCAAGACATATAAGTGTCGTAATGAAACATATAAATTTAATTTGCAATCATCAATCTTTAATAAAATTTATAATTTTAATAGATCATCAATACAAATATAATTAAACAAAAACAATATATGTTGTTACTTTCACGACTTATGTGCAAAAAAAATGTTCGAACAAAAACGATTCGCGGGAAGACATTTATTAACATTTGAATCACACAAGTTAAATTATTTTGGAAAAAAAGTGGGGCCGGCGTTTTGACATTACAATGTAATTCGTATTTGAGTCATGTCCGGTCCTTTTTCAAGATTTCTAGTAATTTTCTATCCCTTATCTCCTCGTACCCCGTTTTAAAAATGTTTTTCAGCACACTTTCATTTCTGTAAACAACCGCGGTAGGGCCCCGTCAAAATATGTAAATAAATTAGCCATAGGTTTTTATTTTTTTATACCGGAAGTTAACCAATATGGATGGAGTTAAGCACCAAGACAGTACGCCCCAAAATGATTCGACCCTGGGTTTTAAATGGATAAAAAAAATTGCACAAAATATTGTGTAGTCATATATTCATAATACATAATGATCATACTTATATTACTGAAGATTACACTAAATTGTGTCTGAACATAATTTGTAATCGGTCATTTTTTATTTTGAAATGATGTCAGCTTTGTTCCGGTCCGAGTTTTACACAAGGATGAAAAGATATTGGGGCGAAAACATATCTATTTACCGCATGCGCAAACTGCTATTTACGATTCTAAGGTAAAGTTATTTTTAAAACAGGGAATATCCCGTCAACTTGGTCGTGATGTAGTTGTTCGATTTGATTGCGAGAATTCAGCAATTGACGTGATCATTAATGTTTTATGAAAAATATTCCACAAGCCTATCGTACTTGTGGTTTTGACCACTGCTAATTTTGGGAGGTTCAGTAATTTCTGCCGGTACTATACACGATTTCAGACGGGTAAAAGTACCGGGTACTGGCCCACTTTGAAACCCCTGGAGTCATGACACTTGATCTCTGTCAATAGAAAAATTAAGAATACAATCCCGACCCCGCATAATTTTGCCAAGGTCGATTTCACGATTAAATGAAATATTGTTTCATTACCAATAGATGTGATGACTTAAAATAAATGCAAATAAAATAATTTGGTTTTGAAATATTTCAAACAAATTCATAGCGAAAACATACGTGAAAACATAAAGCTAAATATGTGTTGGAACCGGGTTTGACATACATGTTTTATACTGTGCATTAAAACTTAAAAGACGAAGACAACGAAATTGAGGAAGAAGAGATCAACGCAGCTCTTAAGAGTGTTGATCATCCTTCTTGACCAAGTTAATGACTTGTCAAAATCTGCCAAATAAATTGTTGAGCATTACTGTATTGTTTATTTGGTATTTGTTGGCAAGTTTAAAAAAAATGTCACTCGCCAAACATGGCAAGCTCTATTTCATTTTGGAGAGTACTTGCTTCAGTCCACTCGCCATTTTGACGAGTGTTTGAAAAAAATGGTTTCCCACACTGCCGTACGAAAGGTAGGAATTGAGAATAAATATGAAAATTGTTGAATTGAAGTGAGGTGGTATCGTGCGGGTGATTTTTTAGTACCGCACATTGATGGTAGGGTTAAAATTATTGATAAAGAAAGGTCGAGAGCAAGTCCCTGTCGTCCTGTGTCTGCATGCATAAATCAGTCTGTATTCAAGTCAGAAAAAATAATCCACAAGCAGAAATATAACTTTATACGGAATTGTTTCTTGTTTCTGCTTCTGCCATATGATTGCCTCCTTCATCATATTGAAGATTATGCAATTTTGATTTTTGTGCGGCATGCCCAATGAATAGTGAAGCCAAAGTATAAATAAGTTTCCAAGTAGATGATAATATTAAGTAATAATAACCAAATTGAATTTACAATTAAAACTATATACAGTTGTCACTGCGATAGTTTTACCAAATTTCCCTAAATAATATATGAATATGTATTGAATAATACTCCCATGCATTTCATATCATATTCATGATATCGATAATACGATATATCTCCCCCCTTTTTCTACCAAGTTATTTCTGCCTCTGAATTAAAACACGGATTATTTATAGAGGCAATACTTCAACAACACTGTACTTGGTATGCAACTGAATGCTCTGACATTATTTTTCATTTGTAATACTTACTAAATATCACATAAATATATTTTTTAAATGGTGAAGTAGATTGCCTCCACACTTTGTTGACAGGTTGTTAGGAGCTTAGCGCATGTGTAACAGAAGTCTCGCGTGAAATTGGATCAAAACAAATATGGTTGCCGTTGTCTGAACTGAAACTATTTTTGTCTACTGAAAGTGTTATTTATGGTCAAATAGAAAATTACAAAGGTAAATACTCATGTAGATTAAATGAAATTATACATTTCTTTTGAATTAGTCGAACAAATAATGATGACAATGTTAGGAAAAAATCTGGAAATGACAACAATAACACTAAATGTGAAAAGTAAAAGTAATAACAGGTGCGACATAAGCACTGTCTTGATTCCACTCCGACTCCGAATGTTTGGAATCTACTTCCGGTTGGAAAAATCGTCTGAATTGTAACGTCAAACGTAGGACACTTATTAAATTGATGATAATATTGACTTATAACCATGTAAAGAAAACAGTTCTGTGTCAATAGAATCTGTTACTAATAATGCACTTTAGTCTTTATTCAAACTAACTCGATTCAGTCATAAACTGAAAAAATAATTACAAAACATGCGTTTGAAGTTCAGTGAACATTGCGATTTCTTTGTTTTGTCATCATTTCATGGCATGTTTTGCTACAGACCCAGAGATGCAGTTAACCGTCGGCCCTGTCGGACCTAGGGGGCAGAATTTTAGAGGGTCCGGCAAATGACGTCTTTGTGTCAGACCTAATGACCGGCAAACATTTTTACTGCTTGGGGCTGTCAAAAATCAAATTTATGTCGGTCCTGGTTACCTCTTCGACCCCTAAGCGAAGGATCTTTGATTATCGTTAATAAAGTCAAAAGTCGTAAACAAATCGTTGTAAATTGTAATTTGATCATTTCCGTTATGGCTGCATGGCCAATTAAGTTTACGGAGGGGTCTAAATCTGGAAAAAAACACCTACTACCTATCGATTTATCTACAGAGAATAAAAAAGCCAAAAGGTCGGCATATGAAAAGGAGAGGCGACCGGCGCGGTCCTTTAATCGAAAATGGAAGGACAAAATGAACAAACAAATGACGACTTGATATCGAAACACTCATTACTAAGGGACCGACCATTTAACTTGAAGGGGGGGGGTTATGGTTTTTTGTTTCGTTCAGAATTTTTTTTTCGAACAACACGAGTTAGAATTTTTTTTTTGTCGCGCAAAGCACGAAATTTTATTCCAGAATACGATAGACATTAGGCTATAATGACAAAAACTCCGAATCAGATTATTTTTTTTTCCTCCACCAACATCAGAATATTTTTTTCAGCAACATTGGGAATCAGAATTTTTTTAGAAAAAAACCATAACCCCCCCCCCCCCCCCTTCAAGTTAAATGGTCGTTCCCTAATGTAGTAATGCCATTAGAGGAATAATAAAATCTTACTAATATGAAGTATTGATTATTTGATGTTGCAGGGCTATCTAAATTGAATGTGGTCTCAGTCAATAACCCCCCTTTGGCGATATCATCCTTAATCTGATTCTGGTCGTAGTAGTCGTTAGGGACCGACCATTTAACTTGAAGGGGGGGGGGTTATGGTTTTTTGTTTTGTTCAGAATTTTTTTTTCCGACAACACAAGAGTTAGAATATTTATTTTTTTTGTCGCGCAAAGCGCGAATTTTTTTTTCCAGTATTCAACATTAGGTTATATGACAAAAACTCTGAATCAGATTATTTTTTTCCCTCCACCAAAATCAGAATATTTTTTTCAGCAACATTAGGAATCAGAATATTTTTTTAGAATAAAACCCTTCAAGTTAAATAGTCGTTCCCTTAACTGTGTCAAGGCTTTAAGATTGTCCCTTTAATCAGGGTCCGTAGATTTACCCAAGAACTCCGAAAAGCACCCCAAAAACACCACAAAATCGAATTTAATCTTACACAAACATTTAAATAAACAGAGAAATAATGAACAAATGTGAAATTTATGTTTTTATGTGTATTTATTCATTATCAATCAAAAATACTGAAGAGTTAATCAAAGGGCGATAACTCAGCATGTTATTTCTTCCTGTAGGATCAAGCACAAACTCCGGTTACTAACCCAAATAATCCAGTCGTTATATTACGCTTTGCTATAATATGAACTGGCACGGCCATGAATGCTCACGAATCTGAAAATTATCTGGCAATTTCACGCTCATCCAGTGCATCAAAAAGTGTCGAGATTATTTGGGCCAAGATATATTGGGGACGACTTTTATTTAGGGCCGAATCTAGTCTCATTCAATCGAGCTGTCGTTCCTTTATTCGAGTTATCGTTCCTTACGAAATCTCAAAAGTTAACTTCCGCGTAGAAACAAAAAATCTTGTCAGTATGTCAGAAGAGATTTAATAAATTAAAAAATATCAATATAAGTAAAACAAGCTAACAAAATGACTTATTACACATGGGTTCCGGGTTTCAGTGGTATCGGACGTACGAGAGAGGGTACGAGACTTCAGGATCACCTTTGCGCTGTATGTTAAGAAGATCTTCATTAGTTGAGTGTGTTACACGGAACCGGTGTTTACAAAGCGTAAATTTTTTTTTTATTCGTCAATATGTCCAGCCATGTACACATTTTATACCATAAAGAGCTTGCTGACACTCGCATATTAACAGTGATCATCCAGCGATAGTGCTGATAGAGGGCGCAGTATTATTCGAGTTAGACAGTTACCAGCTCCGATCCGCACACTACCCTCCTCTAGTCAAACTCCTGACAGTTACCAGCTCCGCTCCGCACACTACCCTCCACTAGAACTAAAACAAATGTCCACAAATGCATATTTTTTTCATCTGTCCGCTGATTTCATATTGTCGTTTTATATATGATGTGTTTTGGGGTGTTTTTGGGTAAATCTATGGACCGCTTTAATCATACTGTATTGAAAGTGAAATATTAAGAAAAATTCTAAAAAAAAAGTAGGTCTGGCAAAAAGTTGATAGGTCTGGCAAAACTCTTACTTGCAGGACCCAATGTCTGACAGGAATTTTTTTTTATCTGCAACTCTGCAGACCTGAAGTAATTTAAACGAATCATAGTATCTTTATTGAAATAAACATCCACTACACTTAATAACATTTACTAATTTTCTTAATTTTTGCTATTAAAGAAACATTTTCATAATTTCTGACACGTTGTCTGTTGATAGGGTACGGGTTTGGAACTTGTCAAATTTTGTTTGATGTACGGTTTGGACATTTTTAAGTGTACGGTTTTCTTTTCGTGTTTTATTGTTTTAGTTGAATCTATACACTATTGACTAATACAGTAATTAATAATCCTCATTCTGTCTCTCTTAAAAAATTACCATTTATGAAATTATATTTGTAAATACAAATGGACCTCTATTCCCTCTTTTCGTGTCCCGGGATTCTTCCGTAATTTATTCCTTTTTGGAAGAGTTAATGTAACGGAATAGAGTTAATTACCTGTCCATCCAGGTGTCATAATAATAGATTTAAATGCCCCCTCTGCTAGTTGATATAGCAGAGATCTCCTTTAACTCAGTTGGTAGAGCGGTGGCCTTCAGTGCTGTAATCTGTATATTCTTTATATCAGTTCATATATATTAATTACACAACACTGTACATTTAAAACAGCTGTCAATTTTTTGTTTTTTATTTTTTGGAATGTTAAAAAATTCCTATTTACACTGACTTTACAATTTCCACATCAACATGACAAAGATAAAATCGGGTAAAGGTTGATTCCTTAGACCAATCAGCTGTGTCCATGATAGACTTCACTGAAGCACCATTCAGAAGTGCCCACGATGGGCCCAAGGCTCTTGTAGAATGAGCACGAAATTTGTCTTTTTCATTGTAGGCACACTTAATTGTGTTTACAATCCAAGACGAGATTGTCTGTGTTCTAACTGGTCTATGTGGTTCGTTAGCTGCTAAAAAGAGACTATTTTCAACATTGTCATCTGAATTCCTTAAGGTCTCAGTCTTTTTCAGATAGTAATAAATAGCTCTTTTTGGATCTAAAAGTTTGTCCTCAGAATATGACGGAATAAAAATCTTAGAACCAAAATGTTTTGGTCGATCTTGCTTTGCAAGTCCATGACGTATAAAAGCCACACCCTTTTTCTGTTCAACTACTGACTCCTCACCAATACATAAAGCCTGGAGGTCATTGCATTTTCTGAAAGAAGTGATGGCAATTAGAAATGCAGTTTTCCAAGTGACGTATTTTAAATGAGCATGTTTCATAGGTTCAAAAGGAGCTAATTTCAATTTTTTTAATCTAAAGGTAGATCCCATTCTGGTAATAAGACTACTTTAGGTGATCTTGAATTGAAAACGCCTTTAATTAGGCGAGTGATATAAGGATGTCCCACAAGAAATTGTTCTCTGGGTGACATAACTGAAGATAGCATTGATCTATAACCAGCTATAGTTCTATTCTGAAGGCCTTCCGAAAAAAGTTCTGTCAGAAATTCTGCTGCATCAGTCAAAGACGCATTATAGAGATCAACTTTCCTTCTACTACACCAGCTATTGAATTTTCGAAATTTGCAAGAGTAATCTTTCTGCGTACCTTTTCTCCAAGAGGCTTGGAGTAGTTTTCTAGTTTGTTTAGAAAAACCTTTCTCTTTAAAATGTTTGTCGATAAGAGCCATGCAGTTAGATTGAATACTGCTGGATTTGGATGAAGAATGTTTGATTTTGGCTGATGTAGAAGATCTCTGACTGAAAGCTTTCTCTGAAAGTCTGTTATTAATTTTCGGAGATTGAGAAACCAACGTCTCCTTGGTCAATGTGGGGCAATAAGAATCAGTTGACAATTGTATTGTGTTATGTGTTGTAGAATCTTGGGAATGAGACATATTGGAGGATCTGCATAAGCAAACATGTTGTTCCATGGAATTGTTAGTGCATCTATTGCATAAGCTAAGATGGTCTGGATTCCATGAGCAACAAGATGTTGCACGCTACGTCGTGCTAAGAATACCCCCACTCGTTCATTTATGTAAAATTTGTATATATCTCAACACGCAATACCAGAAAATGCCGTTAAAACATGAAAAATTCTTAAGTCACACGGTAAACAGGAAGTAGATGTGCAGTAACCCTGAAAAGGGGAGACACGGTACAAGTCACCATGCCAAAGCCACATATCAAATATAAAATCATTTCTTCCAGTAGAAGCTGGGATACAGTACAGAAAGCGACATACCGTGATTGATCACTCCGAGAGACATAATTTTTAATCCTGTAGACATTTCATCACGGACATAAACCCACTGTGATAGACCTTAAAAGGACCATAAAACAAGGTGGTGGGGATTAAATTTTATGGCTCTCGGTCACCTGTGCGCCGATTGATATTTTACCGCCAATTAAGAGATTAGCGTTACCTGTTCTACCTGTTGACTTTTAATATCGTAAGCCGTAATTATTGCTACTGAAGGATGTATTTTTGACAATTAATTTTGTATCCTCTTGCTGTTAATATTTGACTGTTTGTTGCTTTTCATTGCCAAAGAATGTCTGTCTTGTTATCGTTTTCGTTTGTTTTAGAAAGTTCTACTTTATGACCTCGAGTTCTATATTAAGAATTTTGTTGAAACCGCAACTGAACTTTATCTTGTTTAATTTTAATTTCTCATTTATTTTCTACTGTTGGGTTGTATTCAGTATGTATTGAAATATTCGTAAATACGGGCTACTTCATCAATGTATTTTTTGTTTATAAGTTAAACCGCAGTCGCGGGTTTTTGAAGCACGGACTTTGCAAGCGCGGGTTTTTAGTGTTTAGTTGGTAAAGAGCAGACTTAAAATGGATTATTGGTTTATTTTGTGTTTTGGACTTTTACCTCTCGTATTGAACAAAAATTAACAATTCAAGTAAACTGTTTTACACACATGGCTTGTTACGTAATTTTGTTATAGATGAAAATAATTTTCTTTAAAATTGCAAACAAAAACCTATAACAATCCAAATTTACGTAGCCTAATGGCTACAAAATGAACAAAAAGCGGAAAACTATGAGCATGCTTTTAATTTGTTCCATAAACTTTCTGCAGATTAGCCGCTAATTTCCAAAATATATCCGTAAATTTAGTGACTTTTGGACATGTAGTACTTCTTTGAACGATCTGTTTATAAATATTTGTTTCGTTAATTTTTAATCAAATTCTTCAATGACCGTATACAGGTATAAAAATTATTTAGTACATATTTCTACAACGAAAAGGGTTTTAACTGGGTTTTCTACGAAGATTAAAATAAAAAAAATTACTGAACGTATAAAAAATATTAGTGAACTAAAATGTAATATTGAACTGGAAATACGCTTTAAAACGTAAAATATTAGTGAACTAAAATGTAATGTTGAACTGGAAATACGCTTTAAGACGTAACAAATCACACATATCGCGCATGTGTTTATGCAACTTCATTTGTGCACAAGCCAGGTCACGTGTACACGTGTCAATAAAATACTAGGTGTAGATACGCAATACACAGCCAAGGTTAAAAAAAATTTGAAACTTATTTGCACAACCCATGATTTCACTGAATTGAAGTTGAATAATCATGCATTATTTACATTTTATTCATCAATTCAAATGAACTCTCCGTTCTCGTGCTATTTTCTCGATCTCGGGATTTCATTCCCAGGATTACGTTCAAGAATGTTTTACGTTTTGAGGAAAGAAATAAAAATGTTTTTTTTAATTCTGAGGGGAATCGGAGACAGTACCTGAAAAAAAAAATAGGCGATTTAAAAACGTAATTTCACCTGTACATCTTATCTGACTAGTTTACCTGTAAAACGACACACTTGATTACAAGATTAACACCTGGTGTTTTATTGCCTCCTGATCACCGACATGAATTAAATTTTTTAATCCCCATCACTCTCCTAGACATGACCACTATCACGGTGATTGATCACGGCATGTCCCTTTCTATACTGTATCTGTTACGAAAGTTTTCATTACGGCAAACAGGAAAAATTCTAAGTCGCGCGGTAAACAGGAAGTAGATGTGCGGTAAGCCTGGAAAGGGGAGACATGGTACAAGTCACCATGCCAAATCCATATATCAAATATAAAATCATTTCTTCCAATAGAAGCTGATATATCTGTTACGAAAGTGTGAACGGACGGACAAACGGACGGACAGAGAGACAAGGTGATTGCAATATGGCCCCCTCTCTATGAGTGGGGGTATAATAAATCTGTGTTTGATGAGACGCAAACAGATCTATGTGAGGAACTTCCCAAATTGTGAACAGCTTTAGGACTATCTTTTTGTTCAGCGTCCACTCTGTTGGTTGAACCTTGAACCTGCTTAGACGGTCTGCTAAAATGTTCTTTTTCCTGCCATGTGTGCTGTTTTCAGCAACATCTGATTGTCTAATGCCAATTGCCATAGTTTCCAAGTTCTCATGCACAACTGAGGAGAGTGTGTGCCCCCTTGTTTGTTTATGTATCTTACTACAGTTGAATTGTCCAAGCGTATCAGAACATTTTTGCCTACTAATTTTGGAAGGAAATGTTGTACATGTATTGATAACATTACTGCTTCCATTTCTAATACATTTATGTGAAGTAGACTCTCTTTTTTGGACCAGATACCTTGAAAAGTCTCTTTTTTGCTTAGGTGACCCCTGTACCTGCTTTTGGAAGCGTCTGTTGTCAGAGTTATCGATATGTTTCATGGAGTTATGGACCTGCCCTTGTTTAGATTTTCCTGGTTCAACCACCATTTTAGATGACTTTTTAAAAGTTTCGAAAAAGGAACTTTTGCTTCCAGAATTTGACTTGAAAAAAGAAGGTGTAACTGAATTGGTCGCATGAACAACCTTGCATTCGGTATTAGTTCTATGCAAGAAGCCATAATAGCTAATAGATGAAGAAAATCTCTTGCTGTAGCTTGACTTTCCATTTTTAAGATATTTTCTATTCCTAACAGAAGTTTGGTTATTCGTTCTGAAGTAGGACGAACTATTTCCTCTTTTAAACAGAACATTGCTCCTATGTAAGTTATTGTCTATGTTGGGATTAAATTTGACTTTTCCAAATTTACTATGAAACCTAGATTTATTAGAAGATTCAGTGTCTTCTCTCGATCTTCCATCAACATTTGTTTGTTTTGATTTACTACAAACCAATCGTCTAGGTAAGCAGCTAGACGGATGTTTGGAGCTCTCACGTGTACAGCTATCACTGAGCACACTTTGTGAAAATTCGGGGAGCTGCCGTTGGCCCGAAACAAAGAACTCGAAATTGGTAACATTGGTTGTTAACACAAAACCTTAAGAACTTGTTGTGAATTTTGTGAATTGGAACATGAAAATATGCGTCTTTCAGATCGAGAGAAAGGGTCCAATCTCCCTTTTAGACTAAATAAGATGGTTTAAAGTATTTGAAAACCGTACACTAAATCAAATGAAATTATTTCCCAACCGTACACATTATCAAATCCATACCGTACACAATGTTCCACACCCTGACATGCTTACCGAAGCCTGGACGACTATTTTAAACGTATGTTACGTTATTGTTTTTATGAAAGGCATGGGAAAGTAATACATTTTTAAGAAATACTTTGCCTCATTCAATATTGTACGGGTTTGTGACGATTTCGGCTCTGAAAGGCATTTTGAACCACGACATTCTATCATTTGTCAGTAAAACAATCGATTTATCAAATTATTGCATGTTTCTGAGACTGTTAAAAGCTATCCATGTAAAGAATATGATATTCAGGTTGCATTGAATATGAAATTACATTATATAATGCATGTACATTGTAAAAATATGAAAAAAATCTGTCTTACCTCAATAACAAAAAAGCTTCATGTTTTCCGGAAGTAGATTCCAAACATTCGGAGTCGGAGTGGAATCAAGACAGTGATAAGAAGCATAGACGTCATACGTTATGATAACATAATATAGACGTGAAGTCATAGTAAAGAAAGGACGTCATATGTTTCATTGCAGTGAAAATTTCCGATTCGACTATCCACCCGTAACCGTAATTCAATCAGTTGTGACATTTCCTTATCATTCTCCTTGGTACCGGGTCGTTTCGCCCCTGAGTCGTTTCGCCCTCATTTGATATGAGGCAGGTGCAACCAGAAACGCTCCCGAAGAACAGTAATCTTCCTGTTTACAAAATATCAAGCTTAGAAATAACACCACCTAAAACTCCAAACTCCGGATAGTTTTCGTATCCGCTACCGAACATGTTTCATTTTTATTTGAAAAAAATCGACGAGTTCTGGTTTAGGTCACGTGATTTTTCTTTTAAATTGTTTCCGGTTTGGCAGCCATATTGTTGATCATTTTTAAGTGCCATAGTACCTGTGCATACTTCTACCATTAACGCTCCCTTCGGGAGCGTATTAATAGTCAGGGATTTCAAAGTGGGCCGGTACCCGATACTTTTACCCGTCTGAGATCGTGTATAGTACCGGCAGAAATTACTGAACCTTCCAAAATTAGTTGTGGTCAAAACCACAAGTATGATAGGCTTGTGGAATATTTTTTAGAAAAAATTAATGA
This sequence comes from Bathymodiolus septemdierum, assembly GCA_963383655.1. NCBI lineage: Eukaryota > Metazoa > Mollusca > Bivalvia > Mytilida > Modiolidae > Bathymodiolus > Bathymodiolus septemdierum. The sequence continues at coordinate 30,891,598 of OY726531.1, forward strand.
TCACGTCAATTGCTGAATTCTCGCATTCAAATCGAACAACTGCGTTCTGCCACGACCAAGTTGACGGGATATTCCCTGTTTTAAAAATAACTTTACCTTAGAATCGTAAATAGCAGTTTGCGCATGCGGTAAATAGTTACACTTTCTTATTCATTGCACTAAATTTGCTAATGTTAGAAAACTTTTATTAAAAAAATTGAACATTAAACTGCAAGATCTGTGTCCAAGTGAATATATGAAAACAATAACTAGATTGTTAAATCCAAATAGTATTGATGACACTATGAATATATGTCACTATAACAAAGATTGTATGAATATCAGATAAGTTTATTTTTCTTTAATATGATATTTTGTCATTTAAAAATGTAATGTATTCATAATTATATATGTTTACTGATTTAATATCATGTTAATGTGGGGAGCACATCAATGTTTGATTGATTTTTCTTATTAATAAAAACTTGAACTTGAAACTTGATATGTTTTCGCCCCAATATCTTTTCATCCTTGTGTAAAACTCGGACCGGAACAAAGCTGACATCATTTCAAAATAAAAATTTACCGATTACAAATTATGTTCTAACACAAACTAGTGTAATCTTCAGTAATATAAGTATGATCATTATGTATTATGAATATATGACTACACATATGATTTTTTTTATCCATTTATCCATTTAAAACCCAGGGTCGAATCATTTTGGGGCGTACTGTCTTGTTGCTTAACTCCGTCCATATTGTTTAACTTCCGGTATAAAAAAATAAAAACATATGGCTAATTTATTTACATATTTTGACGGGGCCCTGCTGCGGTTGTTCACAGAAATGAAAGTGCGCTGAAAAACATTTTTAAAAGGGGGTACGAGGAGATAAGGGTAGAAAATTACTAGAAATCTTGAAAAAGAACCGGACATGGCTCAAATACGAATTACATTATAATGTCAAAATGTCGGCCCCACTTTCTTTCCAAATTAATTTAACTTTGTGATTCAAATGTTAATAAATGTCTTCCCGTGAATAGTTTTTGTTTGAACATTTTTTTTTGCACATAAGTCGTGAAAGTAACAATATATATTGTTTTTGATTAATTATATTTGTCTTGATCTATTTATTAAAATTATAAATTTGATTAATTATGATTGCAAATTAAATTTATATGTTTCATTAATTATGACACTTATATGTCTTGATCCGTGCCAATGGTCTTTGACGAGTTTAATTACTGGTAATAAAGTAAAAAAAAACCACACAAGCCAAGGTATTGTGAAAAAGAAAAGGACAAAGCCAACAAAAGAATTTTGAGAAGTTTAAGCTTTGATAACAATGGCTTGGTCAAGCTTAGCTGCGGAACCGTAGCTCTTTATGGTCCTTTTGGTTTTTTTTAAGATATGGTGGACTATCCATGAATAATCTTGGCTGAAGTCTGTAAACTGAAATATTCAATAAAGAAATTGGGGGATAAAATCCATTATGCATGGTCTTGGTGAAATCTGAACTCTAAAGAGAAAGTTAATGGGATTTTTCTTTAAAAAATACTTAATGTTTTGCAGTCTCTGAAGTACATTTTTTGGTCCACAAAATGCTAGATTACAGGAGCTTCTGTCCCCTGGACCCCTTACAGGCCTCAGCCTAATTTTTTAGGTACCTTGTAAAATTTAAGAAGTACCTCCTATTATAAAAAAACTTTGAAACCCCTGAATAATGCTTTAAAAAATGAAATATGGAAAATACCATTGCAAATATTCGTATTTTGGATGTTGTAAGGCTTGTTCATGGGTACTTTATTTTTGTCTTCCTCATAATTAACATGCTTTCTTGACGTGTTTAATATTATGTATTGCTTCACTCTTTGTTTGACCAGGGTTTGACATCTGATTAAATTAATACTATTTTAGCATTTGATGCGTAATTCATTAAAAAAGAGGTTATTTGCGCACTTGTACAGCATCTTAGTCATGTCATGCACTTTTGCGTTGGTACAAAAAAACAAACTTTTTTACTGTTCTTGTGTGTTTTTTTGTAAATTTTGCAAGAAAAGTTTCACTTGAGATCTTTGACAAAAGTAGACCAAAATGAATGAATTATTATTTTTTTTGTATACAACTAATAAATAAATGATTTGACCAAAATGAATGAATTATTATTTTTTTGCATACAAGTAATAAATAAATAATTACCAAAAAATTGTCGAAAAAGACTTCATCTACATTGCATTATTATATAATAGCGATTAAGTGGGGCGAATCGACCGGGGGCAAACAGGTAATCAGGGTGAAACGACCCGGATTCTTCTCCTTCTAACCAGGATCTAGATACAATGATAATGTTTACCTGTGCACTGTTACCAATGTCTTTCTGCACTATGATATTTCTCTATGTGATAACGTTACCCATTTTCGAAGGTCACCTGTTTTCAACGATTTGTTTCACCTGGAAATATCTCACTTTATTATGAACTTCAACGGCCCATATCATATCGGACATATATGTCAGAGATTATATTATGTTGCTGATATAATGTAAAATTATCTCAAGAAATCTGAGCTTTAAATGTAAGTTTTCTTAATTAATTTTTTTCTTTTCCTAAAAACAAACTGAAATCATTTAGTAAACACCCACTCGTGCACCCCACATACTGTGTTAGTGGTAGACATTTTTTTTTATTATCCACTGTGGTCAATGGGTAATAATTTCTTTTAGCCACACTAAATATAAACAAAGAGCATAAAACAGTTGAAAGTTCAAAACTTTATTATTTAATTGCCTAACAATAATAATTCATATATTATCATAATAAGGCCAAAAAGAAAAAAATATGTGTGTTCCCGATTTCATGATCTTCAAAATTTAGGTCGGTAGGTCGGGATTTTTTTTTTTTAAACCTACAAGTATGCTCCTTCCTCTAAAATCACACAAACTTGTTTCCTTCTTTCTTACTACAGCTTATTAATTATTTGACATGCAGTACAATGTTTTTGGTTCCAAACATCGATCAAATGTACAAGGAAATGAAGAAAATTGTTGAAGTCGGAAACAAACACGGAAACGGAGACGGATTTTGCCGATCTATTTTTTTTTTGGCATAAAAAATGTTAGGGTCGGCGGTAAAATTTTAGGGTCGGTCGGTCGATCGGAAACACACATATTTTTTTTTTGGCCTAAACAGAACATTCAATATTCGTATGATTTTGTTGTTTTTTGCAGTGTGGGGCCGTTGGCGTTGCCAAAAAAGGATAAAATAGATCCTTGGCACTTGGCCATGCTTGACCTTCTCGTTGTCAAATAATTTACTGGTTTTAGATTCAAGCGTAGACAGAAGGACAGACAGAATAAAGCGTAATTTAAGAAACCAGTCAGTCAATGATTAAATTCAAAACTATTTCCGGAATGGGACCCGGATAATGTTATTTCAACTGAAAAAACTACCGCAAATATCAATTTGACCCGCCTTTTAAAATCATTTTGGATATTATGCATTGATCAAATCATTGTCTATAACGCGTTTTATTCGAAGTTGACTTTCTAATTCTACATAATCAAAGATCGTTGTCTGATGCAAGCTCTAAAAGTTTTTCGTTCACCAGTGTGGCTACTGCTACACAAATTATCCTCGCCACACCACTGTTATATTCGCAAAATGCGACGTGGCGATCGTCTACCGGTAACACAGACATACTTGATACAACATTACGAGTAAGAAATGGGTTGACAAGATTTTTTTTGAATTCATAGTTTTATATGAAATTGAGATGAGAGGAATGATGTAGAATTGATTTGTCCAAGTACTTCAAAATTCTTCAAATAATTTATTACAAGTAATTAAGTACAAACTTTGATATGTTTATTGTTTTTTTAGTAGTGGTCTTGGGTTTTTTTTGCACTTTTTTTTTCAGTTTTCGATTGTGACGGAGAAATTTTTTCCCATAGTATTCAACTCTTCATATTTTTTTTTACAAACTTTTTACCGTTAAGAGCAAGCTATGACACCCTTATAAGAAAAATAAATAACAAGTGCAAAAACAGCTGAGACAACATTATGCCACTTCCTAGAAAATTTTGTTACACCTAAGCCAGATGAAAACAAATTTTCCAACTTGAAAAAATTCTCGTCCTAGATAAAAAGTTTAAAAGAACTGACTACTGTTGAGTTTCGTCTCTAAAACAGGATGAAAACTGATCACAATTGGAAACAATAAGTAGATGATCTTAATAGACTGATCATCTGAATTACAGGAAACAAAATAAAGCTATCCTCCACCAATAAAACTGACTGCCATAATATAACTGAAATATTGTTGAAAGTGGGATTAAACATTTTGTTGCAAATAACAAAATAAAGGTCACTTAATTACATTTTCACAATTCTCACTAAATTTTAGAACTATTCAAATTTAGTTTTAAAAAAAATTTCAGAGTATGACTAAATTTCAGAATTGTTCAAATTCAATTGAAAAAAATATTCACTTGATGATTAAATTTCAGAACTACATGTATTCCAATTTATTATTTTTATGTTTCCTTTGATTAATTCCCTTTATTTTTAGTTCACCTGGACCGAAGGTCCAGGTGAACTATTGTCATCACTTGGCGTCCGTCGTCTGTTTCACATTTCAAGCTTCTTCTCCAAAACCACTGGGCCACTTGGAACCAAACATAGCAGGAATGTTCCTTGGATGGTCCTCTACAAAGTTTCTGTTTTTCGTTCCAGTCAGATATTCAACATGGCTCCCAGGGCCAATAATATGCTCTGATTGGTGAAAATTTCAAAGATCTTCTCTGAAACTAATGAACTGACTGAACCCGAACTGTAAATGAATGATCATTGGAATGTCCTTTACCAAGTTTCTGTTTTTTTTATGCCAATCGGAAATCCAAGATGGCCACCACCACAGGACATAGATTAACATTGGACCGTATGGGAAAATGTTCAAATGCCTTCTTTTCAGAAACTACAAATATGATTAAAGCCAAACTGTACATGAATGTTCATTGGATGGACCTCTACAAACTTTAGGTTTTTTGTTCCGATATGAAATTCAAAATGGCGACTACGGCAGGACTTAGTTTAACATTGGACTCTAGATGGGAAAAATGTTTCAAAACGCTTCTTCTCTGAAACCACGTGGACAATAGAAACCAAACGGCCCAGGAATGATCATTGGAAGGTCCTCTACAAAGTTTCTGTTTTTTATGCCGATCCGAAATCCAAGATGGCCACCAACGCAGGACATAGATTAACATTGGACTCTATGGGAATATGTTCAAATGCCTTCTTCTCAGAAACTACAAATATGATTAAAGCCAAACTGTACATGAATGTTCATTGGATGGTCCTCTACAAAGATTAGGTTATTTGTTCCGATATGAAATTCAAAATGGTGGCTAATGGCAGGACTTAGTTTAACATTGGACCCTATGGGAAAAATGTTTCAAAACGCTTCTTCTCTGAAACCACTTGGACAATTGAAACCAAACTGCCCAGGAATGATTATTGGAAGGTCCTCTACAAATGGAAGATGGCGGCTACAGCAGGACTTAGTTTAACATTGGTCCCTATAGGTAAAGTGTCTCAAAACGCTTGCTCTCTGAAACCACTTGGACAATTTAAGCCAAACTGCCCAAGAATGATCATTGGAAGGTCCTCTACAAAATGTAGGTTTTTTATGCCGATCGGAAATACAAGATGGCCACCACTGCAGGAAATAGATTAACATTGGACCCTATGGGAAAATGTTCAAATGCCTTCTTCTCAGAAACTACATATATGATTAAAGCCTCTGGTTTAAAACAATGTAACTTTTTTTTTGTAAGACATATTGCTCCCAGATACATATCTCCAGTGTTAACGTTTCCAGACATCAGGGGGAGGGGTTCACCTGTCAGTTAGTTTATATCTGTCTGCCATTAAATCTGGTTTTCATCATTTAGCTGAAAAAATTCTTGTTAAAGCGAAGACAAGCACAATAAATTAACCCATAATATGTGCTAACTTCTCGTTTAATATTATATGTGCTGTAGATGGGATTTCTTATTTGAAATCAATCGCATAGATGGTGCAATGGTTAGCATGCTCTCCTCGAGTGCGGTAGATTGTGGGTTCGAGCCCAGTTGGGTCAAACCAAGGACTATAAAATTGTTATTTGTTGCTTCTCTGCTAAGCACACAACTTTAAGACTGGTAAGCGGAATCGGATAATGTATCAGAGTGGAGTGCCATGTCTACACACGTACTGTTGTTTCAGTGAGCTAGCACTATGAAGATCCAACTAAGCGTGTTGGTCAAGTACAAAGCGGACATCATCATTATTTCATTGAATGTAACTTGTTCTTGCCATGACATAACTGACAAATTGTTCATTTGGCATTTAAGGATTGATCGCAATTTTTGTTCGGTTCACGAAGAAATAACTTCAATCAGGTTGTACACACCGCAGCTTATGCAAGGGTGTGTACAACCTGATTGAGGTTATTTCGAATGAACCGAACAAATAATTTCAAAAGTAATATTTTTGTGACGGACATTGGGAACAGACACGGTTCATTAATTAATCGGGCCGACCGTTATTCTGCCGGTCAGGTCGGGTCCGACGATTTTCGTCAACTCTGGGCTATATATTTCATATAAACTAGAATTATTCAAAATATTATCCTGAATTCAATTCTTGTCCCATTTTGAAAATTGTTTTTTTGAAGAAAGCAAAAAAAAAAAAAAAATACAGTAAGTACTTGTAGTTATTCTGAAATAATTTTGAAAGCATGTTTTTCAAATAAAAAAAAAAAGAAAGTTATAAAAATTAGACAAAAATTTACTTCATGATAATTTTTTGAAATATTGTACTGTTGTTTTATATGAAATATATATTGAAAATTGGAAGCACCCAAATGCTTATGTCCACTGTTTGTATATATAAAATTCATTGTGTTTACTTGTAAATGGTGATGTCTGTCTGTTTTTCTATATGCCCATTCTTTATTTTAGTTCCTTTTTATTTATTATTTTTCAGAATATTATAAGATGCACTAACAAATAGAGACAAAGATATGAACGTTTTATTGTAAGTATATTTATAAACATTTGGGAAACTTAATTTTAAATAACAGAATATTTTGTTTAGATATAGAAGTCAATTGACTCAATGAATGGTAAGAGTTATCTCCCATTGAATATCAAATTTCTTCAATGTCTAGTTAGAGTTCTCTCCCATTGAAAATCAAATTTCTTCAATGTCTTCTAGTTAGAACTATTTCCCATTGAAAATCAAATTTCCTTGATAGACTCTGTAGTTATTTCATTATGTGAATGCCAATTTTTGTGGTTTGACAAAAAAGTAATTCGTTGTGAGGTGTACTCTATACAACATTATGTGATAAAGTTTGTTAGTGACTTGCGGCAGGTCTGTGGTTTTCTTCGAGTACTCCGATTTCCTCCTTCAATAAAACTGACCTCCACAATATAACTGAAATATTGTTGAAAGTGACGTTAGCATCATAACCCTAACCCTAAGAATAATTTACTATCTATGTTCAAAATTACATATAAACATGACAAACATGCATCAGTGAAAAAATAATCTTTTCTTGTCAGGACTTCACAGTCCACATGTGTCAGGGAACTCCTGACAAAATAATGTTATGTTACTGTAATGACATTTATAAATAACTGAATGATGTGTGAAATATTATAAATTGACCAATGAAATTCCTTGAAAATTGCTTGATAATTTAATATTTTGTCAAATATATTGACCAATGAAAATGCTTGAAAATTTAATATTTTGTCAAATATATTGAAAATTGAAAATGTGTCAATATATTGACCAATGCAATTCCCAATTGCTTGAAAATTGAAAATGTGTCAATATTATAATTGACCAATGCAATTCCCAATTGCTTGAAAATTGAAAACAAATAACAATTAGGGTGAAAAAGAATTTTAACAAAAGTAAAATGGATATTCAGTTAAAATACTATGTTAAAAATATTTAATAAAACTGTAAAGATATCTAATTTAGTGCACATGACACGTTGAAATATTTGAGAACAAGAAAACAAAAATACTTTAGCAGGATAAAATTAGAGATTTCCAGGGAACGTTTCGTCAGTGAAAATAAATATATGTTCATGATGTTTACAACAAAAAATGAAACATAAATACAGCCAAACCTGCCTTAAAGGGCACCTGTATATAACAAATCACTGTTTATAAAGGACAGGCTCTTTTTCCCTATTGCTAAATAGTGTATACAATTTTAACATAAAGGACAACTGCTTATAAAAGACACATATAGATATACAGGTTCTCTTGAGTGCCCTTTATCAGGGTTTTCAATATTTTTCAAGTGTACCAGTGCTTCACTATTTACAGACGATACTTGTTATTAAAATTTGAAAATTTTTCTTGAATACAACACTCTTTAAAATCAGGAGGTACCAAAGACCATGTTAGGTGGGTAAAAGTACCATGTACCGCCCCTAACTGAAAGGCCTGCCTTTATTTACAGGTTTGGCTGTATATGTTAATTTATAGTAATACTGTTGTTATATATGAATTAATAAGTAAAACATTATCTGTCAATCATCGTATTGATTCACCTCCGAAACAACACAATAATCCAGAACATCCTTCGTGAGAGAATTTAGAGTGTACGTGTGGTCCTTCTTCTCCCGCTATTGAACTTCTACTGTCTCCATTCCTATTGAAATGGGGAAATCGTACCGGACGATTGAAATGAGGAACTGAGTTTATTTTTTCTAAATTTGACGGGTCGGTGCACGGTCCGATACCAATAGGAATCTCCATTGTTAGTTTTCCACTACAAGATTTGAATTTGATGTTCACGATAATCGAATATGCGACATGTAATGTCCGACATCCCGGGAGAATGCTCGGTAATAATGACATTTGCGTAGGCATGTTGATATCGTAGCACATTACTTTCTGCTTACTATGACGAGATTTCACGCCCTGCGGATGCTTATCTTGTACGTTAATTATTGTAAAGGTGGCCTTAAGTTTATTGGCAAGAACAGTAACTCTCTGTTGTAACTCACATGAAATGTTTTTGATTTTGCGAGCATATTTACTTTGTGTTTCTAAATGAATTCTGATGTTATCTCCCGCTAAAAAGCAAGTGCGGTCAAGGCTCATTTCTATTATTGCAATACCTGAACATGACAGTTGTACGTCTTCCGTGTGAAGAATCGGCATCAGACCAAGCGGAATTGAATGAATGTCAAATGCTCTCCGTACAGTAAATGATAATTTCCTCGTCAAAAGAACTTTCACCATATTGTTAAGAGAATGATTACTTCGTGCCGACGAGGCGCCAACATCATCACAAACTCTCACTTTCAGCATGTAATTTATTTCGGCCCCGAATCCGTGTTTATTGTCCTCGTATTGAATGGTTGACGGAATGCCTTGCGGAAGTTTAAACCTGAAGTTTGAAACGTAATGTCCAGGTGTTATCAAAGATGTCCATCTACCATCGGGTGTTCCAACCATATATTTTCTTTTACAAAGAAATTTGTCGATTTTAGTTTTCCCTTTCTTTGTCATATTATTTATTGTCGTTACGGAACAATGTCCAACAATTTGAAATTCTATGAATCTGATTTCCAGATTTCGGCTGACATCGTAAACAACTTTTCCTGATATTTCTTCTCCGGGACCATATCTATGGTGTACATGTTTGTCCACTTCTATACCAAAATACTGAATGTATTGTTCTTTTCGTTCGGTCACTCTGCGTCTAAATGCAAGAGTGCCTGGTCTTGGAATATGTCCATTAGGCAGTGTTCCGTTTGGAACTGTACCATTCCATGATTTATATCCAGGCTGGTTCCTTCTTCCCAATATCGTTCCCCAGGAGGCAGGCATACCCCTCATGGTGCCTTCATGTCCAGGGTGATATTTCGTACTTGCAGAACTGCCAACAAAAGAAGGTGCTCTCATGGACCTCGTGGTTCCATGTCCAGAAATCGCAGATTGGGCAAGGGAATTATGCGATTTTGATTTATTATTGTCCTCAGGGACTGTAATATACCTTGCAAATTTCCCTTTTGAGGCTCCTTCTCTATATTTAGCAGCACGAGGACTGGTTTGACCATTTGTTTTCGTATATGGACGATAATTTGGTTTTTCGTCAGAATTCGTAAGCGTCAAACCAGTTAAATCCAGTTCTATTTTTTCAACGTCGGCTGTATGAGTTAGTTGATTCATGCTTGTATCAATAATATCTATAGAATCGTCACTACTACCTTGAGGGTCTATAAGGGTGTTATCTTTGTATTGGTTAGGCCCCATGTTGTATGGGTGTGGTCATTATACCATGTTGAATCCATTAAAATATATATGAATCTGAAAATAGAAAAGTACCTGTAAGTACATGTATTTTTTTGTAAATGTAATGTAAAGTAAAAACTGATTCAATTACATGTACGTGTACAAAAAGGAAAGTTTGAAGATACCAAATGGGTAACCAGAAGCTGTAAATCGAAGACAGACAATACAATGACCCAAAGAAAAGGGACTAAAGGACAAACAGCGATCTACAAAACAGCACACAGAAAACTAAATATCGAGCAAAGCAAACCCCACTAAAAACTGGGGCTGAACTACAAATAGCTTCATGTAAAATAATTTTATTTCATAAACTGTAATTAATTGTGTATGTTTATCATGAGGATGTTGTTGCCCTGATTGTATTGTAGTTGGATTTATATCCAGTTATGGGGTTTTTGTGGCCACGAGAACCGTATCAGTGTTGTAATGGTTAACATGCTCTCCTCAAAAGTGTTAGGTCATGGCTTCGAGCCTTTGTCAGGTTAAACCAAAGAAGGTAAAATATGATATTCGCTACTTCTCTGCTAAGGAGTAAGAGCAAATACTGGTTGTCTTGTAATCACGTGTCCTAGTGGAGCGACAGTCTACCTTAAACTGTGGTTTCAATGACCTAGTACTATAAAAGTCCAACTAACCTTGTTGGTCTAGTACAAAGCGTAAAGTAAAGTTTGTTAGTGTTTTACGGCAGGTCTGTGGTTTATTTCAGATTCCTCCACTAATAAGACCTACATCCATTATATAGGGGCCATTGTGATTGTGATCGCATGGTTGTTGAATTTACAATTAATTATGCAATCAGTCCCTATCACCACTAAAGCTGTGAGCTTGAAACCTGTTCATGGCGAGGTGTGCTCGATACAACATTATGTTATACAGTTTGTCAGTGACTTGTGGCAGGTTGATAGTTTCCTCCATGTACTCTGATTTCCTCTACCAATAAAACTGAAATATTGTTGAAAGTGGCATCAAACACCATAAGCTTAACATAAAAACTTAAATGTGGTTTAGATAGAGTCTGGATTTTTGAAAAGATGTTAGTGAATGGATTCACAGACTCGGACAAGTTTGTCACCTAGATCCACACCTGTGTACTTATTTATTCATTAATGATTTATATAATTTATTAAGCAGCCATTGTAATGCATTGTTTACTAAATTTTTTCTATTATTCAACAAAATTTCCACATAATTAATTATTGTATACAATGGAGTAAAAATAATTTAAAAAAAATTTACAGTTAACATTCCACACATATTTTCTCTTGGTTTAATTTGAACTGCTAAGGGGCTGCTTTTATTTTCGTAGAATTAAATGTTTCCAATCAGTCTTTGCGCTAACCCACTTGCCCGAAGCCCAGGACAAGTTAAACTGGATTCAGACAATTGAAAATTATGAAAGAGTTTATTTGAATAAATAGAAAATTTATCTAAATTTGTCTTTCAGGTAAGTAGGTGAACAAAATTAAGGCAAAGACTGTCCAATACCTCTATTAAGCAGCCACCTGCATTAAAAGGTCAACTTTCTCTTGCCTTGTCATAGAAAATTTGATATGAATTGAACCTCTGTTAAGATGTCAGCTGTTTTAAAAGACCACTTTTTCTTTGTCCCAAAGATGACTGTATTTATATATTGCATTGTATATGAAGTTTTTTTGTTTTAAAAAAAAAAAAAAAAAAAAAAAAAAGCATATCATGAATTTTTGTATACTATGAAATAAAAATAATTAAGATAATTACATTTGACACACATTTTTTCTTGGTTTAATTTTATCTACTACGATTTACGTTTGGACGAGCATGAGAATTAATTTGACCTGCTATAATTCACTTAGAATTAAATTTAATTTTATCCAATACTTATTTGAATTCAAATAATAATTTTCGTATTAAATTTGAGTTTGTTTTACCGTAGGCATAAAACATTATAATTTTTAATCTTGCCGTTTATCCGACCGTTATTACAATATAATTAAAGAACCCAAACAAACAAATTGAAATTTGTGGCATTTTCTCTTTAAGTAATATAACATATTAAAATAAGCAATAATTTTGTTATATTGTTCTTTCAAAATAAAATTTGATGTCAAGCTAGAACTTGACATGTTATAATATAGGGCTATAGAATACAATACAAAACTTTTGTCTAAATTGGTTTTTGTACAAATAAATATTTTAAACAGGTGAAATTTTCACTTGTCAGTTGTCTTTGTTATAATCATTTAAAAGAAATGAATATGGCTGAACAAAATGACACTAATAATCCCACTTAATATTTTGGTTTAAAAAAAAAATGCCAAAAGCATTTGAATGAGTGAGTGGGTCATTGATTGTTGTTTAACGTCAAATGACCAATTTTTCAACTATATCATGGAGAAAACAAAGTTATGTTCAATGTGATGATAATTATGTCTGCTTTGTACTAGATCAACACGCTTAGTTGGATGTTGATAGTGCTAGCTCACTGAAACAACAGTCTGCGGATAGACATGTTGCTTCACTAGGACACATTATCCTGATTCTTAGCCTACCAGTCTTTGCTCTTACTCCTTAATGCTGCGTGCATAGCTTTTTATCAGTGTTTTTTTTTCACTGCCAATAAAAAAAGAGGAAACAATCTATTCATAAAGAAATTTCCCATGCCTCTTCCTTTTATATTGGGAAGTTTGCTTAATAAACCTAATTTTTGCACCTACCCTAAAATTTATTATTGAACAATAAAATATGTTTAATGTTTGGATTTATGGTGTTTAATGCCACTTTCAACAATATTTCAGTTTTATTGGTGGAGGACACCCGAAAAAACCATTGACCTGTCCAATGTCACTGACAAACTTTATCACATAATGTTGTATTGAGTACACCTCGCCATGAGCTGGTTTGAACTAACAACGTTAGTGGTGATAGGTACTGATTGCACAGGTAGTTGTAAATCCAACTACCATACGATCACGACCACGACGACCCCAAATAATATGTTTCAAGTAAGCTTTTTATTGCCATTTTTGAACAAGTACTGTTACAGTCAGATTTTTGTCCTGTATAACGTAGATAAAAACAAGAAAATAGTAAAAAGATTTTCTTACGTACCGTAGTGATGTTAGCAGAAACACAGGTAATGTTTCCATGGCGTCGTGTGTATGTATGTACAAATTGTTAGCTGTTAAAAATGTCTAGATTCCTTTGGTAGATGGATGGAAAACAAGAATTATACCCTGACTATTGGTACCCAACCATCAATGCCATTGAATAATGGCAATAAAATATTAATATTTTTTAAAGATATTTATTTAAACATCGGTATTAGGATTTTAAATGGTCCGTCGACTGGAACTATATAAGTCTTTTGAAATTAGCGAAAGTCATGCATGAAGTTTAATAAAGAGAACCTGTATATTGAAGTCAACACATTTATAAGTTGATTCAAATTGCATAAAATAGGTGCGTCTTTTCAAAAAAGAATCTCTTTCCTATATTTTATATAGAATTTTATTTTAACAATTTTAAATGCTTTTTAAAATAATCAATAATCAATAATCAATCATGAAGTTGAATTTTAATGTTAATTAAATAACTCAATTTGAACCTGATTTATTTTTCAATTAAAAAATTTTCTACAGAAAATTACATATTGTACATGTACAGTATTCTCCCTCGTATAAGATTTGGTTTAGGTTAATGGTATTTAATGCCACTTTCAACAATATTTCAGTTATATCGTGGTGGTCAGTTTTATTGGTGGAGGAAATCTGAGTACTCAGAGAAAACCACCGACCTGTCACTGACAAATTTTATCACATAATGTTGTATCAAGCCCTCATATAAGGCCACTTTCACCAAAGACCATATGCAGCCCTCTAATCAGGCCAGATAAAATTAAATGCACTGCGATATTAATATTATAATAAATTGTCCTCCACAAGAGAAGTCGCCACCTCTTATAAGACCACTAATTCATTGTAGACGTGACACCCTTATAAGAGAGGGTGACTACTGTACTACCAATACAATCGGAACCGTGTCGAAGGTGTATTGGTTAGCATGTTCGCCTCGAGTGCTGTAGATTGTGAATTCAAGCTGCAGGCGGGCGGGTCAAACCAAGGACTATATAATTGGTGTTGGTTGCTTCTCTGCTAAACACACAGCTTTAAAGAGTAAGAGCAAAGACTGGTTGGCTCTGAATCAGGATGATGTGTACGAGTGGAGCGACATGTCTATCCGCGGACCGTGGTTTCAGTGAGCTAGCACTATAAAAATCAAACTACTGAGTAAGTGTGTTCAGGTCAGGTAGAAAGTGGGCATTATCATCATCTCATCAAAATGTAGCATGTTCTCGCCATAATATAAGCTTAAAAAAATGTTCATGTGGCATTTAACAACAATCACTCCCTCACCCAAATACTTTGGTTAGCCAATCTAAAATATTTGCACACACTAGGGTTAGGGTTATGGTGATTAATGCATCTTTCAATAATATTTCAGTCATATCGTGGCGGTCGGTTTTATTGGTGGAGGAAACTGGAGTACCCAGAGAAAACCACTGACCTGTCGCAAGTCACTCACAAACTTTATCACATATGGTTGTATCAAGCACACCTCGCCGGAGTGGAATTCAAACTCACAACGTTAGTTGTGATAGGCACTGATTGCATAGGTTTACACACACTACACTGAACAGTGTATTCACAACGTTCAGTAATGAAAAATTCAAATGACAACCTGAGAATGAGAGACAATTTTTATTTTGTGACTAGACAAATTTATTCCTGTCAGTCCTCACATTGCACACTGGTCCTCTGGTCCGAGAACAGTAAAACTTTGTTCGGACCAGTTAATTTTTTCAGTTTTTATTTAGAACTATATAAAAAATAAATATAAGAATTTGATTCAGACCAGTAAATTCTAATTTTCATTTCAAGGACTGATGTGTCGGCCATATTATAATAATAAGCAATGTAAAAATTTAAGATAAAACATTATGCAATACACCTTTTTATACAGGTGACATAATTGTTTGATGTATATTATATCTTATCTTGATTGTCAAGGTGTGCTAACATCCTGCATTATTAATGCTACTTATTATCGACCTGGCTGGAGATTTCATGTCAGAGAGATCCATATATCCTTTTCAATTATTTTTTCAATCAATTTTTTTTTAACCTCAGAATTTTCTCACAAATGATAATTGAAAACGAGAACAAGGACTGATTGAATTCAATGTCATTTTTGATTGGGAATTGATTTTAACGAGCAAAAATGTGGGAAGATTTTATATCTCTCATTGAACTACCAATTTGGATAATTTTATAAAGACTGAATACTGGTAGTAAAAATCGATTTTTAAAAAATTATAATTGGCATTTAAAATGATATACCATTCAAAATCAAGTCCCACTTTTTTAGTTTACTTAACCCAAAGGATCATGTAAGGTGTCATCACTTTGTGTTCATAATCAGTAGTCAGTGTTGTTTTCCATAAACCTTTTTTTAGATAAAGTTTTTCATATAGTCAGGATTTTATAATTCCCTTACATCACCACCTGACTATAAATATTGCGACTACACAAGAGTTTACATTTTGATGTCCGTAAACTTTAGCATTTCAATATTCTCTGGGAAAGTTAACGTTGAACCTAATCTTGCTAGAAATATTCATTGGATGGTCCTCTACAAAGTTTATGCTTTTCCTTTCAATCAGAAATTCACCCCAGAACCATAGAAACAAGAGGTCTCCAGGTGCGAAAAAGTATTTTTAAATATTTTTTTTGGGAGGAGGGTGGGTATTTTTCAACCAAGTTTGATCAAATAAAATTCATTATTTTCCTTTTTTATGAAGTATCCTAACTGATCAACATATTTTTTTTTTATAGTTGTTATGATTTTCAAGATATAATTGGGTCAATGGGCTGACCTTTTGATCTTAAGTTCCATTTTGATTTTGCCTCCGATTCCTAGATTTCCCCATTGAATTTTGGGGTTAGAGTTATGGTGTTTAACGCCTGTTTCCACAATATTTCAGTAATATTGGTGGAGGAAACCAGAATGCCGGAGAAAACCACCGACCTGTCGCAAGTCACTGATAAACTTTATCACATAATGTTGTATCGAGTACACCTCACCATGAGCGGGATTCAAACTCACAACTTTAGTGGTTATAGGCACTGATTGCATAGGGAGTTATAAATCTAACTACCATACGAAAAATGACCATGACGGCCTCTTGAATTTTGAATTGTTCGAACAGTGTGTATATATTTTGTTTTTCATTTTATGATAGACTCATAATTTACACGTTCATGGCGAGGTGTACTCGAAACAATATTATGTGATAGAATTTGTCTGTCACTTGCGGTAGGTCTGTGGTTTTCTACAGGTACTCCGGTTTCCTCCAGCAATAAAACTTACCACCACAATATAACTGAAATATTGTTGAAAGTGGCATTAAACATCAAACCACCCCCCCCCCCCCCCCCAAAAAAAAATTCCATAATGTAGATGTTTTTTACTTTTATTTTTCAGAGTTGAAGAAGTGACACAGCATACAAGAAGCCTTGTATGAACATGATAAATCTAACCAAGCTGACAACAAGACCTTTATAAGAAAATGTCCAGGTATGAAATTATTGTAATCATATCAGTGGTGCTATGGTCAGAGTGCTCATCTTGAGTGAACTAGCACTATAAAAACTCTCTGACACATCTATCTGTAGGGAGACATGTTGCTCCACCCAGACACATTATCCTGATTCAGAGCCAACCAGCGTTTACTCTTACTACTTAATGGTGCATGCTAAGTGAAAAATCAGCAAATACAAATTTTAAAGTTGATGGTTTTGAATCAGCCTGGGCTCATTATTGTTGAAAGTGGCATTAAACATCATAAACCTAAACCTGATTCTATTCCCGATTGTTCTTTAGATTTTTGCTTTCTTTCCATTGTCTCCACTTTAAACTTTGAACCACAAGGTCATGAGACAAGGCCAACCATAACCATTTAACCCAGAGAGATGGCTGAATAGCCCAATGAATCAACTTGATAGGCTGATGTAAATAATTCAGGGATTAAGATTAAAGGGAAACTTCGCGATTTTTTTACATGTTAGCTAAATATGTTCCTGGTGATATAAAATACATATTCACAAAGTTTTATCGACATATTTCCACAAATAACGAAGCAAATCGCAAATTTGTAATTTTAATTTCTAATTTGTTCATGGGTTGTGACGTTTTAGCCCGATAATTGCATTGTGGGATTGAAATTTAAAGTCTGGGTCGCTGATGTTAAATTCGCTTCATTTAAAGCGCTCAGAGGACTAATTTAAATCTAATAACCGTTGGAGAATTAAATACTGAAGTGAACAGCTACATACCTTTTTGACAAACAACTATTTTAAATGAACAAAATGTTTCATTTCCTTTATATTTACAATGGAAAGAGTGTTTTACAACAGTCACCTATATTCACTATATGTAGGATCCCTTTTACAAAATTATGTTCATTTTGTTTTACTGCTAATGTGCTGAAAAATATAATGGATAATTTTGAAAACGCATAACTTGTGTATTGATCGGATTAATGAAATGGGAATTTGAATACACACTATTTGCTTTCCAAGACGTTTATTATTTATTAAAGATAAAATATTTTTAAAACATTAGAATAAATATAATGTTGAAATAAGAGGAACAATTATAATTATGTTTTAGATAATAAAAAAGTATACACCATCCTTGAAATTATAAGTTTTCATTATTAGAGGTGCCAAATTGGCCTAACTATATATAGCTTTCTCATCATAATTAGTATGTATTCACAATTTTAGCGATCAATGTTCATAAAAGATGTTTTAATTTTAATTAAAGAACTAAAAATTAAAGGTTTGGAGATCGGGTGGCAACTGAGTTTACAAAGTTAGTGTTTAAAGAAAAAAAATCTCTTTGCTCAGTGACCCCCAGAAGGCACAAAACCTAAATATATGATTTTTATTCAGCTCGGAACCCCGTAAGCAAACTTGACCTATAATTTTGATATCCACTGATATTCATTCAGACAAAGTTCGGAAGAGATCATGATCATGAGCGGTATAAAAAGATGAAGAACAGTCAAAATATCCGGAGATTAGGCCACACCAAATTTACTTCTTGTTCGTCGGTTTGTGGTAAAAACGTTGGAGCGAGCAAGTGAATTAAAAATGTTACTTTCTTTTCCTTTTTTTTGTTTGTTTGTCATTTTTGATGAGCGAAGCGTAAAATATTATGCGGAAAATATATTTCTTATATTTTTCATGTATTTTCAGAAGCAAGAGACCATATCTTAATTTTAAATATTTTATTCTTCAATAAATAAAGGCAATTATTCCTGAAATAAGGAGTGAAAGGCGGGATTTACTTATTTTTATTTTCATTCTGAAAACGACAGGTACATTCACACCGGTTCACTCAGCAGGTTACCTAATATTGCGTAATGAGTTTAGGTCCACACAGGAAGTCGCCAGGCAGAATATACAAGTGTCATTTTACATCCGGTCGACGGGACTCTGACAGAATACTTGAATACATGTGTCACAATCTTTGGCAATAATCAGAAACGCAATACACATTTTGTGACCCGTTAACGCTACCCGTGACTAGAATAGGAGATGCAATACACATTTTAAAGGTTCTAATAGGTGATCAAAATACACGACCCTGATCAAGTATACATTAGGAATGGGTGCATATTAATGCACACTGGCGGATCAAGGGGGTGTTCAACAATTTAGTCAAATGCGTGTATAAATTGGGTAAAAATTGGCAAACAAGAGCCTGGGACCCTGTTTTCAAAAGTGCTGGATCCGCGCCTGATGCAGCAATGATTCTGGGGCTATTTTCACACAAAAATCTTAAGATTAACATTGATCATAAGTTATATTGAATTGTTCATTTTTATCTTGATTTTTTTTGTGCCTCATCAGAATGATATAGCAACAACCAAAATTATGAAGTAAAGCAGGGTGAACAGGGCAGGGTAGAAAATTCTTCTTGCAAACCCCAAAAAGCAAAATAGACAAAAACCTTTCGTATGCAATTTTTCCTTATAAAAACAACAACCATATTTTTTATGACTATTCTGAGATTAATCAGAAGGGTCCGCCAATTCAAAAGACGTGATTAAAATAAACAAAAAATGTTTTCTTTGCACAGAGACATATTATATGTTACGCTTTGTTCAAATCAGAAATAACCGTTATGAAAACAGATTAATCTTTTTACTGTTGGCGAATAAGAATATTGTATTTCCATAAACAAATTATTATATTACGTAAGAGATGTACCCTGAAGTTTTGTATGATAAGCTTTAAAAGTATTTATAATACTCATCGTCTGTAATTGTCAAATGAAAACTATTACAAATTATATGTTTACATAATCCTCTCAATTTTATGGCTTCCTACCCTGTAACTTTCTGTGCTTTTAGCTAAGAGCAGAGCTTATGTGTAGCTTTATTGTAGTGCATGAACGATCGATTACAAAGTGCGATCTTATAAATAATATCATTAAAACAATTTTGCCCCATAGTATAGGCCTATTTTTATTTTTTTACGAATTCATGGCATTGTTCCAATGTCCGTTTTTTTTTTCACATAATTTCGTAGTTCTTCAATTTTCGAAAAAAATCTTTTGTAAATGTGTCTCATTAAAGACGGACCGTTTTCTCCGATTCGTTTGTTTTGCCATAAGTATATAGAAATAAAACGTAAATCTGCAAAAAGTGATTGTGTAATAAATTCATATATTTAGAATAATAAGAAAAATAAAAAGAATTACGCCTGACAAGCCATATCGACACTGAATGAGGACTCCGGTTTGTCACGCCTTTTTTGGGGCGTGGTGGTATTTAGACATCACGTGATAATTGGTATCGAGATGCTATCAAAATAGCGACATCCATCTATCGTTGACCGAATTTTGAAATTGATTTCATTCCCTTATCCAGCATAATAAAACGCTAATATACATACATATAAACATCCATATTTATACATCAGGAAAAACATAAAAAAATAATTTTTTTGTGAAGTTTCCCTTTAACTTTTACAGACTAGTAGCCATAAGGAAGAAAAAAAGAAGTAGCCCAGACAAAAAGTTAATAGCCCAACTTTTTTATGAAAAAATCGCATTCACCGGTTGAGGGGGTTTGAAAAATTAGACCCTAAATCTTGTAATCTTAGTGAACTGAAAATGATTTTATTGAACTGGAAAAAGACCTTTTATGGGGGGAACATTTTGTTTTGTGTATTCCTCCATCTGACCTGTCCACTCGCACTTCATTTCCTGAAATTTGGTTTTAATTTTATCGAATATGTCATGTAAACTTAACATGGTTAATGTAGAAATTGACGAAATGTGTTAAACGATCGATAACGTTACGGAATTGACTAGACTAATATTACGGATTTGGCAATTAAAACAAAGAAAAAAGCAATATACATGTAACATAAAAATATCAATGAAAACGGAAACGATATATTAATAAAAGAAATATTTTATTAAAATTTCTATCAAGAACTTTTTCATAAACGACTACTGTGAAAATAACACGGAAGTATGTTAAACGTCAATAATGAGAACAGTGGCTGTTCCTTCTATTTTACCCAAAACATCTCGGAGTGCAACATAACGGGAACAGCCAACATTTTGCTGTTCTATCAGACTTACTCGGGAGGTCTCGGTTTTATTCATTTAATATTCACACAAAATACAGAGAATCATGCGATAAACCTATTTTGACAAAAAGGGGAATTTCAAGATGTTGATTTACGACCAGCGGAACTTTGATCTGCACTCGACTCAATTAAATTGTGCAATCGCCAACTGGGGGACGATTATACGTATTATATGTCGCCCAACACAAATGTTACTCGCATTTGCGACTGGGCGACCGCTAATCTTAATCCCTGTAATTACCATTTACTAAATGTGAAGCATAAATTATATTTGGTATTTGAATTCCTTGAAATCAATAGATATGCAATTTCATTATATTTAATAGGTTAAAAAAGTTTTTTCTTACCAGCATACAGTATTTAATTTTGAATTAAGGTGCTTCAAACTAGAAAATTGAGAAAAAAATAGATGTTTTATCAAGATTTCCTTAGCACTGTTTTTAAGATCACTATTTGTAGACAATATTGACAAATTTCAAATAAAAAAAAGATCTTTCATTTCTGTTTCCTTCTGTTTTTGGATCACGATTTGGATTTGCAAACATATTGTTAAATGTTTCCAATGAAAATCGACAGATTTCAAATAATGAAAAAAATTAATTAAAATAGACTCACGTTAACGTTTTTCTCACAATCTGTTAAATCCCGTTTTAGTTCCATCTTTTAGAGAGGTATATGAATAATGTATAAACCTTCAGTGCATGATCTACATTTCAACAATTGTGTAAGAAAATCGTTGAACCACAGATCTCAAATGAAATGTCGACACGGTCCAACGAATCACAACAACAAATAATTTAACCCTACTAGTGTAAATAAATAGGGTTATCTTACGATCAGTGTAAGAAATAGGGGTCTGATTTGTATATTTGTTAATGATTTATGCATCATTGATTTAAAGTGGGACAATTGAAAGACAATGGCGGTATATGGTGTTTTGTGGAAAAATTATTTTTAAGAATGGAATTTGATATTGAAAATTTACTTTCATACGTTTGTATCGAGAAAAAAAAAATTACAGAAAGAATACATTTTTAAGTTTTAAATAACCTCAATAATGTACAAAATAGAAAATGTCTGAAATTGACCAAATTTATTTGGACATTTGTTTATATGAAATTTACGTTTTTAAGGGCTTAGATAATACAAAATGGCAAGCAAACTAGATAATATATTTACAGTACGTCAAAGAAAATTTTATGAGAAATCAGAAGTTATATAGGAATTTTAATATCTTGTATGGTAGCCCCCCTCTTATAAGGCCACCCCTTCTGCAATGAAAAACTGGCCTTTTGAGAGGGGTGGCATCTTTGGTCAGTAGTCCCCTTCTTATAAGGTCACCCCTTCTGCAATGAAAAACTGACCTTTTTAGAGGGGTGGCATCTTTGGTCAGTAGTCCCCCTCTTATAAGATCACCCCATCACTTGGCGTCTGTTGTCGTCCGTCCGTCTGTCTGTCCATCGTAAGCTTTCACATTGAAAACTTCTCCTCTGAAACCCCTAACCGAAATTAAACCAAACCTGGCAGGGATGGTCCTTGGGTGGGTTCCTTTCAAAATTGTGTCCAACAGCCCCACCCTCCATTCAAGATGGCTGCTGTTACTAAAAATAGAAATTTTTCATTGCTGCTTTAGTATAAGTCAAAATGAGCTCAAATTTTAACTGCAGCTACATGGCAATGAGTAGTTTAACATTTATTCTGGATTTTTCTTAGAGATTTTTTCAGCCAGTTTATTCCGTTTAGGAATATTATGAGAGAAAAATCACATCTAAATCTTTTGCTCAGAAATTTGAGTTGAAATGATCTTTGGTTGGCCCACTTTCAAAATTATGTGTAACACCCCCATTTTCTATCAACTTTAGATGTCAAATTGAAAACCAGGTGAGCGATTACAGGCTCCTGGGAGCCTCTAGTTAGAGGGGTGGCATCTATGGTCAGTAGTCTCCCTCTTATAAGATCACCCCTTCTGCAATGAAAAACTGTCCTTTTTAGAGGGATGGCATCTTTGGTCAGTAGTCTCCCTCTTAATATAAGGTCACCCCTTCTGCAATGAAAAATTGGCCTTTTTAGAGGGGTGGCCTCTTATGAGAGGGACAATTTAGTAGTAATTTATGATCTTAGTACGTCTAAAATCTGGCCTGAAAAGAGAGGTGTTCTTTGCTGGAAGTGGCCTTATAAGAAGAGTACTGCTGTATATTCAATTTTATGTCTTATTTTTTTTGTGAAGTAAAACAAGGGATGTTAACAAGTTACATTACAAGATTGATCAGTTAGCAAGGTCCTTTTTTTTTTAAATCTGGCCTGATAAGAGAGGTGGCCTTTGGTGAGAAGGGGAATAATGTACATGTACAGGTATATAGAATTATTCAAGTTTTTGTCTCATATTTTGTGAGTTAATTAAACAAGGAATATTAACAAGTTCGTAACAAGTTACATTACAAGATTGATCTTTTTAACAAGGTCCTGCCTGACACTAACTTGGATCATATTTACCTAAGGATGTCACTTGATACATGTAGATAAATTGACAATGCCAAAACAATGGTTTAAATTTCTGTACTAATGACACTTGGGGGGGGGGGGGGGGATCATCACAGGAGTTCTTTTTTTTTACATTATAAGGGAAGTCTTTGCCTTAATTTTTTTCACCTACTTTACCAAAATGCAAATTTCGAAAAAAAATGATATTTACATTGTATTCAAACAAATTCTTCCATAATTTTCACTTGTCTGAATCCAGTTTTACTTGTCCCAGGATTCTGCCAAGTTGGTTAGCGCGAAGACTAAGGAAAGAGAATTTTTCATACTTTCGTAAAAATAATAATTTCTCGTAGCAGAATAAATAAAGGTTAAGAAAAAAACATTTGACGAGGTACTAAAATAGATCTTCTTTAGTAAATATTCGTAAAAATTTGGGCAAAATTAAATAGCTAAATACAGTACTATTTATATTACAGTTACACTTGCCCATATGGTCACCTAAATTAAGCAGTCACCTGTATTTAAAAGTCACCTTTTCTTGTCCTGTCATAGAAAGTTTCATGTGAATTGAACCTCTTTTAAGTATGGCTCCACCTAAGGATCATCCAGTGGGTGATTTATTGATAGTTGCAAAATTGGAGTGTATATGGTTCATATGTTGCATTTTGATGGAAAACTCATAAAAATAATAAAAGAACACATGTATTGACTTTGGTTGCTATGGTTACAACTTCATCATGGAACCCATTTTATTTCAGTCTTAAAATCTCTAAATTTGCACTTTTGCCACACAGATTTCTCAAAAAATATTTAAAAAAATTCATAATATAATTACATATTAGTGATGTTGAAGATTTCTTCTAAAAATTAAAGTATATGAACAGAAAGTACAAGTTTGCCAATTATTGTTTCCATGGCAACCAAACAGCCTCATTTCGCATCTTCAAAACAAAATGCAAAAAAATTAGGATTTTCATTATCTATTATCTCCTGTGAACAGAGTGGTAGGTGAATGAGGCTTGTTTGTATCCTTTCAATAGACACTTGTCTAAAACGTATAAAAAATAATCGTTTGTAGCCTCTTTTAGATTTTTTGGAAAAAAGTGTTTTTTGTCCCATATTTTTTTTTTTTTTTTTTTTTTAGCAAATAGGTACAACTACATTTTTTACAAAATATTTCTACTTCTCTAAAATGTATTTACTGATATTATCATTTTCACATAACTTATAACCAAACTAACTACTAAATAAACTTTTAACCTTAAATTACATTTTAAATGCATTTCATATCATGCTAAAATCATAAAATTTTCTTTTGGTCACAAAGATTTCCATATTACTGATTTTATAACTAAATGCCAAGTCTTAAACTGATAACAATGAGAATTTAAATACAAATGTAATGTCCATGGTTTCCATGGAAACAAAAACACAGAGTTTGATAAATCTGCAATTTGAACACAGCAAAAATTGTTTTCTAGCATTAATTTCTCAATCATTTTTAAAATCAAATCTGCTAATTTTCTAATTGTAAATTATTTCAGGTAGTATACAATTATGGTACTAGAATATTCATTGTACTATGCATTTATTGTACAATTCTAGTACTCTACATTTATTGTACACAGGGAGCCCGGGTGGCTCAATGAGTTAGGTCGCTGGATATACAAGCTTATCACCAATACAGCATTGGTTCACGCCTGGCTTTGTAAATTACAAAAAAGGATGCACTCGACTCGCAGCCGCAAGTGATAAAGTTTACCAGTTGCTTGCCCATGGTTGGTGGTTCTCTCCGGCTTCCTCCACCACTAAAACTGGTCCCCATGACAATAGCTGAAATATTGTTGAAAGTGGCATTAAAACACCAAAAATCAAATCAATCAAATCAAATCATTTATTGTACAATTCTAGTACTATACATTTATTGTACAATTCTAGTACTATACATTTATTGTACAATTCTAGTACTATACATTTATTGTACAATTCTAGTACTATACATTTAATGTACAATTCTAGTACTATACATTTATTGTACAATTCTAGTACTATACATTTAATGTACAATTATAGTACTATACATTTATTGTACAATTCTAGTACTATACATTTATTGTACAATTCTAGTACTATATATTTATTGTATAATTCTAGTACTATACATTTATTGTATAATTCTAGTACTATACATTTATTGTACAATTCTAGTACTATACATTTATTGTACAATTCTAGTACTATATATTTATTGTATAATTCTAGTACTATACATTTATTGTATAATTCTAGTACTATACATTTATTGTACAATTCTAGTACTATACATTTAATGTACAATTCTAGTACTATACATTTATTGTATAATTCTAGTACTATACATTTATTGTACAATTCTAGTACTATACATTTATTGTACAATTCTAGTACTATACATTTATTGTACAATTCTAGTACTATACATTTATTGTACAATTCTAGTACTATACATTTATTGTACAATTCTAGTACTATACATTTATTGTACAATTCTAGTACTATACATTTATTGTATAATTCTAGTACTATACATTTATTGTATAATTCTAGTACTATACATTTATTGTACAATTCTAGTACTATACATTTATTGTTTAATGCCTATTTCAACATTATTTCAGTTATATTGTGGTGGTTAGTTTTATTGGTGGAAGAAAATGGACAAATATTTTAGTTAACATTGAATGTGATCTAAAAATTTTAAAACAAGATTACATAAATGTTACCCTAGGCCATGTCTATCATGATGCTTTTAATGGACTATTTTGTTATTTTAATAGAGAATGTGGCTGTTAATTGATAGTAACAAGGCCTGGGGTTTATCATGATAAATCTGGACTTTGAAGACATGTGAAATACTGTATGTTATGCTACTAGACAAAAAGATGGTTGTTTATGTAGGTGGACTATCAATGTAAACTGCCCCTATTCGAAATATTTTATTGTAGATTCAATAAGAAAAATATTGGTTACTACAACGTACCCTTACAGATCTGTACAGATACAGAATATTTAATATTATTTTACCTTATTTTATTTTGAATTAAAACAATCCCCCTTCATCATGTTAATAGTTGACATAGAATATTTGGCTAAAATATTTATTAAAATATTTGATTTATGTTTTATTTTTTAATTTTTTTTAAATCATATTATTGTACACCAATTTACAAATTATCTCCCTTTACAGAATATTATTGTACAGTAATTACAAATTATCTCCCTTTACACAATATTATTGTACAGTAATTACACATTATCTTCCTTTACAGAATATTATTGTACAGTAATTGCAAATTATCTCCCTTTACAGAATATTAGTGTACAGTAATTACAAATTATCTCCCTTTACACAATATTATTGTACAGTAATTACACATTATCTTCCTTTACAGAATATTATTGTACAGTAATTGCAAATTATCTTTCTTTACAGAATATTATTGTGCAGTAATTGCAAATTATCTCCCCTTACAGTATATATAATTGTATCCTAAAAACAAATACAGAACATTATTGTGTAGTTAGTAAGTCCAGATTTTGACATTTAAATCATCAGAGCTACATTTTCTATATCCCTTGGCTTTTCGAAAGGTATTTTTATTGTTTACATTTGTTTAAGTTCAGATTTTTCAGGTCTATGGAATTCTCAAGATAGTACGGTTCACATATATAACTGTCCACCACAATATAGCTGAAATATTGTTTAAAGCGATGATAAACACAGAAATATTTTTATTAACTGTTTACTTTTGCCTTAATCCACGGTCATTTCATTTCCATGGAATTTTCGAGGTAGTACGATTTCACGTATAAAACTGTCTGTTGACCACAATATAACAGAAATATTGTTTAAAGCGATGAAAAACACGGAAATATTTGCATTAACTGTTTACTTTTGCTTCAGTTTATAGTCAATTCATTACCATGGATTTCTCAAGTTAATGTGGTTCACATATTTAACTGTCGACCACGATATAGCTTAAATATTGTTGAAAACGGTGATAAACACCCGTAATTTAGAAATTTCAATGGCAGAATGGAATGCATCTATGCCTTTGTAAGATTTTAATGTTAGCTTGGTTTTGTATAAAAAGAACTTTCCGTCTACAACAATGAGTATGTTGCCCTCAAAATTTACATATACATTGCTTTTGTGTGGCCATTTCATCAGACTTGATACCCAGTAGGCAATTAACTGTTACTAAAGTAAGCATATTTAATTGATTGTTCAAATTTCTTGGATGACAAAATAATCATTGGTATCCATTTCTTACCGCTTAAAACCAAATTGAAAACTTTTTTTATGTGATGAGAAAATGAGTTGTGATCAAATGTTGATACACGTAAAATGTATTTATGTGGGATTTTTTTTATTGTAAAAACCTCGGTAGTTTATGGTCATGTGTTTGAAGATTAATATCTCATAAGAATCATGACAAAATTATAGTAGGAAATGGAAATCTACTTTTTATGTTTTTAGCGGGTTGTTGGCATTTTTCCTCATTTTCAGCCAATTTTTCAGCATTATCATGATTACAAGACTTAGTGGATGATGGGAATGTCCTTTAACCATCAAATGTCAAACGGCCTTTTTTCTTCAAGAGTAGTATTATATGGAGCCAAATTTTTTTGTGATTTGTCAATCCTGATTTTTCTAGCTACTGTTAACATCAATTTGCAAGAAAATTTCACCGTCACTGTTATTTTGAACTGTGAATCGTTTCACAGGATATCCCATGCCCATTATCTTGTTGGCGACGGAAAGCTGCTAAGACATATTTTAGTATATATATCAGTTTAACCATCAAGAAGATTTATTAATTTTGAAATATGATTATTACCTTTCCGATTAAAAAAACTTCCATCAAGTGATGCATTAGAAAGCTCTGAAAATTACTTTAAAATAATAATTTGAAAAAAGTTCCAATAAAACATGTAATTTTCAATGTAACGGTATATGAAATAAATTGGTTTCTAAAAACCAAAACCAAATACATTGTCCAATGAAAATCTAAGTTTCATACAATTTTCAGCACCAGTATACACACATGGACACACACACACATACACACATATATATATATAGAGAGAGAGAAAGAGTGAGAGACTATATTTAGAACCAGCATCCTTCTATACAAGAATCCCCCTCGTAGAAGGCCACCACTTTCTGCAAAAAAGAAGTGGCCTTATAGGAGGGGTGGAGCTCTCTTAAGGGGGATAATTTAGTAGTATTTGACTATCTCTCAGTGTGCCTGAAATCTGACCTGATAAGAGTGATGGTCTCTCATGAGTGGGACAATTTAGTAGTATTTGACTATTTCAGTGTATCTGACATCTGCCCTGGTTTATTTTGACTTGATTTTTGGTGTTTAACGCCACTTTCAGCAATATTTCAGCTATATCATGACGACCAGTTTTAGTGGTGGAAGAAGCCGGAGAGAACCACCGACCATGGGCAAGAAACTGGTAAACTTTATCACTTGTGGCTGCGAGTCGAGTGCACCCTTTTTTGTAATTAAGAAAGCCCGGCGCGAACCCACGCTGTATTGGTGATGGGCTTATATGAGTTGTTAGGTAATCCAACTACCTAACTCATTGAGCCACCCGGGCCCTACAACTACCTAACTCATTCAGCCACCCAGGCCCTACAACTACCTAACTCATTGAGCCACCCGGGCCCTACAACTACCTAACTCATTCAGCCACCCGGGCCCTACAACTACCTAACTCATTGAGCCACCCGGGCCCTACAACTACCTAACTCATTGAGCCACCCAGGCCCTACAACTACCTAACTCACTGAGCCACCCAGGCCCTACAACTACCTAACTCATTGAGCCACCCGGCCCCTACAACTACCTAACTCATTGAGCCACCCAGGCCCTACAACTACCTAACTCACTGAGCCATCCAGGCCCTACAACTACCTAACTCACTGAGCCACCCAGACCCTCATCTGCCCTGGTAACAGGGATGTCCCATTGTGAGAAGGGCTCTATAACAGGAGGACTTCTGTATTTTAAACAAATGTATTACATACAGTCAAACCTGCTTTAGTGACCACCTCTATTAAGCAATAACTTGGGTTATGTGACCTTAATGTTTATTTCCCATCACAGTGTATTACTTACCAATTAAACCTGTATTAAGTGACCACCTGTCTTATGTGATCACATTTTAATGTTCCCTTGGAAGGTCACATAAGACATTTTTGACTATTTAGTAGTTTTTGGAAGGTCACGTAAGACATTTTTGACTGTATTTAGTAGTTTTTGGTAGAGCACACTGTGGTCTAGTCAGTTTAAACTTGATCAATCACTTATTGTTAGCTGCTGTCTTTGTGGTAATAAGATATAGCATTGTGTCCATCTCGCCAGAAGCTGCTATCAACTTTAAGACTAATGATCTATCTGTTTCTAAAGTAATATTAACCAAGTTCACAAGATAAAAAAAGATAAATTGACTTTCTTTAGATGTCAAAGTTTTTTTGTTACTTTGTCACATCTAGTACAGAAAAAAATGAAATATTGTTGAAATTAACACCATAACCCTAACACCACTCTATTACTATGTTTAACAAGGAATACATTTAGTCACAGAAACAATACAACTGGTTAAATTTGATCCACTTTTGGTAACTGACAGATTAAATTTGTGGGTACTAATATTCATGGTTTGAGAAAAAAAATTACATTTTAGTGGGTGCATAAATTTGTGTATTCACATCTACAAAGCAAAAAACAATTTACAGAAACAAATGTCTGGTATAATATTTGTAGCACCCAAATTCTATGTACAACATCTTAGTCAGTGTATGATGATAAAGATTCATTGAAATCTGAATTTTGTGGTTTGCTGAAGCCGAAAATGGGTATTAGACCACAAACAATAATGAAATCACAGTAATATATTCCTGATAACTTAAAAAAACTCAGATATCTTAAAGTAAAATCATTGGTGACTTCAACTTTAACTCAACAGGGCTTTTCTCTACCATTCAAGCAAGTCCATGGAGGCCTCCTCCATTAAACATGACAAGAACTTTCATGTCTATAGTATATAGTATTACCTTGTTATAATATTCACTACTGAATTATGTGTATAATCAAATTTATTTTCAAATTCAAGCACACAAATTATTATCATTCAAAGAAATTTTGAAAAAAGGAAAGTTAAAGATGAACCCTGTTTTAAACCAAAAGGATATGTTTTATATGGTTGACAAGATCCTTCTTGTCTATAGTATGCAGGGTATTGTTATTATTACCTTGTTATAATATTTACTACTGAAGTATGTGCCAATAACCTGACTAAGAATAAAATACAATTCATTTTAAGGTATTTATAATGCTAATAAGTGATTTAATCCCTACAATTACATCAAGAATTTCAACTTTGAGTCCAGGACAACAGATAAATTTCCATAGGGGCCGTTGTGACCGTGATCATATGGTAATTGGATTTACCACTACCTATGCAATCAGTGCCTATCACCACTTAAGTTGTGAGTTTGAATCTTGATCAGGGCAAGGTGTACAACATTATATGATAACATTTGTCAGTGACTTTCTCCTGGTCCCCCGGTTTCCTCCACCAATAAAACTGACCGCCACGATATAACTGAAATATTTTTGAAAGTGGCGTTAAACACCATCAAACAAACAAGCAAACAAACAATAAATTTTGATATCTAATATGAAATACATGTATAATAAAATGTATTTTCAAATTCATGCACATGCACAAATTCTTATCATTCAAAGAAATTTTGAAAAAAAAGAGAGAATCAAAGAAAAACCCTGTTTTAATCCAAGCAGATATGTTTTATATGGTTGACCAAAATTTATACTTTAAGACTTGAAAGATTAAAAATTAATGGACTGAACATAGAGGATTAAAATGGGAGGGGCTGTGTTTTTTCTCTCGAGTCCGAATTATATATTTTTTTAATTTCTTTAAGCTTTACCCGAATTTCTAGTAGAAAAGTGCATGGTTAGATTATTTATTTTTGGCATTTTTCAGGTGAAGATAATTTTTTCTATAACATTTGGCATCAGAAATTAAAAAAAACATAGCTCTATCCTAAAAGTTAAATGATCATTCCCTTATAATTGCATTTCATCAATAGGTTGATTATTTATAATTGTTAAAATTCTTTAACATTTTCTCAAATTTTTAGTATATAATTGATCATTGCAAAATTTCTCGACTGATCATTCATCATGTTCAGAAATTCATAAAAAAATAGTCGGTGACTTGCGACAGGTTGGTGGTTTTCTCCTGGTACTCCGGTTTCCTCTACCAATAAAACTGACCGCCACTGTGAAGCAGAAATATTGTTGCAAGTCACATTAAAACACCATAAACAGATAAAAGACACAAATATAAAAAAATATATAAAAAATGCATACCGTCAGTCAGCCAAGCAGAAGATTTTGCAATCCATGACACTGTAATCACTCCTCGTATATTGTATTAAAAAAACGTGTTAATATGAAGAGTCGAAGGAAAGCATTATTTTGTTTTGTAATACAGCTACCAATTATTCATGTCAATGTGTATTGTTAAAAGGAATCGTAACTCCACGATAATTACACTATAAGTTATTTCAATTTTTTCATTTAAATTATTTATTATGGTCTAGTACCCTTTATATGATCAGGGGATTAACGCACAAAATATAAAAACAACTTTATATAAATAGGATAAATATATATAATCCTACAGGTGGAAAGTCGTTATAGGTTTTGATATACATTTTTGTAATATTGTAAGGCCATTTGAGAATAATTTTGATATTAAATTTTTTTTATTGATTTTTTTTTTTAATAAAAAGAAATTGATATAATTGAAATGTATTTCTATACTGTTGTCCATAACAAGAAATTTCAATTTTTAATGAAATTTAAATGAACTGAAAAGTAAAATTGATGGTTTTAATTTGTCAAGTAGAAATTTGATTTCTATGCTTAATCAAGCGTCAACCACATCAGTAGTGTAATGGTTTGGAGCATGCTTGCCTCGAGTGCAGTAGAACATGGGTTTGAGCCACGGTGAGGTCAAACCGAAACGTATTAAATGCGTACCAGGAATTTGTTGCTGTCTACTAAGAACACACTGTTATGGAGTAAGAGCACAGACAAGGTTGGCTCTGAATCAGGATGGTAATGACAAAAATATGTTTGAGTGGAATTACGTATCTACCTGCAGACTGTTGTTTCAGTGAGCTAGTACTATGAAAATTCCACTAAGAGTGTTGGTCTAGTACAAAGTGGACATCATTTCATCGAAATATATTTTGCTTATGCCATGAATTATTCAAGGTTCTTAAGAAGTGTTATTACTTTTCAGAGCACTTGAAATTCAAGATGGCTGCCCTGGCCTTTGATGTTTTCCCCAACGTAATATAGTGAAATAAATTGTTTTTAGCATGAAACAATATTCTTTCATTTACATTATTTTAGCGTGGCCTGATGACACATTTGCCAAAAAGCTGCTTATTTATTAATGAATGAAAGTTGTTTTTGGTCAAAGGTGTGTTTATATAAGGGTGTAGCAACCTTTGAACCCTATGCAGAGTGTATGGCTATGGGTGCACCGCACCCTTCATTTTCCATTTTTCATTTTCATGCAATTGCTTATTTATGAGAACAAACATTGAAGAAAAAATATGGTGCAGAGAAAGAAAAAAATTCAAAATAAAAGTTTCATAATTTGTACAGTGGAAAAATTAATAGAAAAAAAACCCGTTGCAGCAGTGGTTCAGGTAGTGACAGTGGGATCGGTGAACAATATAAAAAAAAGTTAAATTACAGAAATGGTTCATGGAGTGACAGGTGTTTCGGTCAACAATATCAGAATAAGTTACATTACAGAAGTGGTTCACGGAATGACAGGTGGCTCGGTCAATATCAGAATAAATTCCCCATTATATCATTAATTCAGGATTTACATGAATGGACGTTAGAAGGTATTTATAAGAGGCTTAGGGGCTTTTTAAATTCTCACATGCTTAGTTGTTTTAAAATATGTCAAAATTCTTCCCTCAAAATGTTCCGGTACTATTGTGGGTTCTTTTGTGGTTTGTAAAACAAGTTAAATTTTATTGATTAATTATGTAGCACCACATTCAGTAATATTTCAGTTACATGTTTGTGGAGATGATGTTAAATATTTGAAACAAGACCAGCATTCATGGGAAAGAGTACCTTGTCTGACTGTATATTTTGGGCAAAATAAAAAAAAAATAAAAAAAAAGGCAACGAAAACAACATATGATCTACACTAACATCACTATCTATACAATTCATAACAGCTTTATTTAGGGCCTGGGTGGCTCAATGAGTTAGGTAATTGGATTACCTAACAACTCATACAATGATCTTACTTTCAATCACAATATGCATATACATTTCTTTGATCACAGAAAACAATTGCATAAACCAGAATTTTTTGAATTTTTTAAAAATTGTATTTCAAATTTAACTACAAGACAGAAAGTAAATCATATTTTTACGATTTTTAGATAATTATCAGTATAATTGAAGCAGAAAATCGCATGAATTGAAGATATTAATATTATGTTGTATGAAATGGAGGGGGGAAATTACAGGTGTATTTTCCCATAAGTCATGATTCGGGTATAGTGTCTTAATTTCTCATGACAAGTGTGATGTTGTTAACAAAAAAAATCAGTCTTCATTGATCTGTAATAAGAGTTATGGGTTATGGTGTTTAATGCCACTCTCAACAGTATTTTCTGTAGTAGGAATACTGGTAATACATGCTATACAAATCATATATATTGACCACCCCCTTTCCTTGCTCCTTCTTTGATTGTCACATTGTCAGCATTTCAGGAGAAGATTTAGGTTGGGTTTGGTTTATGGTGTTTAGTGCCACTTTCGACAATATTTTCTGTAATAGGAATGATACGTTCCTTACAAATCATGTTTGTAGACCCCTCCTCCCCCTTCCCACCCCCTTTCATGGCTCCTTTGATTATTACATTGTCAGCATTTCAGGGGAAGATTTAGGGTTGGGTTTGGTTTATGGTATTTAGCACCACTTTCAACAATATTTTCTGTAATAGGAGTAATACATTCCTTACAAAACATGTTTGTAGACGCCTTCTCCCCCTTCCCACCCCCTTTCCACCCCCTTTCCTGGCTCTTTTGATTATTACATTGTCAGATTTCAGGAGAAGATTAAATAGGGATGATTTTTTTCAGTTATTTTACTGATTTCAGCTATTTTCCTCTGAAAATTGTTTTCCAAAAGTTGCTGGACAGGGTCAGAAAAGGTCAAAAATGACCATTTTGAAAGTGGGTGTAGATGGTTTCATTGATTCCAGTTATTTTATTTTCTAACAAGGATCAACCCAGAGAATTAAGAAATTAATTTATAAGACAGTAGAAGAATAATTGCTACATTTATAATGCATACAATTTTAAAGTTTATTAGGAATTAAGCTTAATGCCTAATTTTGCTTATTGCCACTAACATATATATATATAAATATATTAAAAAGTCAAATGACACATATAATTTGAACCTATATATAATGAACATCTGCTCATAAAGGACTATTTTTAGATTTCATTCTGTACCCTATGTATATACAAATGTATATCTGACTGTTCATACTAGTAATGGTTCGATTGAATACAGCAGCATCGGTGGTGTAATGGTTAGCATGTTCACCTTGAGTGCGGTAGATCGTGGGTTCGACACCCAGTTGAGTCAAACCAAAGACTATAAAATTGGTATGTGTTGCTTCTCCACCAAGCATGCAGCATTAAGGAGAAAGAGCAAAGACTGGTTGGCTCAGAATCAGGATAATGTGTCTGAGTTGGGCGACATGTCTACCCGCGGACTGTTGTTTCAGTGAGCTAGCACTGTAAAAATCCAACTCAGCATGTTGGTCTAGTACAAAGCTGACCTCATCATCATCTCATTGAAAATTAACTTGTTCTCAGCATGATATAGCTGAAAAAATTATGAGTTGGCGTTAAACAACAATCACTCACTTGCTCATTCAATTGAATACTGATTTAGTTACACAGAAAGGAACATGTTCTAGTTTATGTAAGGACATCACAAAGCAAGCATCCAGACCTATGTAGGCGCATTAGTGGTGTAATGGTTAGTGCGCTAGCCTTGAGAGTGGTAGATCGTGGGTTCGAGCCCTGATCAGGTCAAATCAAAGACTATAGAATTATTCTTTGCTGCTTCTCCACTAAGGGCCTAGCATTAAAGGCAAATACTGGTTGGCAGATAAGCAGAATAATGCGTCTGACTAAAGGAACATTTCTACCCACTGACTGTTGTTTCAGTGAGCTAGCACTATAAAAATCCAACTAAGTGTGTTGGTCTAGTAACAAAGCGGACATAGTCATTATCTAATCAAAGTATAATTAACCTTATCTCGCCATGATATATATTAATTATTAGTATTTTTTTTCGCAAGACAAGGATTATCAGGTTCATATCAGATGTCGAGCGAAAAAAAATACTAATAATTTTTCATCAATAATTTCACAATTTTAAAACAGCTTTGTGATTTTTTTGTTGTGTTTTAACCTTTTTTTTTAATACTAATAATTTTTTCATCGGTAATTTCACAATTTTAACACAGCTTTGTGATTTTGTTGTGTTTTGACCTTTTCTTTGAATGAAAGGTTTAGTGACCATGCATGACAAATGACCAACAGCTGATCAAAGGAAACTAACAAATCAGCTGAAAACTTGCTCAAATGGCATTAATCAACAATCACTTACTCGCTGCAGACTGATATGATGTGGTAACGAAGATTTGATTTTTTTTATATGTGTGTTTTTTACTATTGCTATAATTGAATTAATTCATTTTTAGCTCACCTTGCCAAAGGCAATGTGAGCTTTTGCCGTCATCTGTCATCCGTTAACTTTTCACATTTTAATCTTCTCCTCTGAAACCCCTCAGCCAAATGAATTGAAACTTGGTATGAAGCATCTATGGAAGGTTCTCTCTAAAGATTGCTCATTTTGTCCCGATCCATTAACAAATATGGCCACCATCTTAGGCAATTCTTGTTTCTAATTGGCCAATTTTTAAAAATCTTCTCCTCTGAATCCGCTTTACCAAATGAACCGAAACTTGGTAGGAAGCATCTATGGCAGGTCCTCTATAATGACTGCTCATCTTGTCCCGATCCGTTAACAAACATGGCCACCACAGGCAATTCTTGTTTCTGATTGGTCGATTTCTAAAGAATCTTCTCATCTGTAACCGCTTGGCCAAATGAATTGAAATTTGGTAGGAAGCATCCTTGGAAGGTCCTCTATAAAGATTGCTAATTTAATTCCAATCCGTCAACAAACATGGCCACCACAGGCAATTCTCGTTTCTGATTGGTTGATTTCTACAAAAATCTTCTTCTCTGAAACCGCTTTGCCAAATGAATCAAAACTTGGTAGGAAGCAACCTTGGAAGGTCATCTATAAAGAATGCGCATTTAGTTCCCATCCGTTAATAAACATGGCCACCACAGGCCATTCTTGTTTCTGATTGGTCGATTTCTAAAAATCTTCTTCTCTGTAACTGCTTAGCCAAATGAACCGAAACTTGGTGGGAGGCAACTCAATGGAAAGTTCTGTATTAAGTTTCCTCAAAGCAGAATGAAAGGTGAGCGACACAGGCTCAGCACACTGAGCCTCTAGTTTTATATTTTTGATATAATTGATAAAATAATTATTATTTACAGCAAGAAAGAAGAAAAAGATGGCTGTTCCTTCTTGTGGCAGGGTTTCCATGGCAACGTTGATGTGGTGACATTTTCTATATTCAAAGACAAGGAAGTCCAACAGGTGGCGTTAGGTGACGATCATTGTCTCTTTCTGACAAAAGATGGAGGGGTTTATGCGTGTGGACAGAACAACTATGGACAACTTGGGATTGGAAACTTGGAGACCACAGATGCCTATGATCCTGTTTTAATAAACAGTTTAACAGGTAATTAAGTTGGAAATAGTGATAGATTATCTCAGATTGGAAATATAGATTATCTCCCTTTGGAGTCTACAGATTAGAAATATTGATTATCTCCCTTTGGAGTCTACAGATTGGAAATATTGATTATCTCCATTTGGAGTCTGCAGATTGGAAATATTGATTATCTCCCATTGGAGTCTACAGATTGGAAATACTGATTATCTCCCTTTGGAGTCTGCAGATTGGAAATATTGATTATCTCCCTCAGACTTTTTTTAACTTCGTCGGACCGAGCGGGCAGAAAATCACAAGGACCGGCAATACTGCCAAGTATGCCGGTCCGGGTGTCTGACAAAATTTTTTGCATCGGAAATGCAACTGGTATGCCGGAACGATCACGGTCAATTCGGAATTAGATTCTGCTTCAAATGACATTTACTTCTTAAACATGCAACTGTTTCCATGGTAATTCTTTTAATCATTGTATTTTTATAGTTTAAACTGACTGATGCATCAACGCGACCATTTCGTGTGTTTATATTTGAAAACATGGCAGGTCAGGTTTTTATTGTTCCCATCACCGATTCCATTTAAATTTTAGAATTTTGTAAATTCCGGTCCTGCACAATTTCAGTAGATCCTGCAGAAAATTATTGGGTGCAGGACCTATGTCCTGCATATTGATTTTTTTTTTCTCAAAAAGTCTGCTCCCTTTGGAGTCTACAAATTGGAAATATTGATTATCTCCCTTTGGAGTCTATGAACCCATATAAAATTTTAAATTGATGCTTTCCAAATCCCAACTTATCCTTTCTTAATCTCTGAAAATTATCATGGCCTCCGTTCTTAAATTCATATAATAATTTTTTTCAGAAATAATTGAGCCCTCTCTGCTGTAATAGAAAATGGTTTATTTGTACAAATTGATTCTTCAGGAATAGTAATGGTCTAATTGGGCCATTGTAGCGTGATCGTATAGTAGTTGCATTTACAACTACCTGTGCAATCAGCGCCTATCTCCACTACAGTCCTGATTTTGAATCTTGCTCATGGCGAGGTGTACGTGATTCAGCATTACTCTGGTTTCATTCACAAATAAAACTAGCCACTACCATATAACAGATATTGTTGAATGTGACATTGAACACCCTAACCCTAATTTTAACGGTCAAATATATATGACTAAGGAAAATAAGCAGTTTTAAATGTATTTCCAGGGAGGAAAAACAAAATGTGTTCCCTGGAGGGTAAGATAATGTGCTTCAATGGAAAGGTTTTGACCTGTAGTGTTCAGCAAAAAGAAATCTAAAAATTGTCCAGTTTTGTTGATATATACAATGAGTATGTCATGTGTCTTCTCTAGCATGTCCAGTTCATTGACAATATTAATCATGTGTTGGAACTTGTGGTCAATAAAAACAAATTTGAACTCATTGATGCCTACCAATCAAATAGGCATTGGGTAGCAACAGACACAGAATTGTTTTTAATGTTTTATGTAAAAATGAAAAGTTCCAAATTAACTGTGGAATCTTGACTCTCATCCGTGTATTTTCTCCCTTTTTTACCATGAAAAGAGAAGAAAAAATGTTCAGAGCTACAATTTCACAACTAGACCATTTTGATGTTGTTTTCTTATTTTTTTTTTTTTTTTTTTACTTGTTTGTTTATTTATTTTTTTTGTCTTTGCTGTATTTCAGACAAAGATATCACACAGATATCTTGTGGCACAAATCATTGTTCTGCTGTGACCAAATATGGTAATGTCTTCTGCTGGGGAGAATCAAAAGAAGGACAGTGTGGGATACCAGAAGGTAGTACTAGTAACTATGAATGTGATAATGTTGTTTCAACTCCGCAGCTTGTCGAATTGGTAAAAACATGTGATGAAGTATGTGAGCATGGCAACACTGGACCGTGTGAAAAAATTTTAATTAAAAAAGTAGCCTGTGGCAAAAATCATACTGTGGCACTTTCAACAGAAAATGAACTATGGGTGTGGGGAAGTGGCATAGCCTTAGGCATAGAACCTCCTACAAAAACGTTAAAACCAAAGCAAGTCAAGACTTTGATAGGTAGAAATGTATTGGACATTATTTGCGGTGAAATGTACACCGTTGCTGTTGTTGAACGAAGTGTTTTGGATGACACGCCACGGAAACGGCAGTCTGATCTGATAAAAACAACACATAAACATTTTCCATCGACGTGTGCCAAATGTAACGAAGAAATCTACAGTTACATGGAGACGTCAGACACGTGCATAATAACAGAAGATCATGTCTGTGCAGAAAACGAAAATTCTATTTCATCTGACCTATCGCAAGGCATTGTACATTTAGGGGAAGTTGTTCCGAGTGAAAATAGTTTACAAAAAAATAATTCCGAAAAATCTGATGGTAGCATTTCAGAAGATAGTTCTTCCAAGAAAGATGACAATATCTTAAAACCAGAAAATTCTTCCGAAAATTTAGACTCAAATGTTGTCGAGAAAACAGTGAAGTCTAATATTGAAGAAAATATTAGTGAAAAGGGAGCTAGTAGTGCTGAGAAGGAAGTTAACTGTAGTTCTGAAAAGGGAGATAACTCTAGTTTTTCTGAAAGGGGAGTTAACTCTAGTAGATCTGAAGAACCAGCAGTTAATATGTCACAATCTGTTGATGATATTTGGAAGAAACGTCCTCCAGAAAGATCACCTTCGTCAAAAAGTGATAGCGGTGTAATTAAATCAATAAGTTTCATAGATGAAAAAAATGCAAGAGATTTTTTAGCAAAACAATTAGATGACGAAGACTTTATTAATAAAACAGATTCTAATGTGACGCGGTCGGGTGGTACCATTGTTAAAAACACAGCGACAGATATTTGGTCAAGCGTACAGTCAGGATCAAGTACCCTTGTCCAGTCGGCGTATGCACTGCCGCAGCAAATGACTGGCATGATCGGTAGTTTTAAAGCTTCTCTAATGGAACGAATGACGTATGCAGCCGACGATAATGAAGACACGGGTTCTAGTATGGATTCGAACATTCATCTAGTAGGATTTGATACGTCCGACGAAGACGTATTTCATGCAACGCAAGTCGTAGAACATCAATTATCACAAGAAGATAAAAGTAATTCACAATGTACAGATAATTCTGACGTAAAACGCAAGACTGATTCAGATTGTAATGTCGCTGAATCAAGTTTTATTGAAGGAATTCAATCGCAAATCCTCCTAGATCAAAGCAAGACTGATGAAAAAGGGGACATTACTCTTGAAGGAGGAAGTCAGCTAGGGGAGACAATTACTACACCTAGATACTCGATGAGAACAATATTGGCAAAACAAGATGAAATGGACAGAAAAGTGTCGACCAGATTATCTAGTAAGGAATTATTTATTTTAGGTAGAAATTGAATGTAGAAAGATGAATCTAGTTTCTTTTTTAAATGAAAATAAAAAAATACCATCCCATCAGAACAGTTCCAAAATAAAATTATAAAAAGATACAAAATTGTTACCCCTAACACACATATACATGACCGCTCACTGGCTTAATAGTACGGGCACTTGGTACATGACTGAATTTAAATGAACCTATATACATGACCACTCACTGGCTTAATAGTACAGGCACTTGGTACATGACTGAATTTAAATGAACCTATATACATGACCGCTCACTGGCTTAATAGTACAGGCACTTGGTACATGACTGAATTTAAATGAACCTATATACATGACCGCTCACTGGCTTAATAGTACAGGCACTTGGTACATGACTGAATTTAAATGAACCTATATACATGACCGCTCACTGGCTTAATAGTACAGGCACTTGGTACATGACTGAATTTAAATGAACCTATATACATGACCGCTCACTGGCTTAATAGTACAGGCACTTGGTACATGACTGAATTTAAATGAACCTATATACATGACCGCTCACTGGCTTAATAGTACAGGCACTTGGTACATGACTGAATTTAAATGAACCGATATACATGACCGCTCACTGGCTTAATAGTACAGGCACTTGGTACATGACTGAATTTAAATGAACCTATATACATGACCGCTCACTGGCTTAATAGTACAGGCACTTGGTACATGACTGAATTTAAATGAACCTATATACATGACCGCTCACTGGCTTAATAGTACAGGCACTTGGTACATGACTGAATTTAAATGAACCTATATACATGACCGTTCACTGGCTTAATAGTACGGGCACTCGGTACATGACTGAATTTAAATGAACCTGAAGGTGAGAAGGAATGTTTTCTTATTCATAAACAAATTGATAATTCTTTGGCTTATAGAGACATTCCTTTTTGTGTCAAGAGTTATGAACTTATATTTCCATTGCAAATCAATCTGTTTTTTTCTTCTTGTATATGTTTGTAAAAATGAAAATATTCTATTTAACAAAAAACTCGAGATATTTTCTTATCCACACATCCTGGCATTTCGATAATTGAAGGAGGTGAAGCCAGTAGGTATCCTTGGCATTTACCCCTATTCCAATTGAAAATTTGAATTATTATGTAAAAGAGAATTCCGCCGGCTCATATTTCTAGTTTTTAAAATCTGTTATGTGTATGTTATCAGTATTTCATAAAATTTGATTTAATGAATTTTTTGTAAATTTTGCATATCTACGATTATTAAAATTATTTTTAAGATTTGCTTTACACAGATGGAATTTTTATGAATTTCTGTATTTTTTCATTATTACTATATTTCTTGTTGTGGCAGTAATTTGTTGCAAAGATCACCCTTGTTGCTGAATCTGAATTCAGTTTAGAAGATTAATTTTCACAGAATACAATACAAAATGAGAAGACAGACAAAATTAATGAAATAAATACTTAGATATCTAGCAGAGGTCTATTGCTGTTTTATTGTCACAAATTTATACTTTTCTTAGTTTTTATGAGGTCAATCACTGGTTTTACATAACAAATTACTACTTTTCTTGTTGTACTATTTAAATTTTTAATGACATTAATTGCTGGTTTAAATGTCACACATTTGCACTTTTCTTGTACTATTCTAAGTTTTTATGACGTCAATCACCGGTTTTACTGTCACAAATTTTACCTTCTTGTACTATTTGTATTACATTTCACCTCACGTTTTTGCAGCAACTGAAGATGAGATGAAGCGACCTTCAGTTACTATAGATACAGAGGTGTGGTCATGGGGAAAAAACAACAGAGGTCAACTAGGACTTGGTGACATGATTGACAGGTACAATGATATGTTCCAAATCATGTTAAATTGATGGATAGACCTCCATCGTTTGTGAGACCAGCCTTGCTAGTCCACCTTACTGTGAGACCATCCTCGGTAGAGACCACTTTAAGATGTAACAAACCCAGGGATTTCAATATTTTTCAAGTCTAACAGTATTTCACTATTTACAGGCATTACTTTGCATTAAAATTTGAAGATTTTCATGAATATCTTGTATAACACTAAACATCAGGAGGTACCCAAGACCATTTTAGCTGGGTAAATGTACCTGGTACCACCTCTTATTGAAAGGCCTGCAACCCCTTCATCATTTATATAAATTCACTTCCTTTAAGGTAAATTTTCCGTCTTGAAAGACCCCATTTTTGAATGGGTGATCTCTACTGACAATTTTTCTCGTACTCGTAAAAATATATTTGGTGTCAGTAATTATATGGTTTGCTTTCTCACTTGAATAGTAGTGAATTTTTTTCTTGTTTGACTTGAATACCAAGGAATCGTCTTCTTGCATAAAATGTATAACAGCCAGTCATATTTGCAAAGCTTACATAGCCGTGAGCCATTTTCTTGCATAACTTTTATAGCATTGACACATTTTCTTGCCTACATTGAATAAACCAGTTGTTTTCTTGTACCAGCGAATATACTTAAAAAAATTATTTTTATTTTAGACCTATGCCAACAATAGTAAAAGCTATGTCAAACAAACGTGTAACTAAAGTGTGTTGTGGTATCACGCATACCATGGCCTTAACAGCTAATTCTCAGGTAACAAGTTAGAAAGAAATCTGTAATGTATGTATAATTCATCTTATTTATTAAATTATTGACATTTTCTAATATTCTAAAATCATTTTGACACAAGGATCGATTATCTACCGAGTAAGTTGGAACAATTTAGGTTTAATCCTGTGTGAAAGAACAAGTAATACTCAAACTATATTTTTGTATAAACACTGATTGATTGGAATCAAGAATACACAGTAGTAGACGTAACATTTTCCTTAAAAACATGATTGATTGAAATCATCTAGAACACGCATTAATGGGCACACAAAGGATCAAAAGCTTTTAATCACCTTTTGCACAGCA
Organism: Bathymodiolus septemdierum; assembly: GCA_963383655.1. Classification (NCBI taxonomy): domain Eukaryota; kingdom Metazoa; phylum Mollusca; class Bivalvia; order Mytilida; family Modiolidae; genus Bathymodiolus; species Bathymodiolus septemdierum. Next base: position 30,935,486 of record OY726531.1, read on the forward strand.
TCAATAAATCGACAGCTCTCTCTCTCTCCCGTTTTATTAAAGCCAGTATTGTCAACAAAATACTTGTATAGATAATAAATTTCTGCTTCAAATCTGCTCTCCCCATCACAGAGCGTCAGTGAGTCGACAATGCTCTTTCCTGTTGTAGTAGAACCAGTATTGTTATCAACAACTTATTCATACAAATACAGATTAGTGGCATTAAGCACCATTACCCTAACCCAAATACAGATATTTTTTTTTCTTCACATGTGACACATATGCTACTATTTTATAGGTTTACAGTTGGGGTAGCAATGCATCAGGACAACTTGGTAGAAAAGAAGAATCAGCTCTACCTAATATCATAAAGGTACGTTAAATGTATGGTCAGGTTTGGTTTTAATGCCACTTTCAACAATATTTTAAGGGCCTGGGTGGCTCATTGAGTTAGATAGTTGGATTACCTAACAACTAATACAAGCCTCCGGCTTTGTAAGTTATAAAAAAGGGTACACTCGACTCGCAGCCGCAAGTGGTAAAGTTTACCAGTTGCTTGTTCATGGTCGGTGGTTCTCTCCGGGTACTCCAGCTTCTTCTACCACTAAAATTGGTCGCCATGAAATAGCTGAAATATTGCTGAACGTGATGCTAAGCACAATAAATCAAATCAAATCAACAATATTTTAGTTGTATCGTGGCTGTCAGTTTAATTAGTGGAGGAAACCGGAGTACCTGGGGAAAACCAGCGACCTGACGCATGTCACTAACAAACCTTATCACATAATGTATGGTCACTATTAGTGTGTAGTTAGTTTAACAGTGAACAATATGCACTTTTCATATTTTCTAAATATGAGATATTTTTAGAATTAGGGGTTCAGCTGGAAGGATCCGCCATCTTGAAAACGTGAAATCCTACATGTCATATGTACAACAATGCACAAAAATAATTAAAATGCCTACCTTGAAATCTTATTTTAGCTAAATTCTATCAAAATTGAAGCGTACACGAAGCCAAATAACGTCTGATCTTTACATTTTAAACTGGAAGTCTTCATATGACGTCACATTGTTTATGTGCCAAAGTCGTTCAACAATATTTTGTGGAATTTTAATTTTTGTGATTTTTAGACCCAGTGATATGCAAGTTAACATTTTTATGTTCAGTATTGCATTAGAATGGAGATAACTTACTGTATTTGAAAATTTCAAGGCATCAATTGTCAAACTGTGGAATGATGATCGGCATAAATAATAGGTCGTCAGCGTCAAATTCATAGTCGGAAAATCTGGGTCAGCCATATTGTTTACAAGCAAATCCATTCGGCGTAGGAATATAGCATTCCTTCAGGCATGTCAACTGCAGATTTGACAGCTCTCGATAGCCAATGAAAATACGCGTTACATTATAATTGCATTAGAATATTTTTATTTTACAGATGGTACCAGGATGCTATATATGGGACATAGCAGCAGGCGATTGTTTCTCCATCTTTTTGATTGATAGGACTGGGTTCCAGCCTGAAGTCTTCTTTGTTGGCAAACATCCAACGTATGTATTTCGTCAACTTTGTATTTGCTACAGGTTGAATTTACACTACTATATAGTTGTATACATCAATTAAAAGACACTCAAATTTTTTATCTCTGATCTGAAAAATGGTACTAACATTATTTATTATAAATAAGCTTTGCTGAATTGTAAATCCCTTGCTATTTAGTGATTAACAACACAAGATATTAGGTAAAATCTGTATACCTAGTTAATTGTTTACAGCAAATATTTAGTGCAATAAAATTATTTGTGAAAAAAAATTAATTTCTTCAAAATGTGTTCAAAATCATGTGAGCAGCATCTTATACAAATAAAGAACAGCTTTGTCTGTAGTGATAAATGTGACATCACAGTTGTAATGTAATTCTTACAAACAGGCTGTACATGTACTTTGAAACTCACACATTTTATTGGTGATATGGACGATTTTCATGAGAAAAAAAATTTGTATATCAAAACTTTGTATACAGTAATTATCAGTGATTTTTTCCTATGATTATTTTATGCAGAAATCATTGCAAATACATTTTTTCATTGCCATTGAAAATTGTTTTAGCATTTAACAACAAATTGTATAAATAATGCAATAAAACTTTGTTTTTTTTTGTAAGAATAAAGTTTCGAAATCTACCATAAACATTGCATTCTCATATTATTGTAGGAAATTATTTATTTTTTACATGTATATATTAACTTCCTATTGTGAAATAAGTTTTGCTATTATGGACCACATTGTTAGATTTGTTCTGTGGCATTTGTTAATTCATTACATCATATGCAGTAAACACCATTTCTATTAAAATTATGAGACTACTTAGGGTTATGGTGTTTAACACCACTTTCAACAATATTTTAGTTTGATTGTGGAGGTCAGTTTTATTGGTGGAGGAAACCAGAGAAAACCATTTACCTGCTGCAAGTCACTGACAAACTTCATCACATAATGTTGTATCAAGGACACCTCGCCATGAGCAGGATTCGAACTCACAACATTAGTGGTGATAATCACTGATTGCATAGGTAGTTGTAAATCTAACTACCATACGATCACAACCACTACAGCCCCTATTTTATAAGACGTGTTATCAAAAGAATATTTTTCATGAATTGTTTTAAATATGTTAAAATGTGAGAAGAATGTCCAGTCTCCCTGAAATAAAGACCTGTTTTGTTCAGTAATTTTACTTGTTAATCATACTTCTGACTGTTTTCTTTTGTTACAGGAAAGATTTATATGTACCTGTCCATACAACAAATAGATTGACTTCATTAAATTTTCTAAAACAGGTAAATTTATATTAACTAAAAGATACTAAACCGAACTATCTTGGGACTATCTTTTTTGTTTACAATAAACAGGTGTTCAGTTTATACAGGTTAAATTAACAAAGATTTCCTTCATTTGAATTTGATGTATACAGGTTTTTGTTTTATTTGAGGTTCGAGTTAGACATGTTTCACTATATAACTAATCCAGAAGCCATCCAAAGTTGCACATTTTCTTTTCCATTAACTGAAGTAATTCACCTCCTATTTAATTTTTTTGATCACATTGATTTTTGGGGTTTCCCAGAACCAATCAGGGATTTGTAATGTATGGCTCAAAATAGGGAGGGGAAGTGGGGCAAAACAATCACTTACTCACTGCTTTGAAACACACAAATTTCAATAGGATGTGGGCTTGTGGCCCAGTATAATTTCCAACACTGTAAATAAGGGGAATTAACTCTTGACGTGACTACAATGTTTCAAAATGTCCATTGATTAATTATGGTCTATAGTTTAAGACACTGATCTTGGTACTAAATGATAACATTACCAATGCCTAATTTCTATGGCATATGTATTTTAAGGCTGGTTGGATCAGATCCATTGTGGCAGGAGGATGTAACTCTTGTTGTACTTCCTGTTACAGTTTTTCTGGGTATTTTATGACCCTGTTTGAAATTGCTGCAACAGAAAGAAAGTTTTATTTCCATTTACATAAAGTGATGAAGTTGCTGTTAGAACCATTACAGAAATCTTGTAAGTCTACTGTAGAATTGAATTCTTCATCGATGGTGTTATGGTTAGCGTGCTCACCTCGAGTGTTAGGGTTAGATCATGGGTTCGAGCCTCTATCGAGTCAAACCAAAGACTATAACATTGGTTGCTTCTCCGCTAAGCATGCAGCATTAAAGAGAAAGAGCAAAGACTGGTTGGCTCGGAATCAGGATAATGTGTCTTGAGTGAGGTGATGTTTCAGTGACCTAGCACTATAAAATCCAACTCAGCGTGTTGGTCTAGTACAAAGTGGACCTCATCATCATCTCATTGAAAATTAGCTTGTTCTCGCCATGATATAGCTGAAAAATTGCTGAATTGGTGTTACACAACAAACACTCACTCACTCACCAATCGATGACAGTACGTGTGCCATATCTTTGAGCACAGATAAAGCATTGATCAGTTATAAACAAAGTAAACTATGTTCATAAAATGCCTCACCATGACAGATCATAAACAGGGATGGAAACTCAGTTTCTTAACTTTACCAGGTTTACAGATAAATATTATTTTTTTGTTAATTTGATTGAAATTGCATATTTAATTGATATTCACACTTGTACAACCACCCCCAACCCCCATTGACAACTAAGAACTATTAAATTAGTGATATTGGTTGAATTACGACTATTAAATGCTAGATGTCAATTGAACTATGACTAATAAAATTCAGATTTTGGCCCCTTGACACAACACCATGTGGCATCACACGTCTGTTGAAAAGGATGGATTTATCTACTATTATGTATAGCTTTATTTTGCAGCATTTTATACAAGCCTTGATGTCTATCCTTACAAGTCAACACTACAAAACTTACTGACGGCTTTCAACAGGGTCTTTACTAAGGTATATATAGTGATCCCCTCTATATAAAGCCACCTCTTTTGCGAAGAAAAAGTTACCTTATTATACCCCCACTCATAGAGTGAGGGCTATATTGCAATCACCTTGTCCGTCCGTCCGTTTGTCCGTCCATTCACACTTTCGCAACAGATATCTTAGCTTCTACTTGAAGAAATGATTTTATATTTGATATATGGCTTTGGCATGGTGACTTGTACCGTGTCTCCGCTTTCCAGGTTTACTGCACATCTACTTCCTGTTTACCGTGTGACTTACAAATGAACGAGTGGGGGTATTCTTAGCACGACGTAGCATGCAACATCTTGTTAGGAGGATAGGGTTATGGTATTTAATGCCACTTTCAACAATATTTCAGTTACATCATGGCTGTCAGATTTATTGGTGTAGGCCTTATTAAAAGAGTGGTCTCTCTTGTAACAGTATTTTACTTTCTCAGTGCACTGCGTTCTGGCCTGATAAGATGGGTGGCCTTTGATGGAAAGTGACCTTATAAGAGGGGAGGTCTATGGTGGGTTGTGGTCTTATAAGAAGGGTGGCCTTTCTTTTGGGGGACATTGTAGTACTTATTTCAATGCATCTGATAAGAGGGGTGTCCTTTGGTGGGAAGTAGCCTTATAAGAGAGGTTGTCTTTGGTTTGGAAGTGGTCTTATAAGAGAGGGAATACTGTGTAGTATTCTTAGATCACATAATATTTGTTATTTGCTTCATGTAGGGCTAAATAAAGATAAAAAATGACCTGGTCTTTCCATTAACAGAAAGTGGAAAATTTTGTTTTATATTGAACAATTTTGATTGGTTGCTATTTCAAGTATTGGACCACGTCCCAATAACCACCTCAAATGTTAACCATTTTTCAGACTCCTGGCTATTTTTCATTTATTTTATTTTTCTGACCAGAATCATCCCTGTTTAAAAAGACACATTTTAAACGATCGAATGACTACAGGCTTCATGAAGTCTCTGGTTGTGCCCTGCCATATAATGTGATACCGTATAACCAGTAATTTCTGCCACGAGAAATTTCTGTGTTTTTGTATTAAAACAAAGACATTTATTTTCTGCTGATTTTTTTTCTACTGTTTAAAAATGTTGTCACCGAAAAATTTTGTTTGTGTTACAGGAAGCAACAAATTGTTTCTCCAACATATAATGTTCTGCTATTTTAATTTCGTCAGTCCAGAGTTGTCCGCAGAATACCACAGAAATTACAGGTTATACAGTACTTGTCATATCGGTAGGTGGTTAAGGTTTATGGTGTTTAACGCCACTTACAACAATATATCAGTTATATCATTGCGGGTTTAGGTGGTCACAATTTGAGGTTTCTGACATAATGTTTTTAATGTATTTATAGGTGTGTGAAAGTTTGATTGAATTAACTTTTCTGACATAAATGTTTTAATGTATTTGTAGGTGTGTGAAAGTTTGATTGAATTAACTTTTCTGATATAAATTTTTAATGTATTTGTAGGTGTGTGAAAGTTTGATTGAATTAACTTTTCTGACATAAATTTTTTAATGTAATTGTAGGTGTGTGAAAGTTTGATTGAATTAACTTTTCTGACATAAATTTTTTAATGTATTTGTAGGTGTGTGAAAGTTTGATTGAGTTAACGAGAATGATCAGTACAGGTGAAGATTTGTTACAGTCCTCGTTCATTACAAACTATAGTAGATATACAGTAGAGTTTAAACGATATTACACAGCACTTAGTGATATGTTAGCTGTAGCAGGGTTTGAGTACATCTGTAAAGCTGGCAGGTACGTCATCAAAATATTTGTTCTAATGTCTTTTGATTATAATTTAATTACTGAGGTTTCAATTTCGATACCATGTGTCAAATTTTGACCAATCACATGGGACTTTCTAAAGGAAATGATATGTAGTTGTTGTGAACTAAAGCTTGTGATTTGCTTGAACCAACGAAATCCACAAAAATTGGTATTCAACAAATAAGAGTGAGTTCACAGTATTTAATAGATAAAAGTGAAATGCTGTCATTTATCGCTATTTTGTTTATTTTCCCTTTGATGTTTAAAACCGATATATTTCATATCACGTAAGCACATGAGATGATTCCAATTATCGCTAATCGCTAAGCGTTGTCAAGGACGCACGTAGTATTATCTTCTTTTCTAATATGACGTTATAATGACGTCACATTACCAAATTCTTGATAATATTTCTGTATTGTTTAAAAAGAAATTGTTGACCTATTGACCTATTTAATGGAATTTTCTTATTAGTTACAGAAAAATAGCAAATGTTATATGTACCACAATAAATTAAGATGATAGAAAAGACCATCAAATATCAATTTACTGGATTTTTTATATTTTTTAATATTTTTAATATTTTTTAATGTTTTTAATATTTTAATATTTTTTTCAGTGCCTTTTTTGACAGTGACATTGTATTAAAGTCTTTAAGAGAATTACTGCCTAGTGATGCTAGAATAGAGAGAGGGAATTACCACTTCTTACTGATACAGATCTTAGAATCACCTGTCAATCATATGAAGACGTACACGATGTTGTCAGAAAAATTATCTACAAACTTTCTACAGGTAAGTGTAATAAAATCCCCTGTCAATCATATGAAGACATACACAATGTTGTCAGAGAAATTATCTACAAACTTTCTACAGGTAAGTGTAATAAAATCACCTGTCAATCATATGAAGACATACACAATGTTGTCAGAGAAATTATCTACAAACTTTCTACAGGTAAGTGTAATAAAATCACCTGTCAATCATATGAAGACATACACAATGTTGTCAGAGAAATTATCTACAAACTTTCTACAGGTAAGTGTAATAAAATCACCTGTCAATCATATGAAGACACACACAATGTTGTCAGAGAAATTATCTACAAACTTTCTACAGGTAAGTGTAATAAAATCACCTGTCAATCATATGAAGAGATACACAATGTTGTCAGAAATATTATCTACAAACTTTCTACATGTTAGTACAGGCCTTGCAATAAAATGGTGTTTAGTACCTCCTGATTTTAAAGAGTGTTGTGTAAGATATGAATGACAATTGTTCAAATTTTAATAAAAAGTACTGCCTGTGAAGTACTGGTACACTTGAAAAATATTGAAAGGCCTGGTAATAGAGTATTGAATGGAATAGAAATGTAGAGATCTACACAACAACACTAACCACTCTGGGCCCCCTCACAAAGTTAAAAATGTTATCACCATGGATACCAATTTGTGATATCACAAGAATGTTTACAACCATTAGATGGAAAACGTATATAGTCCTATCCTATGGTACGACGGGTTCTATGATACAATGTTATTAAAGACTCGTAATGGGCTCATGTCTCGTCCAATATGGATCTTCAACACAACACGCATTAGACGATACAATTACATTTTGCTGCCAAAATAATAATATTTTTAACAAACTTTTAATATTTCACCAATAACAAAATATTTCCACAAATATCTTGTATAAACAGATTCAACGAATAGTGAAATTTCACATGCTATTTTAACCAATTTTGACCTCAATTTTTTTTATTTAAATATGACATTACCATAGGACCTCAATATATCCTATCCTGTGGTACTGCATGTTCTATGATACCAGGTATTCAGGTGCTATTTCAACCATTTTTTTCTTATTTTCATTTTATTTAACTATGATGGTACCACAGGACCCCAATATATTTTTATTGATTATACAGTTATAATTTTAATCCAATGAAAAACGTTTACCATTGCTAACAGAGACATAACCTATGTTTGCTTTTGTTTTCTGCTAAAACAAACAAAGCCGAACAATGTTTGGAATTTGAAATGGATCAAAATGATAATATTGTTGAGGCAAAGATACCTAAAATTACTATTTTCAGACACTATATGAAATTTCACTATTCGTTGAATCTGTTTATACAGGATATTTGTGGAAATATTTTGTTATTGGTGAAATATTAAAAGTTTGTTAAAAATATTATTAGTTTGGCAGCAAAATGTAATTGTATCGTCTAATGCGTGTTGTGTTGAAGATCCATATTGGACGAAACATGAGCCCATTACGGGTCTTTAATACAACACTGAGGAGTACAGTATTATCGCTATTTTGTTTACTTTCCCTTTGATGTTTAAATCCAATATATTTCATATCGCGTAAGGGCTGAGACGATTCCAATTATCGCTAATCGCTAAGCATTGTCAAGGATGCACATAGTAATATCGCTGTTTTCTAATATGACGTTATAATGACGTTACATTACCAAATCCTTGATGAATTATTTTAAGCATACTATCATAGCGATAAAATAATTAAAGATGTTTTTTAAAACTTGAGGACGTTTCTCAGTCATCTCTCATCTCAGGGGCTTCACCCTTCGGTGAGAGATGACTGAGAAACGTCATCTCGTTTTAAAAAACATTGTTAATCACTTGTTATCATCTATTGTACATTACACTACAATTAACTATTAATATAATCCTTGAGAATTACCTATTAATATAATCGTCATTAATACCATAGTCTGATATTTCAAATTCTAATAGAATTTTTATGGATAAAGTTATATGTAAAATTCATCATCAACTGTATCTTTCTGTTGACTTACAGGATTCAGAGGAATGTGACATGTTAAACAGAGTGTCGTTGAATTGGAGCAGCTTAAAACATACAGCAACGACAGAAATTGACATCGCAGAAACAACAAGAACATTCTGGGAAGGAAATACTATTCAGAAATTAGCTGTAAGAAAATATAACACAAAAAAACAAATATCAAATCATGTAAATACGATAAAGCCTGTCAAAACAGAATCTTGTATAAACCATACTTTAAATAAAGTCACAATGTAGGAAATCTGCATTAAAATAACCCATACAGAGATAAGAGAAATACACATAAAATTTAAGGGCCGTCGTGATCGTTATCATATGGTAGTTGGATTTACAACTACCTATGCAATCAGTGCCTATCACCACTAACGTTGTGAGTTCGAATCCTGCTCAGGTAAGGTGTACTTGATACAACATTATGTGAGAAAGTTTGTCAGTGACTTGCCGCAGGTCAGTGGTTTTCTCCGGATACTCCAGTTTGTTCCACCAATAAAGCTGACCGCCATGATATAGCTGAAATATTGTTGAAAGTTGCGTTAAACCCCATAAACCTAACCCACATAAAATTTATATTTATGGAAAGCATGTCTAAGCCTAACTTTGAATTGACTGAATTCCAGATAAACCAAACTATGCATAAAGCGCAAATGCGGAAAATCCTTTTTTTTTTTTATTTAACCTGTATAAGCTGAATACCTGTTTCGTCTAAGGCAAGTTTTGTGGTATTTATATTTGTATTTGACATGATTTGACATTTGTTTTCACTTAGATTTTATTTGTATTTAACGTCTTGTAAAATTGTGATTAAAGGAAATATAAAAATATAATGTGCCAGTATAGAAACTTACAATCTTAATAGACATAACAACGTTAGGGAAATATCAAGAAATTAAAGACAAATTCTAAAAAAATAAAGTTTGTCAGTTACTTGCGGCAGATTGGTGGTTTTCTCCGGGTACGGGTACTCCATTTTCCTCCACCAAAAAACTGAAATAGTGTTGGAAGTGATGTTAAACACCATAACCCTAACCCCAAGCCTCCTTAAAAAAATCATCTCATTTATTGCAGGCAATGTTAAATGGAATAACAGACTTTTAATACTACATTGAAGCCAGAAAAAGTAAAGTTTTGTCCTTACTTTGTATATGTTGTCTGCTTCTACCCACATTTTCACCTTCTATGATTCGACTAAACTATTTGAAAGGGTATTTCCTTTTATGGTTCTGTACAAACTCTACATTTTTTGGTGTCACTCAGAAATCTAATATGGCTGCCACCTAAGGACATATATTTACATTAGACCCTGGTATGAAAAAATGAGACCTTTTATCTCTGAAACCACTGAACACTTTTAAAAGAACCTCTTCTACGAAATTGATGATTTTAATGGAAATCTAAGATAGCTGCCACCGCAGCAAATATTTCAGGATATTATCTAAACACCCACACAAAAAGGATATTATCGAAACATGGTCGTGATTGTATGGTAGTTGGATTTACAACTAACTATGCAATCAGTACCTATCACTGCTAAAGTTGTGAGTTTGAACCCCATTCATGGCGAGGTGTACTCAATACAACATCGTGTGATAAAGTTTGTCAGTGACTTGGGTCAAGTCGGTGGTTTTCTTCGGGTACTCCAGTTTCTTCCACAAATAAAACTGACCTCCACGATATAGCTGAAATATTGTTGAAAGTGGCATATAACACCATAAACTTAATCACCCCTCACACAATTTGTGAACCACCAACATACATTTTAGCTGATTTCATTGAAATAACCACAAGAAAAAATAATATGAATGTAAATGCATTTAATTCTTTAAACATATTTAAGGATGCTGTGAAGATTCCAAGTAGAAGATTGATAAAGGACAGTAAGAAGAAACCTTTGTTGCTACAGGGAGGAGGCAGATTCTCTACACATGTCTTCCTACTGTTTAATGACATGTTTATACATGTACAGGTAAGGAGATGTTTATACAGAGAGGAGGCAGCTTCTCTACACATGTCTTCCTACCGTTTAATGACATGTTTATACACACACAGGTAAGGACATAATTATACAGGGAGGTAGAAGATTCTCTACACATGTCTTCCTGCTGTTTAATGACATGTTTATACAGGTACAGGTAAGGACATGTTTATACAGAGAGATAGAAGATTCTCTACACATGTCTTCCTGCTGTTTAATGACATGTTTATACAGAGAGATAGAAGATTCTCTACACATGTCTTCCTGCTGTTTAATGACATGTTTATACACACACAGGTAAGGACATAATTATACAGAGAGATAGAAGATTCTCTACACATGTCTTCCTGCTGTTTAATGACATGTTTATACACACACAGGTAAGGACATAATTATACAGAGAGATAGAAGATTCTCTACACATGTCTTCCTGCTGTTTAATGACATGTTTATACAGGTACAGGTAAGGACATGTTTATACAGAGAGATAGAAGATTCTCTACACATGTCTTCCTGCTGTTTAATGACATGTTTATACAGGTAAGGACATGTTTATACAGAGAGATAGAAGATTCTCTACACATGTCTTCCTGCTGTTTAATGACATGTTTATACAGGTAAGGACATGTTTATACAGGGAGGTAGAAGATTCTCTACACATGTCTTCCTGCTGTTTAATGACATGTTTATACAGGTACAGGTAAGGACATGTTTATACAGAGAGATAGAAGATTCTCTACACATGTCTTCCTGCTGTTTAATGACATGTTTATACAGGTAAGGACATGTTTATACAGAGAGATAGAAGATTCTCTACACATGTCTTCCTGCTGTTTAATGACATGTTTATACAGGTAAGGACATGTTTATACAGGGAGGTAGAAGATTCTCTACACATGTCTTCCTGCTGTTTAATGACATGTTTATACAGGTACAGGTAAGGACATGTTTATACAGAGAGATAGAAGATTCTCTACACATGTCTTCCTGCTGTTTAATGACATGTTTATACAGGTAAGGACATGTTTATACAGAGAGATAGAAGATTCTCTACACATGTCTTCCTGCTGTTTAATGACATGTTTATACAGGTAAGGACATGTTTATACAGGGAGGTAGAAGATTCTCTACACATGTCTTCCTGCTGTTTAATGACATGTTTATACAGGTACAGGTAAGGACATGTTTATACAGAGAGATAGAAGATTCTCTACACATGTCTTCCTGCTGTTTAATGACATGTTTATACAGGTAAGGACATGTTTATACAGAGAGATAGAAGATTCTCTACACATGTCTTCCTGCTGTTTAATGACATGTTTATACAGGTAAGGACATGTTTATACAGGGAGGTAGAAGATTCTCTACACATGTCTTCCTGCTGTTTAATGACATGTTTATACAGGTACAGGTAAGGACATGTTTATACAGAGAGATAGAAGATTCTCTACACATGTCTTCCTGCTGTTTAATGACATGTTTATACAGGTAAGGACATGTTTATACAGAGAGATAGAAGATTCTCTACACATGTCTTCCTGCTGTTTAATGACATGTTTATACAGGTAAGGACATGTTTATACAGGGAGGTAGAAGATTCTCTACACATGTCTTCCTGCTGTTTAATGACATGTTTATACAGGTACAGGTAAGGACATGTTTATACAGAGAGATAGAAGATTCTCTACACATGTCTTCCTGCTGTTTAATGACATGTTTATACAGGTAAGGACATGTTTATACAGGGAGGTAGAAGATTCTCTACACATGTCTTCCTGCTGTTTAATGACATGTTTATACAGGTACAGGTAAGGACATGTTTATACAGAGAGATAGAAGATTCTCTACACATGTCTTCCTGCTGTTTAATGACATGTTTATACAGGTAAGGACATGTTTATACAGAGAGATAGAAGATTCTCTACACATGTCTTCCTGCTGTTTAATGACATGTTTATACAGGTAAGGACATGTTTATACAGGGAGGTAGAAGATTCTCTACACATGTCTTCCTACTGTTTAATGACATGTTTATACAGGTACAGGTAAGGACATGTTTATACAGAGAGATAGAAGATTCTCTACACATGTCTTCCTGCTGTTTAATGACATGTTTATACAGAGAGATAGAAGATTCTCTACACATGTCTTCCTGCTGTTTAATGACATGTTTATACAGGTACAGGTAAGGACATGTTTATACAGAGAGATAGAAGATTCTCTACACATGTCTTCCTGCTGTTTAATGACATGTTTATACAGAGAGATAGAAGATTCTCTACACATGTCTTCCTGCTGTTTAATGACATGTTTATACAGGTACAGGTAAGGACATGTTCATACAGAGAGATAGAAGATTCTCTACACATGTCTTCCTGCTGTTTAATGACATGTTTATACAGGTAAGGACATGTTTATACAGAGAGATAGAAGATTCTCTACACATGTCTTCCTGCTGTTTAATGACATGTTCATACAGAGAGATAGAAGATTCTCTACACATGTCTTCCTGCTGTTTAATGACATGTTTATACAGGAACAGGTAAGGACATGTTCATACAGAGAGATAGAAGATTCTCTACACATGTCTTCCTGCTGTTTAATGACATGTTTATACAGGTACAGGTAAGGACATGTTCATACAGAGAGATAGAAGATTCTCTACACATGTCTTCCTGCTGTTTAATGACATGTTTATACAGGTAAGGACATGTTTATACAGAGAGATAGAAGATTCTCTACACATGTCTTCCTGCTGTTTAATGACATGTTTATACAGGTAAGGACATGTTTATACAGGGAGGTAGAAGATTCTCTACACATGTCTTCCTGCTGTTTAATGACATGTTTATACAGGTACAGGTAAGGACATGTTTATACAGAGAGATAGAAGATTCTCTACACATGTCTTCCTGCTGTTTAATGACATGTTTATACAGGTAAGGACATGTTTATACAGGGAGGTAGAAGATTCTCTACACATGTCTTCCTGCTGTTTAATGACATGTTTATACAGGTACAGGTAAGGACATGTTTATACAGAGAGATAGAAGATTCTCTACACATGTCTTCCTGCTGTTTAATGACATGTTTATACAGGTAAGGACATGTTTATACAGAGAGATAGAAGATTCTCTACACATGTCTTCCTGCTGTTTAATGACATGTTTATACAGGTAAGGACATGTTTATACAGGGAGGTAGAAGATTCTCTACACATGTCTTCCTACTGTTTAATGACATGTTTATACAGGTACAGGTAAGGACATGTTTATACAGAGAGATAGAAGATTCTCTACACATGTCTTCCTGCTGTTTAATGACATGTTTATACAGAGAGATAGAAGATTCTCTACACATGTCTTCCTGCTGTTTAATGACATGTTTATACAGGTACAGGTAAGGACATGTTTATACAGAGAGATAGAAGATTCTCTACACATGTCTTCCTGCTGTTTAATGACATGTTTATACAGAGAGATAGAAGATTCTCTACACATGTCTTCCTGCTGTTTAATGACATGTTTATACAGGTACAGGTAAGGACATGTTCATACAGAGAGATAGAAGATTCTCTACACATGTCTTCCTGCTGTTTAATGACATGTTTATACAGGTAAGGACATGTTTATACAGAGAGATAGAAGATTCTCTACACATGTCTTCCTGCTGTTTAATGACATGTTCATACAGAGAGATAGAAGATTCTCTACACATGTCTTCCTGCTGTTTAATGACATGTTTATACAGGAACAGGTAAGGACATGTTCATACAGAGAGATAGAAGATTCTCTACACATGTCTTCCTGCTGTTTAATGACATGTTTATACAGGTACAGGTAAGGACATGTTCATACAGAGAGATAGAAGATTCTCTACACATGTCTTCCTGCTGTTTAATGACATGTTTATACAGAGAGATAGAAGATTCTCTACACATGTCTTCCTGCTGTTTAATGACATGTTTATACAGGTACAGGTAAGGACATGTTCATACAGAGAGATAGAAGATTCTCTACACATGTCTTCCTGCTGTTTAATGACATGTTTATACAGGTACAGGTAAGGACATGTTTATACAGATACAGGTAAGGACAGTAAATAGATACCTCTGTTACAGGGAGGAGGAAGATGGCATATACAGGTAAGGACATGTTTATACACGTACATGTAAGGAGATGTTTATACATGGACATGGAAGGCGTGAGTGAATGTTGTTTAATGCCAACTCAGGAATTTTTCAGCTATATCATGCTGAGAACAAGTTAATTTTCAATGAGATGACAATGAGGTCTGCTTTTTCTCAAGACCAACACTGAGTTGGATTTTTATAGTGCTAGGTCACTGAAACAACAGTCCGCAGATAGACATAACATTCACTCACGCCTTCCATGTCCATGTATAAACATCTCCACTTGGACACATTATTCTGATTACAAGCCAACCAGTCTTTGCTTTTTCTCTTTAATGCTGTATGCTTAGCGGCGAAGCAACACATACAAATTTGATAGACTTTGGTTTGAGCTGATTGAGGCTCAAACCCACAATATACCATATTTGAGGCGCATGCTTAAACCATTACACGACCGATACATGGAAGGGGCATGTATTTCTACTCTTTAATGACATGTTTATACACGTTGTATTCCTAATGTTCATTGAAATGTTTATGCAATTATTATTGCAGGGCTATACATTCCAAGTGTTCCAACTAGAAACTCTCTGGGTTGAGGCACCAACAGGAGGAAAACTTGAGTAAGTTTAAGTCTATTTAAATTAGATACACATTGGCAAGGAACACCAGTACTTACAGACACAACCAACCTATAGAAAAAATATGAGACCCTTATGAAAAAATGTACTCACTCTTAAGTATATAATAAAAATTAAGTAAGGGCTGTTGTGACCATGATCGTATGGTAGTTGGATTTACAGCTACCTGTGCAATCAGTGCCTATCACCAGTGAAGTTGTGAATTTGAATCCCACTCAAGGAGAGGTGTACTCGATGGAACATTATGTGATAAAGTTTGTCAGTGACTTGCGACAGGTCTGTAGTTTTCTCCTGGTATTCCAGTTTCCTCCACCAATAAAACTGACTGCCCCCATGATATAACTGAAATATTGTTGAAAGTGGCATTAAACACCACAACCCTAACCTTAACTCTAACCCAAGAGTTAAGTGTTCATACTTCTTAAAGATGAGGTTTGGGGTTTTGTTTACTATTTGGTTGTATTTTAATGAGTTGCAAAGAAACAGGAAATTTGTAAAAGGAAGATATTTGAGCCTGTGTTTTTTTTTCAAATACCTGGTAAAATGTTCCAGTCTTCAAAAACTAATTAATGTACTGAAAAAGTAATCCAAGGACACACAAGTAATTAGATAAGTAAGCCAAGGGCAAGGATTTTAGCATAATGAAAATCTATCAAATTTACTATGTAGGATACATAAACATAGTCTTTGCCTTAATTTCACCTACTTTCCCTAAAAAACAAATTTAGAAAAAATTTCTATTTATTCAAGCAAATTCTTTCAATCTAGTTTTATTTGTCCCTGGCTGCGGGTAAGTGGGTTAGCACAAGGTAGATATATCCAGAAATACAATATGTGATAAAGATTGTCAGTGACTTGCGACAGTTCGGTGGTTTTTTCCAGGTGCTCTGGTTTCGTCCACCAATAAAACTGACCACCATGACATAAACTGAAATATTACTGAAAGTGGCGTTAAACACCATAACCCTAGCCCTAACTCTAACCCTATACAGAAATTTCAAGAATAACCCATAAAATAATAAAATCTCATAATGTTTTTTCATATGTGTTTCCTGTTAACTGATGATATTTTCTGTCAATTTAATTTACCCCACTATTATATTATATTTGTTTATTTTGCACTTTTTCAGAAACATGATTGTAATAACATTTCCAGAGGACAAATTAGTTTTAACAGCAGCCAGCTCAGGAGACAGGGTAAGTCTAATATAAAATCTGAGGCTTACTACTGATATTTAGATATGGAAATTGGACAAAAAGTGGAGAAAAATAATAAGTTTTACATCAAGATTTGTAAGAAAATTAGGATTATTGATAGCAAAGATACCATTTTATAAACCGATATGATTAGGTTTATGGTGTTTAATGCCACTTTTAACAATATTTCAGTTATATCGTGGCAGTCAGTTTTATTGGTAGAGGAAACCAGGAGTACCAAGAGAAAAACACCAACCTGTAACATCTCACTTACAAACTTTATCACATAATGTTGTAAAGAGTACACCCCACCATGAGTGGGATTCAAACTCACAACTTTAGTGGTGATAGGCACTGATTGTGTTGTTCAGTTAGTCGTGATTTAGAATGCAGAGAGTAATTATACTATAATATCATTCTTTTTTAGGCTGAATGGTTAATGACTTTGAATGCTGCAGTTAATAAAGTACTGTCATCACAGAAGTCTGTGGTCCGTCGTGGGAGTACGGAGCGTTTGACACCACCTGACATCAGACACGCCTCCTTTACGTTTACAAAACATGGGATGTACAAGGACGCTACATACACTGGATATTGGATGAATGGCAAAGTTCATGGCTTGTATGTTTTATATAAATCAACTTGTATTTGGTCTTCTATTTAGTAAAAGGGGCTGTGGTGATCGTTATTGTATGGTAGTTGTATTTACAACTACCTATGCAATCAGTGCCTATCGCCACTAAAGTAGTGAGTTTGAACCCTGTTCATGGCGAGGTGTACTCGATACAACATTATGTGATAAAGTTTGTCAGTGACTTGCGACAGGTCGATGGTTTTCTCCAGGTACTCCAGTTTCCTCCACTAATAAAACTGACCGCCACGATGCAACTGAAGCATTGTTGAAAGTGACGTTAAACACCATAAAATCCAAACCCAAACTCTATTAAATAAAACCGCTCGTCGTGTGGTTGATCATGGGTTCGAGCCCTGGTCGCATCTAACCAAAGATTGAAATTTGTATTTCTGCTTTTCTGCTAAGCACGCAGCATTAAGGAGTAAGAACAAAGGCTGATTGGGTCAGAATCAAGATAATGTGTACAAGTGGAGTCACATGTCTACCAGCAGACTTGTTTTAGTGACTAACTCAATTTGATTGATTTGATTTTGATTTTTGGTGTTTTAACGCCACTTTCAGCAATATTTCAGCTATATCATAGCGACCAGTTTTAGTGGTGGAGGAAGCCGGAGTACCCAGAGAGAACCAATGACCATGGGCAAGCAACTGGTAAACTTTATCACTTGCGGCTGTGAGCTCAATTCGATGGATACCAGGATTCATTAACCCAGGAATAATATATTTACCTCGGCCTTCTTGGGTTAATAAATCGTGGTATCTACCTCATTAAGTCATTAATTGTATAATGAAGCCTTACATTAGAACTATGTTATACAAAGATTTGTATTGTCACATTCTTATTTTGTCAATTTATATTTTCTTTAAGAAATTGACTTAGTTGGTTTTTTTATTACTTGAATGACATTGAAATATTTTATTTTTTTTAATTCTAGAGGTCAGATGAGGTGGAATGATGGTAGGAAGTATATTGGTAATTTTAAAAATGGATTTCAACATGGGTAAGATATATTTAAAATTAGAAAAAGGTTAAACAGTGATAGTAGTAGACAATCTAATCAGCAACAACTCAAGCCATAAAACCTTTATAATTTTTTTTTTTTCATCCAGAAAATGAAGGAAAAACATCAAAGATATTGTAATATGACCATACCTGTTAACCCTCCCCCTTTTCACATGATGTCATATGATTGATTTTCTTAATTATATCCCCGCTCCACCGGACAGGGGGTATACTGTTTTACCTCTGTCCGTCCTTCCATCCGTCCCAAGATATTTTTCGGTGCATTTTTCTAAGCAACTATTGATGACAGGAATCTGATATTTGGTCACAAGCTTCATATAGGTATGCCATAATGTGGGAAGCGTTTTTGGACCCGTCAGATTCCTACTTCCTGTTTGCCGACTTAGTTGGCTTTTATACACATTGAACATATATGCACATTTTTCGGCACATTTTTCTAAGCAACTATTGATGACAGGAATCTGATATTTGGTCACAAGCTTCATATAGGTATGCCATAATGTGGGAAGTGTTTTTGGACCCTTCAGATTCCTACTTCCTGTTTGCAGACTTAGTTGGTTTCTATACACATTGAACATATATGCACATATTTCTTCACATTTTTCTCAGCAACTATTGATGGCAGAGATCTGATATTTGGTCACAAGCTTCATATAGGTACCCCATATCGTGGGAAGCCTTTTTAGACCCTTCAGATTCCTACTTCCTGTTTGCCGACTTGATTGGTTTTTATACACATTGAACATATATGCGGGGGTATCATAAGAGAGCATTAGCTCACAGTTCATCTTGTTTTATTCTTATTAATAGCAATTAATTATGAATTCATTATTATTGGTTTGAAATTTAATTTGGTTTTGGTTCTCCTAATATGTATTAAAAAGTAAAAAAAAGTAGGTATCTAATATAGTGTACACAACATGTTTCTGGATTGACCTTCATCAAGTACTGTAAAAGTCAAAAGAATGAAAAGCCAAATCATATCAAAGTCTTTTTGAGCAAGAAATCCAAAGGGCCTAAACAGTATAGCCAAAAGTGGCTAAGATCACGTATATCTGAGAGAAGAGAACCTTAGGTTTATTAATAATTACTTTATTTAGGAACTGTGAATTTCATTAATGAATATATCTAATAAATAATGTCAGTGCCGAAGCACCAACTACTGGGCAGATGATACCCTTGGGTAAAGCAGTGGTACAGTATATACACAGACTTTCACTTAATTTTCAGACATGGTAAATTACTGATAAAACAAGATGATGGATCAGAAAGGTCACAGGAAGGTCATTGGAAGGATGGTCATTTACATGGCATTTGTAAAGTCAAGTAAGATATACTCTATTGATGTTGCCAAAAGTAACCAATGTCAAGGTGAACCATCACCATAGTTTCTTTGTATAAGTTCATTTAATAAAGGTTAAGGATTGCCAGGTATGTGGGTTTTTTTTGCGTTTTTAATTGATTTAAGAATTATGTTACTAGTTTTCTTGAATTAAGAAATTTATTTTGGGGAAAAAGGCTTGTATCAGAGATCAGGAAAGATATTGTAATTATTATTTCATAGGCAGCGAGGTAGCAATTTCAGTTTTCTCAAAAATTAACTAGAATTTTTTTTATTGAAATAACTTCCTAAGATCCATATTTTTCTTTTTTTTTTCTCTTGTTTCTCTCCTTTGTAAATTAATTATTTTGTTTGCCTAACCAATGAAAAAACAAAACACAGATATATAGAATCTAACACCGGCAAAAGTGCAAGACAGAGAAATCTTAGACACCCGAGGGTAACATTTCAAACGTTCGCTGACTCGGCAAGGCTCGTCAGCGAATGATTGAAATCTTACCCGAGGATGTCGGAGATTTCCCTGTCTTGCACTTTTTGCCGGTGTTTGATTTTATTTCTCACTTTTATCAGCTGTTTTTAGTTTCGTGTTTGTTTATGTACTTTTAACAGACGATCATGTAAACAATGTGAGTTATTTCCCCTTCATGTCAATCAAAATATTAGTTCCGTATTTTTGTGTATTGCGTGAAGGTTATTATGTAATAATCTGGCTGATTGTTAGGATTTGCGTGTTTATAAAAGATTGAAAACTTATATAGAGTGAATTGTTTATTTTAAAAAGGAAAAGCATGGAGAATTGGTGGGGCAGTGTACATAAACTGTACAGCATGCATTTGCCGGTAAAACGCACGTGATTTTTTTGTCTTGTACTAGTGCAAGATAAGAAAATCTCACCTCGCTAAAAATAGGAACTGGTCTGTCTCAAAAGTGAGAAATTGGTTGTCCATCCGTTGCAAAATTGCATTTAATTTACAAAGGTGATTTTTTACATCAATAATACAAATCATACAAATCAAATATATTCATAAATCATCTAAATGTTGTGGGAGGGTGGTAAAATAACAGATAAATATAAAAACATATCCTTTAGTATCATCTAAACAACATTAGCATTAATCAAACAGACCACAGAAAATTCTTTATGTTCTAACCCTCCAAATGCACCTGTTGCATGCAGAAATTCCTTTCCACAAATAACTGAATACTATTAACAGAAAAATTATTATATAAAAATAAGTAAAGAAATGCATATAATAGCTATTGCCAGCACTCTAACTTGAGTTTAGGAGATAGTATAGAAAAGACAATTACAAATCATTATGAAAAATAGAACCTTTATATATTATTTTTAAAACTTTTCTTAAAGATATTCCAACAGTGATGTTTACGATGGTCACTTTAGAGAAGGTCAGAGACATGGACACGGGGCTTACTATTACGGAGGTCAAAGTCCAAGGTCAACCAGTGTTTATATTGGAGAATGGGTTGGGAACCAGAAACAAGGATATGGTGTCATGGATGATATAATGAAAGGTAAAATTAGACATTTGCTACATTGTTCCTAGGTTGAAGTCATCCTAACAAAGATTCTACAGTCATCATCATGAATTGGTTGACTGTTAAGAAATATCATGAATTGGTTGACTGTTAAGAAATATCATGAATTGGTTGACTGTTAAGAAATATCATGAATTGGTTGACTGTTAAGAAATATCATGAATTGGTTGACTGTTAAGAAATATCATGAATTGGTTGACTGTTAAGAATATCATGAATTGGTTAACTGTTAAGAATATCATGAATTGGTTGACTGTTAAGAATATCATGAATTGGTTAACTGTTAAGAATATCATGAATGGTTGACTGTTAAGAAATATCATGAATTGGTTGACTGTTGAGAAATATCATGAATTGGTTGACTGTTGAGAAATATCATGAATTGGTTGACTGTTAAGAAATTTCATGAATTGGTTGACCGTTAAGAAATATCATGAATTGGTTGACTGTTAAGAAATTTCACGAATTGGTTAACTGTTAAGAAATTTCATGAATTGGTTGACTGTTAAGAAATTTCACGAATTGGTTAACTGTTAAGAATATCATGAATTGGTTGACTGTTAAGAAATATCATGAATTGGTTAACTGTTAAGAAATATCATGAATTGGTTGACTGTTAAGAAATATCATGAATTGGTTGACTGTTAAGAAATTTCACGAATTGGTTAACTGTTAAGAATATCATGAATTGGTTGACTGTTAAGAAATATCATGAATTGGTTAACTGTTAAGAAATATCATGAATTGGTTAACTGTTAAGAAATATCATGAATTGGTTAACTGTTAAGAAATATCATGAATTGGTTGACTGTTAAGAAATTTCATGAATTGGTTGACTGTTAAGAATATCATGAATTGGTTGACTGTTAAGAAATATCATGAATTGGTTGACTGTTAAGAAATTACACGAATTGGTTAACTGTTAAGAATATCATGAATTGGTTGACTGTTAAGAATATCATGAATTGGTTAACTGTTAAGAATATCATGAATTGGTTGACTGTTAAGAAATTTCATGAATTGGTTGACTGTTAAGAAATTTCATGAATTGGTTGACTGTTAAGAATATCATGAATTGGTTGACTGTTTAGAAATTTCATGAATTGGTTGACTGTTAAGAAATTTCATGAATTGGTTGATTGTTAAGAAATTTCATGAATTGGTTGACTGTTAAGATCAAATGACAATGCATCTTTTCCCTTTAACATCAATTTGTTT
The DNA here is from genome assembly GCA_963383655.1 of Bathymodiolus septemdierum. NCBI lineage: Eukaryota > Metazoa > Mollusca > Bivalvia > Mytilida > Modiolidae > Bathymodiolus > Bathymodiolus septemdierum. The sequence continues at coordinate 30,958,260 of OY726531.1, forward strand.
CTATACTCTATCAACGACAAGATTTTTACTAGATTTGACAATGAGTAACACAGCGGATGTTATAACAAGGAGAGACTGTTTACCCTTTGTGAGCACCTAAGTTCACTTAACGTCCTATGTTATTTTCTTTTTGTTTTGTTTAATGAATCAAGGAGAGAGGTGTTATTTCATTTTGTTGATATTGGTTAAATTGTTGACGATCACTGTTTAAATTGGTTTTTCATAATTCTGTTTTACAGGGGAGAAGTACATGGGATTGTGGTATGACGATATGAAGCACGGTAAAGGAATTGTTGTAACATTAGACGGGATGTACTTTGAAGGAAACTTTGATAAAGACAACCTAATGGTAGGTTGGTTTATTTTGCTTAACGCCACTTTCAACAATATCTCGGTTGTATCGTGGCGGGAAGTTTTATAGGTTGAGGAAACCAGAGTACCAGTAGAAAACCACTGCTCTGCCATAAGTCACTGACAAACTTTATCACATAATATTATGGCTGAGTGGGATTCGAACTCATAACGCCTAATGGTAGGAATTTTGATAGGACAAGATAAAAAAAAAGATAAGATTTTGGCAGATGTTGTAAATTAGATTCAATCTTGCAGGTCTTTCAATAACTGGCAGTATTAGGTACTTTGACCTATTTAAAATGGTAATTGGTAGCTCCTGATTTTAAAGTGTTTTATAAGATATTCATGAAAAATGTTCAAATTTTACCTGTAAATGGTGAAGTACTGGTACACTTGTAAAATTTTGAAAGCCCTGATTTTGCAATTTCTCCTAATGAAACTGTTTCATGTTGATTGTCTGGTGGAGGTTCTAGAAGAAAATATTGTACTTGATGAGAGGGTCAAGATATGCATGTGTTTTACTTGTACAATATTGTCAAAGGGAGATACATCAGTAATTTGTTATCATTGATGACATATTGGCTTGCATTGCGTTTATGTGGGAAAACACTTGCATGACCGCATCATTTCACGAAAAGGGGAGATTTGGGTCCATAAAATTAGGGGAATCAATTTTACCTCTGTGTCTATGATTTTTCCATTTGATTTTGGAGCTGTTCTGATGATATGGTGGGGTTTGGTTTTTTTCACGTTTTTTTGCACATTTCGTTTTTCCGTTTTTAATTTGTTATTGCATTTTGACTTGTAATTACAAATGATTAAAAATATTTTGACTTTTGATTGTAAATGTTTTTTTTTACTTATATCTTTTCAGGGTTTTGGATTGATGTTAACATATGATAACAGTTGTTATGAAGGAGAGTTTAATGGAATCACTCAACTTCAAGGAAAGGTAGGGTTATGTTGTTTAACACCACTTTCAACAATATTTCAGTTTTATTGGTGGAGGAAGCCGGAGTTCCTGGAGAAAACCACCGACCTGCCGCAAATCACTAACAAACTTTATCACATAATGCTCTATCAAGTACACCTTGCATGAACGGTATTCGAACTCATTCAAGGAAAGATAACATTGATATCTATTTTGAAAGTTCACAATTATTTTAGGAGCCTAATTTGACCTTTGACCCCATATTGAGACCATTATGTTATATTCTTATGTGAATCGCTTGTTGCACTTTTAAATGTGAATAACTTGCACTCTTTCGATTTTGAGCATACCTGATAAAGGTTATTCCAGAAACGTGTCGTGTGCACAAAATTTGATATATCTACGTTGTTATTACTATCACTGGGTCGATACCTCTACTGGTGGACTGTTAGTCCTATAAGGTATCATCCACACAGTAGTCAGAGTTACTATCACTGGGTCGATACCTCTACTGGTGGACTGTTAGTCCTATAGGGTATCATCCACACAGTAGTCAGAGTTACTATCACTGGGTCGATACCTCTACTGGTGGACTGTTAGTCCTATAGGGTATCATCCACACAGTAGTCAGAGTTACTATCACTGGATCGATACCTCTACTGGTGGACTGTTAGTCCTATAGGGTATCATCCACACAGTAGTCAGAGTTACTATCACTGGGTCGATACCTCTACTGGTGGACTGTTAGTCCTATAGGGTATCATCCACACAGTAGTCAGAGTTACTATCACTGGGTCGATACCTCTACTGGTGGACTGTTAGTCCTATAGGGTATCATCCACACAGTAGTCAGAGTTACTATCACTGGATCGATACCTCTACTGGTGGACTGTTAGTCCTATAGGGTATCATCCACACAGTAGTCAGAGTTACTATCACTGGGTCGATACCTCTACTGGTGGACTGTTAGTCCTATAGGGTATCATCCACACAGTAGTCAGAGTTACTATCACTGGGTCGATACCTCTACTGGTGGACTGTTAGTCCTATAGGGTATCATCCACACAGTAGTCAGAGTTACTATCACTGGGTCCATACCTCTACTGGTGGACTGTTAGTCCTATAGGGTATCATCCACACAGTAGTCAGAGTTACTATCACTGGGTCGATACCTCTACTGGTGGACTGTTAGTCCTATAGGGTATCATCCACACAGTAGTCAGAGTTACTATCACTGGGTCGATACCTCTACTGGTGGACTGTTAGTCCTATAGGGTATCATCCACACAGTAGTCAGAGTTACTATCACTGGATCGATACCTCTACTGGTGGACTGTTAGTCCTATAGGGTATCATCCACACAGTAGTCAGAGTTACTATCACTGGGTCAATACCTCTACTGGTGGACTGTTAGTCCTATAGGGTATCATCCACACAGTAGTCAGAGTTACTATCACTGGGTCGATACCTCTACTGGTGGACTGTTAGTCCTATAGGGTATCATCCACACAGTAGTCAGAGTTACTATCACTGGGTCGATACCTCTACTGGTGGACTGTTAGTCCTATAGGGTATCATCCACACAGTAGTCAGAGTTACTATCACTGGGTCGATACCTCTACTGGTGGACTGTTAGTCCTATAAGGTATCATCCACACAGTAGTCAGAGTTACTATCACTGGGTCGATACCTCTACTGGTGGACTGTTAGTCCTATAGGGTATCATCCACACAGTAGTCAGAGTTACTATCACTGGGTCGATACCTCTACTGGTGGACTGTTAGTCCTATAGGGTATTATCCGCACAGTAGTCAGAGTTACTATCACTGGGTCGATACCTCTACTGGTGGACTGTTAGTCCTATAGGGTATTATCCGCACAGTAGTCAGAGTTACTATCACTGGGTCGATACCTCTACTGGTGGACTGTTAGTCCTATAGGGTATTATCCGCTCAGTAGTCAGTGTTGCAGCACTGACATGGTTTATTAGATATATTTATTACTGAAATTTACAATTCCTAAATTATGTAATTATTCATTAAAACTAAGGTTCTTCTCCCTCAGGCAAAGTGATCTTAGCCAATGTTGGCTATCCTGTAGGCCCTTTCGTTTTATTGCTCCCAAAACATTAAATTATTTTGTTCCAATCTTTCGATTTTGAGCGTACCTGATGAAGGTTATGTGAGAAACGTGTTATGTTCACAAAATTTGGTATCTACATTTTATAATGGTATAAATTAGCATGTATTTTGTTTTCTTGTAGGGTAAGTTGATAATGCCTACTGGTGACTATATTGAAGGAATTTTCTCAGGATCTTGGAATGAAGGTTTGAAGATTAATGGAATGTTTAAAAAGACTACAATGCAGTATGAACCTAAGAAATCTAAATTGACCCTGCATAATCCATCAAGGTAATTTACGAACACTGCATAAATTTTGTTTTTGTTTTTTCTGTATATGTTGAAATGTGGTGATCGTTTAGAAAAGTGGAATACACAACTAGATAGCTGCCTAGCAAATCATGTAAATAAATAGCTGAAGATAATTGTGTTGAAATCAAGGGACAGATGATTTTATCTGGAATTTTACCTATTTGCGATACTAACTTATTAATTGCTAAGATGATTATATATAAACTTTTTAATCAAACATCAAAACGACAAAGATGGCCAGATGTAGCGTTTATCTGCAGAAGTAAATAGTACCTCTCAACTACAGGGTAGGAACCGTTTCATACTCATCTTAGTGTATGAGTTTTGCTCATTGTTGAAGACCCTTCTGTGACTGAAATACTGAACAGCAATAAAATTACAAAATTTCAAATTTCTCCTAAGTAAAAATTGTGTACACTAATTATAATGTAACTTAATTATTTATTCTGATTATTATACTTGATGTCCTTAGTTATTGAGGGAGAGCACTTATATAGGCTATGTCTGATGTGCAATCCCATAGGATATTATATAGTTAAATTATGTACTTTATTCAATAAAATATTTGAATTGAAAAAATTGATCACTCTGCTTATATTCAAATTTCAGTCATTATGGTAAAATGTCGGTTCCAGCAGACAGGAAGTGGGAAGGCATGTTTCAACATTGTCGTACAGTATTTGGTGTTAAAGGACATCATCATGATGCTGCAGATTGTTCCAAAGCATGGGAAGGGGTAGCTGTAATGGTGTCTAAAAGTCGACAGGTCATTCACGAAATGAAAATGAGGTGATTACATAAACAGAGATAGAAAATTCAATCTGTCTCCTACTTGATGTAGAAGTCAATTTTAAACACTTTCTGAGTTACCTTTTAATAATCATCAAAGTTTATCTAGTGAGCCAGATATTTTATACTATATATATCTTCATCAGTAGACCGCATTAGTGATGTAATGGTCAGCGTGTTCGCCTAGTCCGAGATTCCTCTGCCGTCCGACGGCTTTTTTGTTCAACTTGCTGGAGCTGTGGGACATCGGAGCGCTTTCCATAAAGAAAACAGCAGATTTGCCGCTCCAACTCCAACATTTCCACGTTTCGTGGCTATCAGATTTTATTTTCTATCTGAAACCCTTATATAAATTGCTTCACCAATCATTTTTCTATTCATTCATAACCATCTTGCCCTCAGAAAGTGGTCTTACACTCGATTACAGCACGATCTTCCCTTAGCCAAATGAATCGAAACTTGGTAGGAAGCATCTATGGAAGGTTCTCTATAAAGATTGCTAATTTCATCTTGATCTGTTAACAAACATGACCACCACAGGCGATTCTTGTTTCTGATTGATTGATATCTAAAAAATCAGTTTTACTGTTAAAAGGGAGATAACTCTAGTTTAAATATAGATACATTTTGTATCTATTCAAAATGCAGTTATCTCTGAATTGAATTACAGATAAATATGCCTCTAAAACCCCTCAACCAAATGAACTGAATCTTGGTAGGAACCATCTATGGAAGGTCCTCCATAAAGATTGCTCATTTCATCCCAATCCGTTAACGAACCTGGCCGCCACAGGCGATGCTTGTTTCTGATTGGCTGATTTTTTAGATTCTTCTCCCCTGAAACCGTTTGGTCAAATGAACCGAAACTTGGTAGGATGCATCTATGGGAGGTCCTCTATAAAGATTGCTCATTTCGCCCCGATCCATTAACAAATATGGCTGCCACAGGCAATTTTTGTTTCTAATTCGTCGATTTCTAAAAATCTTGTCCTCCGTAACCGCTTTGCCAAATGAACCGAAACTTCGTAGGAAGCATCTATGGAAGGTTCTCTATAAAGATTGCTCATTTTGTCCCGATCCATTAACAAACATGGCTGCCACATGCAATTCTTGTTTCTGATTGGTCAATTTCTAAAAATCTTCTACTCTGAAACAGCTTGGCCAAATGGACCGAAACGTGGTAGGAAGCATTTATGGAAGGTTCTCTATGGGAAATGCTCATTCCGTTTTGATCCATTTACAAACATGGCCGTCATAGACAATTCTTGTTTCTTATTGTTCGATTTCTAAAACAGCTTTTCCTCTGAAACCGCTTGGGCAAATGATATGAAACTTGATAAGAAGCATCTATGGAAGATCTTCTATAGAGATTGCTCATTTCGTTTTGATCCATTAACAAACATGGCTGCCACAAGCAATTCTTGTTTTAGATTGGTCGATTTCTAAAAATCTTCTTCTCTGAAACTGCTTTGCCAAAATGAACCGATATTTGGTGGGAAGCACCTATGGAAGGTTCTGTATTAAGTTTCCTCAAAGCAGAATGAAAGGTGAGCAACACAGGCTCAGCTCAGTGCTGAGCCTCTCGTTTATAAAGTGTTAACTGTGTCACTGGAGAAGACAATTGTTTTTACAGTATGTAGAACTTCATATATTCTGGACATTTTTTGGTATTTGATAAATTTTTTTGTGATTTTTAGTGGTTCAACCAAATGGAAAAGATACCAAGGTGCATTCATGGAAGAAATAGAAAAAATTCCTCCACACAACACAGGCACTTTGACCATGGAATATTACAGTGTAATAAAGACATATTTATATAGGGTGAGAACGATTCCTACACACAACACAGGCACTGTAACCAATGCATATTATAAAATAATTAAGCAGTTAATTTGGCAGACAAGTTTTTTTTCCATTCAATTGATGGAATACCAATAGGAACTAATATAGCTTAACTTCAAAAAGAAAAGGTTGGATGTTGTTATTTAACAAAAATATCCTATCATAAAGTGCTCTATACATTGATTATTATCTACAAATTTTAAAACTGCTTTGGTAGTGTAATGGTTAACATGCTCGCTTCATGTGTGGTAGTTCGTGGGGTCTAGTACAAAGCAGATACCATCATCATCTCATCAAAATTTTAACTTGTTCTCGCAACAATATGGCTGAAAAATTGCTCATTTATCATTAATCAACTTATTACTCACACACTACAAATGTTCATTCCTTCTCCTGTATATGATTACATGTTGTAAAGTACATAATAATTGTAGACCTAGTACCGTAAACAGACATGTATTAACCACATTTGTGCATTATCGGCATCCATTTTTCTCTCTAAAATCTCTGGGTGGAAACCTAGTTATATAATCCACATCAACTATTGACCCGTTATGATGTAACAATCGTGTACATGTTCCAGATATTCCACCAATAAAACTGACCTCCACGATTAAGCTTAAATATTGTTAAAAGTGGTGTTAATTACCATAAAACCAAACCATTCATTGATTTGTAACTTGTTGGAATTTGAATTAAAAAAAAAACGTTTGACCCGTCCATGAGGACGACTATTACTGTAATGTATTTCTTTTCAGGCATTTGAGATACCATTTCATCCTCTAGGCAAATTAATGGACTGTTTAGTAGATGTATTCAGAGCAGCTTATATTGGAGTAGGAGCGCATCCTAGGTTACTGGGTCATGCCGTGGCAGAGGTCAATTCATATGTAAAGAGAATTTATCTTACCTTGAGGTAATCACCAAATCCTTTGTATAGTGATGGAGTTGTTACTGTCTGATTTACTCTGGAAAAATGTCATTCAAACTTTCTGCAGGTTTTTTATCATTGATTTATATTTGTATTGCCATTTGAAATATAATTATCAAGAGGGAAAGAGTTAGAATCCCACATACCAAGCAACGACCTGGATTTCCAACATCATATGTCATCGTCTTTTTTGTGTTCAATGACTTGAGTTGAGAGTTTTTTTTTTTTTGTTCAATGTCTTGAGTTGAGAGGTTAATTTTTTTTGTGTTCAATGACTTGAGTTGAGAGATTATTTTTTTTGTGTTCAATGACTTGAGTTGAGAGGTTATTTTTTTTGTGTTCAATGACTTGAGGTGAGAGGTTATTTTTTTGTGTTCAATGACTTGAGGTGAGAGGTTATTTTTTTTTGTGTTCAATGACTTGAGGTGAGAGGTTATTGTTTGTTTTGTTGATATTGATGGCATTGTTGACCGTCACTGTTTAAACTTTCTTTTCATAATTTCTTATTAACTCAAGAGTTAAAGACCAAGACAATACTGTTTTCTTCTATAGAATAAAACTTTCTGATTTACTGTTGTATATAATGTAATACTATTGCATGTTAAAATACAGTCCAATCATGATTTCGTAAACTTGGATAAACTGTTTCTTTAAAACATTCTAGGTAGAAAAATGATTCTTTTGTAATAGCTTCTATCTTACTCCTCTTGTAGCTATTTATAAACCATATTGGAGAGCACAGGCTACAAGCTGCTATTGTTTTTTTATATATATTTTCAGGATACTATTCCCAGATCTACCAGAGAATGGGGGTCCATTACAAATTAGATCAGAAAAATATGTTGATTATGATAGTGATGAGGAAACAGGTGGAGTTATCTCCCTTAACATACCTGAACAGAATGAAAGGTAGGAACTTATATTACAGTAGTCTCCCTCTTATAATGCCACACCCACCAAAGGCCACCTCTCTTATAAGGCCACTCCCACCAAAGGCCACCTCTTATAAAGCCACACCCACCAAAGGCCACTTCTCTTATAAGGCCACACCCACCAAAGGCCACCTGTCTTATAATGCCACACCCACCAAAGGCCACCTGTCTTATAATGCCACACCCACCAAAGGCCACTTCTCTTATAATGCCACACCCACCAAAGGCCACCTGTCTTATAATGCCACACCCACCAAAGGCCACCTCTCTTATAAGACCACACCCACCAAAGACCACCTCTCTTATAAGGCCACACCCACCAAAGGCCACCTCTCTTATAAGGCCACACCCACCAAAAGCCACCTCTCTTATAAGGCCACACCCACCAAAGGCCACCTCTCATATAAGGCCACACCCACCAAAGGCCACCTCTATTATAAGACCACTCCCACCAAAGGCAACCTCTCTTATAAGGCCACACCCACCAAAGGCCACCTCTATTATAAGACCACTCCCACCAAAGGCCACCTCTCTTATAAGGCCACACCCACCAAATGCCACCTCTCTTATAAGGGCACTCCCGCCAAAGCTCTTTCCTATTATCAGTCCAGATTTCAGATGCACTGAGATAATAAAGTACTACTAAGTTGTCTGCCTTAAGAGAGGCCACCCTTCTTATAAGGCAACCTTTTTCACTGCAGAATAGGTGACCTTATAAGGAGGGGGTTAGTGGTTATTTTTCTGGACTGCAAACATTTTTTCCACATTTTGGTGATTTGTCCAGAAACATTAAATTTTCAGCAAAAAGCGTGATACTATCTTAATAAAAAAAATTGTTCCAAAATTCAAGATGGCCACTAGAGCAAATAGTGCCATTTGATTAATTGAGCTTCAACACTTTGTTATTAACAAACTACTCAATGATTTAAATGATCCTATGGTGGTTCTTTACAAAGTGAGATTTTTGTGCACATTGAAAATCCAAGATGGCAGCCACGACAGGACAATGTTTTAACATAGGATCCTATGGGAAAATGGATAAATGATATTTTTTTCTCAGTAATTAAAAACTTGATTGATCCCAAACTGACTGCCACAGTCACTTGTCGCTATCAAATTTCATGTTATATGTAAATTTCTCCCTCGATGTATTGCCACCATTGCTTATCGCCAAAATATAGCTTGTTTCTAAAGGCAACGGTACAAGGAGTGTGTACTGTACTTATGTGTTGACGATTTTTGTTTCAGAGAGGTTGTATCAGCCGGAGGTCTACTACATCCTGTTTTACTACCTAAGATTTATCCCCCTATGTTTGACCTTTATGCACTCTACAATGACAAAATGGATGAGAAGTACTGGGAGAGAGTCCAAAAATTGAACAAGCAAGGAGATGTGGCATTGATGGCTTATTTAGGCGTTGATCAGTAAGTTATTTTACTTTAAAGAACATTGCATCAATATGTTGATAGTTGTCTCCCCTGTAATATATACACAAGGCCAGGGACATTAAAAGGCAGAAAAAGTTTTATTTCGTTTATCACCACATTTTCTGTGTCGGAGATATAACACTTGATTTGTTAAACATACCAATTGATCAGGTTTCCACTAAATAATTTGTTTCTCTTAGCATTTCATTTGAAATTTATATACAAGGTCATAAAAGACAGGCCAAGATCGATTTCAGATTTCAATTTTTTTTTTTTGTTCTGTAATTATGTCCCTTGTTTTGCCAAAAAAAACCAACACTTTCTCAGGTTTCTCCTCAATAACTTAAATTCTGCTTGTACAAACAATTTTGGATTTTTACACAATGTATTTGATTTCAATACAAAGGTCAAGGTTGAATTTGGGTAAATATTCTTACTATGGTTCCAGAGTAATGCTTCTGTTACTTTAGCGGAAAGTATGGGCATATGTGTCCTATGCATATTTTTTTACTCAACTTTTCCTTAGCGCTTGGCTACTTCTTTGTGGAGCTATGCTCTAGCAAACTGTTTAAAAAGGCTCCTAAGTAAATTATGTTTGAATAAAAGTTTTGGTTTTAGATAGTATGTAGTGTAATATATATTGTTTGTGGGGCCATCGTGGTCGGGATCATTTGGTTAATGGATTTACAACTACCTGTACAATCAGTGCCTATCACCACAAAAGTTGTGAGTTCAAACCCCGCTCATGGCGAGGTGTACTCGATACAACATTATGTGATGAATTTGTCAGTTACTTGCAACAGTTTGGCGATTTTCTCCGGATATGCCAGTTTCCTCCACCAATAATACTTACCACCACGATATAACTGAAACATTGTTGAAAGTGGCGTTAAACGCTATAACCCTAATCCCTGAAACACTACGATTACGAAACAAATCTGATGGAAATCTAGATGAGAATGTCATGAACAATTGGACCATGCCACGCCTTAATAGCAGCATTGACAGTTGAATCACATATATAAACCAAAACCATTTGAACTTTCAAAGATATTTGAATGTTTACATTTACATTTTGAGCGTACCTGATGAAGTGGCGTTAAACATTATAACCCTTACCCTATATTGTTTGTTTTGTAGGAAATTTTGGTTATTAGATGAAACTTTCTTCACAAAGAAATCTCCGTCCTTATCAAATCTACGTGATCAATGTTACATTAGTGCCATAGAAAAACTTCAACAGATCAGGTTTGTAATGTTATCATTATTTAAGGAATATTTTAAATTTTTGAACAGGTTATACGATATAACCTGGTTTGGGGCAGTTTACGCTTAAAAAGCTGATCGTATAAGAAAAGTGACCACTTATTCAACATTGGTTGATCTGAATTATCAGTTCTGGTCAGTAATGATTTGTGTATTACTATTTACCCGAAAGTAATTAATTTGAAAATTTAATAGTCACTTTGTTATGCTGCAGAGTTTTCAATGATTTGCAGTTGTTTATTCAATTATTTGATAGCTTGGTTCGTACAATCATGTATGGTAGTTGGATTTACATCTACCATGTACCTATTAAATCAATGCTTCTTTGTGATTTTATGTTTTAGTACTGCCTTCAGCCCTAAAGAGAAGTTACAGGTGATAAGAGATACTTTTACAGAAATTACAGAGGTATAATTAGTATGAATAAATAGACTCCTCTAGATTTCAGACTCAAATCAGAATTCTAGTTGTGGGTCAGGCCTTACAGTTATAAAACTTTAAGGGGGCTGTCATGGTTGTGATCGTATGGTAGATATGACCTTATCTATATATATCTGTACCAGAATCTGAAGTTAAGGGATTGAGCTAATTTCTTCTCTTTTTCTCTGGAGTATCCCCAGTATGACGTCTGCCCAATAGAAATATACTGTAGGAATAAGTTGATTGGTAGGGGAGCACAGTTTGTACCCATTGGGATGCCAACTGTCTGTTGAAAAATATGGCTACCAAACACAGCCAATCTTTAACACAATAAGCTTCAATTGTATTTGTAATTGGTCATTTTAAAGAAAAAATAAAAAGTTAAAATTTTTTTACAAATCAATTTCTTAGAATACAAGTTTTTTTTTAGACTGTGCAATCAACATTAGGCACAGAACATGTTTGGTGTATGGATGTTCAGAATTTCTTTGTAAATTAGTGTTTCAGAATTCAATTTTTTTGTATTTTGTTTGTTTGTTTGTTTTTTAGACTGTACAATCAACGTTAGGTACAGAGCATGTGTGGTGTATGGATGAACTTTTCCCAATCTTTCAGTACATCGTAGTTAGATCTAAAATCCATCATCTTGGAGCTGAAGTTCACTTTATTGAAGATTTAATGGAAAGATATCTGGAGAATGGAGAGTTAGGAATTATGTTTACAACGTTATATGTAAGTCATGATACTTAGACAATGGAGAGTTAGGAATTATGTTTACAACGTTATATGTAAGTCATGATACTTAGAGAATGGGGAGTTAGGAATTATGTTTACAACGTTATATGTAAGTCATGATACTTAGACAATGGGGAGTTAGGAATTATGTTTACAACGTTATATGTAAGTCATGATACTTAGAGAATGGGGAGTTAGGAATTATGTTTACAACGTTATATGTAAGTCATGATACTTAGAGAATGGGGAGTTAGGAATTATGTTTACAACGTTATATCTAAGTCATGATACTTAGACAATGGGGAGTTAGGAATTATGTTTACAACGTTATATGTAAGTCATGATACTTAGAGAATGGGGAGTTAGGAATTATGTTTACAACGTTATATGTAAGTCATGATACTTAGACAATGGGGAGTTAGGAATTATGTTTACAACGTTATATGTAAGTCATGATACTTAGACAATGGAGAGTTAGGAATTATGTTTACAACGTTATATGTAAGTCATGATACTTAGAGAATGGGGAGTTAGGAATTATGTTTACAACGTTATATGTAAGTCATGATACTTAGAGAATGGGGAGTTAGGAATTATGTTTACAACGTTATATGTAAGTCATGATACTTAGAGAATGGGGAGTTAGGAATTATGTTTACAACGTTATATGTAAGTCATGATACTTAGACAATGGGGAGTTAGGAATTATGTTTACAACGTTATATGTAAGTCATGATACTTAGACAATGGAGAGTTAGGAATTATGTTTACAACGTTATATGTAAGTCATGATACTTAGACAATGGAGAGTTAGGAATTATGTTTACAACGTTATATGTAAGTCATGATACTTAGAGAATGGGGAGTTAGGAATTATGTTTACAACGTTATATGTAAGTCATGATACTTAGACAATGGGGAGTTAGGAATTATGTTTACAACGTTATATGTAAGTCATGATACTTAGAGAATGGGGAGTTAGGAATTATGTTTACAACGTTATATGTAAGTCATGATACTTAGAGAATGGGGAGTTAGGAATTATGTTTACAACGTTATATGTAAGTCATGATACTTAGACAATGGGGAGTTAGGAATTATGTTTACAACGTTATATGTAAGTCATGATACTTAGAGATTGGGGAGTTAGGAATTATGTTTACAACGTTATATGTAAGTCATGATACTTAGAGAATGGGGAGTTAGGAATTATGTTTACAACGTTATATGTAAGTCATGATACTTAGAGAATGGGGAGTTAGGAATTATGTTTACAACGTTATATGTAAGTCATGATACTTAGACAATGGGGAGTTAGGAATTATGTTTACAACGTTATATGTAAGTCATGATACTTAGACAATGGAGAGTTAGGAATTATGTTTACAACGTTATATGTAAGTCATGATACTTAGAGAATGGGGAGTTAGGAATTATGTTTACAACGTTATATGTAAGTCATGATACTTAGACAATGGGGAGTTAGGAATTATGTTTACAACGTTATATGTAAGTCATGATACTTAGAGAATGGGGAGTTAGGAATTATGTTTACAACGTTATATGTAAGTCATGATACTTAGAGAATGGGGAGTTAGGAATTATGTTTACAACGTTATATGTAAGTCATGATACTTAGACAATGGGGAGTTAGGAATTATGTTTACAACATTATATGTAAGTCATGATACTTAGACAATGGAGAGTTAGGAATTATGTTTACAACGTTATATGTAAGTCATGATACTTAGACAATGGGGAGTTAGGAATTATGTTTACAACGTTATATGTAAGTCATGATACTTAGACAATGGGGAGTTAGGAATTATGTTTACAACGTTATATGTAAGTCATGATACTTAGACAATGGGGAGTTAGGAATTATGTTTACAACGTTATATGTAAGTCATGATACTTAGAGAATGGGGAGTTAGGAATTATGTTTACAACGTTATATGTAAGTCATGATACTTAGACAATGGGGAGTTAGGAATTATGTTTACAACGTTATATGTAAGTCATGATACTTAGACAATGGGGAGTTAGGAATTATGTTTACAACGTTATATGTAAGTCATGATACTTAGACAATGGAGAGTTAGGAATTATGTTTACAACGTTATATGTAAGTCATGATACTTAGACAATGGGGAGTTAGGAATTATGTTTACAACGTTATATGTAAGTCATGATACTTAGACAATGGGGAGTTAGGAATTATGTTTACAACGTTATATGTAAGTCATGATACTTAGACAATGGGGAGTTAGGAATTATGTTTACAACGTTATATGTAAGTCATGATACTTAGAGAATGGGGAGTTAGGAATTATGTTTACAACGTTATATGTAAGTCATGATACTTAGACAATGGGGAGTTAGGAATTATGTTTACAACGTTATATGTAAGTCATGATACTTAGAGAATGGGGAGTTAGGAATTATGTTTACAACGTTATATGTAAGTCATGATACTTAGACAATGGGGAGTTAGGAATTATGTTTACAACGTTATATGTAAGTCATGATACTTAGAGAATGGGGAGTTAGGAATTATGTTTACAACGTTATATGTAAGTCATGATACTTAGACAATGGAGAGTTAGGAATTATGTTTACAACGTTATATGTAAGTCATGATACTGAGACAATGGGGAGTTAGGAATTATGTTTACAATGTTATATGTAAGTCACGATACTTAGACAATGGGGAGTTAGGAATTATGTTTACAACGTTATATGTAAGTCATGATGCTTAGAGAATGGAGAGTTAGGAAGTATGTTTACAACGTTATAAGTAAGTCATGATACTTAGACAATGGGGAGTTAGGAATTATGTTAGACAATGGGGAGTTAGAAATTATGTTTGCAACGTTATATGTAAGTCATGATACTTAGAGAATGGGGAGTTAGGAATTATGTTTACAATGTTATATGTAAGTCACGATACTTAGACAATGGGGAGTTAGGAATTATGTTTACAATGTTATATGTAAGTCATGATACTTAGACAATGGAGAGTTAGGAATTATGTGTACAACGTTATATGTAAGTCATGATACTTAGACAATGGGGAGTTAGGAATTATGTTTACAACGTTATATGTAAGTCATGATACTTAGACAATAGAGAGTTAGGAATTATGTTTACAACGTTATATGTAAGTCATGATACTTAGACAATGGGGAGTTAGGAATTATGTTTACAACGTTATATGTAAGTCATGATACTTAGAGAATGGGGAGTTAGGAATTATGTTTACAACGTTATATGTAAGTCATGATACTTAGAGAATGGAGAGTTAGGAATTATGTTTACAACGTTATATGTAACTCATGATACTTAGACAATGGGGTGTTAGGAATTATGTTTACAACGTTATATGTAACTCATGATACTTAGACAATGGAGAGTTAGGAATTATGTTTACAACGTCATATGTAAGTCACGATACTTAGACAATGGGGAGTTAGGAATTATGTTTACAATGTTATATGTAAGTCATGATACTTAGACAATGGGGAGTTAGGAATTATGTTTACAACGTTATATGTAAGTCATGATACTTAGACAATGGGGAGTTAGGAATTATGTTTACAACGTTATATGTAACTCATGATGCTTAGAGAATAGGGAGTTAGGAATTATGTTTACAACGTTATATGTAAGTCATGATACTTAGACAATGGGGAGTTAGGAATTATGTTTACAACATTATATGTAACTCATGATACTTAGACAATGGGGAGTTAGGAATTATGTTTACAACGTTATATGTAAGTCACGATACTTAGAGAATGGGGAGTTAGGAATTATGTTTACAACATTATATGTAAGTCATGATACTTGGACAATGGGGAGTTAGGAATTATGTTTACAACGTTATATGTAAGTCATGATACTTAGACAATGGGGAGTTAGGAATTATGTTTACAACGTTATATGTAAGTCATGATACTTACACAATGGGGAGTTAGTAATTATGTTTACAACGTCATATGTAAGTCATGATACTTAGACAATGGGGAGTTAGGAATTATGTTTACAACGTCATATGTAAGTCATGATACTTAGACAATGGGGAGTTAGGAATTATGTTTACAACGTTATATGTAAGTCATGAAACTTAGAGAATGGGGAGTTAGGAATTATGTTTACAACGTTATATGTAAGTCATGATACTTAGAGAATGGAGAGTTAGGAATTATGTTTACAACGTTATATGTAACTCATGATACTTAGACAATGGGGAGTTAGGAATTATGTTTACAACGTTATATGTAACTCATGATACTTAGACAATGGAGAGTTAGGAATTATGTTTACAACGTCATATGTAAGTCACGATACTTAGACAATGGGGAGTTAGGAATTATGTTTACAATGTTATATGTAAGTCATGATACTTAGACAATGGGGAGTTAGGAATTATGTTTACAACGTTATATGTAAGTCATGATACTTAGAGAATGGGGAGTTAGGAATTATGTTTACAACGTTATATGTAACTCATGATACTTAGAGAATAGGGAGTTAGGAATTATGTTTACAACGTTATATGTAAGTCATGATACTTAGACAATGGGGAGTTAGGAATTATGTTTACAACATTATATGTAACTCATGATACTTAGACAATGGGGAGTTAGGAATTATGTTTACAACGTTATATGTAAGTCACGATACTTAGAGAATGGGGAGTTAGGAATTATGTTTACAACATTATATGTAAGTCATGATACTTGGACAATGGGGAGTGAGGAATTATGTTTACAACGTTATATGTAAGTCATGATACTTAGACAATGGGGAGTTAGGAATTATGTTTACAACGTTATATGTAAGTCATGATACTTACACAATGGGGAGTTAGTAATTATGTTTACAACGTCATATGTAAGTCATGATACTTAGACAATGGGGAGTTAGGAATTATGTTTACAACGTCATATGTAAGTCATGATACTTAGACAATGGGGAGTTAGGAATTATGTTTACAACGTTATATGTAACTCATGATACTTAGACAATGGAGAGTTAGGAATTATGTTTACAATGTTATATGTAAGTCATGATACTTAGACAATGGGGAGTTAGGAATTATGTTTACAATGTTATATGTAAGTCATGATACTTAGACAAAGGGGAGTTAGGAATTATGTTTGCAACGTTATATGTAAGTCATGATACTTAGAGAATGGAGAGTTAGGAATTATGTTTACAACGTTATATGTAACTCATGATACTTAGACAATGGGGAGTTAGGAATTATGTTTACAATGTTATATGTAACTCATGATACTTAGACAATGGGGAGTTAGGAATTATGTTTACAACGTTATATGTAACTCATGATACTTAGACAATGGGGAGTTAGGAATTATGTTTACAATGTTATATGTAATTCATGATACTTAGAGAATGGAGAGTTAGGAATTATGTTTACAACGTCATATGTAAGTCACGATACTTAGACAATGGAGAGTTAGGAATTATGTTTACAACGTTATATGTAACTCATGATATTTAGACAATGGAGAGTTAGGAATTATGTTTACAACGTCATATGTAAGTCACGATACTTAGACAATGGGGAGTTAGGAATTATGTTTACAATGTTATATGTAAGTCATGATACTTAGACAATGGGGAGTTAGGAATTATGTTTACAACGTTATATGTAAGTCATGATACTTAGACAATGGGGAGTTAGGAATTATGTTTACAACGTTATATGTAACTCATGATACTTAGAGAATAGGGAGTTAGGAATTATGTTTACAACGTTATATGTAAGTCATGATACTTAGACAATGGGGAGTTAGGAATTATGTTTACAACATTATATGTAACTCATGATACTTAGACAATGGGGAGTTAGGAATTATGTTTACAACGTTATATGTAAGTCACGATACTTAGAGAATGGGGAGTTAGGAATTATGTTTACAACATTATATGTAAGTCATGATACTTGGACAATGGGGAGTTAGGAATTATGTTTACAACGTTATATGTAAGTCATGATACTTAGACAATGGGGAGTTAGGAATTATGTTTACAACGTTATATGTAAGTCATGATACTTACACAATGGGGAGTTAGTAATTATGTTTACAACGTCATATGTAAGTCATGATACTTAGACAATGGGGAGTTAGGAATTATGTTTACAACGTCATATGTAAGTCATGATACTTAGACAATGGGGAGTTAGGAATTATGTTTACAACGTTATATGTAACTCATGATACTTAGACAATGGAGAGTTAGGAATTATGTTTACAATGTTATATGTAAGTCACGATACTTAGACAATGGGGAGTTAGGAATTATGTTTACAATGTTATATGTAAGTCATGATACTTAGACAATGGGGAGTTAGTAATTATGTTTACAACGTTATATGTAAGTCATGATGCTTAGAGAATGGAGAGTTAGGAAATCTGTTTACAACGTTATAAGTAAGTCATGATACTTAGACAATGGGGAGTTAGGAATTATGTTCACAACGTTATATGTAAGTCATGATGCTTAGAGAATGGGGAGTTAGGAATTATGTTTACAACGTTATATGTAAGTCATGATACTTAGACAATGGAGAGTTAGGAATTATGTTTACAACGTTATATGTAAGTCATGATACTTAGACAATGGAGAGTTAGGAATTATGTTTACAACGTTATATGTAAGTCATGATACTTAGACAATGGGGAGTTAGGAATTATGTTTACAACGTTATATGTAAGTCATGATTCTTAGACAATGGGGAGTTAGGAATTATGTTTACAATGTTATATGTAAGTCATGATGCTTAGACAATGGGGAGTTAGGAATTATGTTTACAACGTTATATGTAAGTCATGATACTTAGACAATGGGGAATTAGAAATTATGTTTACAACGTTATATGTAAGTCATGATACTTAGACAATGGAGAGTTAGGAATTATGTTTACAACGTTATATGTAAGTCATGATACTTAGACAATGGGGAGTTAGGAATTATGTTTACAACGTTATATGTAAGTCATGATACTTAGAGAATGGAGAGTTAGGAATTATGTTTACAACGTTATATGTAAGTCATGATGCTTAGACAATGGAGAGTTAGGAATTATGTTCACAACGTTATATGTAAGTCATGATACTTAGACAATGGGGAGTTAGGAATTATGTTTACAACGTTATATGTAACTCATGATACTTAGACAATGGAGAGTTAGGAATTATGTTTACAACGTTATATGTAAGTCATGATACTTAGACAATGGGGAGTTAGGAATTATGTTTTCAACGTCATATGTAAGTCACGATACTTAGACAATGGGGAGTTAGGAATTATGTTTACAATGTTATATGTAAGTCATGATACTTAGACAATGGGGAGTTAGGAATTATGTTTACAACGTTATATGTAAGTCATGATACTTAGACAATGGGGAGTTAGGAATTATGTTTACAACGTTATATGTAACTCATGATGCTTAGAGAATAGGGAGTTAGGAATTATGTTTACAACGTTATATGTAAGTCATGATACTTAGACAATGGGGAGTTAGGAATTATGTTTACAACATTATATGTAACTCATGATACTTAGACAATGGGGAGTTAGGAATTATGTTTACAACGTTATATGTAAGTCACGATACTTAGAGAATGGGGAGTTAGGAATTATGTTTACAACATTATATGTAAGTCATGATACTTGGACAATGGGGAGTTAGGA
Source organism: Bathymodiolus septemdierum (assembly GCA_963383655.1). Lineage (NCBI taxonomy): Eukaryota > Metazoa > Mollusca > Bivalvia > Mytilida > Modiolidae > Bathymodiolus > Bathymodiolus septemdierum. The sequence goes on from OY726531.1 coordinate 30,978,052, forward strand.
ATTATGTTTACAACGTTATATGTAAGTCATGATACTTAGACAATGGGGAGTTAGGAATTATGTTTACAACGTTATATGTAAGTCATGATACTTACACAATGGGGAGTTAGTAATTATGTTTACAACATCATATGTAAGTCATGATACTTAGACAATGGGGAGTTAGGAATTATGTTTACAACGTCATATGTAAGTCATGATACTTAGACAATGGGGAGTTAGGAATTATGTTTACAACGTTATATGTAAGTCATGATACTTAGAGAATGGGGAGTTAGGAATTATGTTTACAACGTTATATGTAAGTCATGATACTTAGAGAATGGAGAGTTAGGAATTATGTTTACAACGTTATATGTAACTCATGATACTTAGACAATGGGGAGTTAGGAATTATGTTTACAACGTTATATGTAACTCATGATACTTAGACAATGGAGAGTTAGGAATTATGTTTACAACGTCATATGTAAGTCACGATACTTAGACAATGGGGAGTTAGGAATTATGTTTACAATGTTATATGTAAGTCATGATACTTAGACAATGGGAAGTTAGGAATTATGTTTACAACGTTATATGTAAGTCATGATACTTAGAGAATGGGGAGTTAGGAATTATGTTTACAACGTTATATGTAACTCATGATACTTAGAGAATAGGGAGTTAGGAATTATGTTTACAACGTTATATGTAAGTCATGATACTTAGACAATGGGGAGTTAGGAATTATGTTTACAACATTATATGTAACTCATGATACTTAGACAATGGGGAGTTAGGAATTATGTTTACAACGTTATATGTAAGTCACGATACTTAGAGAATGGGGAGTTAGGAATTATGTTTACAACATTATATGTAAGTCATGATACTTGGACAATGGGGAGTTAGGAATTATGTTTACAACGTTATATGTAAGTCATGATACTTAGACAATGGGGAGTTAGGAATTATGTTTACAACGTTATATGTAAGTCATGATACTTACACAATGGGGAGTTAGTAATTATGTTTACAACGTCATATGTAAGTCATGATACTTAGACAATGGGGAGTTAGGAATTATGTTTACAACGTCATATGTAAGTCATGATACTTAGACAATGGGGAGTTAGGAATTATGTTTACAACGTTATATGTAACTCATGATACTTAGACAATGGAGAGTTAGGAATTATGTTTACAATGTTATATGTAAGTCATGACACTTAGACAATGGGGAGTTAGGAATTATGTTTACAATGTTATATGTAAGTCATGATACTTAGACAAAGGGGAGTTAGGAATTATGTTTGCAACGTTATATGTAAGTCATGATACTTAGAGAATGGAGAGTTAGGAATTATGTTTACAACGTTATATGTAACTCATGATACTTAGACAATGGGGAGTTAGGAATTATGTTTACAATGTTATATGTAAGTCATGATACTTAGACAATGGGGAGTTAGGAATTATGTTTACAACGTTATATGTAAGTCATGATACTTAGACAATGGGGAGTTAGGAATTATGTTTACAACGTTATATGTAACTCATGATGCTTAGAGAATAGGGAGTTAGGAATTATGTTTACAACGTTATATGTAAGTCATGATACTTAGACAATGGGGAGTTAGGAATTATGTTTACAACATTATATGTAACTCATGATACTTAGACAATGGGGAGTTAGGAATTATGTTTACAACGTTATATGTAAGTCACGATACTTAGAGAATGGGGAGTTAGGAATTATGTTTACAACATTATATGTAAGTCATGATACTTGGACAATGGGGAGTTAGGAATTATGTTTACAACGTTATATGTAAGTCATGATACTTAGACAATGGGGAGTTAGGAATTATGTTTACAACGTTATATGTAAGTCATGATACTTACACAATGGGGAGTTAGTAATTATGTTTACAACGTCATATGTAAGTCATGATACTTAGACAATGGGGAGTTAGGAATTATGTTTACAACGTCATATGTAAGTCATGATACTTAGACAATGGGGAGTTAGGAATTATGTTTACAACGTTATATGTAAGTCATGATACTTAGAGAATGGGGAGTTAGGAATTATGTTTACAACGTTATATGTAAGTCATGATACTTAGAGAATGGAGAGTTAGGAATTATGTTTACAACGTTATATGTAACTCATGATACTTAGACAATGGGGAGTTAGGAATTATGTTTACAACGTTATATGTAACTCATGATACTTAGACAATGGAGAGTTAGGAATTATGTTTACAACGTCATATGTAAGTCACGATACTTAGACAATGGGGAGTTAGGAATTATGTTTACAATGTTATATGTAAGTCATGATACTTAGACAATGGGGAGTTAGGAATTATGTTTACAACGTTATATGTAAGTCATGATACTTAGAGAATGGGGAGTTAGGAATTATGTTTACAACGTTATATGTAACTCATGATACTTAGAGAATAGGGAGTTAGGAATTATGTTTACAACGTTATATGTAAGTCATGATACTTAGACAATGGGGAGTTAGGAATTATGTTTACAACATTATATGTAACTCATGATACTTAGACAATGGGGAGTTAGGAATTATGTTTACAACGTTATATGTAAGTCACGATACTTAGAGAATGGGGAGTTAGGAATTATGTTTACAACATTATATGTAAGTCATGATACTTGGACAATGGGGAGTGAGGAATTATGTTTACAACGTTATATGTAAGTCATGATACTTAGACAATGGGGAGTTAGGAATTATGTTTACAACGTTATATGTAAGTCATGATACTTACACAATGGAGAGTTAGGAATTATGTTTACAATGTTATATGTAAGTCATGACACTTAGACAATGGGGAGTTAGGAATTATGTTTACAATGTTATATGTAAGTCATGATACTTAGACAAAGGGGAGTTAGGAATTATGTTTGCAACGTTATATGTAAGTCATGATACTTAGAGAATGGAGAGTTAGGAATTATGTTTACAACGTTATATGTAACTCATGATACTTAGACAATGGGGAGTTAGGAATTATGTTTACAATGTTATATGTAAGTCATGATACTTAGACAATGGGGAGTTAGGAATTATGTTTACAACGTTATATGTAAGTCATGATACTTAGACAATGGGGAGTTAGGAATTATGTTTACAACGTTATATGTAACTCATGATGCTTAGAGAATAGGGAGTTAGGAATTATGTTTACAACGTTATATGTAAGTCATGATACTTAGACAATGGGGAGTTAGGAATTATGTTTACAACATTATATGTAACTCATGATACTTAGACAATGGGGAGTTAGGAATTATGTTTACAACGTTATATGTAAGTCACGATACTTAGAGAATGGGGAGTTAGGAATTATGTTTACAACATTATATGTAAGTCATGATACTTGGACAATGGGGAGTTAGGAATTATGTTTACAACGTTATATGTAAGTCATGATACTTAGACAATGGGGAGTTAGGAATTATGTTTACAACGTTATATGTAAGTCATGATACTTACACAATGGGGAGTTAGTAATTATGTTTACAACGTCATATGTAAGTCATGATACTTAGACAATGGGGAGTTAGGAATTATGTTTACAACGTCATATGTAAGTCATGATACTTAGACAATGGGGAGTTAGGAATTATGTTTACAACGTTATATGTAAGTCATGATACTTAGACAATGGGGAGTTAGGAATTATGTTTACAACATTATATGTAACTCATGATACTTAGACAATGGGGAGTTAGGAATTATGTTTACAACGTTATATGTAAGTCACGATACTTAGAGAATGGGGAGTTAGGAATTATGTTTACAACATTATATGTAAGTCATGATACTTGGACAATGGGGAGTGAGGAATTATGTTTACAACGTTATATGTAAGTCATGATACTTAGACAATGGGGAGTTAGGAATTATGTTTACAACGTTATATGTAAGTCATGATACTTACACAATGGAGAGTTAGGAATTATGTTTACAATGTTATATGTAAGTCATGACACTTAGACAATGGGGAGTTAGGAATTATGTTTACAATGTTATATGTAAGTCATGATACTTAGACAAAGGGGAGTTAGGAATTATGTTTGCAACGTTATATGTAAGTCATGATACTTAGAGAATGGAGAGTTAGGAATTATGTTTACAACGTTATATGTAACTCATGATACTTAGACAATGGGGAGTTAGGAATTATGTTTACAATGTTATATGTAAGTCATGATACTTAGACAATGGGGAGTTAGGAATTATGTTTACAACGTTATATGTAAGTCATGATACTTAGACAATGGGGAGTTAGGAATTATGTTTACAACGTTATATGTAACTCATGATGCTTAGAGAATAGGGAGTTAGGAATTATGTTTACAACGTTATATGTAAGTCATGATACTTAGACAATGGGGAGTTAGGAATTATGTTTACAACATTATATGTAACTCATGATACTTAGACAATGGGGAGTTAGGAATTATGTTTACAACGTTATATGTAAGTCACGATACTTAGAGAATGGGGAGTTAGGAATTATGTTTACAACATTATATGTAAGTCATGATACTTGGACAATGGGGAGTTAGGAATTATGTTTACAACGTTATATGTAAGTCATGATACTTAGACAATGGGGAGTTAGGAATTATGTTTACAACGTTATATGTAAGTCATGATACTTACACAATGGGGAGTTAGTAATTATGTTTACAACGTCATATGTAAGTCATGATACTTAGACAATGGGGAGTTAGGAATTATGTTTACAACGTCATATGTAAGTCATGATACTTAGACAATGGGGAGTTAGGAATTATGTTTACAACGTTATATGTAAGTCATGATACTTAGAGAATGGGGAGTTAGGAATTATGTTTACAACGTTATATGTAAGTCATGATACTTAGAGAATGGAGAGTTAGGAATTATGTTTACAACGTTATATGTAACTCATGATACTTAGACAATGGGGAGTTAGGAATTATGTTTACAACGTTATATGTAACTCATGATACTTAGACAATGGAGAGTTAGGAATTATGTTTACAACGTCATATGTAAGTCACGATACTTAGACAATGGGGAGTTAGGAATTATGTTTACAATGTTATATGTAAGTCATGATACTTAGACAATGGGGAGTTAGGAATTATGTTTACAACGTTATATGTAAGTCATGATACTTAGAGAATGGGGAGTTAGGAATTATGTTTACAACGTTATATGTAACTCATGATACTTAGAGAATAGGGAGTTAGGAATTATGTTTACAACGTTATATGTAAGTCATGATACTTAGACAATGGGGAGTTAGGAATTATGTTTACAACATTATATGTAACTCATGATACTTAGACAATGGGGAGTTAGGAATTATGTTTACAACGTTATATGTAAGTCACGATACTTAGAGAATGGGGAGTTAGGAATTATGTTTACAACATTATATGTAAGTCATGATACTTGGACAATGGGGAGTGAGGAATTATGTTTACAACGTTATATGTAAGTCATGATACTTAGACAATGGGGAGTTAGGAATTATGTTTACAACGTTATATGTAAGTCATGATACTTACACAATGGGGAGTTAGTAATTATGTTTACAACGTCATATGTAAGTCATGATACTTAGACAATGGGGAGTTAGGAATTATGTTTACAACGTCATATGTAAGTCATGATACTTAGACAATGGGGAGTTAGGAATTATGTTTACAACGTTATATGTAACTCATGATACTTAGACAATGGAGAGTTAGGAATTATGTTTACAATGTTATATGTAAGTCATGATACTTAGACAATGGGGAGTTAGGAATTATGTTTACAATGTTATATGTAAGTCATGATACTTAGACAAAGGGGAGTTAGGAATTATGTTTGCAACGTTATATGTAAGTCATGATACTTAGAGAATGGAGAGTTAGGAATTATGTTTACAACGTTATATGTAACTCATGATACTTAGACAATGGGGAGTTAGGAATTATGTTTACAACGTTATATGTAACTCATGATACTTAGACAATGGGGAGTTAGGAATTATGTTTACAACGTTATATGTAACTCATGATACTTAGACAATGGGGAGTTAGGAATTATGTTTACAATGTTATATGTAATTCATGATACTTAGAGAATGGAGAGTTAGGAATTATGTTTACAACGTCATATGTAAGTCACGATACTTAGACAATGGAGAGTTAGGAATTATGTTTACAACGTTATATGTAACTCATGATATTTAGACAATGGAGAGTTAGGAATTATGTTTACAACGTCATATGTAAGTCACGATACTTAGACAATGGGGAGTTAGGAATTATGTTTACAATGTTATATGTAAGTCATGATACTTAGACAATGGGGAGTTAGGAATTATGTTTACAACGTTATATGTAAGTCATGATACTTAGACAATGGGGAGTTAGGAATTATGTTTACAACGTTATATGTAACTCATGATACTTAGAGAATAGAGAGTTAGGAATTATGTTTACAACGTTATATGTAAGTCATGATACTTAGACAATGGGGAGTTAGGAATTATGTTTACAACATTATATGTAACTCATGATACTTAGACAATGGGGAGTTAGGAATTATGTTTACAACGTTATATGTAAGTCACGATACTTAGAGAATGGGGAGTTAGGAATTATGTTTACAACATTATATGTAAGTCATGATACTTGGACAATGGGGAGTTAGGAATTATGTTTACAACGTTATATGTAAGTCATGATACTTAGACAATGGGGAGTTAGGAATTATGTTTACAACGTTATATGTAAGTCATGATACTTACACAATGGGGAGTTAGTAATTATGTTTACAACGTCATATGTAAGTCATGATACTTAGACAATGGGGAGTTAGGAATTATGTTTACAACGTCATATGTAAGTCATGATACTTAGACAATGGGGAGTTAGGAATTATGTTTACAACGTTATATGTAACTCATGATACTTAGACAATGGAGAGTTAGGAATTATGTTTACAATGTTATATGTAAGTCACGATACTTAGACAATGGGGAGTTAGGAATTATGTTTACAATGTTATATGTAAGTCATGATACTTAGACAATGGGGAGTTAGTAATTATGTTTACAACGTTATATGTAAGTCATGATGCTTAGAGAATGGAGAGTTAGGAAGTATGTTTACAACGTTATAAGTAAGTCATGATACTTAGACAATGGGGAGTTAGGAATTATGTTCACAACGTTATATGTAAGTCATGATGCTTAGAGAATGGGGAGTTAGGAATTATGTTTACAACGTTATATGTAAGTCATGATACTTAGACAATGGAGAGTTAGGAATTATGTTTACAACGTTATATGTAAGTCATGATACTTAGACAATGGAGAGTTAGGAATTATGTTTACAACGTTATATGTAAGTCATGATACTTAGAGAATGGAGAGTTAGGAATTATGTTCACAACGTTATATGTAAGTCATGATACTTAGACAATGGGGAGTTAGGAATTATGTTTACAACGTTATATGTAAGTCATGATACTTACACAATGGGGAGTTAGTAATTATGTTTACAACGTCATATGTAAGTCATGATACTTAGACAATGGGGAGTTAGGAATTATGTTTACAACGTCATATGTAAGTCATGATACTTAGACAATGGGGAGTTAGGAATTATGTTTACAACGTTATATGTAACTCATGATACTTAGACAATGGAGAGTTAGGAATTATGTTTACAATGTTATATGTAAGTCATGATACTTAGACAATGGGGAGTTAGGAATTATGTTTACAATGTTATATGTAAGTCATGATACTTAGACAAAGGGGAGTTAGGAATTATGTTTGCAACGTTATATGTAAGTCATGATACTTAGAGAATGGAGAGTTAGGAATTATGTTTACAACGTTATATGTAACTCATGATACTTAGACAATGGGGAGTTAGGAATTATGTTTACAACGTTATATGTAACTCATGATACTTAGACAATGGGGAGTTAGGAATTATGTTTACAACGTTATATGTAACTCATGATACTTAGACAATGGGGAGTTAGGAATTATGTTTACAATGTTATATGTAATTCATGATACTTAGAGAATGGAGAGTTAGGAATTATGTTTACAACGTCATATGTAAGTCACGATACTTAGACAATGGAGAGTTAGGAATTATGTTTACAACGTTATATGTAACTCATGATATTTAGACAATGGAGAGTTAGGAATTATGTTTACAACGTCATATGTAAGTCACGATACTTAGACAATGGGGAGTTAGGAATTATGTTTACAATGTTATATGTAAGTCATGATACTTAGACAATGGGGAGTTAGGAATTATGTTTACAACGTTATATGTAAGTCATGATACTTAGACAATGGGGAGTTAGGAATTATGTTTACAACGTTATATGTAACTCATGATACTTAGAGAATAGGGAGTTAGGAATTATGTTTACAACGTTATATGTAAGTCATGATACTTAGACAATGGGGAGTTAGGAATTATGTTTACAACATTATATGTAACTCATGATACTTAGACAATGGGGAGTTAGGAATTATGTTTACAACGTTATATGTAAGTCACGATACTTAGAGAATGGGGAGTTAGGAATTATGTTTACAACATTATATGTAAGTCATGATACTTGGACAATGGGGAGTTAGGAATTATGTTTACAACGTTATATGTAAGTCATGATACTTAGACAATGGGGAGTTAGGAATTATGTTTACAACGTTATATGTAAGTCATGATACTTACACAATGGGGAGTTAGTAATTATGTTTACAACGTCATATGTAAGTCATGATACTTAGACAATGGGGAGTTAGGAATTATGTTTACAACGTCATATGTAAGTCATGATACTTAGACAATGGGGAGTTAGGAATTATGTTTACAACGTTATATGTAACTCATGATACTTAGACAATGGAGAGTTAGGAATTATGTTTACAATGTTATATGTAAGTCACGATACTTAGACAATGGGGAGTTAGGAATTATGTTTACAATGTTATATGTAAGTCATGATACTTAGACAATGGGGAGTTAGTAATTATGTTTACAACGTTATATGTAAGTCATGATGCTTAGAGAATGGAGAGTTAGGAAGTATGTTTACAACGTTATAAGTAAGTCATGATACTTAGACAATGGGGAGTTAGGAATTATGTTCACAACGTTATATGTAAGTCATGATGCTTAGAGAATGGGGAGTTAGGAATTATGTTTACAACGTTATATGTAAGTCATGATACTTAGACAATGGAGAGTTAGGAATTATGTTTACAACGTTATATGTAAGTCATGATACTTAGACAATGGAGAGTTAGGAATTATGTTTACAACGTTATATGTAAGTCATGATACTTAGACAATGGGGAGTTAGGAATTATGTTTACAACGTTATATGTAAGTCATGATACTTAGAGAATGGGGAGTTAGGAATTATGTTTACAACGTTATATGTAACTCATGATACTTAGAGAATAGGGAGTTAGGAATTATGTTTACAACGTTATATGTAAGTCATGATACTTAGACAATGGGGAGTTAGGAATTATGTTTACAACATTATATGTAACTCATGATACTTAGACAATGGGGAGTTAGGAATTATGTTTACAACGTTATATGTAAGTCACGATACTTAGAGAATGGGGAGTTAGGAATTATGTTTACAACATTATATGTAAGTCATGATACTTGGACAATGGGGAGTGAGGAATTATGTTTACAACGTTATATGTAAGTCATGATACTTAGACAATGGGGAGTTAGGAATTATGTTTACAACGTTATATGTAAGTCATGATACTTACACAATGGAGAGTTAGGAATTATGTTTACAATGTTATATGTAAGTCATGACACTTAGACAATGGGGAGTTAGGAATTATGTTTACAATGTTATATGTAAGTCATGATACTTAGACAAAGGGGAGTTAGGAATTATGTTTGCAACGTTATATGTAAGTCATGATACTTAGAGAATGGAGAGTTAGGAATTATGTTTACAACGTTATATGTAACTCATGATACTTAGACAATGGGGAGTTAGGAATTATGTTTACAATGTTATATGTAAGTCATGATACTTAGACAATGGGGAGTTAGGAATTATGTTTACAACGTTATATGTAAGTCATGATACTTAGACAATGGGGAGTTAGGAATTATGTTTACAACGTTATATGTAACTCATGATGCTTAGAGAATAGGGAGTTAGGAATTATGTTTACAACGTTATATGTAAGTCATGATACTTAGACAATGGGGAGTTAGGAATTATGTTTACAACATTATATGTAACTCATGATACTTAGACAATGGGGAGTTAGGAATTATGTTTACAACGTTATATGTAAGTCACGATACTTAGAGAATGGGGAGTTAGGAATTATGTTTACAACATTATATGTAAGTCATGATACTTGGACAATGGGGAGTTAGGAATTATGTTTACAACGTTATATGTAAGTCATGATACTTAGACAATGGGGAGTTAGGAATTATGTTTACAACGTTATATGTAAGTCATGATACTTACACAATGGGGAGTTAGTAATTATGTTTACAACGTCATATGTAAGTCATGATACTTAGACAATGGGGAGTTAGGAATTATGTTTACAACGTCATATGTAAGTCATGATACTTAGACAATGGGGAGTTAGGAATTATGTTTACAACGTTATATGTAAGTCATGATACTTAGAGAATGGGGAGTTAGGAATTATGTTTACAACGTTATATGTAAGTCATGATACTTAGAGAATGGAGAGTTAGGAATTATGTTTACAACGTTATATGTAACTCATGATACTTAGACAATGGGGAGTTAGGAATTATGTTTACAACGTTATATGTAACTCATGATACTTAGACAATGGAGAGTTAGGAATTATGTTTACAACGTCATATGTAAGTCACGATACTTAGACAATGGGGAGTTAGGAATTATGTTTACAATGTTATATGTAAGTCATGATACTTAGACAATGGGGAGTTAGGAATTATGTTTACAACGTTATATGTAAGTCATGATACTTAGAGAATGGGGAGTTAGGAATTATGTTTACAACGTTATATGTAACTCATGATACTTAGAGAATAGGGAGTTAGGAATTATGTTTACAACGTTATATGTAAGTCATGATACTTAGACAATGGGGAGTTAGGAATTATGTTTACAACATTATATGTAACTCATGATACTTAGACAATGGGGAGTTAGGAATTATGTTTACAACGTTATATGTAAGTCACGATACTTAGAGAATGGGGAGTTAGGAATTATGTTTACAACATTATATGTAAGTCATGATACTTGGACAATGGGGAGTGAGGAATTATGTTTACAACGTTATATGTAAGTCATGATACTTAGACAATGGGGAGTTAGGAATTATGTTTACAACGTTATATGTAAGTCATGATACTTACACAATGGGGAGTTAGTAATTATGTTTACAACGTCATATGTAAGTCATGATACTTAGACAATGGGGAGTTAGGAATTATGTTTACAACGTCATATGTAAGTCATGATACTTAGACAATGGGGAGTTAGGAATTATGTTTACAACGTTATATGTAACTCATGATACTTAGACAATGGAGAGTTAGGAATTATGTTTACAATGTTATATGTAAGTCATGATACTTAGACAATGGGGAGTTAGTAATTATGTTTACAACGTCATATGTAAGTCATGATACTTAGACAATGGGGAGTTAGGAATTATGTTTACAACGTCATATGTAAGTCATGATACTTAGACAATGGGGAGTTAGGAATTATGTTTACAACGTTATATGTAACTCATGATACTTAGACAATGGAGAGTTAGGAATTATGTTTACAATGTTATATGTAAGTCATGATACTTAGACAATGGGGAGTTAGGAATTATGTTTACAATGTTATATGTAAGTCATGATACTTAGACAAAGGGGAGTTAGGAATTATGTTTGCAACGTTATATGTAAGTCATGATACTTAGAGAATGGAGAGTTAGGAATTATGTTTACAACGTTATATGTAACTCATGATACTTAGACAATGGGGAGTTAGGAATTATGTTTACAACGTTATATGTAACTCATGATACTTAGACAATGGGGAGTTAGGAATTATGTTTACAACGTTATATGTAACTCATGATACTTAGACAATGGGGAGTTAGGAATTATGTTTACAATGTTATATGTAATTCATGATACTTAGAGAATGGAGAGTTAGGAATTATGTTTACAACGTCATATGTAAGTCACGATACTTAGACAATGGAGAGTTAGGAATTATGTTTACAACGTTATATGTAACTCATGATATTTAGACAATGGAGAGTTAGGAATTATGTTTACAACGTCATATGTAAGTCACGATACTTAGACAATGGGGAGTTAGGAATTATGTTTACAATGTTATATGTAAGTCATGATACTTAGACAATGGGGAGTTAGGAATTATGTTTACAACGTTATATGTAAGTCATGATACTTAGACAATGGGGAGTTAGGAATTATGTTTACAACGTTATATGTAACTCATGATACTTAGAGAATGGGGAGTTAGGAATTATGTTTACAACGTTATATGTAAGTCATGATACTTAGACAATGGGGAGTTAGGAATTATGTTTACAACATTATATGTAACTCATGATACTTAGACAATGGGGAGTTAGGAATTATGTTTACAACGTTATATGTAAGTCACGATACTTAGAGAATGGGGAGTTAGGAATTATGTTTACAACATTATATGTAAGTCATGATACTTGGACAATGGGGAGTTAGGAATTATGTTTACAACGTTATATGTAAGTCATGATACTTAGACAATGGGGAGTTAGGAATTATGTTTACAACGTTATATGTAAGTCATGATACTTACACAATGGGGAGTTAGTAATTATGTTTACAACGTCATATGTAAGTCATGATACTTAGACAATGGGGAGTTAGGAATTATGTTTACAACGTCATATGTAAGTCATGATACTTAGACAATGGGGAGTTAGGAATTATGTTTACAACGTTATATGTAACTCATGATACTTAGACAATGGAGAGTTAGGAATTATGTTTACAATGTTATATGTAAGTCACGATACTTAGACAATGGGGAGTTAGGAATTATGTTTACAATGTTATATGTAAGTCATGATACTTAGACAATGGGGAGTTAGTAATTATGTTTACAACGTTATATGTAAGTCATGATGCTTAGAGAATGGAGAGTTAGGAAGTATGTTTACAACGTTATAAGTAAGTCATGATACTTAGACAATGGGGAGTTAGGAATTATGTTCACAACGTTATATGTAAGTCATGATGCTTAGAGAATGGGGAGTTAGGAATTATGTTTACAACGTTATATGTAAGTCATGATACTTAGACAATGGAGAGTTAGGAATTATGTTTACAACGTTATATGTAAGTCATGATACTTAGACAATGGAGAGTTAGGAATTATGTTTACAACGTTATATGTAAGTCATGATACTTAGACAATGGGGAGTTAGGAATTATGTTTACAACGTTATATGTAAGTCATGATACTTAGAGAATGGGGAGTTAGGAATTATGTTTACAACGTTATATGTAACTCATGATACTTAGAGAATAGGGAGTTAGGAATTATGTTTACAACGTTATATGTAAGTCATGATACTTAGACAATGGGGAGTTAGGAATTATGTTTACAACATTATATGTAACTCATGATACTTAGACAATGGGGAGTTAGGAATTATGTTTACAACGTTATATGTAAGTCACGATACTTAGAGAATGGGGAGTTAGGAATTATGTTTACAACATTATATGTAAGTCATGATACTTGGACAATGGGGAGTGAGGAATTATGTTTACAACGTTATATGTAAGTCATGATACTTAGACAATGGGGAGTTAGGAATTATGTTTACAACGTTATATGTAAGTCATGATACTTACACAATGGAGAGTTAGGAATTATGTTTACAATGTTATATGTAAGTCATGACACTTAGACAATGGGGAGTTAGGAATTATGTTTACAATGTTATATGTAAGTCATGATACTTAGACAAAGGGGAGTTAGGAATTATGTTTGCAACGTTATATGTAAGTCATGATACTTAGAGAATGGAGAGTTAGGAATTATGTTTACAACGTTATATGTAACTCATGATACTTAGACAATGGGGAGTTAGGAATTATGTTTACAATGTTATATGTAAGTCATGATACTTAGACAATGGGGAGTTAGGAATTATGTTTACAACGTTATATGTAAGTCATGATACTTAGACAATGGGGAGTTAGGAATTATGTTTACAACGTTATATGTAACTCATGATGCTTAGAGAATAGGGAGTTAGGAATTATGTTTACAACGTTATATGTAAGTCATGATACTTAGACAATGGGGAGTTAGGAATTATGTTTACAACATTATATGTAACTCATGATACTTAGACAATGGGGAGTTAGGAATTATGTTTACAACGTTATATGTAAGTCACGATACTTAGAGAATGGGGAGTTAGGAATTATGTTTACAACATTATATGTAAGTCATGATACTTGGACAATGGGGAGTTAGGAATTATGTTTACAACGTTATATGTAAGTCATGATACTTAGACAATGGGGAGTTAGGAATTATGTTTACAACGTTATATGTAAGTCATGATACTTACACAATGGGGAGTTAGTAATTATGTTTACAACGTCATATGTAAGTCATGATACTTAGACAATGGGGAGTTAGGAATTATGTTTACAACGTCATATGTAAGTCATGATACTTAGACAATGGGGAGTTAGGAATTATGTTTACAACGTTATATGTAAGTCATGATACTTAGAGAATGGGGAGTTAGGAATTATGTTTACAACGTTATATGTAAGTCATGATACTTAGAGAATGGAGAGTTAGGAATTATGTTTACAACGTTATATGTAACTCATGATACTTAGACAATGGGGAGTTAGGAATTATGTTTACAACGTTATATGTAACTCATGATACTTAGACAATGGAGAGTTAGGAATTATGTTTACAACGTCATATGTAAGTCACGATACTTAGACAATGGGGAGTTAGGAATTATGTTTACAATGTTATATGTAAGTCATGATACTTAGACAATGGGGAGTTAGGAATTATGTTTACAACGTTATATGTAAGTCATGATACTTAGAGAATGGGGAGTTAGGAATTATGTTTACAATGTTATATGTAACTCATGATACTTAGAGAATAGGGAGTTAGGAATTATGTTTACAACGTTATATGTAAGTCATGATACTTAGACAATGGGGAGTTAGGAATTATGTTTACAACATTATATGTAACTCATGATACTTAGACAATGGGGAGTTAGGAATTATGTTTACAACGTTATATGTAAGTCACGATACTTAGAGAATGGGGAGTTAGGAATTATGTTTACAACATTATATGTAAGTCATGATACTTGGACAATGGGGAGTGAGGAATTATGTTTACAACGTTATATGTAAGTCATGATACTTAGACAATGGGGAGTTAGGAATTATGTTTACAACGTTATATGTAAGTCATGATACTTACACAATGGGGAGTTAGTAATTATGTTTACAACGTCATATGTAAGTCATGATACTTAGACAATGGGGAGTTAGGAATTATGTTTACAACGTCATATGTAAGTCATGATACTTAGACAATGGGGAGTTAGGAATTATGTTTACAACGTTATATGTAACTCATGATACTTAGACAATGGAGAGTTAGGAATTATGTTTACAATGTTATATGTAAGTCATGATACTTAGACAATGGGGAGTTAGGAATTATGTTTACAATGTTATATGTAAGTCATGATACTTAGACAAAGGGGAGTTAGGAATTATGTTTGCAACGTTATATGTAAGTCATGATACTTAGAGAATGGAGAGTTAGGAATTATGTTTACAACGTTATATGTAACTCATGATACTTAGACAATGGGGAGTTAGGAATTATGTTTACAACGTTATATGTAACTCATGATACTTAGACAATGGGGAGTTAGGAATTATGTTTACAACGTTATATGTAACTCATGATACTTAGACAATGGGGAGTTAGGAATTATGTTTACAATGGTATATGTAATTCATGATACTTAGAGAATGGAGAGTTAGGAATTATGTTTACAACGTCATATGTAAGTCACGATACTTAGACAATGGAGAGTTAGGAATTATGTTTACAACGTTATATGTAACTCATGATATTTAGACAATGGAGAGTTAGGAATTATGTTTACAACGTCATATGTAAGTCACGATACTTAGACAATGGGGAGTTAGGAATTATGTTTACAATGTTATATGTAAGTCATGATACTTAGACAATGGGGAGTTAGGAATTATGTTTACAACGTTATATGTAAGTCATGATACTTAGACAATGGGGAGTTAGGAATTATGTTTACAACGTTATATGTAACTCATGATACTTAGAGAATAGGGAGTTAGGAATTATGTTTACAACGTTATATGTAAGTCATGATACTTAGACAATGGGGAGTTAGGAATTATGTTTACAACATTATATGTAACTCATGATACTTAGACAATGGGGAGTTAGGAATTATGTTTACAACGTTATATGTAAGTCACGATACTTAGAGAATGGGGAGTTAGGAATTATGTTTACAACATTATATGTAAGTCATGATACTTGGACAATGGGGAGTTAGGAATTATGTTTACAACGTTATATGTAAGTCATGATACTTAGACAATGGGGAGTTAGGAATTATGTTTACAACGTTATATGTAAGTCATGATACTTACACAATGGGGAGTTAGTAATTATGTTTACAACGTCATATGTAAGTCATGATACTTAGACAATGGGGAGTTAGGAATTATGTTTACAACGTCATATGTAAGTCATGATACTTAGACAATGGGGAGTTAGGAATTATGTTTACAACGTTATATGTAACTCATGATACTTAGACAATGGAGAGTTAGGAATTATGTTTACAATGTTATATGTAAGTCACGATACTTAGACAATGGGGAGTTAGGAATTATGTTTACAATGTTATATGTAAGTCATGATACTTAGACAATGGGGAGTTAGTAATTATGTTTACAACGTTATATGTAAGTCATGATGCTTAGAGAATGGAGAGTTAGGAAGTATGTTTACAACGTTATAAGTAAGTCATGATACTTAGACAATGGGGAGTTAGGAATTATGTTCACAACGTTATATGTAAGTCATGATGCTTAGAGAATGGGGAGTTAGGAATTATGTTTACAACGTTATATGTAAGTCATGATACTTAGACAATGGAGAGTTAGGAATTATGTTTACAACGTTATATGTAAGTCATGATACTTAGACAATGGAGAGTTAGGAATTATGTTTACAACGTTATATGTAAGTCATGATACTTAGACAATGGGGAGTTAGGAATTATGTTTACAACGTTATATGTAAGTCATGATTCTTAGACAATGGGGAGTTAGGAATTATGTTTACAACGTTATATGTAAGTCATGATGCTTAGACAATGGGGAGTTAGGAATTATGTTTACAACGTTATATGTAAGTCATGATACTTAGACAATGGGGAATTAGAAATTATGTTTACAACGTTATATGTAAGTCATGATACTTAGACAATGGAGAGTTAGGAATTATGTTTACAACGTTATATGTAAGTCATGATACTTAGACAATGGGGAGTTAGGAATTATGTTTACAACGTTATATGTAAGTCATGATACTTAGAGAATGGAGAGTTAGGAATTATGTTTACAACGTTATATGTAAGTCATGATGCTTAGACAATGGAGAGTTAGGAATTATGTTCACAACGTTATATGTAAGTCATGATACTTAGACAATGGGGAGTTAGGAATTATGTTTACAACGTTATATGTAACTCATGATACTTAGACAATGGAGAGTTAGGAATTATGTTTACAACGTTATATGTAAGTCATGATACTTAGACAATGGGGAGTTAGGAATTATGTTTACAACGTCATATGTAAGTCACGATACTTAGACAATGGGGAGTTAGGAATTATGTTTACAATGTTATATGTAAGTCATGATACTTAGACAATGGGGAGTTAGGAATTATGTTTACAACGTTATATGTAAGTCATGATACTTAGACAATGGGGAGTTAGGAATTATGTTTACAACGTTATATGTAACTCATGATGCTTAGAGAATAGGGAGTTAGGAATTATGTTTACAACGTTATATGTAAGTCATGATACTTAGACAATGGGGAGTTAGGAATTATGTTTACAACATTATATGTAACTCATGATACTTAGACAATGGGGAGTTAGGAATTATGTTTACAACGTTATATGTAAGTCACGATACTTAGAGAATGGGGAGTTAGGAATTATGTTTACAACATTATATGTAAGTCATGATACTTGGACAATGGGGAGTTAGGAATTATGTTTACAACGTTATATGTAAGTCATGATACTTAGACAATGGGGAGTTAGGAATTATGTTTACAACGTTATATGTAAGTCATGATACTTACACAATGGGGAGTTAGTAATTATGTTTACAACGTCATATGTAAGTCATGATACTTAGACAATGGGGAGTTAGGAATTATGTTTACAACGTCATATGTAAGTCATGATACTTAGACAATGGGGAGTTAGGAATTATGTTTACAACGTTATATGTAAGTCATGATACTTAGAGAATGGGGAGTTAGGAATTATGTTTACAACGTTATATGTAAGTCATGATACTTAGAGAATGGAGAGTTAGGAATTATGTTTACAACGTTATATGTAACTCATGATACTTAGACAATGGGGAGTTAGGAATTATGTTTACAACGTTATATGTAACTCATGATACTTAGACAATGGAGAGTTAGGAATTATGTTTACAACGTCATATGTAAGTCACGATACTTAGACAATGGGGAGTTAGGAATTATGTTTACAATGTTATATGTAAGTCATGATACTTAGACAATGGGAAGTTAGGAATTATGTTTACAACGTTATATGTAAGTCATGATACTTAGAGAATGGGGAGTTAGGAATTATGTTTACAACGTTATATGTAACTCATGATACTTAGAGAATAGGGAGTTAGGAATTATGTTTACAACGTTATATGTAAGTCATGATACTTAGACAATGGGGAGTTAGGAATTATGTTTACAACATTATATGTAACTCATGATACTTAGACAATGGGGAGTTAGGAATTATGTTTACAACGTTATATGTAAGTCACGATACTTAGAGAATGGGGAGTTAGGAATTATGTTTACAACATTATATGTAAGTCATGATACTTGGACAATGGGGAGTTAGGAATTATGTTTACAACGTTATATGTAAGTCATGATGCTTAGACAATGGGGAATTAGAAATTATGTTTACAACGTTATATGTAAGTCATGATACTTAGACAATGGAGAGTTAGGAATTATGTTTACAACGTTATATGTAAGTCATGATACTTAGACAATGGGGAGTTAGGAATTATGTTTACAACGTTATATGTAAGTCATGATACTTAGACAATGGAGAGTTAGGAATTATGTTTACAACGTTATATGTAAGTCATGATACTTAGACAATGGGGAGTTAGGAATTATGTTTACAACGTTATATGTAAGTCATGATACTTAGACAATGGAGAGTTAGGAATTATGTTTACAACATTATATGTAAGTCATGATACTTAGACAATGGGGAGTTAGGAATTATGTTTACAACGTTATATGTAAGTCATGATACTTAGAGAATGGGGAGTTAGGAATTATGTTTACAACGTTATATGTAAGTCATGATACTTAGACAATGGAGAGTTAGGAAGTATGTTTACAACGTTATATGTAAGTCATGATACTTAGAGAATGGAGAGTTAGGAATTATGTTTACAACGTTATATGTAAGTCATGATACTTAGAGAATGGAGAGTTAGGAATTATGTTTACAACGTTATATGTAAGTCATGATACTTAGACAATGGGGAGTTAGGAATTATGTTTACAACGTTATATGTAAGTCATGATACTTAGACAATGGGGAGTTAGGAATTATGTCTACAATGTTATATGTAAGTCATGATACTTAGAGAATGGAGAGTTAGGAATTATGTTTACAACGTTATATGTAAGTCATGATACTTAGACAATGGGGAGTTAGGAATTATGTTTACAACGTTATATGTAAGTCATGATACTTAGACAATGGGGAGTTAGGAATTATGTTTACAACGTTATATGTAAGTCATGATACTTAGACAAAGGGGAGTTAGGAATTATGTTTACAACGTTATATGTAAGTCACGATACTTAGACAATGGGGAGTTATGAATTATGTTTCCAACGTTATATGTAAGTCATAATACTTCGACAATGGGGAGTTAGGAATTATGTTCACAACGCTATATGTAAGTCATGATACTTAGACAATGGGGAGTTATGAATGATGTTCACAACCTTATATGTAAGTCATCAGAGAAAACATTAACACATAAGTTGATACCGCGCTGATGGCAGTTCTAATGATGAGCACCGGTCCTCCGTCCCAAGACCAATAAAACTTTGTTCGGACCAATAAATTTTTCAGTTTTTATTTCGATACATATGAGTCAAGAATTTGATTCGGACCTGAAAATTCAAATTTTCATTTCGAGGACTCTCAAACTCTTAAACTGAATACAATTGCAGACAACTTATCTATATATACAGAGCCTGGCTCAGAACATTTGAATGCCTTACAAAATATTAATTTTGGTTTGGTTGGTTTTATGGTGTTTAATGCCACTTTCAACAATATTTCAGTTATATAGTGGCTCTCCGTTTTATTAGTGGAGGAAAACGGAGAACCTGGAGAAAACCACAGACATGCTGCATGTCACTGACAAACTTTATCACATGATGTTGCACATCTCGCCCTGAGCGAGATTCGAACTCACAACATCAGCGGTGATAGGCACCGATTGCATAGGTAGTGGTAAATGTGACAACGGCCATGGTGGTACAGAATGTTAATGATCCTTAGTATTATTGTTGTGAATAAAGTTGAATGAACATCTAGAAGGTCAACGTCTAAAACTTAGTTCAACTGTACCTGTTTCATGTTGAAACATACAGTACATCATGTTCAGCTTGGAATTTTGAATGCCTGGAAGTATTTTAATAACCCTTAGTATTATTTTAACCCATCACTAAAGGATGTGCCATGAATAATGTTTGAATGTCTCTTAAGAAAGGCAAGATCGCAATCAATACAATTGTACTTATGTTCTATCCAAACGTACAGTACATTGTGTTCAGTGTAGAACTTTTGTATTCCTTAAAGGACATTGGTAATTTGAGCAGTGAAAAGAAATACATTCCTTGAAAGACATTATGTCTTTTAATATGTTTGTATGTTGAAATGAATGCAGAGATGTTTTTAATAGTTTGTACGTTAAGATGAATGCAGTGGGATTAAGGGTGTCCTTTTATGAGCTTTTCTAGTTTCCAGATTGTTATTGATGATAACATTTAAATGTCTTTTATTTATATTTTTCAGGCTTGTTATTACCAAATACAGAACGAGAAGATCCCTTCACACTGAAAAAAAATCCATTTCCAAATTCAGAATGAGAAATTTTGTTATTACCAAATTAAAAATGGAAGGATCTCTTAAAGCTGAGAGAAACATTACCAAATTCACAAAATGAGAGGATCCCTTTTGCACTGACACAAAAACATATTTGTAGTACTTTATTGTTGTGAAAATAAATACCGGTATATCATATATATTATAGTGCCTTAATATTGTCGCTGTATTGCAAAAAATAGAAATAAGCCTGATTATTCTTTACTTGTTACGCCTAGTCCATGCTGTGTTATTATATTCAATGTTTTGCATTTTATGATCCCCAACAACCAACAAATCACAATGGGAAGAGATATCAGTTTGTAATGAAGTTCAGAAGAACATTTTTCAGTACATCGGGATTTAGCCTTTTATTTTAATGGAATTTTGGCATTTTATCTTCGGGATTTTGGGGTACCTGGTGGCTCAACAAGTTAGTGAGTTGGATTACCTAATAACTCATACAAGCCTATCAGCAATACGGTGTGAGTTCGCGCCTTGCTTTGTAAGTTACAAAAAAGGATGTACTCGACTCACAGCCGCAAGTGATAAAGTTTACCAGTTGCTTGCCCATGGTCGGTGGTTCTCTCCAGGCACTCCGGCTTCTTCCACCACTAAAACTGGTTGCCATGATATAACTGAAATATTGCTGAATGTGGCGTTAAGCACAATAAATCATTAAATCATCATCTTCAGGATTTCAGGATTAAAGTATATCGGGATTCAGGATGTGATTCTTTAATTTTCAGGATTTTAGAACAGCTGTCTATTTCGATGTGAATTCAGAATGAGAACCCCTCCTATCCCCTGTCAGTGATAGTGGCATTAAATTAGTATATTTTTTTCATTATCTTCTTGAACACAAACACTATTTTGCTATTTTTTCATCAGTAATAGAAGGCATTAAGCACAACAGATACAAGATGTAACCTCAGAATACAGACACATTGTAGATTGACCATGAGAACCAAAAGCAACTATACGAAATGAAACTTTTGCACAAAATTGATATACTGACGATGCTGTATGGTCTTATGTCTGTGGGGGTAAATAATTCAGACTTTAATAGTCAAGAATTCAATCAAGATCTCTATTTAAATAGGGTTGTTTTATTGTTTTGTTGGGTGTTTTTTTTGGGAGGGGGTTACAAAACCTTGAACACCTCACCCCTGTCTAAGAGTGTGTATAGCAAACCAAGATTATTTTATGGGCAGTCTTTTATTTTTAGTAGTTTATTCAATATTTAGATTATGTGATTGTGATTAAAAATTTAGAACAAGTTGTATGTCTGTATGTATTTTTTTAACTTCTAGCTGTGTCAAACTACAATAACTGCTTAGCAATAATATTATGCATTGTCTTTCAATATATTATATATTATACATAAATGTATGTTTTAAAAATATATTCAAGTGTATTGTTTACCAAATTACAGAATTACAGAAGTGTATTGAAAAGTATCCAGCCACTATATAACTGAAATATTGTTGAAAGTGGCGTTAAGCACCATTATCCCCTTGAAAAGTACTTGTGAAATGTATGTGATACAGGATAACCAATCATGGTTCCACAGGGTAACTTGAAAAGAACTTATTTCCCTGAATAACCAATAATGGTTCCACAGCTTGGAGTTTGAAAATGTATTGCTAGGGTAAGGGTTATGGTGTTTAGCACCACTTTCAACAATATTTTAGTTATATCGTGACGGTCAGTTTTATTAGTGGAGGAAACCAGAGAAAATCACTGACCTGACGCAAGTTACTGACAAACTTTATCACATAGTGTTATATAGAGTACACCTCGCCTGAGCTTGGTTTGAACTCATAAGGTTAGTTGTGATAGGCATAATGGCCCGAAGATGTATTGTTGAATAAACTATATTGTTGTTAAAAAAAACTGGTAGTATAGATAATTGGCAATTATTTATTTATTATTATTTGTCTATGAAATCGGCTTTGTATGTTATAATATTTAAAATGAAATAAAGTGTTAACTTTATGTCAAGTTTTGAGATTTATTTATCAAATGTCTTGTATTGTTGTGCATAGAGGCCATGTGGCATGTTGTGCTGGCAGATGTAAAAAAAAATAATCGACCATTGTTGCTTAATATGAAATAAGTAATTTTTCAGTTGTATCATGGCAAGAACATGTTACAATTTAACTCACCAGAGCTTTCAAAAATATGTCCTTTTACCCCGTCAATTATCCAAGATGGCTGCATTTCTCATATCATCTGGTTAGAGGGCGTGGGTGACTCAATGAGTTAGGTAGTTGGATTACCTAACAACTCGTACAAGCCTGTCACCAATACGGCGTGGGTTCGTGCCCGGCTTTGTAAATTACAAAAAAGGGTGCACTCGACTCGCAGTGTGTCAAAAAAAAAAAAAAAAAAAAATAAAAAGGAAATATAGACACACAAGAGACAGATTATTCGATACAATATTATCATTTCAATATTGCCTTTATATTAGTAATATAATTTATTAATTTCTGACAACTTCGATGATGATCATCGAACACTGGCAATACAGAAGTGTACATTCTTCTGTTATATTAATATATAACAGGGATATTTATTGGTCTTCATGATTGATCGACGATAAGCACATTTTAATTTGGGTTATCTCAGAAAAATCGGGATAAATTTTCATCAGTAAAAGAACAAGCGTTTAATTTTATGTGGGATGGGATTAATTGGGGGAAAAAAATAGAATTTTCGCAGGAAATATAATTAGATGTTGTATAACACAATTTTCATATTGTTGTTATAGTTTAAAAACCTCATTCTATGAAAATGACTTCACAATTTCACATAAACCTTGGAGTAATAAGACATTACTCACAACATCAACAGAAACTCATAATTACACAAATTAACATTTTTGGAACACAATAATTAAACAGTATGTACACAAGCAATAATAAACTAATTTTAAATAAAATATATTTATAAAAAGTTATGAAGCAAGCTGACAGGTACATTGTTAAACCGAATCCGACCAATTCTGACATATGTAACTACAGCTATCTCCATAATGGAAAAGTATATATTTATAAATGCATCAATTTGGACTTTTAAACATATATATATATATATATATACATATAGTTTCGTTTTTTCAAGAATGTATCAACAGTTGTGTTTCCCTTTAGGAGTCGCTAGATTTAGTGTACGATTTTGAGAACTTCCTTAAATGTACACAATTTATATTGGCTTAAGTATGATGTCCTTGATATTCATTGGAGCCATCATATGGTATTAAAAAGAGAAGAAGAAAAAATACGCATATTTCAAAGCACATTACCAGAAATCTTCTATTTTACACAAGAGACCTGTCCGTATTTGCGAATTTAATATGTACACCAACAATAATAACTAATAATATATATGTGAAAAATATTAGTAACAGTTTATCAGCATAAATATAAATGTACAACCAGTAATATAAATAAAAACAATTACTAAATCAGAGACATTAATCACTTGAGCATATGACATCTGGTTACCTCTATAATGGAAGGGTGCATCTTTATATATGCATCAATCAAATTCATATAATCTTGTTTTCTAAGAATATATCAACAAAAGTATATCTCTTTAGGCGTAGTGGGTAAATTGTACACTGTTGAGAAAGTCCCTATACTGTCTGATTAGACATGCATACATAATTTATATTGGTTTGGTATCATTTACTAGGGCCACCATTGGGCATTGTACATACATATACACAAACATATATACAAATGTGTATATGCATAAAGTTTGTCAGTCACTTGCAACTGGTGGGTGGATTTCTCCGGACACTCCGGCCTCCTCCACCAATTAACTGACATCCACGATATAACTGAACTATTGTCGAAAGTGGCGCTAAACAACCCCATATAAACCAGGGGGCACCCGGCGCCCCCCCCCCTACAATTAGAGAAAATATGATTTTTTTGCGTAAAATCGTGATTTTTCACACGAAATACCTCAAACATTTTCGCGCCTCCCTCCGTTCGGCGCAATTTTTTTAAGTGCGCCCCCCCTAACTTGAAATCCTGGATCCGCCCCTGTAAACATACATATGTACACACAATGCTCATATATATAATCACATTACCATAAGTCTTATATTTTCACAAGAAGCCTATGCGAATCTATCAATTATTAAATTTGTTTAAACCATAAGACCGACATATTCCCGCCGAACCAGCTTGCGCTTTCACAACATCAAAGTACCAGTCAATGAACGGGATCGAATTATTCATCCAGTAAACACCGACGATTTGATATTGAATTTTTGTAATAACTTGCCGGGTGTGAACTTGACCATTAATGACATTGGAAGAAGTCATGTCATTGGGAGGGCCAAATCATGAAAGTGCCAAGTAATAGTCTTGCTTTCTGTCATACCGTACCAGAAATCTAATCTACACTAACAAGAAATATCTCCGTGCCAATCCTGATGGTATACATCCTGAATCTGTCATTTAGATTATGATCCAACCGATCATAACCGGGACTAACATTTAATTGTGTTTGTGTGTTTTTTTTTAAATTATGTTAAATTGTCACTGTAAAACAATCATCACTTGTGTAATGCCCTCTCTCTCTCTCTCTCTCTCTCTCTCTCTCTCTCTCTCTTACAATCATTTTAATATCCAATATAATTACAGTGGATAGTCTAGTCAAGAAATTGCTCCTGGCTTTCTAATCGAATTTCCAACTCGCTCATTTTTTTTTATAGAGTGATTCTAGTTCAACATCGTGTTCGTCTATGGCTAATGACTGATCTTTAACGGTTCTCTCTAATGTGTTGATTTGAATGAATTGTTTACATATCTTTTGTTCGTGGTTTTCGATAGTTTGTTCCTGCTTATGGACTATTTCTTTTAATGGGTTAATATGAGTCTCAACGCAATCCTGAATTTCCGATTCTATTAACATAGAAATAGTTTCACCAATCTTTTATGATAATATAGGAATTATTTTATTAAGGACATCAGGACTTCCAAGGACATCAAGCACTTTGTCTAATGTTTTTTTTCTTGATACAGGGGTCGTCTTGTTGGTGCCAAGATCATGCAGATCACCGACATAATTCCGACGCCGTATAAGTGCTGTCTGGATTTGACCTTTTATTAGAGGAACGAATTATTGATACATTAGGCTGAGAACTGGTATTTAAAATTTCAGAGTTGTTGTCATTGCTTACATCCATGTCACCTTCCATTTTGACCTCTGGTCAGTGAGTTGTTGTTGACAATGTTTGCAATTGCAATAAAGTCATTTAAATTGCATAAGACACCATTTGCAGCATCAATATATATGTAATATTAAGTAGTGTAACAGTCTGATAAGCTTTGACATTCTACGTTGTAGTTATCCATCATAATATCCCCATTTTTCAGAGTGCTCTATTACACGAACATTACTGACACATGCTGGTCGAAACTATGATACTATGAAATCTGATATTAATAATGAGTTATCAAAATTAAACGAATGGGCAAGACTGTGGTTAGTAGATTTTAATCCTAAAACAACTAAAGCCTTAGTTATCTCAATTAGTGCTGTACCACATTATATCCCTACTCGTCAATAATGTACATTGTCTTGCATTCTATCCCTACTCTTACATACTGTACACTATCTTACATTCTATCCCTACCATTCCATACTGTACATTATAGACCATTCTATCCCTACTCGTCAATAATGTACACTGTCTTGCATTCTATCTCTACTCTTCCATACCGTACACTATCTCACATTATATCTCAACTCTTCCAGTTTGTACACTATCTCACATTATATCCCAACTCTTCCATACTGTAAACTATCTTACATTATATCCCAACTCTTCCAGTTTGTACACTATCTCACATTATATCCCAACTCTTCCATACTGTAAACTATCTCACATTATATCCCAACTCTTCCAGTTTGTACACTATCTTACATTCTATCACTACTCTTCTTTACTGTACATTATCTTACATTCTAACACTACTCTTCCATACTGTACACTATTTTACATTCAATGTCTACTTTTCCATTCTGTACACCATCTGACATGCTAACTCTACTCTTCTTTACTGTACACTATCTTATATTATATATCTACTCTTCCATTCTTTACACTATCTTACATTCTAACTCTACTCTTCTCCACTGTACACTGTCTTACATTCTATAAAATAAAAACTTAGATATCAAAGTTAGTGAGGACGAATAATTTAAAGCTTTGGGAGCAATATACCTGACTACTGGGCGGATATCCCTACTCTTCCATACTGTAAACTACCTTATATTATTTCCATACTCTTCGATTTTGTACATTATCATACATTCTATCCCTACTCTTCCGTACAGTAAACTATCATTGGCAATTATTGTTTCTAGTTGGTCGATTCCTATAAATGTTCTCCTCTAAACCTGCTTTGCAAAATTAACCGAAACTTAGTTGGAAGCATCTATGGAAGTTCCTTTATAAAGATTGCTCTTTTCGTCGCTATCCATTAACGAACATGGCCGCCATAAACAATTCTTGTTTCTGGATGGTCGATTTCTAAAAATCTTCTTCTCTAAAAGCGTTCTGTCAAGTGAGCCCCAAAGAGGTTGAAGCCATATAACACTACACAATACAATTAAAATTAAGTTTCTTTCTGATGACAACATTATTGATATTATATTGAAATTAGTCAAATGTTTTAGTTCTGAACAAGTTTGGCGATTTTGAAATTGATGACGAGACGTATTTACTTAAGATCTTATTTTATATATGTTAAGTAAGTAATATTATTTCTGTATTTAATTCCTTGATTTTCATCTGTAATGTTTGATCTTATGATTGTAGAAATATATGGACAAGACTGCCAAGAAAGATGAAATGGGTAAGTTCTTATCTATGTATTTTAACACGACGTACTTCATTGTCAATATAAATAATACCGTGATAAAACTCCCGTTATATTTTTATTCGCACATGCGTATTTACGAATAGATTATAAATATCATCAAGTAAATTAATGTATTCATACAGGATTGTGGTGCATGCAAACATATAAATTTGTCCAGCAAAATACAGTTGATATACTTACTTTTTAGATACATTTGTTCAACTTTTCCGCTTTGACATACTGCGCAGAGCGCAACCCACTCATTTATACAAAGGATAATACAATTTATTTTAATTTACTGATATTACACCTATTTTATTATTTTTGACGTCGACAATCACACTATTTCCGCCTAAAAGTTATACATTAGTCATGTGGTAATGACAGAACAATACATCACTGATATTTATCCAGTGGATAGCTTATTATTGTATGTGTACAGAATATGGCATAAA
This sequence comes from Bathymodiolus septemdierum, assembly GCA_963383655.1. NCBI lineage: Eukaryota > Metazoa > Mollusca > Bivalvia > Mytilida > Modiolidae > Bathymodiolus > Bathymodiolus septemdierum. The sequence goes on from OY726531.1 coordinate 31,007,054, forward strand.
ATATTTAATAAAATATTACTTGTAACATAGATGCATATTTTCCTTTGATCTTTTTATTGTTTATATGCCAGAATGTAAGCAATAGCTGAGAACTATGAAATAATACACGCAGAAACGAGATTTTACACACTTTAAATCTGGGCTGTAGTTTTATTACTATCAGAGAGCCATGCAATAATCAATGACCCATGGGTTCATGTTACAAATCATTTATGCCACGCGTTCAATTGTTTAACTGTTTAACACGGAAAACGTGGTATAAATATTACTTGTTTTAAATTATCACTTGTAGGATCATTACTACCACAAGACCACTCTTCCATGTTGAACCGTCTGCTAGGTCACGGGTCATACGAATCCTTTGATGACCATGTGAGCTACTCTTTATTTTTTTGTTTACCTAATTGACAATGTGAGCTACTCTTTATTATTTTTTTAGCCTAAATGACCATGTGAGCTACTCTTAATTATTGTTTACCTAATTGATCACGTGATCTACTCTTTATTATTTTTTTACCTAAATGACCATGTGAGTTTTTTTTTATTATTTTTTATCTAAATGACCATGTGAGCTACTCTTTATTAATGTTTACCTAATGGACAATGTGAGCTACTCTTTATTACTTTTTACCTAGATGACCATGTGAGGTACTCTTTATTATTCTTTACCTAAACTATTATTTAGATTCTATATAGCTAAACAACCTTTTTAAAAGTAGTCTGAAATGGGCTCATATCCTCAAATTTCTCATATTTAGAAAGTGTCACTCAAGATCGAAAGATTGGGAAGCCAAATAATTTAACGTTTTGGGAGCAATAAAACCAAAGGTCTTGAACAGGATAGCCAAAATACTTACTATATATTTGTAAATGAGAGATCTCTCTAGCAAAATTTACTATATACATGTATTTGTAAATCTTGACGATACCAGAGAGATCCCTCTAGCAATGCTTACTATATATTTGTAGATCTTGACGATACTAGAGAGATCCCTCTAACAATGCTTGCTAAATATTTGTAGATCTTGACTATACCAGAGAGATCCTTCTAGCAATGCTTACTATATAATTGTAGATCTTGACGATACCAGAGAGATCCCTCTAGCAATGCTTACTAAATATTTGTAGATTTCGAGGATACCAGAGAGATCCCTCTAGCAATGCTTACTATATACTTGTAGATTTCGAGGATACCAGAGAGATCCCTCTAGCAATGCTTGCTAAATATTTGTAGATCTTGACTATACCAGAGAGGTTCCCCTAGCAATGCTTACTATACATATGTAGATCTTGACGATACCAGAGAGATCCCTCTAGCAATGCTTACTAACTATTTGTAAATCTTGACAATAAAAGAGGGATCCCTCTAGCAATGCTTACTAAATATTTGTAAATCTTGACGATACCAGAGAGAGATCTCTAGCAATGCTATTCATGTGTTCTCTTTATGTTGAATAGATGACTATAATGCCTGTGACGATGTCTATCAAAAGGTCATGATGACCCCTGATCCCAAAGATACTACCTCCGCAACAGAAGATACTACCTCAACAACAGAAGATACTACCTCCAAAAGACATCACCCAGTACAGGCCATTCCCAAAGAGAAAGACATCAAACTTCCTACGATGGTCTCCACAGAAACAACACAGCCTACCAAAATAGAGGAGAAAATCAAGCCAGAAAAGATTGTTAAATCCAAACAGGTTAATACATCGAAACAAGAAAAAATGAAACCAAAAATGACAGGGAAAGAAATTAAAAAGCAGATGGAAAATGTTTTAGAACGTGAAGACTACAAAATGAAAGTAGGAAGACTCATATTTTGGGATTTTGGGGGTCAGTATGTATACTACACAACACATCAGACATTTATGACATACAGAGCCTTGTTTCTGGTGGTATTTGATGGCAGTAACGATCTCTACGATGAAGTGCCTGACGTGTTGTACTTTCCAGAACAACATGGAACACCAACTCCAGCAGGTATACACTGTTTAATAATATGTATCTTCGTAGTTCTTCTCTGACATCGCTGTTAAAATGATTAAAAGAAATAGTGTACAACTAAGGTTGTTCAATTCCTGTAAAGCTACATCTGTTAAATGTTGGTGCAACTACACCTTCAAACCTATCTTTCTTTATGTTTTTCTTGAAAATTTTAAGCTTCAAACTACACTCTATGACCTTGTGGGAGGTTTCTACAATTTTCAGAGTGAAAATAAAACATGTTTTAATTGTAATAGATTGATTCTTAGCTCTCTTTGTTTTAGTGAATCGTTTTTTTAAGAGCAGATATAACATAGGCCTAGAGAAAAACTTGAAATTGATCTGAAAAGTGACCAAATATGTTCAGCTGCATCTGTTTAATTCGCATACAACTATATCTGCTCAATTTGTAGACAACTATATTTGCTCAATTTATACACAGCTATCTCTGTTAACTATATGTACATCTACATCTGCTCAATTACTGTACAGCTGGTTTAATTTTTTCGATTTTCTCCTGCAATCGTTCAAATTAACTCTTATGTAATCATATATATTGTTTCAGTATTCCTACAACACTGGGTCAACTCTATTTTGACGTACTGTAAAGTGATTTCTGGGGAGATACCACAGATATTATTTGTTGCAACACATAAAGATAAGACTTCCGAAGTAGTATTTACACAAAAAATACAGCTATTATTGCTTCATTCAAACATTATGTCCACGTTTTTACCTTGCATATTTGTTAATTAATTATGCTCTTTTTTGTAATTGATTGGTTAGTTGGTTGATTGGTTTATGGCGTTTAACGCCCCTTTCAACAATATTTCGGTTTTAACGTGGTGATCAGTTTTATTGGTGGAGAAAACCGACGAAAACTACAGACCTGTCGCAAGTCACTGACAAACTTTATCACATAATGTTGCATTGAGCAACCCCGACATGAACGGGGTTCGAACTCACACCTTTAGTGTAATTGTAGAGAGGTAATGGGTATTTGTAAGCTGAATTGGAAATGAAACTATTTTCAGGTAAAAATGTTATTCAATCATGGATAGTTTTCAACCACTATTAAATATTACTTGCAAATGACAATAAAAGGAAGCTGAATTATCACTTAGTTAATGTCTAATACTTTGAGTAGAGGGCCGTACAAAAAACGACGATACAAAACAGAACAAAAATAATTAAATTTTAGGAAATGGGTTAAAATGTTATTTAAAAATGCAAAAACGTGTATTATTACAAATGGATTTATCTCTAAATACGTCACCATTTTACGATCAATCCATCAAAGGTGTCCCATCGCAACGATGCTATACATGGTGCAAGCGGAGCCATTGGCATCCACAATAAGAGCTAATCCAAACATCAAAGGCATTAAATTACAGCACCCATCCGATCAATAAAACGAAGAAAAACTTAATATGTTTGCGGATGACACACAATTATTTAATAGGGACGAAGAATCAATCGAAGAAACATTTAAAGTATTGAATATATATGAAAAAGCATCAGGGGCAAAATAAATTTAAATAAAACAGTAGGAATGTATTTAGGTGGCTGGAAAAATAAAACTCCAAAATTTAAACAAATAAAATGGTCTAAGGATCCCGTGAAAGCTTTGGGAGTGATACACGGACACAATGTTAATATCGACGTTCTTTGGCTAGAAAAAAATAAGAAAATAATCTCCTGTTTGGAATGTTTAGAAAACACGTGATCTTAACAATCAAGGAAAGGTGCTAATTCTTATAACTTGTATAATATCACAAATAAATTTTGAAATAGAAATGAGGGGAATACCAGAAAGGTACAAAAATTAAATAAATAAATTAATGTGGGCTTTCATTTGGGACGGAAAAGTAAATCAAATAAAAAGACATGTTTGCTGTTTCGAGTTGAGGAAGGAGGTATGGGTATGATTCACATTGATTCGTTCATTAAAGCTAAACAATTCAAAAGTATGCATAAAATATAAACGCCAAAAATGATAATTGGAATTCTATAGGTAAATGGTGGTTAAAAAAGAGATTGTAAAAGGCAATAACAGGTGATCTTAAAAATATTCTTAATGAAAACGAAAGTAATCAAAATCTAAAACCTTTTAAATTACAGGAGACCTATAAAATATACGACAAACAAAATAAACTGCTAACCAATAAAGATATTTCTATGTGTAATTTGAAAATATTTTTCAATATTGATATAGAACCTATTAGCAAAAATTTGCCGTGGAGAAAAATATGGACGAACTTGCGTATAAATCGAGCAACAAGAAAAGCAAACCAGTTAAGTTGGAAAATTATACACAATGCAATTTATACAGAAGCTAAATTGCAAAAAATGGGGCGATCTATGAATGGTTTATGTCATTTTTGTAATACTTTACACTTTAAAACATTTATTTTACGACTGCACAGTCATACAACAAAATTGAGTAAAAATGATATCGGCGTTAAAAAATTACATGAACACTCGGGAAATAAAAAATATAATTCTAATTATTCCATTCCATTCAGTATTATTCACAATACAACAAAGTGAAAGGAATTTTTTCCTTTAAAAGTGACTATTTTTGTATATGTTCTAAGCTCTGATTGGTGAATTAAATTAGTGGTTTGGCATCTTTAAATACACAATTTAAATATAAATAGATAAAACCAAATAATACTATTTATTAAATAAATGTGACATGCACATGCAAGGTTTATATTTTGTTTATTTTTATAAAACGCATTGCTATATTTTTCTAATGTTCTGTATTTACATTTTTTTAGATTTATGAGACGTCTTCATGTGAACGGGGAATCTTGAGATTTTATTTTGTTTGACAAAGCGCTGGCAAATCCAAATTATATACCGGTTTACATGAAAGTAATTAATTTTTTTACGCTGTATATATTTAAAGTTGGTCGACTGTTTTGTAAGCTCGCCAGCCCAAAATATATGTGTGTCTTTTAAATAAATGAGTGTCTGTGTGATCAAGTTTGTCAGTTTCTTGCGAAGGGTCGATGGCTTTCTCCAGGCTCTCCGGTTTCCTTCACAAATAGATCTGACCACCATGATATAGCTGAAATATTTGTTGAAACACCATAACCATAACCCTAACCACACGACAATCAATTATTTCTACAAGATGGACAAATTGAAATCCTTCATTACAGGTACAATGTAGCTACAGTTCCTGAGACGTGTCTTCTGCACTGAATTTGATCAACATCAGCCTTCACTTATTTACCCGATATCAAAGTTTAACTAATGTATGATCATTTCTTTTACAGATAGACAGTTTTGGCCCAAAGATAGCAAAGCAAAAGAAACATTTAACAAGATGTCAGTCCATGGGATCATACAGAAAAGCGATTTATTTTCACTATGGGAACGAAAGGAATTTTCTAAAATTCTGCTGTACAAAGAATATGTCTTTGATATGCTTGTTCATTTTGATATCTTGTCAGAACAGCGCCGCTATGATCTAACCTCAGGAAGCAGGTTACCAGTCGAAGATTATTTCGTTCCTTGCATGGTTACAGAACAATACACAACCAATTACATGAAAAACGAATGTACACCACAACGAGCTACATGCTTGGCATTTGTTTTCAAAGGTTCTATCATACCCCCTGCATTACCCAATCGTCTGATCGGTGCATGCCTTAGCATGTGGCGTTTGAAAACTTATGAAGGGAAACAACTTCTGTTTTCAGGGTTTATTGGTTTAACCGTTGATAAATCCCATGACATCGTTGTACGTGTGGAAAGCAACAAAATTTTGCTCTTTATATTGCACAAGACATCCAAGGGGTTAATTGTTCGTGATATTGCCAATGGCGTTAAGGAATGTTTGTTTGCCACACTGGAGAGGATTTCGGAGTTTTATCAGTCGGCCAGCAACAAAACATCATCACAACAGCAGCCTTTCCATGTTGAACTTGCATGCTCAAATTTCAAGTGTTTTCTACCAGAAACAGAAGCAAAAGCATCAGAGACCAATAACGTGATTTGCTCAGGATGTAATCAGAATTATGAAATAGAGATCTGGAATCAAGACAAGGTACATGAATAAATTATCAGGGAAGTTCAAATGAAGTTGATATAATATCAATAGTAAAACAACTAAAACGTACTACGTACGACACGTTTTTGGAATAATCTTAATCCAGTATGCTTCAAGCCAACTAATTGAAAATCGCCTTAATAACCATTAGGCAGCAGCATAGTTGAGTTCTTCTCATTTCTCTAGTTTAGAAACACAATCTCGTGTTTAAATATTGCTTAATATCCTGCTTAGGCCCTTAGGGTTTATTGCTCCCAAAGACGTTTAAATTATTTGGCTGTCCTAACTTTGAGCGTACATGATGAAGGTTTCTCTTTTTTTCATAAATCATCGTGTTCACTAATTTTATATGTATGTTTTTATTGGCATGTATCATGTGATATAGTAACAATGAAAAAACAAGCGAAAGTTTAAGAAGAACTAATTTGGACTATTAGTTTGAAAAGACACTCAAAGAAATCTAAAAAATAATATGAAAAATAATGGAGATCAAATTTTCAATGAATAATTTAAGTCTAAATCCATCCCCCTTTAGCTCTGTTTATTCAAATTCGAGAAAATTCCCAAGTTTGTTTCCTTCTTAAACAAGTAAATTTTACATCTGATCAAAATCAATTTCAATAGTGGAAATTGTTTTGTTATCTTGTAGACAAAAGACGATTGCCTTCAGAGCTGTACAGGTATGAGTTACTTAAACCATTTTTGTTCTGCTCACCTGGCCCGTATTGTCAAGTGAGGTATGTTCTTACTTTGACATCCGTCATAGCCCGAACACATCTCATTTTTCCCAAGCATGGCAGTTGAACTTAGGTTTTCCGGAAGGATAGGCATTTCCTGCTGCACTGCTGGCACCTGCCATGTTACACCTGTCAAATGTCTGGTGGTAAGTCGTGAATCTTGAAACAGCAGAATTGTGATTACAACAAAGGGAACATTTTTGTGACACAGATATTTGATATTGGTTAACGAAGACATGGTGACGAATGTCAAATTGTCTAAGTACTTGCTTCAACCTAAAAACTAACAGGAATTTTTTGGCTCAGTAACGTCCTTGTTAGCAGCGAATCTCAGTCCCTTAAACTTTCCAGGTAAGTTTTGATTGGTCATCCACAAAGCAAACTTTAGGAAAGGCCTGGACGAGGAAAAAGATGTAACAATATTTCTCACGGACACTAAGCATATAAATGCAGGAAAGGTTTGAAGATTCCAAAGGTCAGAACCTTAAATTACAGGACAGACAATACAGCGACCAAAAGAAAAAGGACAAGCAATAATCTACAAAATACTACACAGTTTACTAAATATTGAGCACAACGAAATCCACTAATATCCGGAGGTGAACTCGTATGGTCCGGAAGGATATGGTGACATGTTTTATTTATATTTACTTAATCAGTCATTGGTAAATAAATAATTGTAGGTGATCCAGATGGTCCTCTTTGTCACACTTGTATCGTCATGGGTCATATATGTTGGTATCGTCCTCTATAAGTAGTTGTTATATTAATAAGAAATCCAAAACAATAATATCTTGACATGTTTGATTTACAGAAGTCAGATTGAACTCAAACTACAAATAAGTAATAATTGGTAAATTAAAAGATGATTTATAGTCATGTATTTGTTTTATTGATTAGAAATTCAAGATGGTTTCCAAATCAAGAAAAAGTTTGCAGATACCAAAGGGGTAATCAGAAGCCACCAATCAAAGAAGAACAAACAATATAATGGTCAAAGAAAAGGACAAAAGGACTAACAACGATCTACAAAACACTACACAGGAAACTAAAGATTGAGTAACACTAACACCACTAAAAACCGGAGGTGAACGTGGGAGCTCCGAAATGGTTAGCAGTTCCTGCTCCACATGTTACTGTATTACAATACGAACATCATCTGGTATGGAAATCAAGAACTTATCAGTGAACCCTGAGATTACAAGCTTCAAATGTTACTCTAAACAAACCCTCTTTACCAGGTTATTGATACAGGTTCGTATCAGCCTCTAATTATCATAATATTATTTCAGGTCTAAGTGAGGATGCATTGGGTCAGAAGCCAAGTGATTCTGAAATATTTCGGTTTTCTGATCAGTTGGATTCAGATATGATACGTCAACTAGTAATACATCTTGGTTTATCTGTGATTGATTGGAAGAACATGAGAGTGAACCATCCACACAACATTGAATGGGTGAAATTTTGCATACTGATAAAATGGAGAGAGAAGAAAACGGGAATTTTCCGTGACTTGGCTGAAGCTTTAACAGCAATGTGTGTCACAACTCATAAGCTATGTCAGGTGGGTTCATGATTGTTAAGCAATGTATAGTAATCATAAAGAAAAATAGGAGACAGACTGATATGCCTCGTACTTTTCTCTACCTGTTATATTAACACATAGTCACACCATAAATATCATTGTTAAATTGTATGATATTATGATTGACCAAGATTGTGTGGCTTTCCTTGTAATGTTTTACATCCCACATATGTTCCACTACTTATGAATTATACCACCATTCCACATACATCGTGATCGCATACTAGTTGGATTTACAGCTACATGGGCAATTAGTGACTATCACCACTAAAGTTGTCAGTTCGAACCCAGTAGATGGCGACATGTTTTCGATGCAGCATTATGTGATTAAGTTTGTCTGTGATTTGCGACTGGTCGGTGGTTTTCTCCGGTTACATTTGTACTTGTTCTGTTTTGTTACTACCTGGTTATGTGTCAGACTTCCTTCAAGGGCTTCTCAAGAATAAGATAGAACATTACCATATATCTTTAATTCCAGCTTCCGTTATATAGATAATGTTGTCACTGTCATCTTCAGAGCACAATATACTGCAATGCTTCTTGCTTTGAACTTCGCTACCTCTTCTGATCCTTTATTTTTTTAATTATTATTTTACAAGATAAATACATATGAAGTGTTGTTACTGGTAAAAGCCTTGAATCAGTGATCACTTACACAGTCAACTTGAAATTAAAAGACGCAAGCTGCATACCCTCTTCATACACATTTTATATTTATGTCTGACATGTGACACAAAAGGACAATTTAGTACTACAATTTCTAAAAATAATGTGAGAGATCTGTAACATGTTCATATATCTGTGTCTGTTAGATTTTCACACTTTTGTGTAACGCTTTTAACTTTTGTGTTAATCTCTGAAACCACTGACCCATTTGTTTTCATTACAGGTCAGAAGGGTCAAAACAGGTGAAAATAGAGGTACGTTTAATATCATTTTCTATAACCATGATTGATAAAACGTGGAATAACTAATGGGAGTAAAGTATTAAGTCACTATGAAAAAAATGTCTTCCCAATGATCAGAAAGAGATGTGAAGCAATCGAAATCAAAATGGACATCATCGGAAGTAAAAGTTTTAAAACAGGATCTCATGGGAAACACTCTATTTGTGTTCCTCATTAAAAACAATGTGGCATTTTATAGAAAACGTAACTGGATAGTTCTGTGAGTGATTAATTGTTGTTGAATGCCAAATGAGCAATTTTTCATCTATTTCATGGCAAAAACAAGTTACATTTTGATGAGATGATAATTATGTCCATTTTGTAATAGCCCAAAACTCCTTGTTGCATTTTTATAGTACTAGCTCACTGAAGAAACATTCTCAGTTAGAAATGTCACTCCACTCGAACAGATTATCCTGATTCCGATCCAACCAGTCTGTTCTTTCTCCTTAATGCTAATTGCTAAGCAGAGAAACAAAATTATCCAATTGTATAGTCTTTGATTTGACAGATTTAGTGAATTTGTGGAACTGACTTTGAGCAATATATTTTCCCTTTTATATTTAATAGATCTTCTGGCAGAACACATGGAATACATCCCAACAGATGAAATACTTGATGCACTAGCACCTGAAATAGGAATAATAGCATTTCATCTTGGCATAGAATTGGGACTTCGTGCAGTCGATCTGGAAAGAATACAGTATCGTTACCAACACGACTTAGTAAAACAAACAAAACAGGTATTATTGGACTGGAGAAATGACACGACTGTTAAAGCTACATTAGGTGTGCTAGAGCAAGCTTTAGTTAATGTTGACAGAGGAGCGATGTGCTTGAAAACAGTTGTAGAAAACATTGGTGTTGAAAAATGTCACAAGTCTAGAAAACAAAGCATTCAGCCGCCATCTAAAAGGAGAGGAGGAAGAAAAGCTTCAACGATATGTGCCATTCATTAATGCGTCACAATAATTGCCATAGCACTAGAAGGGAGAGTCGTGATAGTATGATAGATAGATTTACCACTACAGTATGGTCAGAGTCATACCGTGATAAATCCCCGTGATGGACATAAAATTAATCCTTCAGTGGGAATTTCACCGACATTTTCCCACTGTGATATACCTTAATTCACCGGCAAATGGCCATACAAATTAGTGAAAAAGATTAACTTTTATTGCCCCCATCTTCTAAATCTGACCTGTTTCTCCACAGTATATATGACTGAAGTCGTAAATCTGGTCACAGTTCAGTGATTATCTAGAAGTTGTATCTTTCGTACATGTTGTTTTAATGGATATAATATTTATTAATCAGAACAAATTTTATATTCAATCTTGTAAAATAAAATCAAACAGTTGTAAATAAATTGGTCTATTCCCGTTTAAAAAAAATATTTTCCATCTCTTTGCCATTTTTACGATACAATCTTTTGTCGTAGTTTTGACCTAGATGTACAGGAGAGAAAAGTATGAAAATATTTCCCTGGTCTTATAAGATATTTCTTAATGGATTTATTTCTCTTTAATATATTCGCTTTGAAATCTGATTCAACCCACCATTTCTTTAGAAATGCCTATACCAAGTCAGGGTCATTACGGTTTTCTCAGTTTTCCGGTTGTTGACTGATTTTTTCTGTTTATATACTTATGAGTTTTGGCGTTCCTTTTGTTAGATTGCTCGGAGTTCGGTAATTTTGTTATTACCCTTATTATATATTCATCCATATATCTCAATATCTGTCACTGATAAATTGTATCAGTTTGTTGATTTATTAGCTCGTGTATTGATTTTCATACCGGAAGTTAAATTGTCACATTTAAATTTAGATTACTGATATATAAATTCTTCTCTTTTTTTCAGGTGTGGGCTGTTTCCATAATTATTAGAAATGAATATCTATATGTGTACAGTTATTTGTAACTGTGTATCATACTATTTAGATTCGGAACGGATGTAATCAAAATAAGGGCAAAAACTTGTTTCAGTTTGCTAGTATTTATTTCTTTTGGTTCTCTTTCCTTTGCATTTTTAAAATGTATGAATTCTTTTTTGTTTTTTGAGGGTATGGGCATATGGACTTGTCTTTATGTCATATACACAAATATAAAAAAAATACTCCTCTACTAGACTAATCCAAATTAGTATAGTAGAGGAGTATTTTTTTTATTTGCTTATATGACATAGAGATGACAGGTCTCTTTGGGTATGTGGAGACGCTGGTAGTGCTCTTGTCCTGTTTGTTTGTATTTTATCTCTATATTATATATAACTGAATTAAAAAAAAAAGAAATAAAATTGTAATTCATTTAAATGAAATAAAGAACAGAAAATGGTATTATCGTTATGATATAGGTGTATAAATATTTATCATATTTTAACTTATTTGAGTCTTGTACACGACATTGCATTTGCTTAAGAAATGCATTTTGGCACGTACATAATTGTGGTATCTTACTTAGTACACACATATAAAATACCTGATTTCTAAGCTATCAATTTATTAATCTTAAACGGTCCAACTACAAACTATGAATGAAAATTTAAAAGGAATAAAAGTTAATCCTTTTCACTATCACCGACAATATGTATATCACGGTGATTTCTACAACACGTCAATAGACCAAGTAGGAATAACTCCCGACTAAGGTTATGGACAAACAACAATTGTGAAAGTATGAATCATCGGTTCAAGCTGGCAACTGACTGGAAACCTCAACATCTTCCAGAGGTAATAAACACTTTTTATGGATTAGTAAAAGTTCACTTGGCAGACTTGCAAAGAGCGCTGTATGGTATGGGCAACTTTGAGCTTCACCAACATTTCAAGCGTCAACATTTTAACAGACCTCTGGCAGACAGACTTTTATCCGTTCACAAAGTGATTTCTTTCGACGGCACACTAGTCATACTTGCTGTGGGTAAACTATACAATAAAATATAATTTGAAAACTGTTTTTTATTTTTAAATTATTATTATTTTTAGATAATAATAATAATAATAACAATAATTAGTATTATTTGAGTATTATTGTTTATGATCTGACAGAAGACACACATTCACTGGTGAAAACCTATACACATTTCATGTTTATTGGTTCCACTTGAATGTGCACGTTACACAAGTTAAACTGATTACTGGCACGTGTCGTTAAATTATTAAATAACTTCTGAACCGGTACACATATATATTTAAAAATCTGAAATTATGTATTTAAAAACATTTACTTTCATTTGCAAGGTTCTTTGTTGTCATTTGACCCGTCTATCATGTCCTTAGTGCACTTTTATGGCTCTTAGTGCACTAAGGAGGTCCTGTGTGGTATTTCTACGGACCATATTTATCACGGTATGTCTCTGACCGTACTGTACTTGCGCAATCAGTGCCTGTCAACACTAAAGTTGTGAGTTCACATTTCTGCTGATGTGGAGGTGTACTCGATACAACATTGTGTGATAAACTTGTTTCAGTGAATTGCGACAGGTCGGTGGTTTCTCTTGTTACTTCGGTTTCCTCCACAAATAAAACTGACGGCCACGATATAACTGAAATATTGCTGAAAGTGTAGTTAAATACCCTAACATATAATATGAGAATATATATGGTGTAATGCAAGTGAAAATCATATTTTCACTCACACGTTAATAGTATATTTGGCAGTTTGCTTAACTAGTTTTCGAGAACTAAGTTTACAGAAGAGGAGATGGAATGATTAAAACATTCAACATCACCACTTACACCATTACACCATACATGCAAACCATTCACTCCATTCCCCATCTACCATAACACCATTCCCCATACACCATTTGCACGATAAAACATCACAATGTGCACCTTCAGTCGATTTTCAAGAATAGGGGAAATGCCATGCTGTTTATGCACAGCTGTCCATGATTAAACATCATATAGCAAACCTGCAGTCTATTGTAAGTAATAAGGGAAATCCCATGTTATTTATTAACAGTTTCCCACGACAAAACATCAAACCTCCAAATATTTGACAAAATTTATTATGAAATTGCTACAGGGAAATTATACAATAACATTTTATTACAATTTATCCTGCACTAGTTCTATTTGAGCAGTCAAATTACATTGACAGGATATTTTTTGTTATATCACTGACCACGATAAAGCTTTCAACCTTCTTCATAAAAAGAGTTTGAAGATACCAAAGGGGTAAATAGAATCCGGAAATCGAAGAAGAAAAAACAACACAATGGCCAAAAGAAAAAGGACAAACAACGATCTACAAAACATGCACATAAAACTAAAGATCGAGTAACACGAACCCCACTAATAGTCGAGGGTGAACTCATGTGCTCCGGAAGGGTAGGCAGTTCCTGCTCCACTAGTGGCACCCGTCGTGTTAATCTAGCTACAAACCCGGTGATAAATTATGTTGAACAACAGCTACAGCATAACTGCAGAACTTCACACAGGGCACCATAAAAAACGACGAGAACTACGCTCGGTACTGATCTTTTCATACAATTTGGCGTTATGCAAATTCTGGTATTATAATTATAAGTATTATTGTAATAATAACAAGAAATGTGTGCATCACAAAATACGCCCGTCTATATAAATTATCAAACGGTATAATGGTAATGACTCCAAAATAAACAGGATGCTTCCCCTTCCACAGGGGAATCATGTGGCCAGGTTTGGTAAAGATATAATATACAGAACTAAAGTTATCGTGCGGAAACGATGCTATTGTAAAAAATTATAATTATAGTACCGGTAGCCTTGACCTTTGACCTAATGATCCCAAAATAAATAGGGTTCTTCACTTTCCACAGTGGAATCATGTGGCAAAGATTGGTAAAGATCCAATATACAGAACTAAAGTTATCGTGCGGAAACGATCCTGTTGTCAAACATTTTATTTATAGTAACGGTGACCTTGACCTTTGACCTAATGACCCCAAAATAAATTTGGTTCTTCCCCTTCCACAGGGGAATCATGTGGCCAAATTTAGTAAATATCCAATATACAGAACTAGAGTTATCGTGCAGAAACCTGCGTGGACGCCCGCCGCCAGCCATACCCAATCACATAATACGGTCCGTCTCGAGACGGGCGTAAAAAAAACGTAGGTATCTTATTAATTGCGCACAACACGTTTCTGGAATAAACTTCTTCTGCTACGCTCAGAGCTAACATATTTGAAAGCCAAATAATTTTAAAGTTTTTGTGAGCAAGATAACCAAAGGGTCTAAACATGATGGCACAACTCAGCTAAGGTCACCTATCCCTGGGGGAGGAGAACCTTAGTTTTAATAATGATAATTACATGATCAATTATGAACTGTATATTTCGATATTAAATATATTTAATAGGTTACAGTTATAGTGTTTAACGCCCCATCCAACAATATTTCAGCTATATCGTGTTGGTCAGTTTTATTGATGGCGGAAACCGGAGTACCTAGTGAAAACCACTGACCTGTCGCAAGTATTGCTCAGGTAGTTGTAAATCCAACTGCCATACGCTAATCGACCACGACGGCCCCAATATAACTGATAAACCATACCATTGCCAAAGCACTCGCTACTGGGCGATTTCAATCAACAGGGACTAATAGTTCACCAGCAGAGGTATAGACCCAGAGATAGTAATAAAAACGTAAATATCAAATTGAGTGCGTACATATTTCTCTACATTAAGAATAAGGAGCAACCTACTCCAAGGAGAATAAAATGAAGAAGAAAAATACCACACTAAACATATTTCATTAGATTTATACTTTTTTGTATTTATATACAAGGTCTTGGTTCCTAGATCCTCGTTCAACGGTGCATTCCCCCAAAGGAATCAGGGGAATTTAATTGCGACATAATTTCTCTGTTGTGGTACATTTGCCCTCTCAAAGGTATGTGATTGGTTAGTACATTAATCGATTAGAAATCGCTTACACCTTTTGATGAATCGAAAAACTGAATCAAAAATAAAGCAATTATCTGCATAGCTTAATGTTTCACTTCCTGATGTGAGAAGTGAAGTATTGATCAATTGAGACAAATCGCTTATGCAGAGAAACAGATCATTTCTTATTTCAGAATATTTGGTACTTATCAAATAGAAATCAGAGAGTTGTAATAAATTATTCCAATTCCCAATGGCGTGATGTTAAAGCTGGGACCCCTCAGGGTTCAATACTGGTTCCTCTCTTATCTATAATTTTTATAAACGACATTGTGACAGATATACAATGTAAAATCACCAATAAAACTGTTTGTTGACGACACTAGTTTATACCTAATTGTAGATGACTCAAATGAAACTGCAGATTCATTAAATAACGACTTGACAATAATTCACGACTGGACAACAAAATGGTTGGTTACGTTTGCTCAAAAAACGGAAACCATTACTATTTATAGAAAAATCGACAAACCGGATCATCTCCCACTCTACATGGACAACAATGACATTTCTACTCTTTCAGAACACATACATTTTGTACTAGTTATTTGAGACAACAGAGGTAGGTAAAAACACATTGACATGATAACAGAAAGGTTTTTTCTACTTGTTTCTAGGCTCATACAAATAAATTATATATTTTCCGACAATGTATGTATATTGTATATTTATTAACGTCCAGATTTTGTCCCTTATAATTCTTTATTTACCAACATAATTATGAAAATGGAAGGACAGCTATTAATTTAGGTAATTTATAACAATAAGACTGACTAGAATTCATATTAAGCCACAGGTTTTTCAGTATAATCTTACTATGTACGACTTCCACATTTTTAGAAATTTAACACCAACTTCTGAAAAGCCAGAAACGACATGTATTTTATAAAATGATGCATAATTTAGATCCGTACGTGCAGAGCAATACGCTTTGTACTTAATGTGCTTAGAGTATAAGGGATAGGTAAGGGACCGACCATTTAACTTGCAGGGGGAGGGGGGGTTATGGTTTTTTGTTTCGTTCAGAATTTTGTTTCGCATAACACGAGAGTTAGAATATTTTTTTTTCCAGAATTTAACATTAGGTTATATGACAAAAACTCTAAATCAGATTATTTTCTTTTCCTCCACCAAAACCAGAATATTTTTTTCAGCAACATTGGGAATCAGAATATTTTTTTAGGAAAAAGACACAATCCCCCTCCCCCCTCCTTTCAAGTTAAATGGTCGTTCTCTAATTCACCATGAGACAAACAAATGTGGTATTTTTTAAACAGGGGATACTAAGACACGTTTTGTACTATAGGTGTTTTGAGTATCGGGGTACATAATATAACATGAAACGAACGAATGTGTTGTTCTTCAAAGAGGGTGTATAAAAATATTTTTTGTTCTTTAGGCGTTTTGAGTATTGGGGGTACATATTAACATGAAACGAACGAATGTGCTGTTCTTCAAACAGGATGTACTAAAATACGTTTTGTACAGGTGCTTTGAGTATCGGGGGTACGTAATTTAGCAAATAACGAACAAATGGGATGTTCTTTAAGCAAGGGGTACTGAAATACGGTTTGTACAGGTGTTTTGAGTATCGGGGGTACGTAATTTAGCATAAAATTAACAAATGGGATGTTCTTTAAGCAGGGGGTAATACAATACGGTATGTACAGTTGTTTTGAATATCGGGGATACGAAATTTAACATCAAACGAACGAATGCACTGTTCTGTAAGCAGGGGGTACTAAAATATGATTTGTACGTGTGCTTTGAGTATCGGGGGTACGTAATTTAGCATAAAATTAACAAATGGAATGTTCTTTAAGCAAGGGGTACTAAAATACGGTTTGTGCAGGTGTTTTGAGTATCGGGGGTACGTAATTTAGCATAAAATTAACAAATGGGATGTTCTTTAAGCAGGGGGTAATAAAATACGGTATGTACAGTTGTTTTGAATATCGGGGATACGAAATTTAACATAAAACGAACGAATGCACTGTTCTGTACTCAGGGGGTATTAACATATGGTTTGTACGTGTGTTTTGAGTATCGGGGGTACGTAATTTAGCATAACACGAACAAATGGGATGTTCTTTTAGCATGGGTACTAAAATACGGTATGTACAGATGTTTTGAGTATCGGGGGTAAGTAATGTAACATGAAACGAACGAATATACTGTTCTTTAAGCAGGTTCCGTGGCGTTAGTCAGAAGGTCCATTAATCCGAAGGTTCGTTAGTCCGAAGGTCTGTTAGTCCGAAGGTCCGTTTGTCCTAATGTCGGCCACCCATACGTTTGAACTCTGTTATTTCTGGTTTGAATAAAGGCATATATTCAACCCGTATACCCATTTTTAGATATTAGTTTGAAGAGGTGCTCTGCATTTTACTCGCCAACATCTCCAATGAATTGTTGTAGAAGTTACTTTGTTTTTATGAAACCTGTAATGTGTTGTACACCAATGCTGTACCATCCCGGTTTTCTGGCATGGTGTAAGCCATCTTTGACACGTCCGTTCAGGATAACGACTTACAAAGACTGCGGTATTCGCGGGAAACCGAAGACGCATGCTTTGAGTTTTGGTGGCTCAAAAAGGGAATCTCATGTCCACCCCACTCCAATAAATAACCCATTTATGGAATTTACCCCTACTTTTTATTCCCAAAAGACCCCATCTCTCTATTTAACTAATGAAATGGCGATTTCACATGACGGTTAACTCCGGATGCAGCAACGAAAGAGGGGTTAATCAAGGGATACTGGTTTGTTAACTTAGGGGTAGGAAAGGAACATATGTAAAATTAGAATATAAACACATATTTGAAGTTAACTCCAAATGACTTTCCAAAATGCCGTGTGCAAACATGTATCTTAAAGTAGTGTTACTAGAAATTAAGGTATAAAACAACAAAGTACCGAAATTGCAGGAAATAATGATTGTTTTTCTAGTTTTTAACCCGTACATTTTTTCCTTCATGTAATATGCTTAAAACATTTGTTAGATGATCTTTTATGATATTATATTAATTTTTATTTCTGATGCGTGCAATGCCTAAGTACCAATCTTTGGAATTTCTACACTAACAACAGACTGTTTATTCCTCTACAGTATACTACTTGGCTAAAATCTCTAAGGAGACCCCCATCTGGTACACGTATCTGGTAAAGGGTACTTGTACACGTATATGTCGAGCCATGGAACACGGTATTCTGGAATTACATGGATGTAGAATTTGGTACGCGTATGCTTAAGTTGTTGCGGTAGTTGATTGGAGTTTTCAATATTCCATAATAATTGGTACATGTATTTGAGGTTACACTCCGTATTTTGCGACCATCAATTGCACATTAGAACGTCCATTTAATGATTTTATGTATTCTCTTTTTAATGGAATGTACTGGTCCCTCACCAAACTTAATTTCAGATGTGCTTTTATGTTTTCTAATCCCTTTCTCAGAGATCGTCTCTTTTGTGTCGTACCAAAAGGGACTCTTTCAGGATTTTGTAAAGAGTAAATAACAAGTCTAAGACTATTCTGAAGTGTGTGTTAGGCAAAAAAGTCCCAGTTGTTAATTGAATCAACAACGGGTCTTAAAAATAATATTTGACTAAATATCTTTTAAGTTTTAAGCTTAAACATATTTGGTTAAGATCAGAGTTTTAGTGGAGGGAATACTTCTTTGGAATGATTTCCATATATTTCAGAGACGACGCGTTTCCTCCCTTTTTTAGACTTAGCACGCTTGGATCCATAATTACAAAACAGGGGTTTGGTGCAAGTTTTGGCGTGTTTTCTACAAAATGTTTTATGTTTTAACTATATTTACCGATTACGCATTTTTGTTGCTGGCCTACAACCCACTTGGATGGGCCACTGCTTAGTCAGGATGTGACTATGAGTATCTTTCTTCTCTTACTTAATTTGATAAAGGACTGAATATTAAATCAATTCAACACTGTTCGATACCTATCCTTTGGTCGAAAAACAAGACTAACGGACCTTACAAAGTTCAGACTAACGAACCTTCGGACTAATGAACCTTCGGGCTAACGGACCTTCGGACTAATGAACCTTCCGACTAACAGACCTTCGGACAAACGAACCTTCGGACTAACGAACCTTCGGACTAATGAAACTTCGGAGTAATGGACCTTCGGACTATCGAGCGGTCACCGTTTAGCAGGACGTGGTTGAAATTTAAGGACTTAAGGATTTAAGGATCCATTGGTCAGACGAGAGCCGGTTTCTGCTTCATGTAACCGACGGCCGGATGAGGGTTTGGAGACACAAAAATACAGCCTATACCCCAAGGAACATCCAGTCAGCTGTCCCTTACGGTGGACGCTCAGTAATGATTTAGGGTGTATCTCTCATGACTGAAAGCTGGATTTAGTCACCATACAAGGCAACCTAACTGGTGATCAGTACATCAGAAACGTCTTATTTAGACAACCACCCACTAGCTACAAGGCCTGTGTATATGGATGACAACGCCAGGCCCCATCGTTCAAGAGCAGTAACCGCCTACCTCCAAAGCGAAGCCGTGACTTCTATTCCTTGGCCAACCATGAGGCCGGATTTGAATCCCATAGAGCATATTTGGGACATGTTAGGCCGTCGTATGCATGCTCGGGAACCTCCTGTGCAAAACATTCGGCAGTTAGAAGCAGCACTGCATCCGGAATGGCAGAAGCTATCACAACAGGATATCCGACGTCTAACTGGAGGGATAGAGGCAGGGTTGAGGCCGTCATCCAAGCACGTGGAGGTTGCACCCGGTACTGAGCTTTGAACAATAGATGTCGTCAAGTTGAACTGCGAATGGACATGTTTTACTGCAAAGACTGCCCTTGTGATATTGTGGTTAAATATTCATTAAATTATCATTTTTCTTGATTTTTTTGTGTGGTTTCTTACATCCAATGTAATGTCCTAACAGGTCACCATTGCGTTCTTGAGATTATCTGGTCAGTATTCTCGTGATACTTGTATCATTTGTCATTTCAAAAAACATGGGGTTGCTTAACTTTTTTCTTTGTGTATACATTTGTATATGAAAATGAATCAGATTTTTTTAAATGGTGTGTACATTAAAAAGTTCAATAGATTCTGTTAAATTATTATTGACTGGTATCTGTCCAAAATAACGATTATGAAGTGGGAGTTCAGTAGATGGTGATCCAGTCTTTTTGCTTCTTTTTATTATGTACTTGACTATTAATATCAGGCATATAAACACAAGAATTGCAGAAACTACCAAAGAAAAACAAAAAAAAACGTTTAATAAATTATAGATATTTTATTTTAAGAAATCCAAGTGAAACATAAAATCTTTATGTTAATTTTTTTTTTGTGATGAATTTGTGTTGATAAATACTTAGTTTGTTCGTCTGGTTAATGTTGTCTTGTCCATTCCAGATTGTGATTTTGTTTTGTTTACTCCAATACTTTTGATACTTTTAACATTTGTCTTATATTTATATACAACAACATTGTAATGTTTGCTTGACTTGTTTTGTTTCTTTCTCACATTCCACACCATTTTCTCCCCTGCTCCCTATGTCTTTCCTCATACACCTCTCTCTTCTCCCCCTGTTTTATTGTGCTAACCATCTCTGTTCCCCTCATAATAATTGTCTACAAACTTACCAATAATCATTAATATGAAACCTTAGATTGATGTTGGTTATTCTTTTTTAGGCTTACAATGTTTTTATATTTGTTCGACTTGGCAAAGTTTTAACCTCTACCATACCTGAAGAAGGTTAGTTCAGAAAGGTGTCTCGTGCACATGAAATTCAGTTTTCTGTCAAGTTTCTCGGGGGTTTTTTGCCCGAAAATTTGTGTTTGTTTCCTTTTTATTCGGATTTAGATATTAAAAAGTTTGTGCAATTGATAATCAAACATACAATATCTAGAAGGGTTGTACTAAACTACGAAACGAAATGGAAACGCAACGAAAGAAACGAAACGAAACGAAATATTACGCAACGAAATATATTGAAATGCGAAACGAAACGCAACGAAGCGAAATATACTCAAATGCGAAGCGAAATGCAACGAAACGAAATATACTAAAATGCGAAACGCAACGAAATATACCAAAATGCAAACCGAAACGAAAATATACTAAAATCCAATGAGAACAACATGAATGGAACGAGAAGTGATGAAAAAGTCTAAGCAGAATTTTATACTGATATGCATGTATAAGAAGATTTATGAACCATTCTTCAAGACACAAATTTAATGTATAAGATTTATGAACAATTCGGCAAAACAAACAAAATACAAATTTATCAACGACCATTATGCCAGGTAGAATCCTCTTTTCCATAAGGAACACCCTCAATAAATGAGGCAAGAAGGATATCCAGGCATTCGTGTCAGGGTTTCTGTAGTATCTCCAGCGGCGGACCTCAGGGCCTATGCGTCTGGTCTAACAGCTTAAAAGGGGGTGCAGGAAATACTTACTCCATGATCATCCCTACAGTGATGTGAACATTATTTACAGTGTAGTGCAAACGGGGGAAAGAACCACGGACCGGGGAACAAATTCAACCCCAAACATTAAAAAGCTCTGTAACGGGGAATACCGACCTGGACAACTATACCTACTATCTATTCGAGTAGCCCCAGATACCACTGTTTCTGTTTCTGTTTCAATTTTTTTTATTTCTGTTTTCGCATAAGGATTCCAAACAGTACTGGCATATTCAACCAACGAGCGAACAAGCGTTTGGTAGGCTTGTTCTTTAATCCTGATTGATGGAATTTTCAGGTTCCTCCTGAGGAATCCTAGAGTTTTATTTGCTTTGGCAGTTATATTGTTTATGTGCTGATCCCACTGCAACTTATTGGTGATTGTTAATCCAAGATATTTAGCTGATGTTAGTAGCTCTAGAGTGTGACCATGCAGATGGTAGTTTGTGTCAGTCTTCTTTGTTTTATTTGTTACTCTTATGACATTGCATTTATCTGGATGGAACTTCATATACCATTCATTTTCCCATTGGCCGAGCTTATTGAGGTCTTCTTGAAGTGTTGATGCGTCATCTTCATTTGAGATAGTGAGGTATATGATGGTATCATCAGCAAAGAATCTGACTTTGGAGGTTAGTCTTGACTGGAGGTCGTTGATGTAGAAAAGTAAGAGTCCTAGTACTGAGCCCTGGGGTACACCAAAGTCAACACTTACTGCTTCCGATGAAACTCCATCTAGCACTACTGTTTGTTGTCTATCTTCTAACCAGTTTTGGAACCATCTTGTTGTTTTCCCATCAATTTCATAGTATCTCAGATTATGTATTAGTAGACTGTGGTTTACTTTGTCAAAGGCCTTGGCAAAATGCATTATAAGTATGTCGGTTTGACGGCCTTCTTGAAGGTTTTTTGAAATATCGTCTACAAATTCAATGAGCTGTGTCTCACAGGAACGGCCTTTTCGAAATCCATGTTGTAGTGGATATAAAATGTTGTTTTCTTCTGCATGTTGCATGATGTTTCCTGCAATGATATGCTCCAGGATCTTACAGCAAACAGATGTTAGTGAAATTGGTCGATAGTTTTCAGCTGCAGATTTTAGTCCTTTTTTGTATACTGGGGAGACATTGGCTGTACGCCAATCTGCTGGTACTTCTCCTGTATCTAAGGATTTTGTGTAGATAAGTTGGAGGAGAGGCGAGATCTCATCAGCTAGTTCTTTGAGTATTCTTGGTGAGATGTTGTCTGGTTCCTGTGCTTTGTATGGATTAAGGTTCTTTAGTAGTTTTATTATTCCATTTGTTGTGATATTAAATGGTTTCATTGTTTGGTGTTTGATGCTAGGGTGCATTCTTTTAGATTTTATAAACTCCTTTTTCGTGAATTTAGAATTTGCTGAGAATGCAGATTTGAATTGACGGTTAAGTATTTTAGATTTTGAAGCTGGATCACAAAACAGTTTGCCATCCATCATCAGAGGGGAAATTCCTATGTTGTCTTTACGTTTGTGTTTTATATATGTCCAGAATTTTTTCATTCCCGAGTGTGGTTCTTCCTCCTTTGGTGCTACGATTTTTTCAATATATTTCCAGTATGATTGTCTTGTGATCTTTTGATTATGATGTTTAAGTTGTTTGTACTTTTCTTTTGTATTTTGGTCACCTGTCTTCTTTTTCTGCTTATAGAGTCTTTGTAGCTTTCTCAGATTTTTTCGAATTTCTGTATTTATCAATGGTCTGCTGTCTTTGACCTTAGTTCTTTTTTGTGGAATGTGTTTTACTGCAGATTTTGTTATTGTTTTTTTAAAGACATTCCACATATTGGTTACTTGACAGTCATTGTCCTTGAACATATTTGATAAGGTGTGTTTGATGTTTTGCAGGTCTGTCTTCATTCCTTACCAGTTAGCTTTGTTGTATAAAGGGATGGTCCGTGGTTTTTGTTGTAGCTTGACTGGTCTGAGGTCAAATTCTGTGTATACGATGTCATGGTCCGAGATGCCTGGTATGGTGTCTGTTCTGATAACTTTACCAGGGTGGTTTGTGAGAATCAGATCCAGTGTGTTTTTTTGGCATGTTGGTTCTTCCACAAGTTGAGTTAGAGCATTGTTGTTCAGTACATCCATGCAATCTGTATGTAGATTGGGAGCAGTAGAATTTGGCTTCAAGGTGTTTTCCTTCCAATTCCATCCAGGGAAGTTCATGTCACATCCTATGATTAATATCGCGTTGTTTATAGCACTGGCTCTTGTTACTGATGTTTCGAAGTTCCTTATACTCTCTTCCTCTGTCACATGTCTGTGGTAGTATGTGCATATGTAAATATTTCCATTGCCTTTAAGGTTCATTTTGGCCCAGACGAGTTCACAGTCAGTGTCTAGTTCTGGCACATATTCACTGTTGTACTCATTTTAATGGCTAGAAGTACTCCACCTCCAGTACGATGGTTTTTACTGTTCCGGTCTTTCCGATGGAGAATATAGCCCTTCGGACATATTTCAGAGTCTTTGATGTCTTTATCTAGCCATGTTTCTGTACCTATGATGATATCTGGCTTAATACTTTCGATAACATTTGATAATCTACATAGATTTGATAGATTGAAAGTTGATATTACAATTTTTAATGGAGAGGCACATTTCGGTGGTCCTGCCTTTCTAGTAGGTGTTAATGAGTGAAGAGGCTTTATGTTTGTTCTGTCTGGACTCTGTGGTGGTAAATCCAGGATGTTGCTGTTTGATAAGGATGAAGCGATTTCAATACTCTGATAGTCGTTCACTGCATAGCAATAGTTGGGGTTATTACAGATGATGCAATGCCAACTAATGTTAAGCTCTGAGTCTCCTAGTTGATCATAGGATAGAGTGTGGATGCTTTGACAGCCTACATGGTACCACTGGTCACATGTCTCACATATAACCCCTCTTTCCTCCCAATTTACAGTTTTGTCACAGGTGCCGCATAGGTATTCTCTCTCGGCTCTTGGTACAGGGTTCAAATGGATGGCATTTGCATTTGTGAGCAATAAGATGACTAAGTAGACAAGGAATGTTTCGTAGTGGTCATGTTGGATTTTTCCGATTTGCTGCCTCCTTTTTAATATGCATACTATTAAATGGTGGTATTCGTTGAAGCAAGGAGATTCTCTAGCAAAGACAAAGTTTGTTTTTTCAGTACCTTCAAGTATGAGTAATATTTTTGGTTGTAGTGTGAGGATGGTGGCAAACAGGAGAAGAGTGTGGAAAGTTATGACAAGCCTCATGATGAATTTTGACCTGCAGTGCAGGTAAGACTATTGACATGTATGGGTGTTGTCGGTAGGAGCAAACTATCAAGCTGTATTGGAGAATGGTCTTCATTGAGTTTTGGTTGATTGTTGTAAAGGCTGATAAGATAAACTCACCTAAACCCTTTACTACAATATCTGTGTTCAATGGTATCCTTTCCGTCGCTTGATCTATATTTACTACGTATATATATATATATATATATATACGATCTTCTACAATTTACATGCCGATGTACATGCACTATGTACAGAACCGGCTGTATTAAAGATGAAGGAAAGCGGAAAATCCTCAAGAAACCATCGAACTGTCAGAGGAACAACCGAAACCTGCAGACATCAAGTAAATGAGAGGTCTGCTTGACTTCCACAGCATTCAATGAAAGTCAACTGACAGCCCCACGTTTTCCATCTTTACAATAAAAAAAGAAAAGAAATCCGTTCTTTGTAAAAGTGAATCAGTTTACCATAAAATTTAAAAACGTTTTCAATTCACATTATCAGATGCATATTCGTCTGACATACAAACTGGTCGCCATGATATAGCTGAAATATTGTTGAAAGTGGCGTTAAAACACCATAGATAAAAAAAAATCAATACAATCGATCTAGACATTTCCAAATCAGTGTGGAAACAACGTTTTCATATCAGTGTGGAAGCAAATTTATTATTCGTGCACATTTCAGTACGTACATATACGCATACAAAGTACGTAATAACGCATCATTTATTATAGTAAATCCGATTACTGTGGATTCAATTATTTTTGTATGTATCAATTTCTGTAAGCTGAAAAAAAAATGGCAAGTTGTGGATACTCACTTTCGTGGTTTGTGGAATTCTACCAGATCATCTTTTATAGAATAATAAAATAAACAGGTCGTTGGAAAAGTGGTACCTATCGAAATTAAATGAAACCACAGTTAATAAGAGTAACGATGATATCTTAATAGAATATCTTAAGAACATCTCTACGGAAACGATAACTTCGTTTGCTGTTATTTTACGTTCGCATTTTTTTATAATGTTTAGTCGGTTTCGAATTACGAAGAATAAATGTTGAATTTTAGAGGACCACTTAATGTCTATCGTTTGAAGTCTATCGACATCGTTGCGATGAAAGACATAACTGGCTTCTGCTTTTGACGAAACTAAAACCTTGATACAGTTACTAAATACAAAGCGTAATGATGAATAGTTTGTTTATTCAGTAGAGCAGAAACAATTGCGGAACGATTAGAGGTAGACTTAAAACCAAAGCGACGTGTTGGGCGTCAGGTTCATCGGGAAAATGCTGCACCGGATACAATCCCAGTGAAACATTGGCGCATAAACCTTTTTTCCCCTTTATAGATCACGTAATATCCGAAATGGAGAGACGCTTTCCAGATGACTTGAAAAGTCATATGACGGGATACTATTTAATCCCTAAAAACGTGAGAATTTTAACTCCCGATGCTACTGAATCATTGTCTGTCGCTTTTGACGCAGATCTGCCTTGTAAGGGAGACTTTTCGGTGGAAAATGAAAGGTGGAGACTTAAAGTTGGTGATAATCCTGTTCATCAAAATATACCTGGGCTGCAATCTGCACTAAAGCTTGCAGACAAAGACCTTTATCCGAATATCCATGCTATTTTTAGATTGTTGATTGTTCTTCCAGTCACGTCTGTATGTTGCAAACGCTCATTCTCTGCCTAGCCCAGGCCTAAAACCCGGGTAAGGTCAACAATGACAGGATAACGTTTGTGTGGCTTAGCAATGCGCCATTCTCACAGAAACATGGCTGTGAATCGGGAAAATATTTTAAGACGATATGATGCCTCTGGTCACCGGAAAATTGGAAGATTTTTTTATGGACAACAAAGACATGTTCAAATTTTAATTCTTCTTACAATTACATAAAACATATCTGTTTCGAACTCTCATTTTTAACATTTATCTCAGCCCTGTACACGAAAATGTTCAATAGGTCTGGGAGTAAATACCTGTTATCAAAACAATCTGCCATGATGTGCCACTTTCAATGGTGATGCATTTACAAATTTCAGGAAATATTTACATCATAGTAATGCTTTGCGGGAACAAAACTGACAATTGCCCTTGACAACTGATGGACTCCCTGCTGATGGAGCTTTGAAGTTTTTGCACTACATTAAGTAGCTTAAAAATGTGCACAGAATTCAGGTCCAAAAACAATATTGATGTTAACAACAAATGTAAATAACTATATACATTGTAGTTTTTCTTTTGTCAAAACTGAAAATAGACAAATATATGATCGTCTTGTGTCACCTCCACATTGCTAACAAAATTAATAAAATTAATTATTGCTTATTGCATAGTTGACCTAAAAAATGTCAACCAAACACAGAAAAATTTAAAGCTTAATGGAACTAGTACTTTGATGAACGATGATTCTTCAAATTAATTTGTGTAAAAAAAAAAAATGTCAAAGACATTTGATGTATTAGGCTAAATGTTGAATTTAGACAATATATTCTGAATATATATCCTCCAAATAAATTTTTAAATGATTGAAAGAAGTGAAAGTGCTATTGCACTAACAATAATTTGTTGCAGACGAACAGAAGAAGCCATTCCTAGGCTTGGGCTACCACTAGTGACCGAGTAAAAAAAAACAAATATCAACTTTTCCGCCATCTTGGACCGACTACGCCGCTCAATTTATAACCGTGTAACTCGGTGTACACCGGGCGTACACCGTTCCAGAAACGAACAGATAAAAAATACGCCGGATGTAAACGGTGTACACCGAATACCAGAAACGAACTGACTTACCATTGAATTAGCGACTTTTTGTTATGGTAGCACAGAAATATGTTTCAGTGTTAGCCATTTTATACTACTGAGGCGTACCACATCTACACGCTGGAATAGATAAGATATTTACGTTGTACATGTATAGATCATGGAAAGAAGCTGCACACATGAGTTGTCTTCTAAAGAATACCGTTTAACTTTCTAGAGCCATAGTAGTAATGTTTGGGAACTGAGTTGTTATTTGATTGGGTGCTTAGACGAAGTGTGTTTTTTTTAAGCTTAAATAATGAATCTAATTTTCTGATTACAATGTCAAATTCTTGAGATAAACATACATAAATATCTCTGATCGAACAATTAATATATTTAAATGGATTTTTTTTCCGTACACTTGTACTATATACAAGATTTACCTCCCTTGTGATCATAACGGCCTGAATTTCGAAAACAAATATAACTTAAATGATAGTTCAAAGTAGGTGGTCCTAAGAAATTTCTTAGCTAAATCATGCAGTCATACTGGTCTATACACGGATATTTGTTTGTTTACGTTTTAATAAATTACAAATTTACTTATAATCTCATTTTATTTCAGCATTATATATCAGCATTCCAGTCTAGAACGCGGAATAGTGAATGTCACGTGGAGAGTGTTCAGCCAATTAAATGTATGATTTTTATTCTGATATGCAATAAATAATTATAAGACACTATAGGCCAGCGGCGAAATCTAAAAAGTCGCTTATTTAAAGAGTTAAATCAACCCATCGACTACACACCTAAATATACTTTCAAACGCTAGATTATGCTTTTAGCTAATAAATTTAACATGCTGTAATACAATCGTATGGTCACGTTATCACGAAAACTACATTTTTCTAGGATTACTGCGTTTTTGGAGAAAGTCCGATCATACTCAGTAAAATCAATATTATACATGATTTATGCATCTTCGGCAATTTGTTGTGCTTGTAGTTTTTAAATCTAACTTAAATAAATAAAATAATTCAAAATATCTTATTAAAATAACTTTTATTTCATCAGTTTGGCTTCTTTAAAACCAGCAGATGTGTTAAATATTTTAACGGTCACTTTTAAAATTATGTCAGAAGAAATGCTTTCATTAAATTGATCTCAATTTTTTTTAAAGCAAAAGTGTAAACATAGTTTATATAAAACATTATCATTATAGCGCCAATTTCTACTAGTTTAAGAGGTTTGGACCGTTTTTAAATGCACATCAACATATCGAAAGTAGAAAATGATTCCGGATATTTTGCCCGTGACTTTTTAAAATTATAATCCTCAGTCCGATCAAATCTTATTGCATCGAGACCAAAGCATATTTTCTTAATACTTACTTATATTCTTGTGTTATCTGTATTTAATTGTTGTCACCCTTCATTGTTAACATTTGCTGTTTTTAATTGTAACGTTTTAGTTACAAAAGATGGTTTGAAATATTGTTTGTAGAGAATTTAATTAATGTTTACAAGTTGTTAGAAAATCATTTGTCGGAACTGTTGTGAGTGTTTTCCAGAAAATGGCACAGTTTGGTAGCCAACTTAAACTTCTTCCAACTAGGGAAGTTCAAGAATCATTATTGAATTGTGTTGAAGAAGGTAAAAAAATGGTCACATCACTTGTTGACGGTTCTTTGTCTGAGGGCCAGTCTCGTAGTTTCTACAATCCTAGTACACGGTCCAAGTTGAAGTCATTCGAAGATATGACTCACAAAACTAAGCTGAAGTGTCGTTCTGGGGACAAAGTCATTGTTCATATGAATCCTGAGCTAGTTTTTCAACAGTAACGTCCTCTCGACAATTCTGTCTTTTCCAATTGGTCCGATTTCAACATAATTGTTTCACGACGATGGCACAATGCGCAAAACCAGTAAGGCAGATCTTGTACATCAACTGGAACAGAACGTTTATATAATACAAACACTGCCCATTTTTTTATATTTCCAGAACAACTCTGATCAGAGATGACATTCCTTTGTTGCAGTCAATAAATGCAAAAAGGTTTAGAACCTTTGGTGAGATGGCACTTGATTTTGTAAAAAATCAGATCTCTTGTTTTCAGTTTACAAACGTTGTCGTCGATATCTTTGATAGATATGACATTCAAAACTCTATCAAAAAGGCAGAACGGGACCTTCGATCTAAGTCTGTTTTCACTGCATTTGATTGAAGGTAGGGTTATTCCTGACTGGAAAAAGTTTATTAGTTCTGGTGAAAATACTATTAGATTTCTCGGCGATTACATTGCCAAACATATTCGCCAGAATAGTTCTCTCCAAGAAGGGCAATCACTTTGCATGGCCGGTTTATTTTCTAATCTTGAAACAGTTAAAATGTTGAATCAGAATGGTATGTTAGATTGCAGTTGTTTTGCAAGCACACAAGAAGAGGCGGATACCCGCCTAATTTTGCATGCACTGTATTCTGACAAACTGTATCAAGAGAATAACGTTTAAGGTCGCATCGTAGTGAAATCCCCAGATACGGACGTTCTTGTCCTTTTAGTTCATTATTTTCCAAATATGAAAAAGACAAGTGAGCTTTGGTTTCAAACAGGACTTATTACGAGCACTAAGGATTGTAGACGTTATATCCATGTACACGAGTTATGCAAGTCATTGAGCTCCGTTGTGTGTGAGATCTTGCCAGCTGATCATGCTCTAACTGGATGTGATACCACTTCTTCGTTCTTTGGTATCGAGAAGAATTCTATGTTCAAAGCTCTGAAAGAGCCACCCAATCAGTTTAGTGATTTGTCTCGAATAGAATGATTCAGTCGATCTAAGCCGAAAACTAATATCAAGGCTGTATGATCCGAAGGGAAATTCGAAACGATGCCATATCGATCTGAACAAATTGCGGGTAAAATTGGAAACTGTCAAAGATTCTACTTTGGTGAGACTTCCTCCGAGTGAAGACACATTTAAACAGCATGTTCTTAGATTTTCGTGCCAAACAAAGATATGGTTAATCGCACATATTCCAAAGCCAGCATTTGGATCACCTCTTGAGCATGGTTGCAAAGATGGACAGTTTGGTCTTGAACCAATAGTGTTTGAAGGTCAAATGTCATCTGATTTTTTGCAGGACCTCGTATGCAACGGAAGATCCGTTTGTAGTAAAGGTTGTGTTTGTTTTGAACATAATTTGTCTTGCACAGAACTTTGTCCTTGCCAAGCATTATACCTCTGTTACAATGTGATTACATACAGGACAGATATCGAAGATGTCGATGCGTAAGCACGCAAGAGTTCTTTTTTTAAACAAATCATAAAAACAACTGTATTTATTTGATTCCCTGAATATCTCCATATGTGATTGACCAGATCAAATGCATTATCCAAGCACCCAATTTTTCTGATAATAATTGGGTTTCGGATTACGATGGTGAATGAAACATGTATATTTACGTTTTAAACGTTCAAAATGTCTAAAAGGGTGTTTTTATTTATGAATCACTTTAATAAAAAAAACTTCAAGGGTTCACATGAGATGTACAATGCTCATAGCTATTTAGGGACTGACAAAATACAGACTTACAAAATAAAATACCTGTGTTGGGCGAATCGGGTATGTTTTGATTTACTTCCTTGTATCGAACAGTATATATACAAAATATAATGAAACATAAATAAACGTCATTATTACGTAAATAGGGATGACCTTGAGTCAAGGTCATTGTTTTATGGAAGCAAATACGAGTCACTTACATTGAAAAATCACATTCCCATCCAAAAACAGTCATTTCGACGTCAATTGACGTCATTCATTTCTGAATTTTGGTTCAATGATCTAATTTAATATGTGGTCCATCAAATAAAAGCCATCAAACTTGTCGAATTGAATTTCATTTTTAAGGAAAATGCACTTTTCGAACGAAAGTCGAAAGCGGAAAACAATTTTGTCTTGACCTTTGACCTTAATTATGCAAAAACGCGACCACTTCCGACTTTTACGGCATCATTATTCTGAGAGTCTGGTCATTCCTCTTTCCAATGACATATGATATAGGTGTGTAGCCCATGGGTTCATTACATTTAATTTTTTGATTTTCTACCGCTGGTCTAATATACTAATGATACTAATAATATTTAACAGACAGTGTCCAATATACAGGTAACCAAATAAACCACCTCTAATATACAAAGAAAATTAAATAAAACAAATTGAAATTAACATCGTAATTTTAAACAAACAATAAATAAATAAGAATAAGTATTAACTTTTATTGTCCCACATACAGGTTAAATGTGCATTGTGACATTTCATTGTTATAACATTTTAAACCAAAATATTAATTGTGACTTTTTGTCCTAGAGATTTTCCCAAATCAAATATATTAATTGTGACTAATTTTGTCCTATCAAAATCGTGACTTTATGTCCTGTGACTTTTTTTCCTGTGACTTTCTGTCTGTTTACTTAAAACAATAAACAACTCTAGTCTACTTGAGTAAGCCTCATACTGTCAGTACAAAACGAACAAAATAACGTTAACAAAATATATGTAATGATTATGATCACATTTTTTGTAAATCTGGATTTTTATTTAAATATTACCACTTCAGATCACACAATAAATCGTCACAACTTATTATTTATTGAATTCTTAAGAAAGAATAGGACATAATTTATATTTATTCAAAATGAGAACCCCTCTCCCAAAAGAAATTAAATAAAATAAAAAAATAAAAAGCATTGATACCTGATGATAAGCTCGGTTGATTTGATTTGATTTATTGTGTTTAGCGCCACTTTCATCAGTATTTCAGCTATATCATGGCGACCAATTTTAGTGCTGGAGGAAGCCAGTGTACCCGGAGAGAACCAGACCATGGGCAAACATCTGATCAGTTGCAGCTTCAAGAAGACCTACACCAACATGAGAAATGGGGAAACAACTTGACAAATGTCATTCAATGCAGATAAATGCTTTACACTTCGTATCTCAAAGAAACGGAAACCAAAAGAATACAACTATTTACTGCATAACCAAGTGCTTGAAGTAACAAAGGACAGTAAATATCTATGTGTCATCATTAGCAACGATCTGAGCTGGGCAAATCATATCAGTAACATCACAGCCAAAGCCAATCATACCATCGGCTTCCTCAGGTGTAACATATACGCATGTCCAAAAGAAGTTAAACGCAGCTGCATAAACAACACTAGTGAGACCATCCATTGATATGCAAGTGTTGTATGGGGCCCATTGAACAAAAACCAGATATCCCACCTAGACTCTGTACAACGAAGAGCTGCACGATTTGTTTCAAACAACTTTAAGACCGAGAACCAGGAGTAGTTACATCTATGATCTCCAATTTAACTTAAAATGGGAATCACTTGAACAAAGGCGCGCCAAGGCAATATCTGTTCTGATGTATAAGATTAAAAAATTAAAGACGTGTATAGCTTTACAAGAAGGATATAAAAAAAATTGGATAATAACGAAAAGTGATCATATAAAGTGAAAACAATGGTCATTGAATTAGCATCGTGGTTTTAAGCAAACAATAATTAAGAAATAGTATATATTTTTATTGTCCCACATACAGGTGAAATGTGTATTGTGACATTTTATTGGTATAACATGTTTAAATCAAAAATAATAATTGTTACTTTTTGTCCCGCATGTGACTTTTTGTCCTAAAGGTTTTTCCGAATAAAAAATATTAATTGTAACTTTATGTCCAGTGACTTTCTGTTCTGTGACTTTTTGTCCTGAAACTTTTTGTCCTGTGACTTTTTGTCCTGTGATTTTCTGTCCGTTTACCTTCTACTTGTACCAGTATACTGAGTCAAGCGGCTGTGTATCAAAACCGCCTTGTTGCTCTCATCGGCTATCATGCACATTTAATAATTTTGAGGGAAAGAAAAAAGCATAAAAATAAGCAGAATTTACAGTGCCGATAAAATTTCTAATATGAAACATCTTAATTTCACTGGCGTCAAAACAAAAAATTTTCTGAAGTTGTTGGTTCCCAGATCGAGCGAACCAAAAGCAACAGTCTTATCCACTTGGTTGTTTCCCATGTTTCTTTCCCCGACACTGTAATGTCCCCTAGGTCGACAATCGAGGCAAATGGCTGAACAACGGAGCACCACAACCCATGAAATTACTTATTACTTAAACATAGAAAATGCAAAAATTATTGCTTTATTTATGGTTACTGGCTTTTTAATGTACCACGGTGTAATTCATTTGAAATACAGTAGGTTTTCTTGGAAGTATTTTTAGGTTAGGAGTTGTCATTGACACATGATGAAGAGGATTTGTCTATTTTTAAAATTGTCTACCATAATATTTACTGATATACTATATTAGCGTAAATGACAACAGCAAAATTAAGCATCTGTTTATGATTGTTAAGTTATTTTCATATTTAATGTGTAATCAAAGACACAAAGTCATCAGTATTTGCTTTTGCCTGGATGATTGCATTTTCAAGTTTCTGCATGCAACAAAATATGTTTATGACTTCACTATTTTGAAACCTACAAATTGAAAAGGACCATATAATAGTAAGAAGTTTTATGATATTCTTATGAGTGTCCATAACCTGAATAATGCAATTGTTATATTCTTCTTCTGATCGTTATGTGGAACTGTACAGTGCTGTATTATAAGTCTGCGCACCTAGCGATTCCGAGGCCGACTACATTGTGAAAAAAAATGTTTCTCTATGTGAATTTGGTATCAAATGAAAGATAAATCATTTGATGTGTAAATTTTAAAATGACAAAACAATAACTAATGAAATGAATGGAAAAAAATACATCATCTTTATGAATAACTTTTCAGGCAACAAACCAACAGTGCCTGAAATGGACGGTCGCTCAGTCGCCAAATGCGACTAATATTTTATTCGGGAGACCAAAAGCTGCTTCAAATTAGGTAGTCACTGGCCCAACAAAAAATGTCTGGGTGATTGCCTAAAAGACTGTTTAAAATTGTTGTTTTACCGAAACCGGACATAAACTGTAACTTCAACGGTAGATAACTCTTTTGTTCTAGTCGAAAACGGTTTGTTACGAGCACAGCGATTGGTCCAAATACATTTTTGTAGCCAATGAATACACAGCTAATGTAATTGACTGTTCTCCCCAATTATTTATTTTTATCAAGCCAATCAATACATGTTTTCATGTAATACACAAGTATTCACTAAATATTAGAAAAGAAACATGTTTTTTTGTTTCTTTATGATTTAAATATTAAAATTGTTAACTTTCACGGATGAAGTGGAAAGTTGTGAACAATAAAGAGAATTCTGTCAACTTGTATAGTCTTGTAATGTTTGCGATCTGGTATCTTCCACGGTTCGGAAATTTATTCATTCAATCTGCTGCAAAATGTACATGTACGAATTTCATTTTACAGAAATTGGAAACCTTTTTGTTTCAATCCTTAGGTAATCATTGAAAAACTTTTCCCCAACAATGGAGAGAAAATCATTGAGAGTAATGTCAAACTACGGAAACGATCTGGCCTGTCACTTCTTTTAAACTTTTCATAGTTCATCTCTATACGTACATGGCTACATTTTAATGATAATTGGGAGTGTTTTCTTTTTTGGAACCAGAACTTTTGTTTACAAATTAAAAAAATAACAGGAAAAGTTAACAGTTGTTTATATAACAGAAAATGACCATTTGTTATTTCAACAAAGTGAGATACTTGTTTGGAATGAATAACCAACTGACGCGGGAGTTCCAAATGGGGAATTTCCAGAAATATTGATCGCAAAATGTAGGTCAAGATTTTATTGTACTTGATTTTTTTGTTGGGGGGAGGAAAAGGTGTGTGCGGGAGATTAATGTCTCCCGCGCATGAGACCCAGTCCATGCGGGAGATAAGGCTCTTACGCGGGAGACTCCTGTGAAAAGGGGGAGGGTTAACAGGTATGACATTACCCCGAACTGAGAGGTTATTTTACTTTAAAATCACTTCTTCATAGTGGATTGAAACAAGTGATGTCACTCTTCACTTTGGGAAGTGCAAGAGCGGTCCTTGTGGTGGCATTAGTCTACTCTTTTCTGGATGTCTTTAATGTGATCATGGCATTGATCTCCCCTTACACAAACCAGCCTTTTATTGTCCAGACATCCGATGGACTAGCATCATTTCTTGAGACCACCCTAGCCAATAGCGTCAAGGTTGTCGAAAAGGTTATAACAAGTAAATTCAGGTTTCATTTGATAGCAATATATGCATTGGGGTGTTTTCGCAATTTCAGCTGCACACCTGTTACTGTACCAAACTTACCTTGAAGAGCCCCAACCCCGTGAGACTAGTGAAAGAATGAATTTTAATGTTATTGATAAAAAAACAATTAACCTGAAAACTGTTTATATATTGATATCTGATGTCTTTTTTTCATAAAAAAATGTCACAAAATTTATGGGCCACCATTATGCCATTTGGGCCAGTGACTCTAATATTTTACTGGCCCAAACATTTTTTTCAGCCACTGAGGCCAGTAAATCATGAAAATTCACAAGCCCAAATTTTATTTTGCTGGCCTGAAAAATAATACATGTAGTAATTTTTCAAATTTGGGGTTGGCCTTTGTTTGTTATTCTTCTTTTGTTTTTTGTTTTTTATTATGCTGTTTTTATGTTTACCGTAAATTAAACACATCAAATGAAAGCTACAGTTTCATTTTCTTTCTCGAGAGGATATACTTGTTTATTTAAGGAATATTTGAAATTTTTGAACTGGTGATAGGATATAACCTGGTTTGGGACAAATTACCCTTAATAAACAGCGAAGCGGTTTATGAAAAGCGTAAATTGTTCCATCTGTTCAAAAATTTCAAATATTCCTTATAATTTAATTTTTTCAACAAACTTTAATGATTGCTTGATTTTAATTCCGATTATTTCATGTGACTATTTGAATTTGTCGTTGGTGAATGAATATGTTGGTGACGTCACAATATCAACCCAGGTTATCAAGTATAACCAAAATTTTCTACAGGCGGATCAGATTGCAGTATTCAAATCAATTAAATTATTTTTATTTAAAAAATGAATAAAACCAGTCAAGGAAATTGGCATTGGACCGACGGACAGCGTCCGATAAATTTCCCGCCGGTCCGTTAGTTTTTGTTAACTCACTGGACCGACTGTCTGGTAAATTGTTTTGTCAGCCGCTGCCTTTAAGAATAGACAAATCGAGATTCTCGGTAAATTCAACTTAAAAATATTTAAAATTCTCTTTTATTTGTTATTTTTAGATCAAGAAAAAACTAAAATAATCACGAGTTTTGGCAAGGACACTAACTATTTACGACAGTTATTGTCGTAATATTTTGATGTCGTAAAATATTTCGTGTGACTACAGTGATCGGGGTATTTCGGAAAAATATTATTCTCTAGAGTTCTCTTCATTAACAATCGTCGTTAATTCGGAACATATTATCACTTCAAAACATGGTGGTCATGGCTTTCTTGCAGTATAAGACAGAAGCCATACCAGCTGGAAAGCCATTAAAGAGAAAAGTAACCCAAGAGGAGACGAAAGAAACAGTATGAAAAAGACCGAGAACGTAAATTTATTGATTCTTGGAAGCAGGACCGACCCTGGCTTCATCACAAAGTTGAACAAAATGTTATGGTCTGCAACTGGTGCATCGAAGCCAATGGACCAAAAGAGCTATATATATATTCTTTTGTAATTCTAAATTCTGGTTTCTAATTATACATTTTCTGGTAGCATAGAGCTATTATTTTATTCTATTTTTTTTTTTTACATATAAGGATTCATTTGTTTAGATAGAATGAATATTTCATTTAGTAATTTTTAATGTCACAAATAGTTTGTAATTTTAGAGTGGAAATATACTTTAATGAATATGATCGTGCTGTATGCAATAATATATTTATGGACATTGTGTCAAATTGTCATCCCACTTGGACACATTATAAGGATTCAGAGCCAACCAGTCTTTGCTCTTTCTCCTTAATGCTACGTACTTAACAGAGAAGCAAAAAATACCAATTTGATAGTCTTTGGTCTGACCCGACCGGAGCACGAACCCATGAGCACTCGCTAACCTTTACACCGCTGTCTAATTGTAGATATTGCTGTTTGTGATTGTAAATTTAATGCAATCAATATGTGACACTTAAATGAAATAGATTTATTATTTTAAAAAAATCATTATTTTATTGTCGGTCCTGTAAAATCTAGTTCGGTCCTGTAATTCCTCACAGTTCACAGGACCGAATGTCCTGTGGATTCAAATTCCTAATTTCCTTGACTGTAAAACAGCAACTTTCAATGGCTTAAACAAAAATAATTACTACTTCCGGTTTTGGGATTTTTACAAGCCTGAGACCAATTTTACTGGTCTCCGGCCACCAGCTAATTTAGAATACTGGTACATACCCTCCGGTTTCCTCCACCAATAAAATGAACCGCCACAATATAACTGAAATATTGTTGAAAGTGGCGTGAAATACCATAACCTCATAACCCTTCGATGATACATTTGTACCTATTCTCTACAAACAAAATAATCAGTTAAAAAATATATTATAGTTATTTCCCCTTAAATTTGACTATATATATATCTGTTTTATGAGTTCTATGGTTAATTTTTTTCTGATTTTAGTAAATGTGAGAAACATTTAGTCTATTTCATGTCTCAATTATTTAAAAAAATTCTGGTGTTTGGTATGTGATTTAATAGGATGATTTTTTTGCCAATTACTTAGTATGTAATTTTACCAAAATACAGTTGCCTATATTAAGTGGTTTGTTAGGAAAATCTGGTAGTAATTATACCTGGGGACATGCTTAGCAGCCACTACCCTTTTTAAATTGTTAAGATTTACTCCCAGTGGGTTTTTGGTATCTTAGGCTTCACTATGAGGGAATCTGGTCACATGTAAGTGGCATAAAGTCATGAATATATAATGATAAGATAAATACGGGTTATACTATAGCTTATTTCGGCCAATTGGAATTGGATTGCTCGTT
Source organism: Bathymodiolus septemdierum (assembly GCA_963383655.1). Lineage (NCBI taxonomy): Eukaryota > Metazoa > Mollusca > Bivalvia > Mytilida > Modiolidae > Bathymodiolus > Bathymodiolus septemdierum. The sequence goes on from OY726531.1 coordinate 31,045,875, forward strand.
GCATGCAAAGCAGATTAGTAATAGTTTTATTATCTCCCATTCACTATTAGGGGCCCGGGTGGCGCAATGAGTTAGTTAGTTGGATTACCTAGCAACTCGTACAAGCCTATCACCAATATGACATGGGTTCTCGCCCAGCTTTGTAAATTACAAAAAGGGTGCACTCGACTCGCAACCATAAGTGATAAAGTTTACCAGTTGCTTGCCAATGGTCGGTGATTCTCTCCGGGTACTCCGGCTTCCTCCACCACTAAAACTGGTGGACATGATATAGCTGAGATATTGCTGAAAGTGGCGTTAAACACAATAAATCAATAAATCAAACCCATTCACTATTAGATGGTACTTAGGGTCACTGGCGTAGTTGGATTTTTTAGTGCTATCTTACTGAAACAACAGTCTGCTGATGGACATGTCAGACACATTATGCTGATTCCAAGCCAACCAGTCTTTGCTCTTTTTGATAAAGTTTTTAATATTATCTGTTCTCTACAATCAAAATACAATTTAATTATCAATATCATAAAACATAATATTAGAGTTATTTCCCCTGTTTTTAACTTTTTAAGTTTTTCATGAATTATATGATTATTTTATTCTAATTTTAGTAATTTGAGAAAAAAAAATAGTCTATTTAATATCTATAAATTATTTTAATAACTTTACCTGGTATTTGGTATGTAACAAAGATGAATTTTGTTAGTTATAATATGTAATTATACCAGGTATGTTAGAATACAGATACATTACAAGTACCCATGTTGTCCTTTAATCCAATTGGAATCTGGGAGTTTAACTCCCAGGGATAATGTGTCCTTTTTTTGTTACTAGCTTCACAAGGTGAAGTGTAAGAAAATAGATAGGTGTTTACTGGATTAAAATGTAGTTGTGATCCCTTGACATAATATGACTGAACTGTTTTATTGATAAGTTTTATTGGGTTAAAGAAAATCTTGTAAAAATGATGGTAACATGAATGCATTCTTTTTCTTTGATCTTTTTATGGTTTATTTACTAGAATGTAAGCAACAGCTAAGAACTATGAAACAATATTATCAAATACCCGATATTGTACACTTAAAGTTAACTTTAAATCTGGGCTGTAGTTTTATTCCTCTGAGAGAGCTAGATGTGATATTGCATGCGTTCATATTTCAAATCATTTATACCACAGTTTTCGAATTAAACATTTAAACAATCTCATGCTTCGCGTTCTATTGTTTAACTGTTTAACTCGGAAAACGTGTTATAAATATTACATGGAGGAATTGTGATTGCTAGGCATGACATAGTCTGGTACTCGTGACCCCTTGGATTTTTGTTGTTCTCGGGGTCAGGTAACGGCCAAATCCATGTTTTTAATGGTGACCGCGATAGCATACAGATATTCCCATCTCAGCATAGGAAATGATGCACAGCATTGAATGAAGGCATGTCTTAAGTGGGTAATTGGCACAGTTCACATCAGATACATTTGTTTGTCCCCTTTCGTTATCATAAAGGTTGAAGACATCACGTGGAAATGTACTTTTGGTCACATTACAAAAAGGGGTTGAGAACAACAAACAAATCCGAGGGGGCACGAGTACCAGTCTAGATGAATGACAGCATAAGACATGGATAGCACAGTAGCACAAAAATATATATTATCGGCTTACCTCTAAAATAACTAAAGGGGACATCAGATACATTTGTTAAAAACATGGATTTGGCCGTTACCTGACCTCGAGAATAGCAACAAAAAAAAAATCTGAGGGGTCACGAGTACCAGACTAGGCATGACATGACTGATTTGTTTATTGATTTATTGATAACATTTTATTGGGTTAAAAAATATTGTGAAAATGAAAAGATGACTAAAATAGAATGAATAAATTAAAAACAAACCTCCCCCTTAAAATAATTTAAATTATATTGCAATTGTTAAATGAATTTACTGTAGGATAAAAGCATAAAAATTAAATATTTACTTTATTTGTCTATGTTACAACATGTATATAGTAGATATACAAATAGCACATCACCGATTCCATAATTAATTAAAAAGTTTTGTAGATTTACATTATTGTCAAAACAAATTTATTTTGATTTAATTTTAAATAGTTATCACCAATGAAATTTATTAATTAACTTTAATGACAATTGTTTACAAAGCAATACAAATATTAATAGCCCCCTGGGATTCTATAGAGATCCAAAACTAACCAAATCACTCAGGCGTGACATTGTTTTATGATTGTAAGTAAATTGTGGTAAAACTATTTAATACACAACTATTTTCACTTTCAGACCGTTTTGTCAAGTTTGTTGAAATACAGGATTCAAATGTTTTAAAAATGAAAAAAAATGTTTATGTTCTGATTCTGACTTTTCCAGGAATATGCCCCCCCCCCCCCCCCAAAAAAAAGAAAAGTAAAAAAAAAAACTAAAAAAAGCAAGCACCTAACAAATAGACCAGGGGTACAATTTAAGCAAAAATTGCAACTAGCCAGCAGGACTAGTAGATATAAAAATCAACTAGCCCCCCAGATATTCTACTAGCCCGACCATCATGGGGGCAATTACTAAAAATTATATAATAATTATTTTATTTGAAAAAATTATAATGAAGAAAGAATGTCAGTATTGTCATCACTTAAAACATCATCATCACCAGCGTCACCATGATCCTGTCGGAAGAAGCATATTGTATGCAAACCGAACATGTCATTTGGTCTATTTCACTGTTGACGTGTTGTGAACTAACCAGTTGCGGTTTTTCTGCCAGCTTATTTTTCTTTTTCTTTTGACCTGATCATACGTCCTTTTTCTCTCCAATTTTTCATTATTATCTAATTTAATTTTTTTCGCTGGTTGCTCTATGCCGGTAATGTGTCGCCACATTTCTAGAACCTTAGATTATGTTGTTAAGAACGCTCAATGAGTTCCCCGGATTATCGAGTAATTTGATCAATTCGTATACCACCCTTTAGGATCAAATTGCTATTGAGGGAATTCCCCACAGGTAAATTGTGTACAGCGTAAACAATCACAGTAATATCAATGACTAATTATAATTTTCAATTATGTCATTAAAATTAATGAAGTGGAAACAATAATTGACAATTGGAAATTTTAACTAGCCCATCGGACTAGCTTCTAAGAGAGTTCTTCTAGTCCGATGCTGATTTTACTAGCCTCGGGCTAGCGGACCAGCGTTAATTTCGTGCCCTGAAATAGACTGTTGTCTAGTTCGTCCAAAATAGAATTTTAAAAATGTTAAAAATGAAAAAAAGGTATGTCTGGCTCTTATAAGATTTCTTCAAGAATTTGACCTGATAATTGATATATACAAGCAGAATAGTTATTTTCAAAACAATAGAGTTTTCTTCCTTGCTGTCTTGAAGTCGAAGGGAAAAATAATTTTACTTTAAAATATCACAGTACTGAGTAGTCGAGTTGTCAGAGATAGATAGGTTAAGTTTATGGTGTTTAACACCACTTTAAACAATATTTCAGTTATTTCGTGGCAGTCCTGATCAGTTTTATTGGTGGAGGAAACTGGAGAAAACTACCAACCTGTCTCACAAGTCACTGACATACTTTATCACATAATGTTGTATCAAGTACACCTTGCCATGAACAGGGTTCAAATTCAACTTTAGTGGTGATAGGTACTGATTGCATAGGTAGTTATAAATCCAACTACCATGCGATCATGACCACGACAGCCTTGTTATCAGGGGTACTTTTAATTAAGCTCAAATGTACTCTGAACGGACCAACATTTTACTTTGAGTTGTATCCAAGGCAACGATTCTTCTGATTAGGAGATAATGATAATTCTGTTGCACATCTTTCATTTTTAGAAGGATTCAACATGCCTCAATCTAATTAGGATTAGATCTCCATGCTTGCTCCCTAATTTCCATCGCTTGTTTACTAGTCACAGCGTAGGAGATATAAAAACGCTCCTTTAAGGTTGTATTAGGGGTCAACATGCATACAGTAACATTCGGTGCCTATTAGGTGCCTTCCAAAACGCATATGTTTGTCTTGTCTGCTAGATTTTGAGAAGAATCGCTGATGATCAATATATGATACATTCATGTTGACCCCTGACACGACCCATAAAGGAGCGTTTTTAGATCTCCCTCACAGTGGCAACTAAACAACTGATAAAAAATTAGGGAGCAAGTGTTTAGATTACCACACGCCTAATACATGAACATGTCATGGCCTTCTCATATTTGTTTTATTTTTTTGCAGGTAATGATACATGTAAGTGGTTGTTAAGTGATGGACGATTTCCTGGATACAACACATGGCAACCGTATGGCTGTATGATGCACAAATATACAAACAGGTAGGTACCAGTTCACAACTATACATGGCAACCATATGCCTGTATGATGCACAAACAGGTATTAGTCTTACCAGCTGACAAATACTGTAAGGTTAAGCATGAAGTATAGGGTTAATGATCTTCCTTTACGTCTTTATAGCTGGTTGTATTTCAGCTATTTAATGTGCATTGCATGTTTCTGGAATAACCTGCATCAGGTACGCTCAAAGTCCAGTGATTGGAAAGCCAAATGAACTTAAAGATTTTGGGAGAAAGAGAACCAAAGGGGCCTAAACAGGATAGCCATCATCCGGCATTTGGTTTCTACTCAATAATTTTAGCACCCTTGAAGCAAATTATTTTAAATTTATAAATGAGGTCCAGGACCATAAAAGGCAGACCAAGTTTGATTTTGGATTCTCGAGTTATGCCCATTGATTTGCCAAAAAATAGCAATTTCACAGCTTTCCTTTTAATAATCTAAGGTAGGAGCTTCAATCTCGCTTTCTTAATTTTTAAAAAATGCCATTTTTATTTATTTAACAAGAATTTACCCTTTCACGATAACTGCAGTCCTACATTCATCGGGGACATTTGTGAGGGAACAAATGAAGATTTCGGGGGAAAATCCTGACTTCATAAACACATTTAATTGTTCTACGACGTCATTTTACAGAAAAGGGTATTATTACCACTCGCAAATGTCCCGGATGAATGCAGGACTGCAGTTATTGTGAAAGAGTCTATTGCCAAAAACGTTTTTTTTATTATTTCAGTGATGCTAGGATGTGTATGCATTACATATCATACTGGGGAAAGAGAAACCACATCGCCTTCCTCGGTGACTCAAGAATACGTCAACTCTATTTTGAATTTGTAAATTTACTCAGTACTGATCCTGTCAAACACCACAAAGCTCACCAAGATCTACATTTTAAAGATGACAAGATCAAAGTGTCAGCGGTAAGTTTTTCATAAATGTCATACAATTGGTAATGTACATAGGGTTAGGGTTATGATGTTCAACACCACTTTTAACAATATTTCAGTTATATCGTGGCGATTGGTCAGTTTATTTGTGGAGGAAACCAGAGTACCCTGAGGAAACCATCGACCTGCTGTAAGTCGCTGACAAACTTTATCACATATAATGTTGTATCGAGTACACCTCGTCTGAGCGGGATTCAAACTGACAACCTTAGTGGTCATAGGCACTGATTGCATAGGTAGTTGTAAATCCAACTATCATACGATCACGACAGCCTCTCTAATACTTAAATGATGGTTAACGCCATCATCTCTCTTTTATAGAACTAATGTTATACATATTAGAAAGTCTGTGGCACGAAAATTAAATATATTATGTATAAAGTTGAATATTACGATTTGGCGTTCTTTTCAACAACACTCACTCAGTTAAATGTGAAGGTTGTCATTTTACTCGCACATGGAAAACACATGCAATAACTGCATCATTTCACTTAGAGGCTCAGGTTTACACATATAAAACTAGTTTAACTCTGCCACTTTATCTGAAGTGTCTGTTCCAAGTCAGGAAAGTGAGCAGTCATGTATAATTCCTAAGGCATAGATGATGTTCAGGATTTTATTTTATTTATTTTAGGATTTCCTGTGGCATCCGATGGTAAATACATCCATGTTTTATGTTTACAAGTCGTGGTTAATGGATGAACCATTAAATAGACCTAATCTAATACTGACAGGCAGTGCTACAGTAAGTGTTGTCTGTAATCTTTAATGTTTCTAGACAACAATCAAAACCCATAGACAACATACCATACTGATAATTATCTATGCATAGGCCAATAATTAGAAAACAACAATCAAATGGAATAGCCACACGACAGTGTCATGTGCTGTGTTTAATTCAGCAATATAGTATTGTACAATGCATACAAAAATATGTATGCACTTCAATTATCTGTAGTGCAAATATTGAATAATAAAGAAAAGTTTTCTTCGAAGCAAAAGAAAATTTAACTAAGTAAAACACGTCCAATCTAGTCGGCCCTGTTGTGTTTAATGATATTTTTACGGACGGCAGGAACATACATAACGGTGTATGGGCAGATAACTAGAACAAATTAATTTCAATCTAATTCAGTTCCTTCAAACGATTGAAATTACATTTTTATCGTCTTGATATTAATTGGTGCATAGAATTTAGTTTCCCAGATTCCTGATTATCAACAAGGGTTAGGGCTATGGTGTTTAACGCCACCTTCAACAATATTTGAGTTATAACTTACAGGTAAGTTTTATTGGTGGAGGAAACCAGAGTACCAGGAGAAAACCTGTCACAAGTCACTGACAAACTTTATCAAATTATGTTCAATGTTGTACACCTCGACCTGATGGAGATTCGAACTCATTACATCAGTGGTAATAGGCACTGATTACATAGGTAGTTATAAATCCAACTACTATATGATCATGGCCACGATGGCCCCATCTATGTAAATGAAATATCACCTAATATTTTTTTTATTTTAGTGGAGTATTAAGCAGAACAATGGCAGTGAAGATGCTTTGAAAAACTTTCAAGGTAAATAGATTGAGTCCATGCAAGTGCTTATTGGATAAGAGTAGAAATCCACTTATAATATTTTGCATGATTGAATACTTTAATTGTATTTTAGATAACTGAAGTTGTGTACCTGGGGACCGTTTCACTAAAGTGATCGTAAATCGTAAGTCTAAGATCACTTATGATTTCCTTATGTGCACATATATGTGCGTTTCACTTAACTAGTCCTAATCTAAAGAGTTACGACTTACGACATGTGACAAGTAACATCTCCTATACGGAGGTAAACAAGATATTGTATCATTTATAGTATATATCTCGGAAACTGATTACATTAAAGTTCACATTGGGTTAATTAAATTTTTTAAATTATTTAATTGGCAAGACAGTGAAATTTCTATTTTCCACTTGATTTTGGCACACCAGTTTGATCCAGTTTTGTGTAGGGTGGTCCTACTTGAGAAATCTGATCAATAATTAGTAAGTTTTATTTTTCTTGGTTATTTGGTTATATATATGTAAATTTCTTTGTTAAAATTTGTTATATTATATGGAATATTTGGCTGTTAGTATTTATGTTGAAAGTTTTGCTGAGACTTGTTTAAAAACACCCACCCTCCCACCTCTTAATTTATGTTTATACATATGTTTAAATGAGGAAACAAGAGGCAGACTTTGTTGCTAAAAAAAATTGTTACTTTTATAATATTGATATGATTTGTGAAAAATATTGATATTGATTGATATATGTATATGTTTATTGAATTTATTATTTCTGGCAATACAAGTTATATCTATTAGGCTATGGTTTGTTTTCATTTCACTCCTTGATGATTGAAAAAATCCTTCACATTTTATATCCCAACTAATTCTTAAATATATTAGCTTTAAGGAATTTTAAATAATAAATAAATCAAAGCTATTAGGAAAACATATATTTGTTAAGCGTAAAATGTTACCAAGCTTATAAGAGGGGGACTACTGCATGCAAATAAAGAATTAAATTGTCTAAGTGTTTTGAAACATCCATTAAAAATAATATTTGCTGTATAACTTTATGTATTGTTCTTGTTTATTTGTTTGTTTATTTGTGTTTTTTTCAGTTAACCTGACCATGATACAACCATTATTTAAAAAATTAAAGGCAGACAAGAATACTGATATCATCTGGATGTTACAAGGTATAGTATCATGAATATATATAAGCCAAACCTCCAAGGGCCGTCGTGATCGTGATTGTATGGTAGTTGGATTTACAGCTACCTATGCAATCAGTGCCTATCACCACTGATGTTGTGAGTTCGAATCTCGATCAGGGCGAGGTGTACTCCGGTTTCCTCCACCAATAAAACTGACCACCACGATATAACTGAAATATAGTTGAAAGTGGTGTTAAACACCATCAAACAAACAAACAGACTAAATCAAATCTCTTTGGGATCGAGTCAAAGCAAAGACTATAAAATTGGTATTCGTTGTTTCTCCGCTAACAGACTTCCCGAAACTTGCTGAGAAGTTGTCAGTCATTCGGACTGACAGACATGAAAATCTTGTCAGACCGAAAAATATTTTGCCGGTCCGAAAAAAAAGTCCCAAAAAATTCACTGTCACATGCATAATGTTTAGTTTGGTCTTTTTAGAGTGATTTACCCTAGTATTAGCAATTGGGCATCTGATTTCACCTCTGGTTTTTATAGAGGTTAAAGTAATTCAATTTTCAGTTTTCAGTGTTGTTCAATATTGTATATGTTATGTCTTTTATAGTGTGTGTCTCGAGTTTTGTTGTTTTGATGACCTTGTACTATAGGTCAATGGTTGTATGAAAGACGTCATTTCATTGGCTGATATATATACAAATAACCAATCGTGTCGTGATCGTCTTCACAAATGGGTTTGGTTGAAACCGGAAATGTATAAAAGGGGTGAAAATAATGAAAATTATGTAATTTAAAAATAAAATTAAACACTGATCAATGCCTTTCGGACAAAATCTGAGGTAACTATTATACCAAACATTCGGTATCACAGAGTTGGCGAAAACTTGTTTTTTCTGTCTGACATTGGGTCAGACAGGAACTAGGGTTCTGTCTTACCCATGGGCTTTGTGTCTGTCCCACCATTTTTTTGTAATATTGTATATAACCTGTCAATTTTTTTTTTTTTTTTTTATACAGAACTGAATGCAAGATTACCTATAGTCATGATCATTAAACAACTCAATTAAATGTTTTTCTGTGTACATATTTTTATCTAAAAAAATAAGGCAGATAGAACCAACAATCCGTATCTCACGTTCCGAATATTATACATCAATGTCAGTTTCCGGTTTACCTACATTTTTAATTTCAGTTAAGAATATGAATCTGCTGTCATCTTCAATATATAAGCATCTCAAAACATATTTAATTAAACACAAACAATCTTTGATACTTGGGGAGTGTGGAAGTCAACTTATTTCTGTGCTCAGTAATATATTTCAGTTTTAATGTTCCACGTTTTGCAGGTGCTGGTTCCTACTAAAAGGATGTTTACATTTACGTACATTTGTATAGGAGTTTCGATTACAAAGAGGAACGTGTCGGTCTGACAGAATAAATAAACAAATTTCAAGTCTCTGCCTGACATTTTAATAAAACTGAAAACGGAATTTAATGCCATTGGCAGTGGAAACTGGGAGGGAATAAATTTCAATCGCCGGTCCTTTCAAATATCTATGTTTTACCGGACGATATATATTTTGAAATCGTCGGTCCTACTGCATTTCTGTCGGTCAGGACCGACGGTTTTCGGGAAGTCTGCACTAAGCACACTACTTTAAGGAGTAAGAGCAAAGACTGGTTTGCACAGAATCAGGATAATATGTCAGAATGGAGCGACATCTATACCTGCAGACTGTTGTTAGCTCACCTTGCCAAAGGCAATGTGAGCTTTTGCCATCACTTTGCGTCCGTCGTCTGTCGTCCGTTAACTTTTCACATTTTAATCTTCTCCTCTGAAACCCCTCAGCAAAATGAAGTGAAACTTAGTAGGAAGCATCTATGGACAATCCTCTCTAAAGATTGCTCATTTTATCCCGATCCATTCACAAACATGGCTGCCATAGTCAATTCTTGTTTCTGATTGGCCGATTCTTAAAAATCTTCTCCTTTGAAACCGCCGACCCTAATGAACCGAAACTAGGTAGGAAGCATCTATGGCAGGTCCTCTATAAAGAGTGATCATTTCGTCCCGATCCGTTAACAAACATGGCCGCCACATGCAATTCTTGTTTCTGATTGGTTAATTTCTAAAAAATCTTCTCCTCTGAAACCGCTTTGCCAAATGAATCGAAACTTGGTAGGAAGCTTCCTTGGAAGGTCCACTATAAAGATTGCTCATTTAGTTCCGGTCCGTTTACAAACATGGCCACCACAGACAATTCTTGTTTCTGATTGGCTGATTTCTAAAAAATCGTCTTTTCTAAAAACCGCTTTGTCAAATGAATCGAAACTTGGTAGGAAGCATCCTTGGAAGGTCCTCTATAAAGATTGCACATTTAGTTCCGAACCATTAACAAACATGTCCGTCATAGGCAATTCTTGTTTCTGATTGGCCGATTTAAAAAAATCTTCTCCTCTGAAACCGCTTGGCAAAATGAATGGAAATTTGGTAGGAAGCATCTATGGCAGGTCCTCTATAAAGATTGCTCATTTCGTCCCGATCCGTTAACAAACATTTTTTTTTTGGTTATTTTTTTGTTTTTTCTCAACTGCAAAATACATCAATACAGAATAGAGTACAATAATATAATAACATATAAAACATCATACAATCTATATAGTAAAGTACAATTAAATCTTCTTACAATCTTTTCCAATATATAATCATATGTATATTGCAGTGGAGGTTTTTTTTTTTAGAATATAAAAGATGAGAAAAGGGGTATTTTGCAGAGTTTAAAATTGTTTACTATTGATATATGTGATAAATATTTTTTTTGTATAATTAGGAAAAAAAAGTAGATAAGAATTTTAGTGTATTTTTAAAAAGAAAAAAAAAAGACATAGAGAAGATGAGATTGTACTTTATATTGGCATTTATATGTAAAACTGTTATGGTCTGGCCTGGTGCAAACAATCAATGGACTATAACACTGTACCAGATATACAAAAGTATTATTTGGATGGATCAAACATTTATATTGTTTTAATTATCCCGTAATGAGTATACTATAAAGTATACTATAGTATAGTAAATATAAACAAGAAAAGTATATTTAGATAGACTATATCAGTTAGTATTTAGTGGAATCTCTATGGAAAGGGAATTTACATAAGAATAGAAACTATGTCAACAATCCTCAAACAGTTTTTCAAAAGTACTCCAATGTAATTGAAATTCTGCAATTCTTTGATTTCGGACAGCAATCATTTTTTCAGTTTTATATAAATTTATCAAACAGGCTTTAAGCGAATGAATGGATAATTTTTTCTTCAGACATCTGTTTGTATATATATAGTACTGTATTTTATGTTTAGTAAAATGGCATTGTATACATCATCTTTATATACTTTATCAACATCCCCAAAAATTAGAGTCTTCTTTAAAAATGTTTCGTTTATGTCTTTGTCACCGAACCAAGAATTTACTTGCCCTAGAAGATTTTGTACATTTTCACAACCCCAAAAAATGTGTTCAATGGTTTCATTTTCCTTTTGGGAACAATTACAATTTGCATCATCAATAATTTTAATTTTTTTCAGGAAATAATTAGTAGCCAGATTATTGTGGTTTATTCTATATTGAAACCAATGTAATTTTGTACATGCTGTAGCTTTAAAAGGGAGTATATAAATTTGTTTCCACTCATTTGAATTAATATCGAAAACTGTATTCCATTTTCTTTGAGCTGTAGGAAAACTACTGTTTTTATTTAGAATTGTATACATATCTTTTGAACCTTTAGAACTTCGAAAAATATTTTGTAGAGATGATGGGACAAAAGGAGTTTGTAAATTAGATGATTTGTCTCCATATGGATATAATTTTAGCATTTGTCGCAAAGAACTAATAACCCCATTATATTGCAAAAAATTTACACAAAATCCAAATTTGTTTGAAAACTGATCTAAAATCAGAAAAGAACCATCATCATTGACAAAATCGTTAACAAACTTTACACCCCTGTTGAACCACTCTGGATAAAAGATAGTTCTTTTGTCAATTTTTACCTGTTTATTCAACCAAACTGTATTGGCATGAAAGTTTGTCCAATCTTTGTTTTCGTCTTTTTCAATGACAAATTTCCAAGCATATAATACATCCTTCCAAAATTGATTTTTTACACTTTCTATTACTTGTTCTATATATCCACTACCGCCACATGATAGTTTATTTATATCCATTGATGACATAAAGATATTCTGCCATTTACAATTGTTGAAAAAGAGTCTCCTGATCCATGTGGACTTCAAAGCCAAAATAAAAGAATGTATATTAATCATCTTAATACTCTTGATACTCCTTTTGCATAATATCCTTTTTCACTCTATTAACAGATGATTTCCAAATAAATGTATATAACATATCTTCAATATCTTTAATAATTTCTATACTAGGGTTTGGAAGTGCAATAAAAAGATGGTTAAGTACTGGCAGAATTAGTGATTTAACCACAGTAATCTTACCTATAGGAGTTAAATTTCTTTTGTTCCACTGTTTAAAGAGTCCTTTCATTTTTTTTAAATATTTTTCATAATTGATCTTTGTAATTTTAGAAATATCAACATCGAAATTTATTCCCAGAACAGTAAACGTAGTTTTTCCCCAGGAAAGATTCCAGTTTTCACATAGTCTATCACTGCTGTATTTTTTGCTTCCTATCCAAATAACTTGTGTTTTTGAAAAATTTATTTTAAGGCCTGATATCTTTTTGAACCATTCCAATTTCAAAAGTGTTTCATTTAATGATTCTTCTGATCCATCCAGAATTACTGATGTATCATCAGCGAATTGAGAAATTTCATGTTCTGAGTGCAAGACTTTAATTCCTTTTATTTTAGGGTTTTCTCTTATTTTTATAGCCATTATTTCAGCACATAGTATGAATGAATAAGGGGACAACGGTTACCCTTGGCTACAGCCTTTCTCTATACGAAAAAACTCAGATAAATTCCCTCCCTGATTGACTGCAGATTTAATGTTGTTATAAAATGTTTTAACCCATTTTTGAATAGATTCCCCAAAATTGAAAAAATTTAAAATGTTATTAAGAAAGTTCCATGATATTGAGTCGAAAGCTTTCTCAAAATCTACTAACAAAAATAAATCAGGTATATCATTCTCCTCTGCATATTCCATTATATCAAACAAAAGCCTAATATTTTCCCCTATGTACCTACCTGCAATAAAACCAGTCTGATCATTATTAATTAATGTAGGGAGAACTTTTTTAATTCTATTTGCTATCACCCCAGACCCTATCTTATATACTGTATTCAACAATGAGATTGACCGCCAATTTTTTAGAAAATGTCTTGATTTGTCTCCCTTTGGTAAACATGCGATTATACCTTGTTTTTGTGTAACAGATAAACTTCCTATACTATACCCATAATTTAAAGAACCAATAACAAAAACTTTCAGATCTTTCCAAAAAAACTTTAAAAACTCTGATGTAAACCCATCTGATCCAGGACTTTTGTTGTTTTTCATCTTTTTCAAAATTTCCCCAGCTTCAAAGCTCCCAATTTCCCCTTCTAAATTATCTTTTTCTTCTTCTGTAAGTTTTCTTATACTTGCCCCCTTCAAACCCTCCACTATATCTTTAAGACTACAACCCTTATCTTCATCTTTATTTTTGTACAAATTTTCATAAAAATATTGTACTTCTTTTAATATCTCCTTCTGATCTGTAACAATTTCCCCATTATCTTTTTAGTTCACCTAGACCAAAGGTCCAGGTGAACTATTGCCATCACTTGGCGTCCGTCGTCTGTTGTCTGTCGTCTGTAAACTTTTCACATTTCAAGCTTCTTCTCCGAAACCACTTGGTCGATTGGAACCGAACTTAGCAGGAATGTTCCTTGGATGGTCCTCTACAAAGTTACTGTTTTTCGTTCCAGTCGGATATTCAATATGGCTGCCAGGGCCAATAATATGCTCTGATTGGCTGAAATTTCAAAGATCTTCTTCTCTGAAACTAATGAACTGACTGAACCCAAACTGTAAATGAATGATCATTGGAATGTCCTTTACCAAGTTACTGTTTTTTATGCCGATCGGAAATCCAAGATGGCCGCCATCGCAGGACATAGATTAACATTGGACCCTATGGGAAAATGTTCAAATGCCTTCTTCTCAGAAACTACAAATATGATTAAAGCCAAACTGTACATGAATGTTCATTGGATGGTCCTCTACAATCTTAAGGTTTTTTGTTCCGATATGAAATTCAAAATGGCGGCTACGGCAGGACTTAGTTTAACATTGGACCCTATGGGAAAAATGTTTCAAAATGCTTCTTCTCTGAAACCACTTGGACAGTTGAAACCAAACTGCCCAGGAATGATCATTGGAAGGTCCTCTACAAAGTTTTTGTTTTTTATGCCGATCGGAAATCCAAGATGGCCGCCACCGCAGGACATAGATTAACATTGGACCTTATGGGAAAATATTCAAATGCCTTCTTCTCAGAAACTACAAATATGATTAAAGCCAAACTGTACATGAATGTTCATTAGATGGTCCTCTAAAAACTTTACGTTTTTTGTTCTGGTATGAAATTCAATATGGCGGCTACGGCTGGACTTAGTTTAACATTGGACCCTATGGGAAAAATGTTTCAAAACGCTTCTTCTCTGAAACCACTTGGATAATTGAAACCAAACTGCCCAGGAATGATCATTGGAAGGTCCTCTACAAGGTGTGTGTTTTTTATGCCGATCGGAAATCCAAGATGGCCACCACCGCAGGACATAGATTTACATTGGACCCTATGGGAAAATGTTCAAATGCCTTCTTCTCAGAAACTACAAATATGATTAAAGCCAAACTGTACATGAATGTTCATTGGATGGTCCTCTACAAACTGTACGTTTTTTGTTCCGATATGAAATTCAAAATGGCGGCTACGGCAGGACTTAGTTTAACATTGGACCCTATGGGGAAAATGTTTCAAAACGCTTCTTCTCTGAAACCACTAGGACAGTTGAAACCAACCTGCCCAGGAATGATCATTGGAAGGTCCTCTACAAATTTTATGTTTTTTATGCCGATCGGAAATCCAAGATGGCCGCCACCGCAATACATAGATTAACATTGGACCCTATGGGAAAATGTTCAAATGCCTTCTTCTCAGAAACTACAAATATTATTAAAGCCAAACTGTACATGAATGTTCATTGGATGGTCCTTTACAAACTTTACGTTTTTTGTTCCGATAAGAAATTCAAAATGGTGGCTACGGCAGGACTTAGTTTAACATTGGACCCTATGGGAAAAATGTTTCAAAACGCTTCTTCTCTGAAACCACTTGGATAATTGAAACCAAACTGCCCAGGAATGATCATTGGAAGGTCCTCTACAAAGTTTCTGTTTTTTTATGCCAATCGAAAATTCAAGATGGCCGCCACCGCAGGACATAGATTAACATTGGACCCTATGGGAAAATGTTCAAATGCCTTCTTCTCAGAAACTACAAATATGATTAAAGCCAAACTGTACATGAATGTTCATTGGATGGTCCTCTACAATCTTAAGGTTTTTTGTTCCGATATGAAATTCAAAATGGCGGCTACGGCAGGACTTAGTTTAACATTGGACCCTATGGGAAAAATGTTTCAAAATGATTCTTCTCTGAAACCACTTGGACAGTTGAAACCAAACTGCCCAGGAATGATCATTGGAAGGTCCTCTACAAAGTTTTTGTTTTTTATGCCGATCGGAAATCCAAGATGGCCGCCACCGCAGGACATAGATTAACATTGGACCCTATGGGAAAATATTCAAATGCCTTCTTCTCAGAAACTACAAATATGATTAAAGCCAAACTGTACATGAATGTTCATTAGATGGTCCTCTAAAAACTTTACGTTTTTTGTTCTGGTATGAAATTCAATATGGCGGCTACGGCTGGACTTAGTTTAACATTGGACCCTATGGGAAAAATGTTTCAAAACGCTTCTTCTCTGAAACCACTTGGATAATTGAAACCAAACTGCCCAGGAATGATCATTGGAAGGTCCTCTACAAGGTGTGTGTTTTTTATGCCGATCGGAAATCCAAGATGGCCACCACCGCAGGACATAGATTTACATTGGACCCTATGGGAAAATGTTCAAATGCCTTCTTCTCAGAAACTACAAATATGATTAAAGCCAAACTGTACATGAATGTTCATTGGATGGTCCTCTACAAACTGTACGTTTTTTGTTCCGATATGAAATTCAAAATGGCGGCTACGGCAAGACTTAGTTTAACATTGGACCCTATGGGGAAAATGTTTCAAAACGCTTCTTCTCTGAAACCACTAGGACAGTTGAAACCAACCTGCCCAGGAATGATCATTGGAAGGTCCTCTACAAATTTTATGTTTTTTATGCCGATCGGAAATCCAAGATGGCCGCCACCGCAATACATAGATTAACATTGGACCCTATGGGAAAATGTTCAAATGCCTTCTTCTCAGAAACTACAAATATTATTAAAGCCAAACTGTACATGAATGTTCATTGGATGGTCCTTTACAAACTTTACGTTTTTTGTTCCGATAAGAAATTCAAAATGGTGGCTACGGCAGGACTTAGTTTAACATTGGACCCTATGGGAAAAATGTTTCAAAACGCTTCTTCTCTGAAACCACTTGGATAATTGAAACCAAACTGCCCAGGAATGATCATTGGAAGGTCCTCTACAAAGTTTCTGTTTTTTTATGCCAATCGAAAATTCAAGATGGCCGCCACCGCAGGACATAGATTAACATTGGACCCTATGGGAAAATGTTCAAATGCCTTCTTCTCAGAAACTACAAATATGATTAAAGCCAAACTGTACATGAATGTTCATTGGATGGTCCTCTACAATCTTAAGGTTTTTTGTTCCGATATGAAATTCAAAATGGCGGCTACGGCAGGACTTAGTTTAACATTGGACCCTATGGGAAAAATGTTTCAAAATGATTCTTCTCTGAAACCACTTGGACAGTTGAAACCAAACTGCCCAGGAATGATCATTGGAAGGTCCTCTACAAGGTTTTTGTTTTTTTATGCCGATCGGAAATCCAAGATGTCCACCACTGCAGGACATAGATTAACATTGGACCCTATGGGAAAATGTTCAAATGCCTTCTTCTCAGAAACTACAAATATGATTAAAGCCAAACTGTACATGAATGTTCATTGGATGGTCCTCTACAAACTGTACGTTTTTTGTTCCGATATGAAATTCAAAATGGCGGCTACGGCAGGACTTAGTTTAACATTGGACCCTATGGGGGAAATGTTTCAAAACGCTTCTTTTCTGAAACCACTAGGACAGTTGAAACCAAACTGCCCAGGAATGATCATTGGAAGGTCCTCTACAAATTTTATGTTTTTTATGCCAATCGAAAATTCAAGATGGCCACCACCGCAGGATATAGATTAACATTGGACCCTATGGGAAAATGTTCAAATGTCATCTTCTCAGAAACTACAAATATTAATAAAGCCAAACTGTACATGAATGTTCATTGGATGGTCCTCTACAAACTTTACGTTTTTTGTTCCGATATGAAATTCAAAATGGCGGCTACGGCAGGACTTAGTTTAACATTGGACCCTATGGGGGAAATGTTTCAAGACGCTTCTTTTCTGAAACCACTAGGACAGTTGAAACCAAACTGCCCAGGAATGATCATTGGAAGGTCCTCTACAAATTTTATGTTTTTTATGGCAATCGAAAATTCAAGATGGCCACCACCGCAGGATATAGATTAACATTGGACCCTATGGCAAAATGTTCAATTGTCTTCTTCTCAGAAACTACAAATATTATTAAAGCCAAACTGTACATGAATGTTCATTGGATGGTCCTCTACAAACTGTACGTTTTTTGTTCTGATATGAAATTCAAAATGGCGGCTACGGCAGGACTTAGTTTAACATTGGACCCTATGGGAAAAATGTTTCAAAATGCTTCTTCTCTGAAACCACTTGGACAGTTGAAACCAAACTGCCCAGGAATGATTATTGGAAGGTCCTCTGTTGTTTATGCCGATCGGAAATCCAAGATGGCTGCCACCACAGGTCATAGTATTAACACAGAACCATATGGGGAAAATACAGAAATATATTCTTCTCTGAAGCTATTGCACTAATTGAACCTAAACTGTGCATCAATCATTGGAAGGTCCTTTACAAACTTTGTGTTTTTTATGTTGATCGTAATTCCAAGATGACTACCACTGCAGGACATAGCTTTTACATAGGACCAATTGTTTTTTTTTATTACCAGGTGAACGATACAGGCTCTTGAGAGCCTCTGGTTCAACTTTTGGAATCTATCTTACTGGTATAATTTTTAGACTCTAGCTCACAAACATATTTTGTTGGCTTTTCTCCTTCATCTACCCATTGAGCTCTTGATCTTACTAACTTACCTTTCATTTTTTCATTTCTAAGAGATTCCAATTCATGCTTTTTTGTTTCTAAATTTTCAATTGAGTTTTCAGTAACATTTTTTTCAAGGGTAGCAATTTCTTCTTGAAGATCTCTAAATCTCTGTTCCTTAATTTTGTTTATATAGCTTGCAAAAGAAATTGTTTTTCCTCGTATTTCTAAAAGTAACATTTCCAAAAACAGTTGAATGTTAATAGTAAGTTGCAGTTCATTATCATCAATTTCTTGAATTTTATCCCTATTATAGATTAATGCTGCATATTGTTTTTTCAGATCAATGATTTTTTCCTTTACAATTTTGCTGTAGTCCTTTTCGTGTAATAGTGAGTTGTTAAACTTCCACAAGCCCTTACCTTTATTGAAGGGATTAAACACAAGGCTTAAAATAATCATTGAATGATCAGATCTGTAACTTGGATCAATAGTACAATTTTTTAAATTAGTAAGCATACTTTCTGTAAAAAGGAAAAAATCCAATCTAGCCTGTCTAAATGGATTTTTTTTCCTCCAAGTATAACGATAACTATCTGGATAAAGTTGCCTATAAGGGTCTATTAGACTTCTTTCTTCAGTTAATTCTAAAACCTTCTCTCTCGACTTTGGGTTATTTACATGCAAATAGTTACAGTAATCTAACTCTGGACATAATACAAGATTGAAATCACCACAAATTATAAAATTTTCATTTCCAAATTCCTCAACTATTGACATGATATTCTCATAAAATTGAGGATTATCATCATTCGGTCCATAAATAGAAACAAGTGTAAAGTTAATTTTGTCAACATTAATATCTAAAACAAGATAATTTTCATTTATGTCTCTTTTCTCTTTAACAATATTAAATTCAAAATTATTGTTAAAAAGAATAGCAGTACCCCTGGCATTTGATGTAAATGAGCTAAAATAACATTCATAATCCCAACTTGATCGTATGCTCTTTTCATTTTCACAAGTAAAATGAGTATCTTGTAGACATTAGATGTTGCACTGCTTTTTTTTTAGATAATTGAAGACATCTGTTCTTTTTACAATGTTACCGAGTCCCTGACAGTTTACTGAAAGAATTCTTACACTAGCCATTAAGTAATCTTATAACATAACACACTGATTGATTATCATAAATAAACAGACAATATACATAAATTCTGCAACAGACCAACCAATATAATAATAAGTACACAAATATGAAATGAACAGTAGTACAAAAAGAAAGAAGACAACAGAAAAAATGTAATGAACAGTAGTACAAAGAGAAAGAAGACAAAAGAAAGAGACAATAAAAACAATGACTGTAATCAAACATGGCTACAAAAAGCTAAACAACATAATATATTGCAATTTTTACAGTTATAAATTTTATCCTTTTAATTTCATATAGTATCAGCAAAATCAAAATCATACACATCAATATTCTGTTTCATTCTGTTAAAATGTAACTGGTAAACAAAACAAAAATTAAATAAGTTATCAGTATTATACATATCATTTCTATTATATTTATCAATTAAGGTACAAGACCAACACTGAATTCATACCCACTCTACTCACTGTTGTCCCAAACAATAGATACGACCATACCCTGAGCAAGTCACACATGCAGAAAATCTACTACTTCAATTCAAGATTCAAAGATTCAAGGTGGTAAACAACTAGAGAAGGCCACATTTAATTATATGAACTATAACATGTAGGATTTTCACCCATGTACAATGTACCATTAGTGTTTCAGTTGTGGGAAAATCCACAAAAAAATCACCTATGAAAAGGAGGTGTACAATTATTTCATGCAGCCAGAATATAAACCAGATCAATTCTAGATCACAAAAACCAGTTACTGCCCTTGTTCCAGACAACAAACCAATAACTAAGTTCAACCTGCTGGAAATATCCCCTCCCCCCCTTTTTCCAATGCACATCTTGAATCTATCCACAAATACATGAGTGGGTAACACTGGGTACATTAGAAAAGTGATGAACAAAACTAAAGGATCGTTAACAATTACACAAACTAATGTTTCAGTGAACAAACCAACAAGTTTAATACACATAATTATACGGAAAGTTCATGATAAAATTGTTCCAATACTTATGAATATAGGAGGTGCACACCATTATTCCGCCTCATAGACATGGGTCAAATCTAAGACATGTTATACCAAAAACTCAGAGTTCCAGATTACATAACCTACCTAGGTACATGTATATATATATTTGGGCAAACAGGTGGAGTCATATGGCCCCTAAACCTATGTCCGTTGTTGGTAGCGCAGGTAATAGTATATATTATCTTCAATATTCAAATGTAAATAATTAAAATTTTGTGCTAAGACAGTTGCAAGTAGTCACAATATGTAGTTCTGAAAAAAACCAAAGAATCCATACAGAATCAAATACAGGGTAGTACATGTATACAGTAATAAAAATCATAAATGAAATGTAATGTATATCAATAATCATGACAGTATATTTTCTGGTACCGGTATGTAGATATCATGTTATGTACATTCTATATAATCTTTTTTACTGTGTATTCAATATTCATATCATAACAGGTAAAGACAAATTAAATATAAAGTTAAATAAATATGGACAGTTAATGTATGGTAAACAAGTAAGCATTTACCTTCTCTGTCTGATTTTAATGTCAATGTCATCATACAAACCAAATTTGAATTGTTTATCATCAGGTGTTCTTCCATATATGCCACAATTGTAGAACCACACAGAGTCAAATCTATTGGAATCACGCATCCTTTTCATTAGTTCATGATTTTGTTTTGTAATGTCATCTACAAAACGAACATTGTTTTTCAAGTTTTTCTTTGCACGCATGACATTCCTTTTGGCATCACTGTTAAATAGTCTGACAATAATTGGTTTTTCTCCTGGTCAATCTGAAGGTAAATGGTGTATGGCTACAACATCCCTTAGTTCTAAATCCACATTAAGGTCTTTCTTGACAAGATCAATGAAATCCTCTCTCAGGTTTTGTTTGTCTCTTTTTTTCATGTTAAACACTTTTATATTGTTTTTCCTCGAGTATTGTTCATTGTAGTTACTTTGTATGGTAGCGTCTTTGGTCAGTATAACATTCCTATTAAGAGTTGTCTTTACATTTCCAAGTACATTTTTTGTGGCATCTAGTTGGCTTTTCAAGTTTTCATTTTCCAATGATAATGCATCTATTTTTTCCTGCATATTGTTTGTAACTTGTGTAAGTTTAGTTTCAAATTTTGTTTCCAATTTACTTTCAAAATTGTTGAGTAGTTTGTTAACTATAACAGTAACTAATGTTTCTAATTCAGTACTTTTTACCAGATCTTTTGTTGCCTCGTTAAGATCAGTTATCTTTGTCACACCTTGAAGATTTGATTTTATTTCCTCAAGGTCCTTTTGTATATGGTCCAATCCTGCCAGATCAAATTCAATACTATTGTTTGAGTCATTAGATAGCTGAGAATGTGTTCTACCCTTCTTAGGTGCTTTCTCCTTTGTTGAACCCAATTTTGCTTTGAGCAGTGTTTGAACAGTATTTATATTTGTACTTCTAGGTTGTCCAGGTTTAAGTGAATTACTGCCTCCAGACATAATGTTAATTTTACTAACAATAAATTCCAATGAAAATATCTGTACACACTCAATAAATGTTCAAAAATCCAAAATTTTCATCAACAGAAACATCATCCTTTAACACATTATATAGGCAATTTTCTTTCCAAACATTTTTTGCATTAGAACTTCATAAAACATCAAAAAACTGCAAAAATGGCTGAGCTGTTTTTCAAGCTGCCATCAACTCAGCCGCCATTTTTAATCAGTTAACAAACATGGCCGTCACAGGCAATTCTTGTTTCTTATTGGTTGATTTCTAAAAAAATTGTCCCTTCTGAAACTGCTTGGCCAAATGAATCGAAATTTGGTAGGAAACTTCCTTGGAAGGTTCTCTATAAATATTGCTCATTTAGTTCCGATCCATTAACAAACATGGCCGCCACAGACAATTCTTGTTTCTGATTGGTTGATTTCTAAGAAAAAATCTTCTCTGAAACCGCTTTGCTAAATGAATCAAAACTTGGTAGGAAGCATCCTTGGAAGGTCATCTATAAAGATTGCGCATTTAGTTCCCATCCGTTAATAAACATGGCCACCACAGGCCATTGTTGTTTCTGACTGGTCGATTTCTAAAAATCTTCTTCTCTGTAACCGCTTAGCCAAATGAACCGAAACTTGGTGGAAAGCACCTATGGAAGGTTCCGTATTAAGTTTCCTCAAAGCAGAATGAAAGGTGAGCGGCACAGGCTCAGCCTACTGAGCCTGTAGTTTCTGTGAGCCAGCACTAAGCTTATCATTGTCCTCTAATTGAATGTAGCTTGTTCTTTCCATGATATTGCTTAGAAATTGCTCTTTTGGCATTGAATAACAGTCACTCACTTACTCACTCTAATTAAATGTAACTTGTTCTTTCCATGATATTGCTAAAAAAATTACTCATTTGGCATTGAACAACAATCACTCACTCACTCTAATTGAATGTAACTTGTTCTGTCCATGATATTGCTAAAAAAATTGCTCATTTGGCATTGAACAACAATCACTCGCTGTCTTGTGCTGTAATGGTGAGCATGCTTGCCTTGATTGTAGTAGACGTTGAGTTTGATCCCTGCTTGAATCAAACCAACGGATGTAAAATTAGTGTCTGTTGTCTCTCCATTAAGGACGAGGGCCCAGGTGGCTCAATGAGTTAGGTAGTTAGATTACCTAACAACTCATACAAGCCTATCACCAATACGGCATGGGTTTACGCCCTGCTTTGTAAATTACAAAAAAGGGCGCACTCGATTCGCAGCCGCAAGTAATAAAATTTATCAGTTGCTTGACCATGGTCAGGGGTTTTCACCGTGTACTCTGGCTTCTTCCACCACTAAAACTGGTCGCCATGATATAGCTGAAATATTGCTGAAAGTGGCATTAGGCACAATAAATTAAATAAAATAAAATCTATTAAGGATGCATTATTAAGGAGTAAGCAGGGGTTTCAAAGTGGGCCGGTACCCGGTACTTTTACCCGCCTGAGATTGTGTATAGTACCGGCAGAAATTACTGAACCCCCCAAAATTAGCGGTGGTCAAAACCACAAGTACGATGGTCGATAGGCTTGTGGAATATTTTTCATAAAAAATTAATGTTCACGTCAATTGCTGAATTCTCGCATTCAAATCGAACAACTGCGTCACAACCAAGTTGATGGGATATTCCCTGTTTTAAAAATAACTTTACCTTAGAATCGTAAATAGCAGTTTGCGCATGCGGTAAATAGATATGTTTTCGCCCCAATATCTTTTCATCCTTGTGTAAAACTCGAACCGGAACAAAGCTGACATCATTTCAAAATAAAAAAATGACCAATTACAAATTATATTCAAACACAATTTAGTGTAATCTCCAGTAATATAAGTATGATCATTATGTATTATGAATATATGACTACACAATATTTTATGCGATTTGTTTTATCCATTTAAAACCCAGGGTCGAATCATTCTGGGGCGTACTGTCTTGTTGCTTAACTCCGTCCATATTGTTTAACTTCCGGTATAAAAAAATAAAAACCTATGGCTAATTTATTTACATATTTTGACGGGGCCCTACCGCGGTTGTTCACAGAAATGAAAGTGTGCTGAAAAACATTTTTAAAAGGGGGTACGAGGAGATAAGGGATAGAAAATTACTAGAAATCTTGAAAAAGGACCGGACATGGCATTATGCATGGTCTTCACTCTTGGTGAAATCTGAACTCTAAAGTTAACGGGATTTTTCTTTCAAAAACACTGAATGTTTTGCAGTCTCTGAAGTACATTTTTTGGTTCACAAAATGCTAGATTTCAGGAGCTTCCGCCCCCTGGACCCCTTACGGCCCTCAGCCTAATTTTTTAGGTACCTCCTAAAATTTAAGAAGTACCTCCTATTATAAAGAAACTTTGAAACCCCTGTGTAAGACACTGGTTGGCTGATAGTCCTGATAATATTGCTGAACATAGATACACGTCAGCCTGTAGACCTGTTGTTTCATTGTAAGAATTTAGCTCGGTGTGTAGGTCTACTACAAAACGCTACACAACAATCGTCATCTTATCACAAAGTAATGTGTTCTCAACAGGATATAGCTGAAGAAGAGTTTGAAGATACCAAAGGGGCAATCAGAATCCGTATATCGAAGAATGGCCAAAAGAAAATTACAAAAGGACAAACAACGATCTACAAAACTTACATATAAAACTAAAGCTCGAGTAACACGAACCCCACTAAAAAAACGTGGGTGAACTCAGGTGCTCCGGAAGGGTAAGGAGTTCCTGAAAATTTTATCTCTTGGCATTACATTAAATTATAATAAATTACGAGTAACCAAACAACACAGTAGCATCATGAATGTGTGTTAGTACATGAGTGAATAGCATTTTTCAGTTTAGAGTGATTTATTTCTGATATTCAGAATGCTACAGTAGTTATGCTCTTTGAAAAGGGAACTTTTTTTGATTGTCAGACACTTAATGATATTTTTGATTGTGACGATGTTGGTACTATGAGTTCACGTTTTTATTTCACTGAGTGAAATTGTGATTCTTATTTCACTGAGAGAAATTGTGGTTCTTATTTTATTGAGTGAAATTGTGATTCTTATTTTACTGAGTGAAATTGTTGTTCTTATTTCACTGAGTGAAAGTGTGGTTCTTATTTCTTTGAGTGAAATTATGGTTTTGATTTCTCTGAGTGAAATTGTTGTTCTTATTTCTCTGAGTGAAATTGTGGTTCTTATTTCACTGAGGGAAATTGTGGTTCGTATTTCACTCAAAATCTCAGTATTTCAGGGGCATCTATGCAATATACTTTACTATTTTATAGACCCAGTCAATGAACAGAAGCTGTACCAGAATAGATCTATGATCACTAACAGACAGATAGATCAGTATAACAAAGTGACTATAGATTTGTTGTAAGTAGTATATGATACACAAAATTAAGTACCAGAACAGATATATGATAACTAACAGACAGATAGATCAATATAACAAAGTGACTATAGATTTGTTGTAAGTAGTATATGATGCACAAAATTAAGTACCAGAACAGATCTATGATAACTAACAGACAGATAGATCAGTATAACAAAGTGACTAGATTTGTTGTAAGTAGTATACAATGCACAAAATAAAGTACCAGAACAGATCTATGATAACTAACAGACAGATAGATCAGTATAACAAAGTGACTATAGATTTGTTGTAAGTAGTATACGATGCACAAAATTAAGTATCAGAACAGATCTATGATAACTAACAGACAGATAGATCAGTATAGCAAAGTGACTATAGATTTGTTGTAAGTAGTATACGATACACAAAATTAAGTACCAGAATAGATCTATGATCACTAACAGACAGATAGATCAGTATAACAAAGTGACTATAGATTTGTTGTAAGTAGTTTTATAATGCACAAAATTACCATTGTTTACATGCAAGTGATGTTTTAGCCCAGTTAGTGAACTGATAACCAGGTGTTGGTTATATGCTGGCACATAGCGAAGATTTTCCAATTAGTGGGGTTCAATAAATTTGTGATGTGACATAGTATTTCGGCCGGGGTAAATTAACAGTCATTAATCAACCAAAATCATGACTTATGTAGTCACGATTCAATCACAATCTTGTATTCATTATAGTTTGATCATATTATCTGCACCAGACATGACTAGAATTAGTTTGATCATATTATCTGCACCAAACATGACTAGAATTAGTTTAATTCATCACCCATCTTAATTCTTAGTCTTATATGCACCATTAGTTACCATGAATATGCATTAAGACAGACATTCCCTGTCCCTTTGACTTTGAAAACAAAAACATTTTACTATTTTAAATTTGGTTGTACAAAGTAACGCAAATCATTTATATTTCATATAGGGATGATAGTCAGGCAAAAGTATGGAGTTCATCACGACTTGTAGCTCAAGGTATAAAACAAGCTCCTAAAGAAGTTCTACAAGATGGATTACATATATCTAAAAAGGCTCTAGAACTGGTAAGCTTTGCACTTCATTTGTGAAGAATATTATATAATTATCATATGCAAGTTTGAATGGTTTGGTTTTTTTCAATACTGTGCCAATAAAGCTGCCAACTTGATTAACTGAAATGTTGTAGAAAATGGAATTACACACAAATGATACAATCCATTCTATATTCAAAAATTTTGATATTGGTCTTTGCTGCTTGTCCACAATTATAAGCATTAAATGTAGATAACTGCAAAAAAGACATGTTGAATAATAAAAAAAAAAAGAATTATGATGACC
Organism: Bathymodiolus septemdierum; assembly: GCA_963383655.1. Classification (NCBI taxonomy): domain Eukaryota; kingdom Metazoa; phylum Mollusca; class Bivalvia; order Mytilida; family Modiolidae; genus Bathymodiolus; species Bathymodiolus septemdierum. The sequence continues at coordinate 31,072,742 of OY726531.1, forward strand.
AGATATGGCAGGGCTCACCACACATAGTAAAAACAGGGCGACTTGACTTCTCTCTCTCTTGATTTAAGGGCGAAGTGAGGGAAAATCTGGAAGACTTCCGAAAATTGATTCAAATTTTAACGTTTCTTTCCCCACTACCACATGTTCCCCTATCTTTCACAAAAACGAACGTGCTGCACTATGATCTTAAAAAGGATGCAATTAACAAGTTTGGAATAAAATATTGAACATCAAACCCTGTATGGGTCACATTTCAGGAACATGGGAGCTCCTTTTATGTGAATATTGAAGAAAAAGTATAATTATTGGTGAAAAAAATATGGTCTTGAAAAGACTGACGGGGCGACTAAAACTTCGCTTTTTGACAGAAATTGGGCGATTTCAGTGAAACCAAGGCGAAGAAATCGTCCACTTCGACTGGTTTGGTGAGCCCTGTATGGGATGGAAAAAAACATAGATATCTAATTTAGTATACATGATACATTTCTGGAATACGGTCGTAGTCAAAAAATTGGAATGGCCAATAATTGAAATTTATTGGGGCAAGTAGACCAAAGAATCTAACCAGGATATTTACTGGGTACTGGACAGATGGTTTCAGTAAAAAATATGTGAATCTAACAGCTGTGGTACTAGCTTTTATGGAGGTGTTTGTTTTGGACTTTTGATTTTAGAGTTTGTTAATACATGATTCTGTTTGTTGCAGGGATCTGGTTTAGGCAGGTTTTACTGCATGGATATGTAATTTTATATATGTCGTAAATCTATTTTAGGATGTACAGATACTGATGAACATGTATTGTAACGACCATATGAATTATAATGACGGGACGTGCTGTAGGAGTCCTGAGACAACATCTACTATACAGATATTTACAGCAGCGTTTTTTCTTGTTTGGTAATATGATATCTCCGTCTTTGTTTACATATAGATTATCTTAGTGATATCAGTAGATTACGATATTTCTCCACTCAAGATAAAAATATTTTTAAATTTCAAAGCTCATAATACACTGTTTCTATTATGACCAAAATGTAAAAAATATCTTTTTGTTAATTTCCCTCATTAATGACCATGGAAAGGAAATTGGCAGGACTTCTAATGCAGAAATATAATTACTGTGGCGATTAAAAATATTACGAAAATGTAACCAAACTGGTTAAGGACGCTAACAATAAGAAAAATGAATTTGCATCTTTCATAACCAAGTGGTTTAAAATAATGTTGTTAATAAAAGTGGTATATGTTGCTTCTCCACTAAGCATGCAGCATTAAGGTGTAGGAGTAAAGATTGTATTTTAAGTTGCTTGTATGAAAACAAAATATCTTTTTTTATTATTTTATTTATTTATTTTTAGATAGTGTATATATTGAAACACATTTGTATCTAACACTTTTCTAATTTTTAAAATAAACAATTACAAAAAAAAGAGGAAAAAAGGAAAACAATTAATTGAATAGCTCGAAATCAGGATAATGTGTCCGAGTGGAGAGACCTTTCTATCCGAGAACTATTGTTTTAATGAGCTGGCAGTATATAAATCCTATTCAGTGTGTTTGTCTAGTACAAAGCAGACATCATCATCATCATCATCTTTTCTAAATATAACGTGTTGCTGCCATGATATAGTTGAAAAATTGCTCACTTGGTGTTAAATTACAATCACTCACTCACTAAAATAAATGTATTAGGCCAAAAAAAATTAATTGTTAGCTCCTCAGGCACTGCCGCATGTTTGTTTTTATTGCTGCATTGACCGTTTTTACATTGGGAAAATAATGTTTGTGTCCTTTTCTGGTCATTTTCGGAATTTTTTCGGGTCCGCTCCGGTACGATCCGTATGTTTGTTGATCGCGATCATTGTCAGTAAAGCGTTTATGTCGAAGACATGCATGGTTGCTTCCGGTATAAACTGCCACTGCATTTGAACCAACACTGATTATTACAACAAAAAAAAGGTGCCTTCCTTCCTCATCAAAATTTTTGGAAATTGGCCTGAGAAGCTAATAATTGTTTTTGTTTGGCCTTAGGTTAAATTATCTTTTGGGAATTAAGTTCTTGATAAGTCATTGGTTTAGAGAGAATTTGTGAGGTTAGGATTCTTAATCTTTTTTTTTCTTCTTACTGTGATGGTGTGTTCATGCTTGATAATATGTATTAGATTTCAAACACAGCTTTTATATAGTTTGATGGCAAAAATTATCATCTTAAAAAAAAAAAAAATCAAAATACATAAAAACCTGCTCATGTGGTCACCTCTATTAAGCAGTCATCTGTATTTAAAGGTCACTTTTTTTTTGTACTGTCATAGAAAATTAAATATGAATTGAACCTCATTTAAGAGGTCACATGTCTTAATAGAGGTGATCACATGGACAGGCTTGACTGTATTAGATTATGAAAGATTTTTTAAGCAACACTTGCCATCAATATCGTGTTTGTTTGTTTTTTTCAGTTTCCTGTCGGCAGTAGCCTTGTTTTTCTATAAAAGACGATTTCCACGTAATGGTATAAAATCTAGAACAGGTAAAACTGGAGCAGACGACAACAAAACAAATAATGTTTTTAAAAATACAGTGAATCCTGTCTAAACCAAACCGCCTTGGGACCAACTATTGTATTCAGAATAGACAGGTGTTTGGTTTATACAATTTAAATTAACACAGATTTTCTACATTAGGATTTATATCAAGTTCGATTTATACAGGATTTTGATTTATGCAGGATTTCGGTTTATTCAGGATTTTGGTTTATACGGGATTTCGGTTTATTCAGGGTTCGGTTTAGACAGGTTTCACTGTAATATGATTTTACCATCCAAACCTCTTTTTGGGGAAGTTTTTATCAATTTTATTCAATTTCCAAATTTTTGCAGAATTAGAAAAAAAAGAAGATACTTCTTGGGACAAAAAAGGGTATATATCTGAATGAGGAATATAAAGTCTAATGTTAGTGATAGTTGAAATGAAAACAATGCATTTTTTGGCAAAATTATCATCTTTATGGGTTATTGATGGGCCATTAAAAATTTTGTTATTTTATTTAAAAAAAAAGGGACCAATATTACGAAATAATGTACAATTAAACCTGCATTAAATGGCACCTCTAAATAGTAAATCCCTGTCTATAAAGGGCACCTCTATATAGTAAATCTCTGTATATAAAGGGCACCTCTATATAGTAAATCCCTGTATATAAAGGGCACCTCTATATAGTAAATCCCTGTATATAAAGGGCACCTCTATATAGTAAATCCCTGTATATAAAGGGCACCTCTATATAGTAAATCCCTGTATATAAAGGGCGGTCTCATTTTTCCCATTATTGAATAGTGCATATAATTTGAACCTGTATATAAAGGGCAAAGTTCTGCTCATAAAGGACACATTTTCAGGTTCCCTTGAGTGACCTTTATACACAGATTTAACTGTATATTTGGAAGTTATATAGAATTTTTATTTTTCATCCTATGTAAATGCTTTTTCTTTCTTTGAATTGATTGTGCTTAGAACTTCTGGTAGCATGTTGCCAGATTTCCTCTATTTCTTATGATGTCCGTGATAAACTCAATCGAAAGGTGACAGAATTTCAAAATTTAAACTTTTACAAACATTTTTACCCAATTTTAATGCATTTTTTTTTTTTTACAAAATGCTTATATTTATGAGTTGCTTTTGAGTTAGTACAGAAAATTAGTTATTTTTTTTTATTATTGAGAAACAGTATTTTATCACCACTAAAGTTGTGAATTTGATTCCTCACATTTCATGGTGTAATGGGGCCCAAGTTCCGAAATTTCACATATTTGGAAGATTTTCTATATGTTGATTGTTATAGAGTTAAAAAAGGATTGCTGTTAACTGATTGAGTAAGCCGTTGTCAACTTGCTGCGGCCATATCATGCTACGTCCAGCGTAGACTCTTTATTTTGCAATTTCTCATTGTTTTTATCATTCTATATTTAAACAGAAAATGGATTTTCATCATTCTATTTTTATATACAGAAAATGGATTTTTATCATTCTATTTTTAAACAGAAAATGGACACAAGAATGGAACACCAAAAGAAAAATATGAATCTTTGTACGAAGTGACATTATCATTGGCTAAGCTTGGAATGATAATGGGCTATTTCTACCTGTGTGACAGGTACGTAATTACATGTATATACTGTCATTGATTTGTAGCCGTATCAGTGGTGTAATGGTTAGCGTACACTTCTCGAGTGCGGAAGATCGTGGGTTTAAGCCCCGGTTGGATCAAACCAAGGACTATAAAATTGCTATTTGTTGCTTCTCGCAAAGCATGCAGCATTAAGGATAAAGTGCAAAGACTGGTTGGCCCGGAATCAGAATAATGTGTCCGAGTGGGGCGACATGTCTATCAGCAGACTGTTGTTCGGACCTCGTCATCATCTTATTGAAAATTTACTTGTTCTCGCCATAATATAGCTGAAAAATTGCTGAGTTGGCATTAAGCAACAATCACTCATTCTTTCATTTGTTTTGCGAGAATGAGATATGAGATGAGAATGAGAATGAGATATGAGATGAGATGAGAAGTCCATTTCAAGCCAAACATATCAATTTATATATAAAGATCATAAAGACAATTTGAATATCATTGTTAATTTATGTTTGTTCAAGACTGGCACAGAGAAACCTGATTAAATCAAATACCTTTGGGATCAACATGTTTAAGGGGTCATTGTGGCTGTGGTAATTAAATTAACATCTATCTATGGAATTAGTACTGATCACAGGTAAAGTTGTGAATTTGATCTCTCACATTTCATGGTGTACATGATAGAACGTTTTGTGATGAAGTTTGTCAACGATTTATGGCAGGTCAGTGGTTTTCTCCAGGTTCTTTGGTTTCCCTCACTAGTAAAACATGGCAGTCATCTCCTGCAGGCATATGTAAGCTTAGCTGATTTTGAGTATCATGTTTATGCCCTTTGGTTTACACCTTTAAATTATTTGGCTTACCAATCTTTTGACTTTTGAGCGTACCTGACGAAGTTATTCCAGAAACATGTCGTCTGCCATAAATTAAATATCTACGTTTTTGTTGCATTACTCTTTACGTTTTATTTTTCAGAACTAATTTCTTTATGAAGGAGAATAAATACTATACACATGTTAACTTCTTTCTACCTTTTGCCTATGTCATGATACTGGGATTCTTCTTTACGGAAAGCACGGAACAAGTATGTACATGTATTTAAGTTAAAAAATGTGTCAATATTAATACTGATTCGGCATTTGAATTTGAGTTGTCTGAGAACAGGTGTTGGCTGAAATATGGCCAGCAAAAAACAAACAAAAAAAAAACCACACACAGAACTTTAACAGAACTGGAAAGGAAGTTTAAAGGAATGTTTGTCTGGTGGAACATATCAGAATTAGTGATTTTGATGTTAATCAAAAATTCAATATGGCTGCCAGAGCAAATAATGCCATTTAATTTGCTTAGCCTTAAAGCTCTTTTGTTTGAAAACTACTCAGTTGTTTGAAATTTAAGTGGAGTGGTTCTTTACAAAATATGTGATTTTTGTGTCGATTGAAAATCCAAGATAGAAGCCATTGCAGGACATCATTTTTTAAGATAAAATTAAAAAAAAATTAATGAAAGCCTTTGATTAGAAACTAGAAACATAGATGAACCAAAACTGTACTTGAATGATCCCTTGCAAAGGGATGTGAATTGTAAATCCAAGATGGCCACCAGAACAGGAAAAAGTTTTAACTTTGAATCCTCTGGAAAAAATGTTTCTAAAATTAATTACTCTTGAACTACTGAACCGTTTGAAAAGAAACTTAGATGACCCTCTATAAAAATAGCTACATTAATTGTGCCAGTCGGATATCCAAGATGGCCTCCAGCACAGGACTTAGATTAGCATAGGACAATTTTAGGAAACTAGGATAGAATGGAGCAGTTGAATTTTTTTCATTTTTTTTCATTAAGCAGAACTCCTTAACAAAGTTTTATGTTTTTTATATGTTGATCAGCAGGGAAAATGAGAAATGTTAAAAATATTTCTTAGAAACTGCAAACCTGATCAAACCCACAACCTACGTACACTTAAAAGATCACCAAATAACAGATTAATAATATATAACCAGGTGAGCCTTTAGTCAGATCCAAGTCAAGTACTTTAACATAATATTATTATCACATTTCAGAGCTGTGATTTTAGGTTTGATAATATATATGTTTTTGATATTTGATATTTTTTAGACTGTAGTGCTACATAGAGATCAAACCGATGAATGGAAAGGTTGGATGCAGCTTGTTATATTAATATACCACCTAACAGGAGCTAGTAAGGTAGGGTATATAGAATAAAGACAGAGAGAGACCTAATATCACTAGTATCACAGTGAGTCCTATAGAACAAGTGGCAATACTAGTGATGTATGGGACCATCATGGTTCTGATAGTATTGTAGTTGGATTTAAAACTACCTGTGCACTCAGTGCCTATCACTACTTCATTTGTGAGTTCGAACGGCGTTCACGGCGAGGTGTATTCCATACAACATTATGTAATAAAGTTTGTCAGCGGCGAGTACTCCGGTTTGATCCACCAATAAAACTGACCACCACGATATAACTGAAATATTGTTGAAAGTGGAGTTAAACACCATAAACCAAACCAATCCTCGTGATGAATGTTGAGATCTTCAAAATTGAGTTTATTGTTTTTAATGGCAACTTTATAATGCCTTTGACGTCAATAATTTTCAATATCAGTCTGTTTATCAGTAGGTGAGATGAAAGGAAAAAAATGTCAAAATTACATATAATTTACAATATACCATTAACTGGAGTTAGTAAGGTAATAATTAAGTACAAATCTGCAAAAATTGGTACAAGTCATTTTCAAAATTGGAAATTCGTGTTTAGCCACTTATACAGGTGATATTGTTGAATTGATGATTTAATAGCAGCACTGGTGACTGATTGCTGGCTCATGTGAACATATTACTTTGTTATTGATAGGGCATGGAAGGAGAGATATCTATGTCTTATGAGCACATTCTTCTAAAAAAAAATCATGCGATCCAAATTACCTGTGATAATTTATACAAATGTTAAATTAACCAATTTGTTACAATAAATATATACAATATATGTACATTGTGGGAAAATATATAATTTATTTGTACAAGCTTAGAAACAGATAGAAAAGCAAGTTTCAGGAGTACAAATAAGTATTTATTTTATCAACAAGATATATATATATATTTTGTGTTTATCCTGGAATGTCAAAAAGTACAAAACAACTGCCAAAGTTTATTGAAAAGAGCAGAAGCAAAGTGTCCTTTCATTGGATTTCAATTGTGTCCTCTATCATGTCATTGCTATGATGTTACCGTTTATTACCGTTTGTTCTACATGAATCAAGCACCTTTAGGCTGTTTTTTGTATACTAGACAGATGAAGCATAAATTTAACTTTTAACGCTGTATTGACGGCCATATTTGAAATCGTAGAATTTCACAAATTTGGGAATTTTAATATTTTATCGTAGGTAAAATGATCGTGAAAATTCATTAAGTTATGCGTAGTTTAGATACACTCATACAGCTTTGCTAAAAACCTTAACATTTTGGTGTTCTACATATTGTAGTTAAAGTATATGGAAATTTTATTAAAGTATGCCTAGTTGTTTCTAAGATACATCTTGGTGTTCTCCCGCTGGACATTACCAATCTAATAATAAGCTATAGTAAAGATTGCAGGATACATCACTCTTAATCGGGGCCCGGTTGGCTCAATGAGTTAGGTAGTTGGATTGCCGAACAACTCATACAAGCCTATCACAAATATGGCGTGGGTCCACACCCGGCTTTGTAAATTACAAAAAAGGGTGCACTCGACTCGGAGCCGCAAGTGATAAAGTTTACCAGTTGCTTGCCCATGGTCTATGGTTCTCTTCGGGTATTCCAGCTTCTTCCACCACTAAAACTGGTTGCCATGATATAGCTGAAATATTGCTGAAAGTGGCATTAAGCACCAAAAATCAATCAATCAATCATTCAATCACTCTTAATGTAATTTTAATTTGGTTATATGTTTTTTTTTAATTGCAGGTTATACCAATTTACATGCAGATCCGAGTTCTTGTCTCCTCGTACTTATTTTTGACGGGGTTTGGACATTTTACGTTTTTCTGGAAGAAAGGAGAGTATAGTTTGTTCAGATGTAGTCAGGTAAGAGGTCAGAGGTCAGACTTAGATATGTACCTGTCAACTATAATTAATCTTACAGGTATCATATTGCATTGTGGGAATGTTCAGAAATTACCCATTAATGGATAAAATCAAATATAATCTTGTACTTTATAAAAAAAAAAAAAAGGGGCCGTCATGATTGTGATCGTATGATAGTTGGATTTACAACTACGTATGCAATCAGTGCCTATCACCGCTAAAGTTGTGAGGTTGAATTCCACTCAGACGAGATGTACTTTATGCAACATTATAAGATTAACTTTGTCAGTGACTTGCGACAGGTCGGTGGATTCCTCCGTGTACTCTGGTTTCCTCCACCAATAAAACTGACCAATACGTTTCAAATTAATATTTTTGAAAGTGGCATTAAGCACTTGTTTTATTAGCTCCAGGTACTATTGCATTTTTTGAAAGGGCATGTATTGGCATGAAATAGATTATGCATGGATGAGATATTGAGCATGTAAATGTACAGTGGAATCTTGTGTCCAAATCAAAGGGACTGGTTGTTTTACATAGAGGAAGCCAATTAGTTGAGTTATCTGGGCTAAATTAAGTAAAAATACTAAAAAGGAACCAATATTTACATTGAGTTATCATAAGAAAACAACTTAACAAGGTATAACAAGGTTTTATTGTATAGGGTTTAATTTGTGTGTAACTAGTATTGTATGGTCCACTGTATGTTTCTCTATTTTTGTTGTGCTATCTCTGTCAAGGGGTTCAAATTTAGGGTATATTAAAAAATTATGGTCTTAATTGTCAAAAAAAGTAATGTATATTAATAGGATATGATGCAATCTAATTAAAATTACATGTTTGTTGTATCTTTTATTTTAGTTTTTAGCTCACCTGACCCGAAGGGTCAGGTGAGCTATTGCCATCACTTGGCATCTGTCATCATCGTCTGTCGTACGTCATAAACTTTAAAAAAAATCTTCTCCTCTGAAAGTACTAGACCAATGGAAACCAAACTTGGTCTGAATCATTACTAGGGTGTTTAGTTTCAAAATTATGTCTGGTGATGCCGTGCACCAACCAACATGGCCGCTGTTACTAAAAATAGAACATATGGTAAAATTGCAGGTTTTGGGTAATATGCAAGCTTAAGCGAGCTCTTTATGGTATAAAATTCTACGTTTTGTAAACACCGGTTTCCGGGTAACACACTAACACACTCAACTAATGAAGATCTTCTTAACATAAAGCGCAAATGTGATCCTGAAGTCTCGTACCCTCTCTCGTACATCCGATACCACTGAAACCCGGAACCTGTGTGTAATAAAAGTCATTTTGCTAGCTTGTTTTACTTATATTGATATTTTTTTAATTTATTAAATCTCTTCTGACATACTGACAAGAATTTTTGTTTCTACGCGGAAGTGAACTTTTGAGATTTCGTAAGGAACGATAACTCAAATAAAGGAACGACAGCTCGATTGAATGAGACTAGATTCGGCCCTAAAAAAAGTCGTCCCTAATATATCTCGGCCCAAAAAATCTCGACACTTTTTGATGAAATTGCCAGATAATTTTCAGATGAGCGAGCATTCATGGCCGTGCCAGTTTCATATTAACTCAAAAACCGTTAATAATATCAAAAATCTGATGTGGGGTAAAAACGATCAGCACAGCAAGATCTACCTACCCTGCAATTTGGAAGTAAATCTGATTACCCATCTTGGAGTTATTGCCCTTTTTTCATCAAATCTGTAAAATTTTAATACTTTTCGTCTTATATTTCAAAAACTATAAGAGATAAAGGTTAAGTTTAAATTGCAAAAATGTGCAGCATGATAAGATCTACACACCCTGCAATTATGAAGTAAATCCCATTACCCATTTTGGAGTTATTTCCCTTTTTTCATCAAATTTTCAAAATTTTAATACTTTTCGTCCTTTATTTCAAAAACTATAAGAGACAGATGGTAAGTTGAAACTGCAAACATGTTCAGCATGTCAAGATCTACCTACCCTGAAATTGTGAAGTAAATCTGATTACCCATCTTGGAGTTATTGTCCTTTTTTCATCAAAATGTTCTAAATTTTAATACTTTCATCTTATATCTCAAACACTATTAGAGATAGAGGGAAAGTTTAAACTGCAAAAATGTTCAGCATGTCAAGATCTATAAAAAAAATTCCCACAGTTGAAATGTGCGACAACTGTGTGAAGAGTTATTCCTCTTGAAATGCATTTTTTTGTTGACTCACTGCTTTTGGTTACTCAAATAATCAAAGGGAAGCAACTCTATTACAAAATGTGAAGTAGCAAGAGCTAAATTCTGAGAATCATTGACATATATGTTTTTTTACAGCAATTTTGATAACTTACATTAAAGGGGGAACTCCTGCCCAAATTTTTTTGTAGAAGGGGTCTGCAATGACGAGGGCTACATTTGGTAATTTTTTTTACCGAAGTTATCAAGTTTTATTGACTGATGTTGTTATTATACCCAGGTGAGCTATACAGGCTCCCAGGAGCCTCTAGTTATTTCTTGGTCGTACACAAACATATAATGACATGTATAGGGGTCACATCCTGGTTTATATTTTCCACCAACCAATCGGTGATGAGCCTACTAAATTGTTCGTTATTTAAATTGAGTCCGAACTGTCTTGGCATATGATTGGACGGTCAAAGATGAATGAAAGGTTAACTGACATGACCTCAAACAGGATGTTATTGTATTGCCAAAAAATAAATAAAAAAGATACTACAAACATCTAAATTTAATAACATTGGATACGGTAGGGTGTTCTTGGACTGCATGTATGTTATATATATTGTATATGGGACTTAACTTTAATGATACATTATAACATTGGATACAGAGGAAATACAAAAATAGAATATGTTGATCACATGTTATTTTATGAATAGATTTCCCCACGTTGTAAACCAACTTATTTCAAATTTCAAAGAAATTCACATTTTTAACATTTCATAATAATGTCGAATATCTTCCAATCTGGTTGAATAAAAGACTTTATATGTTGTAATATGTTACCCTCCTCCCTAACAGAACCTGATTAGAGGCAGTCTTCACGCTAACTCACTTGTCCGAAGCCCTGGACAAGTAAAAATGGATTCAGAACAAGTGAAAATTATGAAAGAATTTGTTTGAATAAATAGAGCATTTTTCTAAATTTGGCTTTTGGGCAAGTAGGTGAAAAAAATTAAGGCAAAGACTGTAGAGGTCATATTCAGATGAACTTTCGTATATGAATACTTATTAAAAAATCAACCAATCTGCAACTGAGAGGTTTCCATTTTATGATGTGGTAATAAAAAAAGCTTGAAAAGTAAAGTTAAAATTTTTGCCAGCAGCATTTTCATTAGCTGACCATGAGTTCACCTTGACATGACCTCTAACTGGATTCTGCCAGATGTTAGGAGGAGAGTAGACTATTTAACGGTTAATTTTATTGATATTAATTCAATTTGAGGTTAATTTGGTTTGTTGTTGAGTGTATTATAAAGTAAACAAAACATACATATGTTGCTTTACAGTATATTGGGTATATTGTATGCATGGTTAGGAATTGTAGGAAAAAAATGTGTCAACATATTTCATCAAAAATTGTTTAAAAACATATGATATAAAATGTCTTTGTGCTGTTAATGTAAAACTGTTAGTATTAAAGATAACAAGAAACATTATTTTGTGAAAAAGTTATTCCTTTTTCACAAATCACAGAATTTGTTTTGTTACATTATACATGTAATAAATTATATAACCACAATTTGGCTTATTTTAGGATGAGAATGTCTAAAAATAAAATGATCAATTCATGCGAATATCTTGCTACACGGTAGTAATGATGCATGTAAGATTTCTTATTCCACAAATCATCGCTTTTAAGTAAAAGAGGAGTACACAGCACATGACAAGTCTGATAAAATTCCTAATAAATGAGGGGCCATCGTGGTTGTGATCGTATGGTAGTTGTTAATCCAACTACCATACGATCATCACCATGCAATCAGTGCCTATCGCCACTAAAGTTGTGAGTTCCAATCTCGCTCATGGCGAGGCGTACTCAATACAGCATTATATTTTAAAGTTTGTCCTTAATTTCCAATTGAAAATTATTCAATCAAATGCAGATTTTCAATTGAAGACTATCCAATCAAATGCAGAAACAAATATTCCTAAAACTATAAATATGTAGTTATTGTGATAAAATTTCAGCTGGGACGTTTAAGTTGGCAATCTAGACAGAATTCATTACGTTATACAATAGAAGTAAGTTGGCCACCTTGGATGTAATGCTTTTTAATATATTTCCTGCTTAGCACACTTCTTTTTCAGGGTTTTTGGTGTTTAATGCCACTTTCAACAATATTTCAGTTATATCGTGGCGGTACACTTCTTTTTCAATATTGAAGTCATTTTATATGTGTATTACCTTGTAAATTTGCTTGGAGAATTCAAAATACTAATTTTTGGCATTGTCTGCGATGATATTTGCTGATGGCGAGAACATTTTGTCACACATTCTGTTGTCATCATCAATTTCGTCAAGCATTTAAGTTTATCTTAATGTTAAAAATTTTCGAATCTGGAATAACTTTTCATCAAACTTTCATATATAATGTAGTTTTGTAAAAAATGGACAGAAGCTACTTTTGGGTCAAACTATTATACCTGCACAGAAAGAGAAATTGGACTTTTATTTCTTTATTCATATTTTATAAGGTTAGATCCCTAATGTTGTTTATTTTTTTTTATTTGAATAACTTCATGAAACCCTGCATATAAAAAAGATTGAGGATATTTAGGAAAAACCATTTTAGACTTAAAATATTGCACCTATAAATATATAAATTTTTGAATTTTTTGTTAATGTTTTCCATTTTTTTCAGAGAATTTGTACTAGGTTCACCATAAAGTCTAGTTTTTTAAAAACTTTTTACCATCAAAATAATGTACGTACATATAGATTTTGAAAATAATTTAATTTTTTTTCCCCAGTTTGCCATTTGATTTGAATCTTAAATATTTTTTTCATCATAGACATTACCTAATCAGTCGGACGGCATCTGATTCAATGTTCAATTTTTAGCTAACCTGACTGAAAGGTGAGGTTTTGCCATCATGCAGTGGACTCTGTCTGTCATTCATTATCCGTCTTTTAGCTTTCCACATGTCAGTTTTTTCCTTTGAATCCACTAAGCCAATGCAAACCAAACATGTCAGGAATAGTCCTTGGGTGGTTCCCATTCTAAATTGTAGCTTATAGATCCGAGCTTCATCCAAGTTGGCCACTGTTACTAAAAATAGAGAATTCTTAAATGGACTAAAGCTTTTTGTTTCATCCAGAACCAGCTCAAATATTTACTGTAAGGACATATTTAGGAGTTCTTAATGACTTATTCTGGGTTTTTTCTGATTTAGGCCCTTTGGTTGACTTTTAAATTATTTGGCTCTTCCAATGTTTTGACTATGAGTGTACCTGATGAAGGTTATTACAAAAACGTGCACTGAATTGGATATCTACATATGTATTTGCAGTAGACTTAAATAATGACTAAGACAATATGATTTTTTTTTTTAATTCTTGTTTATATTAGGTTAGTTAAAAGATTTTCTGAGCAAAAATAGAATATTAGGTATCGTATAATTAACGTACATGCAGTTGAGAGGAAAGAAGTGTGCTAAATAAGGAAGATTGGCTTATTGCATCTTGGCGTGTTATAATGCTTGTAAACAGTCACAGGTAGTTAGTTTTACTGGAACGAGGGATTCTTTTATACCTGGTTACCATATTTTTTTAATTTCGGTCGAATATGTATTTACTATAATACTTGGTATCATTCTGGTATTAACTGGTCACTTGGTGTGTCATATTATTATGGTATCAAATGGGTCACATGGTATGTCATATTATTATAGTATCAAGTGAGTCGCATGATATCAACAGGTCACATGGTATATCATATTGATATAGTATCAAGTGGGTCACATGGTATCAACTGGTCACATGATCAGTGGATCACATGGTATCAACTGGTCACATGGTATATTCCTCCTTCAAGCATGATTTTCAAGTTATGCTTGATTGCAATAAACGGGGTACAGGAGGAAGCTCTTGGTGAATTGCTGTGGTTGTACCGTGCTGAACTCGATGTAACCCGTTATTCAAAATTATATCTTTCGTCAGATATCAGTTTTGTCTTTAGTTTTTGGAGTCAAGCTCTCCTTCCAGATGAACTAGACTACCCTGTGACTGTATATGTATTGTTGTACATATGGCTGTATGATTAGGCTATATAACATGTTTTTATAGGGTATAATAATTTTGAAGGTAAAATATTTAATTGACAGAAACAAAAAAATAATTTTCTGTAAATTGACAAATTCAATTTATTGTCATCATAAAATATTAAACTTTGACGAGTATACTGTCGAACCTGTATTAAGAGGTCACCTTTGGGAGAAAGTAAAAGTGGTCTTATAAGACAGGTGACCTCTTAAAAGAGGTTCAATTCATATGAAATTATTTATGACAGGATAAGAAAAAGGTGACCCTTTTAATACAGATGACTGCTTCAGTCTTTGAAATTAGACTTTCGAATTTACTGGCCCAAAAACTTCAAAATTAGAATATTTATATAGATTCTATTGAAAAAATTTGGCAAAAGTCACTGGTCCGAATCAATTTTCACTGGCTGTGGGCCACCAGACCACTGCTAAAGTCGATGAGGTGACCGCATGGGCAGGTTTGACTGTACTTACTTACTTCAAAATTTATACCCTACAAATAATCTTAATTAAATGTATAGAAGCATTTACATGTATATATAATGTTGGCTAGACAATTTTATGGCTACCGTTGTGGCTTTGCATGGTATGCTTGTTTTGCAAGAATTGAAATTCTAAAGTATTATTCTTTTCTTTCTTCTGTATGAGCTTCCTCTTTCAGGAACACAGCAATCTATGATTGCTTAAAAGTTTATAACTAATGTTTCAAAATCTAAAAAAATAAAAACTGGAGCTACATAACAGGATTAATGGATCACGTGTCAGCAACCATCTTAACTACCTCAAGTCTCTTGTTGTATACATGTAGTTTATTGCAGTAGTTTCTACACAATGTTTCTATTTTGTCAATGTTTTGTTGGTTTCCAAGTTCTTCAGTAAAATTGGAGTAGTCCAATATAAGCTTGGTAATTGACAGTCTATAATTAAACATCTCATTCCATTTTCTAGGTCCAATCAAATTGATAACTCTATGTTTTATTGGTATGTATAGTGCATTCCTAATGTCGACAAAAGCAACACAAGTAGTGAGCATATGTGGAAGATCTTCCGATTCAATATTACATAGTTGACACAGTGGTTCTACCTCATATCTGTTGAATTTATGTCTGTCAGCTTGTAGGGTATATGTTCGTGTTACCATACATGTTTTAATTATGCATTTTCTAACATCCAATATAGATAGTTTTACAGTTCTATAAATGCTATGTGGATTTCCTATCCTCAAGTTGTCTTTTGAGAGATATTTCAATGATGACACAGTAGAATGTGCTTGATTCAACAGTAATTCATTCCAATAAGATGAAATTGATGTCATAATCATCTTTTTCCATTGTAACTTCTTTGGTAAATTCTTTTGTAAATGTAATATCGATGGAAGATTGTACCTGGATAATACTTCAACTCTGCGGTAAAAAAAACTGTCTTTGTTGTCAAAATTTACACAGAGTTGGCGTTCTATAATACGTTTGAGCTTGACATTTTCTGCTGATAACAGTATATATAAGAATGAGAGTTGACGTTTGTGTAATTCAGCTTCAATGGGTAAAGCACCAAGAAGTAGGTAGACTGAAGGAATGGCAGCTCGTTTCGGTAACGACTGAAATTGTCTCAATGTATCTTTATGAAATCTATCCAGTTTTTCAATATCTCTGGTTTTTAATGCCAAAATTTCAAGTCTATATAATAAACGAGGTAGAACATAGAGTTTGTAGATATTATAAGATGTAGTTGGATCGATGCCATTTGTACCGTACCGTGGAGTCCAGAGCTCATGCGTGAATACTTAGTCCTTCAAGATGTTTTAATTCTTTCTTCAATATTAATTTCAGATTCCTGTTTGTCGGATCTCTCAAGTCCTAAATGTGTAGTTGAACGGGTTGTGCATAGGTTTTTACCATCTAGCTTCCAGCTATTTTCAATGTTATTTTGTTTGTTGAATTCAACTATGTTGGTTTTTGTTGGATGTAAATTATAAAAATGTTTTTGTGAATATCTGTGAACTATGTTAAGCATTAGTTGCATCTCGTCTTCGGATGAGCTTAGTAAAGCCAAGTCATCAGCACAAGTTGGTGTGCCTACATAAATATCACCCAAATGTAATCCAATGGAGTTTCTTTCCAACTCGTCCAATAAATCTTGAATAAATATCTTATAAAATACAGAAGAGAGGAGGCCTCCTTGTCTAACTCCTTGTTTTATATTAAAACT
Organism: Bathymodiolus septemdierum; assembly: GCA_963383655.1. Taxonomy (NCBI): domain Eukaryota; kingdom Metazoa; phylum Mollusca; class Bivalvia; order Mytilida; family Modiolidae; genus Bathymodiolus; species Bathymodiolus septemdierum. The sequence goes on from OY726531.1 coordinate 31,089,463, forward strand.
ATCACTCAGTTTACCCATCCATTTCACTTTTGAAGTGAGCCCTTCATATAGATTTTTAACTAGCAGCCACAAATCAGGATGTATATTTTGATCTAATAGTTTGTCAAATAATATAGTATGTTGTACAACATCAAAGGCTGATTGGACGTCTACAGTAGATAATATAACTGGAATTTTCTTGAGACTAATAGATTTCTCGCATTTGGATTCAGTTATCAGCAAGCTCGCAATCAGAGAGCATAATCCTTTAGTAAAGCCAAATTGTAAATCAGAGCTGTTTTGTAAATTAAGTTTATCTAATATACAGTATTCATGAACTTTGCCAATCACCGGTGTTACGGTTATTCTTCTATAATTATAGAAATCTGTAGGGTCTTTGTTTTTCTTAATGACAGATGTTAAAATTCCTGACTTGAGTTCATCTGGAACAATTCTGTCCTTTAAAATGTTATTAAACATTATTGTCAGGTAGGACACAATGACATTTTTTTTAATACTTTAGATGTTCTGCTGCTAGTCCAAATTCATCTGGAGATTTTCCAGTATTCAGTTTATCAATTGAAATACTAATGTTTTTGTTTGTATAAGGTTGTATAGTTGTTTTATTTTCTTGATAAAATTGTTCGACTAAATTCTGTCGTGCATTACATAATTCCCAGTATGTACTATCAAATGCGTCTTCTTTAGGGACACTCAAGTCCTCATAATAACGAGCAAATGCGTGTCTTTGATCATCTACTGAGTAATCCAACTTACCATCAATTTTCATACAAGCAGTTATTACACTTAGTTTTTTTACGGTTTCTATTGATTAACCGATAAGATAAGTCAGTGGAAGGATTTTCCATAATTTTTTTTATATAAATGTGTTCTATCAATAGCTTTTTCCATACATTGGGTGGATCTTAATTTTCGTTTTTCTTTCACTAAATCTAAATATGTGTGATGACTTCTATTTTGTCCTGAACTTTTCCACTTTGAAAATAGAGTTTTACAAGTTTTCAATTGTTTTCTAACAGATGGAGAAGCTTTCCATTTTGGTCCACACAATTGTACTACTTTGCTCGGGACTGATTTTGAGGATGCTCTAAGTAAAGCATTTGTCACTGATTTCAGTTGATCTTTTGTGTTGCCACTAAGAGGAAATATATGAATATTTTTCTGAATTGTCTCCTTATAGGATTCATGGTCTATTTTTTTCCATATAAGTCTTTTTATTTGTTGAATCTTGTTACTATAGTTTTTATTTAAGTCACAATTTGGTATATGTATATTGTTCATCATCTCAACTGGGACATGAGCTGAAACATTGGAAGAAGATGGTTTCCATATTTTAAAATCTAAAACAAGTTCCATATTCCTAACAAGTATATAGTTAATTTGAGAAGTGGATGATCCTGCATGGTGATAAAAGGTATTCATATCGCTACATTTACCAGCAGACTAAGCTAGTTTCATTTACAAAGTTTTTTAGGAGTTTATCATGACTATTTGATCTTGTGCTAAGAAGAGTTCCATTTAGATCTCCACATAATAGTATTTCAAAGGAATCCTGATACTTCTGTATAATGTCATATATGATGTCAAGGCATTCATTATATTCAACCTTTGATATCCACCTTGTCCACGGGGTAGTTTTGATCCATCCAGTGGATCATTTGAGTCGTGACATCTGGTAAGGTTGTCAAAATTAGGTAAAATTTTACATAAAAAGTCAGTTTCAAAGTCCCAAAGAAAATGTTCTTGAATACATAATATTCTATTGTTTGTTGCCAGTGAATGAAGAAATGATGTATTTGATTTTACACCTTCAATATTACAAGTTACTATATCAGCCGTCTCTTTTCCATGTTGAGCATGTCCATGTAGTGTTGAACATTGTCTGGTGGTTTTGTGTTTAGGCCCATTTGTCGAAAAAGGTGGTTTGGAGTTTGATTTTCACAAGAAGTCTGTTTTTCTGCTGTTTCTTCATTTGGTTGTGAATTAACATTTGATGGTTCAAAATTTTGGGTTGATATACCTGACAATCATCATAAGTTGGTATATTCTCAGTTTCATATTGTAATTGTTCAGTATGAATTGTTTTTACAACTTCACTGTTTTCCTGACAATTTGATATTGATGTTGAGGAAGATTGTTGAGTTTCACCATGAGTAAAGTTTATCTTTAAATCGTGTTGGATTTGTTGGTTATGCATAGGTTGTATACTACTATCTATTGCTTCATTTGTTGATCCTTGTGGATTTTGCGTATTTTTAGTGTAAACCGGATTGTAAGATGATACTTGTTGTAGTACTCAATTGTTAGCTGGCATGTGTTGTGAAACATGACTCCGAGTTGGTTCATACTGTGGCATATGATTATGAGTTGGTTCATGTTGTGGAACTGTACGAGCTGGTATGTAATGTGGATTATGACCATGAGATGGTATGTGACTATACATTGGTACAAGATTTTGTAATGGAACAGGATGTGGCGCATGATTATATATTGGCACGGAATGAGGTATATTCGTATATGGATGAAATAAATGTTGAGGTGGCATATGTGATTGAAAGTTCATATATGGTAAATGCGGATGTTGATGATACATCGGTACAAAAGGAGTTGGAATTTGATGTGGCATCATAATGAGGAAAATGTCCTGAATTTATATTTGGAGCTGTATTTCTCATCTGTAAAGCAAGCTGAGTGTTCATTGCTGTGTTGATGCACATATTTTGTATTGTCTGATTTTCAAGCAATTTAATACCTTATATTTAAATACTGTGACTTTAAGGATATTCTATCAACACTCATTTTACCTGTACCTTGTGTTGAATAGACTGTAACATATCTATTCTGTAGCTACAAAGATATTGCATCCACACTTCTTATTTTCATTAAGCACCATATGGTTGAAATACTGCTAATGTTGGCATTAAGCACCAATCAATCAATCAATAAATTTAATGATTGATATTTAAGCTCACCGAAGGGATTGTCGTAGTTGTGATCGTATGGTAGTTTGAATTTGCAACTACCTATGCAATCAGTGCCTATAAACACTAAAGTTGTAACTTTGAATGACGTGTACTCGATACAACATTATGTGATAATGTTTGTCAGTGACTTGGAGCAGGTCGGTGGTTTTCTCCGGGTACTCTGGTTTCCTCCACCAATAAAACTGACCACCACAATATATCAGAAATATTGTTGAAAGTAGCATTAAGCACCTTAACCCTAACCCTATAATTCAATTATGTTTCATTTTGTTCCACACATAATATATATAATCAGATTTTCTTTCTAGAATGGGGGGAATTGTGTGAAAATGCCCCTTTAATTTGAAAATGTATCTCATATTGTAAGGAGGAATGGCACATTGAACACAAACAATTTTCCTTTGTGCACATTTTTTTGTTTTTGTTTGTTTGTTTGTTTGATGGTGTTTAACGCCACTTTCAACAATATTTCAGTTATATCGTGGCGGTCAGTTTTATTGATGGAGGAAAGTGGAGAACCTGGAGAAAACCACTGTCCTGTCGCAAGTCACTGACTTATACCTCACCATGAATGGGGTTCGAACTAAAAACTTCAGAGATGTTAGACACTGGATACACATGTAGTTGTAAATCCAACTACCATACGATCACGACCAGAACGACCCTCTTAATTTGAAAATGTATCCCATATTATTAAGATGAATGGCACATTGAGCACATACAATTTTCCTTTGTGCATATTTTTTTTTACCTTGGCAGGGCATTCCACGGGGCAAATTGCCAGTCTAATTGCATTTTCCCTGTGCTACTTTGTTTTCAAAAATGAAAATGTCAAAGTGAAAGTGAAATACGGCTTTGTTTTGCATACTGATTTTGCAGGTTCCCTCCTTTTACTTTAGAATGATCACCTCCTACTCGAAAATGAGTGGATTGCCCTGCATTTTATATAGAAGAATGGCATATGATTTTCCTTTGTGCACATTTTTTTGAAACCTTGAGTGAACACAAATCCTCAACAAAGTGCACTTGTTTTTTCATTACAAAGGGTCACATTTGACTCCTTATTGCACAATCATAGATGTAACTCTTAAGAATGATTTGTATTGAGTAGAAAAGGAGTATGATGAGTGCGGAGTCTGGTCATAAATAAATAAAAATCTCAAACTCAAATAATAGAGAATTTTTTCATTTCCTTCACAAATTACATGAATTTCTAGGGGAAAATGGTCATCAAATCATGATTTACAGGAAATTCAGAATGGTGATCGCAGTTCACAGGAAATTTAAAATAGTGATCACGGTTCACAGGAAATATAAAATGATGATCATGGTTCACAGGAAATATAGAATGGTGATCATGGTTCACATAAAGTTTAAAATGGTGATCACGGTTCGCAGGAAATATAAAATCATAATGGTGATCCTGGTTCGCAGGAAATATAAAATGGTGATCATAGTTCACAGGTAGATCCCGTCTATGCAGTAATTAGTCAGAGGAACAGGAAATAGACCATAGTTCACAGGAAATATAAAATGATGATCACGGTTCACAGAAAATTTAAAATGATGATCACGGTTTGCAGGAAATATAAAACGGGGATCATGGTTCAGAGATAGATCTGTTATATGCAGTCATTTGTCACAGGCACAGAAAATTTAAAATGATGATCATGGTTCGCAGGTAAACTATATAGTCATTAACCACTAATGAAAAAAGAGAATCACGGTTCGCAGTTGTTCACTGGTAGACTATGTAGTCATCAGCGACTAATGAAAAACAATGGTGATATATTTTAGGCGGTTCACGTAGACTATGTCATTAGCCACTAAGCAATAGAATGGTGTTATATTTTAGGTGCTGTTTAGATTAAACTTCCTGGTGATCACACTGTGTTTTGTAATGAATAGACCATACCAATTCTACTACTTTGTACCACTGGTTTCCTACTGGTTCCTGGTTGTTTATGTTACCATGGCGATATGGCCACATGTGACAGGACCATCAGCAGAAGGTAAGAGGGATTGTTGGTTACAGACACATGATTAACAGTGTGGGAAACCATTTTTTTCAAACACTCGCCAGGCTGAAATAAGTACTCGCCGAAATGAAATAGAACTCGCCATGTGTGGCGAGTGACATTTTTTTTTAGACTCACCAACAAATACCAAATAAACAATACAGTAATGTTCAACAATTTATTTTGCAGATTTTGACAAGTCATTAATTAACTTGGTCAAGAAGCCTTCACTTAAGAGCTGCGTTGATCTCTTCTTCCTCAATTTCGTTGTCTTCATCTTTTAAGTTTTAATGCGCGGTATAAAACATGTATGTCAAACCCGGTTCCGACACATATTTAACTTTATGTTTTCGCTACGAATTCGTTTGAAACCAAATTATTTTATTTGCATTAATTTTAAAAGTCATCACATCTATTTGTAATGAAACAATATTTCATTTAATCATGAAATCGACCGTGGCAAAATTATGCGGGGTCGGGATTGTATACTTAATTTTTCTGTTGACAGAAATGAAGTGTCATGGCGGAATGTTTTCTTATTTTTACTGTTTAATTGTTTGGGAGCTATGATATTTTAAAGCTTACCAGTTATCGTGGCGAGCGTTTTCAAGTTCCTACTCGCATTACAACTGTTACTCGCCAGACCGGCGATTATAAAGTGGATCTTACTTGCCACCCAAAATTTCCACTCGCCTTTGAAGAGATCACCCTAGCTTTTGAAGTTGATGGGTCTTTGGTCCATCATCAATAAAAATAATGGGCCATTAGGCCGGGGTATGGGGGCCCCCCGGCCCAAAAATGATTTTCAGCAATTTAAGCAATTCTGAGCAATTCTAGAGGCAATAAACCTTGTAATTTGCACTAACTGCATGCTTATAGTGAGCGATGATGTTTTAAAATTATCACAACCAGCTGTCGTAGTATTGTTTGCTCCAATGCTAATGCATTTACTGCAGTACATTTTGTTTTTATCTTTGTCGTATGTTAACCATGTGTACAAACTGGCCCAACTGGACTGGAACTTTCCTTGTTCCTTGTTTTCGCTGGCTTCGTGTGATACGTCATCATCGACCTCAATAGGCTCATTCGCCTCTGTGGTTGTACCTGTGTCCGTTTCATCTTCTGACCAAGGATTTTCCTTCTCTGACGTCGTGAAAAATGATATATTTTGGTTGATTTGTTCAAATCTTGCCTTTTTGGGAGGCATTTTGTTGTCATTCGATAGTTTTCGTTATTATTGAAACCCGAGTATGAAAAACATCGCGGGATGAATAAAAAATTAAGAATCAGCAGAAACAAAATAAGTATGCAGATCCCGGTTACCGGTGCACGATGTACAATTGTATGGGCCATACGTGATGGTAATGCGCCCTACTGGCGCACACATAATTTTTTAATGGGCCATGTCAAATTTTAGCGCGACTATGGCACGATGGTGCGAACCAAAGTGATCTCTGCTTTTGGCGAATTGGCAAGCAGTCGTTTCCCACAATGCATTAATTTTATTATTCATCCACATATTTGCAACACATGTTATTTAGTTCTTACATTTTCAAGATATAAGGGGATCAAAATAAATAGGCGGAAAACCTTAAATGTTAATTTTGTATTTTTGGTAAGATTTTGAAAGGGTTTTTATGTGTTCATTTTGGTGGGATTGGCATTATAAGAGGGATAGCCTTTTGGTGGGAGTGGTCTTATAAGAGTGATGGTTCTTTTGGTGGGAGTGGCCTTATAAGAGGGATGGTCCTTTTGTGGGAGGAGCATTATAAGAGGGATTACCTTTTGGTGTGAGTGGCTTTATAAGAGGGATTACCTTTTGGTGGTAGGGGCTTTATGACAGGGATTACCTTTTGGTGGGAGTGGCTTTATAAGAGGGATGGTCCTTTGATGAGAGTGGCCTTATAAGATAGATATTTGCCTTTGGTTGGAGTGGCCTTATAAGACGGATGGTTCTTTTGTGGGAGTAGCATTATAAGAGGGATTACCTTTTGGTGGGAGTGGCTTTATAAGAGGGATGGTCCTTTTGTGAGAGTGTCCTTATAAGATAGATACTTGCCTTTGGTGGGAGTGGTCTTATAAGAGGTGGGGGACTGTTGTACACCATCATTTACATGTACAGTTGACTCTCGCTATCTCGAATTCGATGGGACCATGGAAAAAATTTGAGTCGACCATAGTTTGACTCAAGAGGAGCTACGAAAATACCGGAAGTGTAGTTTGTTTAACGACAAAAGGGAGACAACTCGAGCAATCTTTTGAAGAGCTAAAACCAGCATCGCATGTCCCTATTCTGGGAACGATTTTAAACATATTCGATGTTTTTGTTGCTGTTTTTTTTCTCTCTGTTAAATTCTTTGAATCTTGTGGAACGACTGATAACTTCTAGATGTCTTTTTTTGTGTGTATGAATATCTTTATCTGTTTTGTTTATGGATTTCAGCTGTTGCATTGTCATTAAACTTCACCCATCATGACATATTTTTTTTTGTGCAATACTGTTTATTTACAATAAATTGTGTGTTTTTATTATTCAATAAAGTGTAGAAGAAAACTTCTTCTTGAATCAAAATTAATTTCCGACAAATAATTCAATAGATAAAACGCTTGATGTATTCCGACCCAAGCGCACTTATTATGAATCGATAATTTTTGATTGTACACATCTAACCTGTTTCATAATACCAAGCCAATTCAAATATTATCACTAATTAATTTGACAGATTGTGAAATAAAGATGTGAAATAGCCTAAGGTAAAAATGTCAAAGTCAATGACCGGATGTTTCACCTGTGATCCGATTTTAATCCCAAGGTAATACACATGTTTTGACGGGTAAATTTGACTTAACGAATGTAAATAATATGGCTTTCTACATCTCGGGACCAAAACTTTTATTCGAGACAACCGAAATTTCGACTCTTCCGAATTCGACTCAACAGGAGTCAAATTAGATATATTTATACGCAACGAAGTTCGGGACTTCGATCAAAATTTGACTCAACTGGAAATTCGAGTCGACCGAGTTCAAGACAATGAGAGTCAACTGTATTTTATTTTCTTTATTTTTCAGCCAAACGAGTTCACTATTTTTACATGGTTGTAAAGTTTGTTATCTTAGTAACATTTATAGCTTTGCTCTATATGTCAGAGGTAAGTCAAACTCTTTATATACACACAATAGTTCTATAAGTCCTACATAGATAATGTAATGGTTAGTATGCTTGCCTCCAGTGTGGTAGATTGTGGGTTCAAGCCTTGCAACTCTTCTTTCATTTGAAATGGGAAGTGGTCTGCATGATTGCATATATATTTTTGTTTAATTGCATATCGCTACAGCACAATTTTTGAAGGAGTTATTGCCCTTTTTAACGTTAAAGATTTCATGAAATGTCATTTGTATGTACAACACATCCTTTAGTTTACATAGGAATTACCAGGTATCTTTGCCAAATGATGAAAGAAGGTTGTGGTAGACATACGTTTTTATGTCAAAAACAGCCTTTAGATTTGTTAGTAATAAAGGATATGAGAGTAAATGAACAAGGGAGAGAATCCAAGAATATGCTTGGGATGCAAAGTAAAGTAAAGTAAAGGAACAGTGCTTGTATTACTATTCTAAAATTCATAATCACAATGTGGTCTTCAACATTGAACATAACTCATACTCTAAGATGAGTGTGGACTCCTGGAGTTTAGCTCTATACTTCTCTATCAATGCACACTACATCTGGGTATCTTTGTTGTTCTGGTGTTATTTGGGGTATACAATTTTATTTCCCAGATACAGAGTTATAAGCAAAACGAAATACCTGTGAAGTAATTTTACAAACGAAATACCTGTGAAATACCTGTGAAGTAATTTTGCAAACGAAATACCTGTGAAGTAATTTTACAAATACCATTATCATTATGCAAAGTAAAAGTTTGACATATAGTAGTTTATTTTTCTATTGTGTTAAATTGTGTTAATATTTTTTTGTCATATTTATTTTTAGGTTTTCTTTGAGAAGATATTTCTGATGAGACCATTCAAATCGTTGTTTGTATTACAAGACGATTCTGTCCACGAGTGGAGATTTAGATGGATGTTAGATAGATATGTAAGTGATTATCTATAAACTATTTGATATGCCAAGATCGGGTCAAACCAAATACAGTCAAACTGCACATGTGGTCACCTCTATTAAGCAGCCACCTGTATTAAAAGGTCACCTTTTTCTTGTCCTACCATAGAAAATTGCATATGAATTGAACCTCTTTTAAGAGGTCACCTGTCTTATAAGGCCACTTTTTCTTTGTCCCAAAGGTGACCTCTTAAAACAGGTTTGACTGTACTGTGAAATTGGTATTTGTTGCTTCTCCGCTAAGCACGCAGCATTAAGGAGAAAGAGCAAACACTGGTTGGCTCGGAATCAGGACTATCCGTAGACTATTGTTTCTGTGATCTAGCACCATAAAAATCCAATTAAGCGTGTTGGTCTAGTACAAAGCGGACCTCATCATCATCTCATTGAAAAGTAACTTCTTCTCGTCATAATATAGCCGAAAAGATAGCATTAAACAACAATCAATCACTCACAATTTCTAAACTAAATAGATATAGAATTATATTTTCTCTACCTAAGGTTATAGGAATCGAGGAGAGGATATATATAGGCTTGTCCTGCTATCCAATCCTTTTCAGTACTTTTCTGAATAAAATACGTTTAAATTATAGGAACTGTAGTAGGTTCATAACCACCTGCTAACTGCGTTTGTGGAAAACTCTTTTAGCTCAGTTGGTAGAGTGGTGACTTACAATTCGATTTTAAGCGTACCTGATGAAGATTATTGCAGAAACGTGTCGTGCCCATTAAATTTGATATCTACGATTTTATCTCATCGGGGACATTGAATTTTTCGGAAATTAAATATGTTCTATTGTTACAGATGTATTGGACGTGTCATTTTATAGATTTGTAAATAATATTGCTTAGCGTTGACATATTTTCACAAATATTTATTTTTTTTATATATTTTAGAGTGTTGTGTATGGTATGGTGTTTGCATTTTTGTACCAGTTATCTCTGAAATATAAAATAATAAACGACAGCAACACAGACAATCTGTTCTCAAGAGGGATGTCTACCTGTCTGGTATTTCTAGGGTTGTTAGGTCTTGGTGTAAGTAAACCTATGCTGTATACATTTTCTGTGTTGTCATGGTAGCACATTGACAATAAAGCGAAATCAAGCAGTCATTTATTTGTGTGTTATTGGTATTGATTTTGCCTACAATATTATCATTTGATTTTTTGAACTGGTGAAATAAACCGGAGTACCCGGAGAAAACCACAGACCTGTCACAAGTCACATAATGTTGTATCAAGTACACCTCTCTTGAGCGGGATTCAAACTCACAATGTTAGTGGTGATAAGCACTGATTGTGTAGGTAGTTATAAATTTTGTGACAGGTTGGCGATTTTCTCTGGGTATTCTGGTTTCCTCCACCAATAAAACTGACCGCCACAATATAACTGAAATATTGTTGAAAGTGGCATTAAACACCATAAATCTAACCTAACTTTGTTGCCATATATGGCAGACTATAGCAGGAGATCTGCAAAATTTGCATATCCACGAATCTTTCCTCAAACCATGAAAACTGGTATACATGAATTTGTAAGATATATTATAGATATCATTTCTAAGTGATTGCATGTATTTATACAGGACTTGCTATAGCTCAGAATAAACAATTTATAAATATACAGACAAACTTGTCTGATGTTGCCTTCCAAGGGAACATTGAAATAGGGTCTCCTAAGACAGGTGGTTGCTACATACAGGTTTAATTAGTATAAAATTAACTGAAGGGCAATTATAATTAAAGTCACATAATACAATTAAAAATGTAGATATCAAATTTAGTGCGCACGACATGTTTCTGGAATAACCTTCATTAGGTGATGCTCAAAATCAAAAGATTGGAAAGCCTAATAAGGTAAAGTATTGGGAGCAATAAAACCAAACAGGATGGCCAAAATCAATTAAGGTCTCGTTATTGCTTAATAGAGATGGTCCCTAAAGCAGGTTTGACTGTAATGTTAACCATGGTAATATTTCCAACAAATTATCTCCGGATACTGAGGTTTCCTCCACCAATAAAACTGAAATATTGTTGAAAGTGGCATTAAACACCATAAACCAAGCCAAAACCAACTAACAATGGTTTCCACAAATTATTTCTGAATTATCTAATGTTCGCTATCACTCAGAATAAACAATTTATGAATATAATGTTAACCATGTTGATATCTCCGACAAACTATGGCTTCCATTGTTGTGAATTTGAATCCCGCTCATGGCGAGATGTACTTGATACAACATTATGTCTTAAAGTTTGGCAATGACTTGCAACAGGTCGATGGTTTTCTCTGGGTACTCCAGTTTCGTCCACCAATAAAACTGACCGTCCCGATTATAACTGAAATATAATAGAAAATAGCATTAAACACTCTTACCCTGAATCTTCTATGAAAACTAGGGCTTGTGTTGAATTGTTATTTAAATATGCCGACTATAAATAAAACTTATCTTATCTTATCTTATCTTATCTTATGAATTATTTCTGAATAGTCTAATACTGTCTAATTTGTTATTTTTCAGAGTTACGCTATCTTTACTTTTGTTTGTAAGAACAAATACCAGTGTAATGAGATACATTCCTATTTACTTGTAGTTCCTGTAAGTATATATATTTTTATGGCCCCGTCGTTATGTGTCGAGGGGTATTAAGTTGTACCCTTGAACGTATATCTGTCTGTGCATCCCACATTTGACGGAATGAGTGAGTGATTGTTGTTTATTGCCAACTCAGCATTTTTTTTTACCAATATCATGGTGAAAACAACTGAATTTTCATGACTTATCACTGGGTTTGCAACTAGATTAAAAAGATGGGTGCCACTAGTTGAGCAAGAACTGCTTACCCCTTCTGAAGCACCTGAGTTCACTCCCAGTTTTTAGTGGGGTTCATGTTACTCGATCATTAGTTTTATGTTTTGTAGATCGTTTTGTCCTTTTAGGCATTGTGTTGTCTGTCCTTCAATTTTTGGATTCTGATTACCCCTTTGTTATCTTCAAACTCTTCTTTCAATGAGATGATGATGAGAGAACTCATGTACTAGACCAACACGCTTAGTTTGTCCCACGTTTGATTTCTGCTAAAGAAGTGAAGTTTCCCTTAAGTAAATCATTTGAAATATGTACATCATAAAAGGAAGGCCAAGTTTGATTTTGGACTTGACCACTTTTTCCTTTCTGGAAATTATGTCTGGAACTGGGGACATCTGTGTCCTATGGACAGGTACTACCATATTTTTCTATTGAATAAACTTTAGAGAAATCCGAAGGGGCAATCAAGAATTGACAATTCAGGGACACTTACAACATTGGACATGCAAAACACAGCAAGAAAAAAAAATAAATAAAAAAAAAATGCACAACACAGAAAACTAAAAAGATGAGCAACACGGACCACACTTAAAAAATGGGGGATGCTAGCAAAGGGTAAACAGTTCCTCCCTCTTATAAGACACTCTCCATGTTACTAATATAATTAAGACGTGTGAATACCACAAACACAGATAACAAATTAGACATGAGCCCTCCTACAAACAGTCAATCCTTGGTAGGGGGTTGTCGTGATCGTGATTGTATGATAGTTGGATTTACAACTACCTTTGCAATCAGTGCCTGTCACTACTAAAGTTGTGAGTTCTAGCCCTGTTCATGGTGAGGTGTACTCGATACGACATTATGCAATATTGTTTATCAGTGACTTGTGTCAGGTCAGTGGTTTCCACCACCAATATAATTGACAGCCACGATATAGCTGAAATATTGTTGAAAGTGGTGTTAAACACCATAACCCTTACCCCCTAATAAACTGAGGTATATTAAGCTCATTATTTCTACAAAGCGATCGTAATATCAATTCCAGCCATCCACAAAAGGAAGTTTGTCGGAGTTTGGAATATCGACGGTCGACTGTATTTCTTGTTAAAATGTCACTTGTAACTAGGTTAAGAAATTTTTTCTGTGATAATGCTGGTCCTCTATTCCAAGGACTAATTAATTTGAAGCTTTTACTGTGAAAAGAAATAAAAAATTGTCATGTATCTGTCATGTTCAAAATATACTACCATGAAAATGCTTGGGGGCTGTCGTGTTCGTGATTGTATGGTAGTTGGATTTATAACTACCAGTCCAACCAGTCACCACTAAAGTTGTGAGTTTGAACCCCGTTCATGGCAAGGTGTGCTTAATACTACATTATGTGATAAAGTTTGTCAGTGACTTGCTTAAAAGTGGCGTTAAACACCATTACCCTAACCCTAACCCTAACCCTCAAAATGCTTGGAGGTATCTAAGCATGTAATTAGTCTTATTGGAGTTTGTGTCCCTCTTTGACAGACACTAATCGATAAATTCACATTCTACTGCCTGTTTAAATTTTAAGTCTGATTTTCTGCATTGTATTTTCAGATTGTTTCATTTATATTGATGCGCAACGTTCCTGGATGGCTGAGAACAAAATACAGCTCATTTTTTGCTTGGTTTGGTAAAATCTCATTAGAAGTAAGTATAGAGGAGATATATAGGGTCTACCACCGGGAGAGGTGCATGATTGTAAAATCTTACCAAAGGGTGTCTCAGATTTAACGATTTTGCACCTTTCACGGTGTTTGACTCTTTTTCTCGCTCCTTTTTACGGTGTCAATGTTTCTTTATTTTGAGTAAATAATAGAGTGCTCTCTCTTGTTAGTAACTAATGTAAATAAAAGAATTGCCTCCCTTTGACAAAAGTCGAATACATTTTTACAGGTATTAATCGCCGTTGTAGTAGCATTTAAGGATATGGTCTATACATTTTATTATGAAATGTATTTGAAATACTGCCAAGACACAGATAAATCTACAATTTACTTTAACAATTTGACCGGAAAATGCTTGTGTAGCTTGTCTTACCCAGGAGCCTGTGTAATATAGAAAAATTGTTTTCTCCTAAATTAACGAACTACTTTAACCAAGAGGTGAGAAAATTAAAATAGGAATACAATTAATAAAATGGAATAATTCCATACTTGCCAAGCCCTCTGTTATTATACTACAGCAAATGTTTTGTGGTCGTGTTATGTTATAGGTCTGTCGTCTACGTTTTTGCCTGACTGCAGACATAATGGTTTCCTTGCAACTTTTGTTCTATTTGACTGGTTCTTCTGAATTTCTAATGTATTGATCTTAGATACAGCATAAAGGTTGGGATTTATACAGGTACTTGCAGTTCTAGCCATTTTTGTGAAAACGGCCCTTACATTGCCCAAATTTATAACTGTAAAATCTATAGCAAAAAAACACAAAATAAATCACGAACATCACAGTTATTCACGTTCGCATATTCATGAATTACCGTCGTTTGGTTACAAATGATTAATTTTTTATATAAAGAATGTGATAGTAGTTATATGTATTGTAAAGAATTTTACACATTTGTTTCTGGTAAGAAGACATTTAAAAAGGAGCTTAAATTGGTACTGTGATATCATGGTGAAATAAATGTTCTGATTTCACTGAGGTGAAATACTGGTTTTTATTTTACTTTTAATTCTCAGTATTTCACAGACATCTCTGTAATAAGGGGCTATCGTGGTCGTGATTGTATGGTTGTTGGATTTACAACTACCTATGCAATCGTTGTGAATTCGAATCCGGGTCAGGTGAGTAGTTATTGATACAATATTATGTGATATAGTTTGTCAGTGACTTGCAGCAGGTAGGTGGTTTTCTCTGGGTACTCCAGTTCCTCTACCAATAAAACTGACTGCCATGATATAACTGAAATAACCTTAACCATGTAATAATTTGTTTTTCTCTCTATTTTCAGCTATTTATATCACAATACCATATATGGTTAGCAGCAGACACGTATGGCGTACTGGTACTAATCCCTAGTTATCCTGTCCTCAACGTTATCATAACATCATTTATCTTCATCTGTATAAGTCACGAAATCTACAAAATAACTGTGGCACTGACTGAATATGTCGTTCCTAAGGAGTGGAAGGCGTTGCTACGCAATTTTATATTGTTTTGTCTGGTTTTATTACCTGTGTGTATTGCTCATGGAGTTTTATCCATTTAATGAAGTGCTATGTATGACAGATGCTTTTGTCGGAATACCTTGGTTGCCATGGTAACCAAAGTTGTCCTTTTTTATATAAGGGAAGATTTTATTTTTTGTATGTTTTGTATTATTAACTCAGCTGGTCAAAGGCCAAGTAGGCTTTTAGTACCACTCGGCATCCGTCGTCTTTTTGTCTGTAAACTTTTCACAGTTTAATCATCTTCTCAGAAATTACTGAACCTTTAGAACCAATATTTTGCTGGGTCATTTGAACTATTGCCATCACTTTGCTTCTGTCGTCTGTTTTCCATCCATCATCATTATTAACATTTCACATTTGAATCATCTCTGAAACTAATTTGAACCAAACTTTATCGAGGAATGATGTTTGTCTGGTCTTCTACACAGATTCCTCATGTGTCTTGATGTGGCTAAAACGTTAAATTTGTCTCTTGCCATAAAGGATCATTTGTATGGAAATTGCATATTATACATCAATGTGTATGTTACATTGTGAAATACGGTAATGTTTATTGGTATGTTATAGTGTAATATTGTTTAATGATAACATATAATGGCATGGTCTGCCATTATAAATATTGACAAAGAAATCATGATAACGAGTCTATTTTAATGTGCATTTTGACCAAGCATTTCATGTTAATGTTTGGATATAACAACTAAAGTTGTGATTTGTATTTCTGCTTAATTATGTGATAAAGTTTGTCAGTGACATGCAACAGGTCGGTGGTTATTCCCGCGTTTTCTCTGGGTACTCTGGTTTCCTCCACCAATAAAACTGACCGCCACAATATAACTGAAATATTCTTGAAAATGGCATTAAACACCATAACCCTAAACCTTATCCCCTGCTCAAAGCAAGGTGAACTCGATATGACTTTATGTAACTGGCTCTCCTGTTTCCTCCACCAATAAGACTGACGACCACAATATGAAGTAAAATATTGTTGGATGTAGCATCAAACTTTTGTAGCCCTTTAATTTAAGTCATATTTATTTTATTTAATTCTGTGATACATGTACATGTATGTGTGGATTGTATGTATTCTTGTTTTATGTATTTATTTATCATATACTTAGTTGATAAATATAGATTATTACATGGCATTTTTCATATCATACCCTTAATCAGCCCTAATTCATGATATCAGCTCGAGAACCGACAGCCTCGAGGGATGATATATGAATGAGGGCTGAAACAGGGTATGATATGAAAAATGTTATGTTATGATCTCTTTATCATATGCTTCAACACAGTTTTCTGGAAATTCACGATGTGGCATGTAATAAACTTACAAACATTGACAGAAAGGCATATTATAACATTCCGGAAGCATTTAATAAACTTGCTTTATCAGCCCACTTGGGCCATTCTTGTGAAATTGGGTGAAATAAACATGATTCCTCTTATTATTCTAAACAAAACTCAAAAGTTTTGCCACAGGGTAAAATTTTAGCTATATTATCTACAAGTATATGATAAGGCATATTATTAACCATTTGATATACAAGTTAAAATCTAATGAACTGCACTAGACATCTTCCCTAGATTACCTTGGCAAGCTGATGTAAAAAAAATATCACACAGTTCCGGAATTAATCGTATACCTTTCCATCGGCATCACATTGTAATTCATCAATTTCTGGAAATGTTTTCTTGTGCCAAGTATATGATAAAAAGATTATATTAACATGACCTTTTTTCATATCAGATCCCTCATCAGCCCTTGGTCCTGATATTAACCCTCGAGCCTACTGGCACTCTGGCTGATATATCAGGACCTAGGGCTGATAAGGGTTTGATATGAAAAAGGCGATGTGATAATTTCTATAATATTAATTCTTATATAAATGTGTGTCAATATTATATTTCTACTTAAATTTAGTTTTTGTATTTGTACGAGTGTTTAAGTTAATATATCATTTGTTCATGCCACGATATAGCTGAAATACTGCTTAAGCTGGTGTTAAACACCAATCAATCAATCAATGCATTTGTATAATATTTGTTTATATACCAAAAAAGTTATTGAATACTTTAAAAGTGTTTACACCCCAAAAAATATTGATCTAGGATGAGTATATACCTCAAAATGTTACACACTGCACACACTTGTTGATATTAGATTTTTTTTAGCTCTCCTTACCAAAGACAATGTGAGCTTTTGCCATCACTTGGTGTCTGTCGTCCGTCGTCGGTTAACTTTTCACATTTTATTCTTCTCCTCTAAAACCCCTCAGCCAAATGAAGTGAAACTTGGTAGGAAGCATCTATGGAAGGTCCTCTCTAAAGATTGCTCATTTTGTCCCGATCCATTAACAAACTTTTGCCGCCATAGGCAATTCTTGTTTCTGATTGGTTGATTTCTAAAAAATCTCCTCCTATGTAACTGCTATGCCAATGAACCGACACTTGGTAGGAAACATCATTGGAAGGTCCTCTATAAAGAATGCTCATTTCGTTCCGATCCGTTAGCAAACATGGCCACCAAAGATAATTCTTGTTTCTGATTGGTCGATTTCTAAATATCTTCTTCTCTGTAACTGCTTAGCCAAATAACCAAAACTTGGTGGGAAGCACCTATGGGAGGTTCTGTATTAAGATTCCTCAAAGCAGAATGAAAGGTGAGCGACATAGGCTTAGCCCACTGAGCTTCTAGGATTTTTGATGCTTAAAAATTCTAAACACTAAGCAATGCATTGATCCAAGATTTTTGTGTTGAATACTTGTATGTACTACACAAAGACACCTGAGGGCCGTCATGGTTATGATCGTGTTGGGTTTACAACTACTTATGCAATCAGTACCTATCACCACTAACATTTTGAGCTTGAATCCTGCTCATGTTGAGGTGTACTCAATACAACATTTTGTGATAAATTTGTCAGTGACTTGTGGCAAGTGTGTGGCTTTCTCTGGGTACCCCGGTTTCCTCCACAAATAAAACTGACTGCCACGATATAACTGAAATATTCTTGAAATTGGTGTTAAACACCATAGCCCTAACCTTTGAACTTTCATAGCACGTTAATAATAAGAAAGGGACCTGTAGTAAGTCTATGTATTGCACAAAAATCATTAATATAGATTTTTTTCTTTGTTTTGCCACTTTCAACAATATTTCAGTTATATCGTGAGTCAGTTTTATTGATGGAGGAAATCGGAGAAAACCACCGACCTGTCGCAAGTCATTGACATACTTTATCACATAATGTTGTACGCCTCGCCCTGATCGAAATTTTAACTCGCAACATCAGTGGTGATAGGCACTGATGGCATAGGTAGTTGTAAATCCAACTACCATACGATCACGACCACGACAGCCCCTCAGGTGAGCTAATATATTAATATAGAATAATGTTCTTTATATTCAAATAATATTTATACTTGTAATCTGTTTATATGTCTTATGATGATATTTGATGATTTCTTTACAAAATTCCACTTTCTACGCAAATTATTGAATGTAAAACACTCCTTACGTCAATATGTTTGTATGTCTGACTGTCTGTCTCTACATCAGAATTTGTTTCTCGTAATTGATTTGAGTTGCTGTTAAATATATATTATTTTTTTTAATTTGTACATTGTTATTAATGATAAAATATCCAAAAAACAATTTGAGTTTCCGTTGAATAATTATTTTTAATTTGAATATTGTAGTTAGTGATAAAATATCAAACAATTTTTACTTTGCCCATGATGCTAAGAGTTATGGTTCTTTAATCATTTGAAAAATGACTTTTCTCTTCAAATAATTTGATAATTTTTCGATAACCAATGGGTTTTTTTTAAAGCAAAATTTATAATGTTAGTAATAATGATACATTAATACCAAAATGTATTTCGAAGATATCCACTTATATTAATTAGATTATGTTACTAGATCTTTTGAAAAAAAAATAACGTTTCTTTCATCTTATTTTTTTTATTACGCAGGCTGTTACTAAAGAACAAAAATGGCCAAGTTTGATATAAAAAAAAATTCTAGCATTTTCAATCAATAAAATCGTAGAATCTTATTTTTTTAATTATGAAGGCTGTTGCTAAAGAACAAAAATGGCCAAGTTTGATATAAAAAAAAAACTTTCTAAGATTTTCAATCAATGAAATCGTAGATTTCAAATTTTAGTGTGCACGACATGTTTTCTGGAATAATCTTCACTCAAAGTAAAAAAATTAGAAAGCCAAATGATTAAAAAGTTTTTGCAAACAAGAAAATAAAAAGGTCCAAAACAGGATAGGTGAAATCTGCTAAGGTCACCTATGCCAGAGGGAGGAGAACCTTCGTTTTAATTAAGGAATATTTGAAATTGTTGAGAGATTATACGATATAACCTGGTTTGGGTCAGTTTACGCTTAATAAACCGCAAAGCGGTTTATGAAAAACGTAAACTGACCCAAACCAGGTTATGCAAGTATAACCTGTTCAACAATTTCAAATATTCCTTATAATTTAATTTTACAACAAAATTTAATGATTCCTCGATTTTAATTACGATTTGTTCATGTGATTATTTGAATTTGTCGTTGGCGGATGAACACGTTGGTGACGTCACAATATCAACCCAGGTTATTGAGTATAACCTAAATTTTCTCCAGGCGAATTAGCCAATCAGATTGAAATATTCAAATCAAATTAAATTATTAATAATTACATTATTTAGAAACTTTAAATTCAAAGTGTGTTTCATTCAACCTTATTTGTTTGTGATTAGACTTTAATAGCAATGTTTTACATTAAAACCATTAGAGACAGTATGTAATTTTAATTATTATTATGACATGATTTTGTTGATTTGGACGTTCACATCTCTTTGGTGTAGAATATGAATAATAAAACTGTATGAATGTTCATTTTGTAGCATTGGAAGCAAGCATTTTTATGACAATTATCTGTCCATAATTACTGTGTTTGTGATTTCGTCAGAAGGTTTGAGTTTGATTTGGTTCTAATTTCGAAATCTGATAAGAAAAAAATGGCTTCTATTACTGGATGTCTATCTAATTCAAATGAATAAAAAACAAAAAAATACCACACTGTCGGAACAATTCCAAAATCAAATATCAAAATCATTGAAAGATGCAAAATTGATACCTCAAGCGCACAAATACATGACTGCTCACTTTCTTGGTTTAATTGGGACAGGCACTTAAAAAAAAGTGGAGGGGTTAAACTAGTTTTATGGGCCCAAGCCTCCCCTCTTAGTGAAAATGCATTACTATGCATCAAGCCTTGCTTGGAATAAGCTTAACACTGGTCATACCTAAATTTGCCACCCATCTTACCTTCCTCTCTTGACAGACAATATTGTATTCTTTCTGAAAGGATTAAACAGGTTTGTTAACATAATTTGTTTAAGGGACTGCCGTGGTGGTGAACGTATGGTAGTTTGATTTACAACTACCTGTGTAATCAGTGTCTATCACCACTAATGTTGGAAGGTGTACTCAATACAACATTATGTGATTATGTTTGTCAGTGACTTGCGACAGGTCGGTGGTTTTCCTCTGATATTCCGGTTTCCAATAAAACTGACTGCCACGATATAGCTGAAATATTGTTGAAAGAGCTGATAAACACCATAACCTTAACCCCTCATAATTTTTTGCATAACTTATTGAATTGTGAAGAGAGTAATAAATGATTCACAAGGACAAGATTATCCCTAGATTAAAGATTGTATCTATTATTTGTAAAAGTTTCCCAAACATAACAGACACAGTCGTTAGACCTTGCAGGGAATCTTTCAATGATGTTTCATCATGTTTGGAAAAATCATAAAAAGTTATAAAAATCCCCCCCTTATTTTGTTTCGATGGAAACCGCAACCATTTTTTACATATTAAATTCTGAGCACATAAATATTTAACATATTCTATGATAGGAAAATAATAAAATCAATCTTCTTTGCCAATGAGCCTCTGATTTTATTATTACAAATACCGTCAAACCTGTATTAAGAGACCACCTATGGGACACAGAAAAGTGGTCTTTTAAGACAGGTGATGTCTTACAAAAGGTTCAATGCATATGATTTTTTCTATGACACGACCTATTAATACAGTGAGTCGGTGAATGATTTTCAGCTATATCATGGCAACCTTTAAATACAGGTGACTGCTTAATAGAGGTTTGACTTGACTGTATCTGTTTTAACTACTGTGCTAACATGTGGACAGAAAAATTCGATTGAGGTTGGCAAAAATTTCAATTCAATAAAATTTTATTTTCCAAACTGTGATTATGGCAGATATTTTGAAAAGTGTTTGTTTATTAATTGTAATAAATGTGTCAATTATTAATTAGTTAAAATATATGTATGAATTTCTTCTGAAGGTATATGTCTAAGGAAATAAAAAGATAATATTTAGTTTTGAGCTCTTCTAATTGTTTGTTTGATTGATGGTGTTTAATGCCACTTTCAACAATATTTCGCTTATATTGTGGCGGTCAGTTTTATTGTTTGAGGAAACCGAAGGACCTGGAGAAAACCACGACCTGTCGCAAGTCACTGACAGACTTTATCACATAATGTTGTACGCCTTGCCCTAATCGAGATTCGAGCTCGCAACATCAGTGGTGATAAGCACTGATTGCACAGGTAGTTGTAAATCCAACTACCATACGATCATGGCCACGACGGAGCTCTTCTAACTAAAGGTTCATGTGAGCTTGTTCAATCATTTGGCTTTCGTCTAAGGAAATAATAATATAATATTTAGTATTGAGCTTGTCTGACTAAAGGTCCATGTGAGCATATTTTTATTCCATCATTTGGTGTCCTCTAAGGAAATAATAATATAATATTTAGTTTTGAGTTCATCTCACTAAAGGTTCATGCGAGCTTGTTCCATCATTTGGCATCCGTCTAAGGAAATAATAATATAATATTTAATATGGAGCTCATCTGACTAAAGTTTTTGTGAGGTTATTTCATCATTTGGCGTCCGTCTCGGAGAATAATAATATAATATTTAGTATTGAGCTCTTCTGACTAAAGGTTCATATGAGCTTGTTCCATCACTTGGTGTCCGTCTAAGAAAATAATAATATAATATTTAGTATTGAGCTTGTCTGACTAAATTTAAAAAAAGGTCCATGTGAGCTTGTTCAATCACTTGGTGTCTGTCTAAGGAAATAATAATATAATATTTAGTATTGAGGTCATCTAACAAAAGGTTAATGTGAGCTTGTTCAATCACTTGGCATCCGTCTAAAGAAATAATAATATAATATTTGGTTATGAGTTTTTCTAACTAAATATTCATGTGAGCTTGTTCCATCATTTAGCATCCGTCTAAGGAAATAATAATATAATATTTAGTATTGAGGTCATCTAACTAAAGGTTAATGTGAGCTTGTTCAATCACTTGGCATCCGTCTAAAGAAATAACATCTATCATCATCATTCATCAAAAACTTATGAAAAACAAGGAAATGTCACTATAACAGCAAACCCCACGTGCACCCGCACATATCTTTAAAGTGAACAGTTTTGATATTGCAGCTGTCTTAGTTATCATTTTATATACACCATAACAGGTACTCTTTGTAAGAAGCGATTCTCCAAATCCAAAACTATACCATAATTACCCTAATTGTTCTGCAAAATATTACTGTGTCTAAAGGACACTATGCCTTACTAATCATCCTATCAAACATGAAATCTAATCGGTCTAACGACCCGAGAAGTGTTGCATTCATAAAATCTTAGCTACAGTTTGTATGTTCAAAAACTGACTGGGGTTTGAACTTACAATCTATCACACGGAGGCGAAGACGCTGACTATCACACTCGGAGGAGAGGACGCTGACTATTACAATCGGAGGAGAGGACGCTGACAATTACACTCGGAGGCGAGCACGCTTATTATTACACTCGGAGGCGAAGACGCTGACTATCACACTCGGAGGATAGGACGCTGGCTATTACACTCAGAGGCGAGCACGCTTACTATTACACTCCAAACAATTAGAGTTTGATTCGAAATCTTGCATTTTCATAACAAAATAAAATTTATGAAGCCAAGTAAAATTTAAGACGCCAAACAATCTGTGTTGCCTATCTTTTTAGTTTTCTGTGTTGCGTTTTTGGTTTGATTTGTTTGTCTTCATCCTGGATCTTGTTGTGTAGAATGTTGTCGGTGTCTTTGAATTGTCCATTATTGATTACCCCTTTGGTTTCCTCCTAACGTTTATGTGTACAGATAATATTCGAGTGATATATAGATTCGTAATTTCTCCTTCAGTTGCCCGTTGGTTACGATATTTCTCCACTCATGAGAGTTAAATTTTTAATTTTAACCACAAGGCGTAAATTTAACTCTCGAGAGTGGAGAAATATCGTAACCCACATGAACAACTGAAGGAGAATTTGTTTCCCCCATTATCTATCACGAACTTTATTTCAAAATTCTTTGGCGGACCTCTACACAATTCTGTTGCTAGGACGCGCGGGGAAGGTACGAGACATTTTAATCCTATAGGGGATGACAGATTTTTCCACCACTGGTTCAGCGTGTGTATTACTGGTATTACTGATATCACTGGTATTAAACTGATGTTCGTAACTTTAGTTACCTACATCCCAACATGGCGGACACGGAAAATGGTAAATTAGAATATCCTTGTTTTCTCTTTGTTTTTAGTTTATTTTCAAATATTGTCCTTTCAAATGTATAGATATTTTAACAATTAACTGTAGTGATATGCTTAAATCAATAGTAAATTCTCCTATGTGGCACAAGACCTACTTTAAGAAATACAAATGATGTAAGTAACTTTAGAATTATTTTTGAACGATGTTCGTAACTTTCAAATATGATGTTGGGAACTTTAAAGTTTGGTGTTTCTAAAATCATGTTTAAAACATTTAAAGAACAACGCTTTTGTAATAAATAAAATTTGAAAACAAAGAAAAACATCCCTGAAGTGATAAAGAGGGTAATACAGGTGGGAGAGATTATATAATGCACGAGAAAAAAATACAGAGCGGAGGATGAGAGGGTTATGAATGAGTGAGATGAACGAAAGATGAGGGTAGCGGGAGAAGAACACCTTGTCCAACGCTCGTTTCCAATTAGCAATAATAAACACGTGGCTTTGCGTTTCCTGTAATCGTTTGTAATCTTACAGCGATAGATATTGAGAATGACCAGATAATTAATAGTGCTGAGGCCGATGCGGCAGTCGATTCAACATATGCTTAAGTATTATATTGATATTTCTATTTGGTCTTGGACTGTGTGCTCTAGAAGGGTCTTTCATAAACTACGACCTTGCAATAGGGCATCTTGACTTCCGACCTTCGGGTCTTTAGGACGTCCCATGGATGGCGACCTCCGACATCATCATTAAATTCTATTAGGGCCATTCTGGGTCTCATGTATACATTCTAACAGAGTATATTTGTATGTAATTTAACAGTTCTATGTGTAAATATGCCGTGAATTATTACCAAATTAATTGTCCTTTGTGTTTTTTGCTTATTTTAATAAAAATGGACACACCAGATCAAGTATTTTAAGAATGACACATCTAATTATTTCCCTTTAATGCTGAAATGAAACCAGATTAATTTATTATTAATTTGTTAGACTATTGTACTAAATACAGATAAATAAAGATTTACAGGGGCGTAGCTGAGGCTTAATAGTGTGCACGCCATAATTCTTGAGAGGGGGAGGGGGTTTGGGATTTTTTTTTTTACGAGATGCAAAATAGTGCGATCTGGGGCCATTTCAGTATTTCATATAACATAGAATCAAGCACAATTTTAATGACTTTGATAGACAAGAATTTCTTAAAATTGTCCAAAATCTGCCCTTCGTGTCTTAGCAGATACGAACACCTCCATTGCTTTGTACAAGTCCACTTCAAAATCTCGGTTAATATGCATCAATCCAAGGGAAGATAGCCTGTCATTCTTCATGGTCGACCTAACATAAGTTTTCAAACGTCTCAGTACACTAAATGACATTTCAGCAGTAGCGCTTGCTACTGGCATGGTTAACAAAACACATAGTTTTATTAATATTGTATCTATAGAAGGATAGAGAACAGGATTTACAGAATCAAGTGTGGTACAAAGTGTTGTTGGCAAATCATTACGTTTACTAATGACCCAGTGGGTTCGACATCTGGCTACTTTTCTCCTGAAATCCTCTAGTGACAAATAAATGTCAGCCTGATATGCCTCGTATATTGTAGCAACATGATCATCAGTTAATTTATCTACAGCACGGGGCAGTAGATGCTGTGCATGGAAGCGGTTTACCGATTCAAGGAGACGTGATTCAAGTTCGTAATCAAATTGTCCAAAAATGGATAGTACAAAGAAATTCGCCAATACTGTTTTGGCGTTTCCGCGGGTGATTGGCTCTGGTAGTCTGTCTACCACATCGCCTGGGCATACTATCAGATATATCAAAAGATTTGGCTGAGATAAGTGCAGACTGATACAACTCATCCTAAACCGAATCGTCCTGTCGTTCAGCTCTTGGCATTTCAATCACGGTCTTGGATTCTTTGATTGCTTCAAGATGGTCGCATTCGTTATCCTGGAGGAATGTTGACAGATAAACAGTGCTATGTAAAATATGTTACCTACTACCAAAGCTATGATAAACTGAAGCCGCGTGATGGATGCAAGAAACTTTGTCATCGCATTGGTTTTGTAAGCGTTCTAACACATGGACCACAACTAGATATTGACGTCTTAAAGGCATACAATGTGTCCGCTCGACTTGTCCATCATATAATTACCATGCAACAGTTATTAGTACGTCTTATTAGTGATATATTAATTATACTGATTTAATTAGACTGCTAAAAGTAACAATACATTTTTATTTAATTTTTTTATTTATCTTTTTTTTAACCTGCCGGTGTATATGCAGCTACGCCTCTGATTTATAATACTTTTTAGCGATTCTATAATTTGAAAGTATTAAAATTGGATTAATCTATGGTAAAGCTGTTTTCGAAAAGTTCATTTTTTTTATATCATACCATTTCAAGTTTTACAAATACATATACATTTATAAATATGCATTGAAATTTACAGGATGTTAGTCTGAACAATCTTGACGTATATAAACGAATTAGTTTAATATCAATAGTTTTTTAAATCAAGATCGCATACATGAATTTCCTTCACCCATGTTAAATATAGTTATACACATATATTTCCTACAAGTCCCTTATCTATATTCTGGTATACTTTAGTAAATATGTTGCTATAGGTAATATATCTCTACCGACAATATTTATGTAGTACAGATACATTGCTTTCAGCAGCAAACTTATTAAAGGGGTACGCACAAGATACAAATAGGTTAGAAAGGGACTTATTGTAGCAAGTCTATAATTGTTTACATTGACATAATTACGATGTTTCATGGATCAACAAGTCTTCAACTGTCAATAAGTCGCATGTGACGCTAAAACAAATCAACATCCTAAAAATGTGAGAAAGGTAGAATACTGTACATGTATGCGACCCTGAATTGTTTTTTCTTCTTAATACTCGTTCTATATGCTTTCGTTTCGTTGTTTGTTGTTCTTTTTACTTTTAAGTTGTTTGCATGCTTAATTTTGCTTTTAAATTGAAACCAAGAGTTTCTTAACGAGCAATTAAGCAGCTTCTTATTATTTAACAGTTATAGAAATATGCAGTTACGCACATCTCTTTAAATATCTTTCTAGCGTTATGAACATCACTTCAAAGAGTTACGTACATCCTTCAATTTTTTTCAGGTTAATATTTCAATGTTCTCATAAGAGTTTCGTCATTTTTATGTATGCGTTCGAGTATCTAATGTTCCTACCTGTAATCATACCGTATGGACTTACTAATAAACACTACCGATAAAGAGAAAACAAGGATATTCTAATTTACCATTTTCCGTGTTCGCCATGTTGAGATGTAGGTAACTAAAGTTTAATACCAGTGATAATTCTATCATTCCATACGTCATTTTTGTGTTGTTGCAAATTTCCAAATAATCTGTTTTGCCGTTGCAAAAATAATATTGTCGAATACTCCACCCTCTTCCATCCCACCATTTTTTTTAGTCTCTTGGGTATCCCCAGCGAGAAGTATTTATTCGCTTTAATGGAGTAAGACAGCGGGAACAATAGCACATTTGGTGCCCATATGAAAAACTCGAGTATTTTGACACTATTAATTTCAGAGAGCTTTTTGTAGAAGCAGAGTTTTTTTTATAGATAAGTGAAGATTTAAATTATAAAAAAAATATTAGACTTTTGTAAGTAGTGGTAATACCTATAGTTTTGTATGATTCTCTGTGATAATTTTTCAATTGAAAGAAAAATCGCATTAAAGATTTTACAAGGTAATTATGCCCGGGAGCAAAATACACCAATTTTATTGGGTGTGAATGAGTGAGTGTTGTTTAACTCTAATTCAGCAATTGTTCAGCTATATCATGGCGAGAACAAGTTAATTTTTGATGAGATGATGATGAGGTCTGCTTTTTACTTGACCAACACACTGAGTTGGATTTTTATAGTGCTAGCTTACTGCAACACCAGTCCGCGGGTAGACATGTCGCTCCAATCAATCTTTGCTCTAGAGGGGCCTTTTCACCGGAAATGACGTCAGTCACGTGATTGGAAGTGACCGGAAGAGGCCTTGTTCGGAAGTAACGGAAATGATCGTGTGCGCATGCGCAACCGCTACATTTTGTACTACTACGAGTAGTACAAATACCATGGCTACCTCTGACCGAAAGTCACCCGAAGGGGTGGAAGGGTGTGCGCATGCCCAACCGGAAGTTGCACAATATCCCCTAGTGGGCCCTTTGACACCACCACCACCGCCACCACCACCACCGACACCGCTGTGGTGGTGGAGGAGGAGGAGGCGGAGGAGGGAGGTAAGAGGAGGTATCTTTGGGTGTAATTATGACTTACTGTAATTATTGTTCACTTTAAGTTCAAGTTCTCTGTCTCAGTCTCTTTCATTTAATCTTCTCCAGTCACTTTATTGTCCATTGTCCTCAGTTCTGGCTCTCTGTCTTCAAATAAAGGTATGGTCTTTTTCAGTTCTTTCCATTCGTAAAGACTTAGGGTCACTCCTCTCTTCGTAGGATGCAATGTCCATTCTCCATTAGACACGAAGTATTTCCTGATGTGAGTTGTGAGTTGAGGGGCTTTGATGATGACGTAGATGTCTTCTCCCAGGTCATATCTCCACTCCACGGGTTCTCCGTCTTTCACCCGACCGGTCAAATCGTCCACCACTTGCGTAGCACTGTACCAGACTTTCCACTGTGGTAATGATAAGCTGACAACGACTTTGGTAGGACACGTTCAATCCAAAAGGCCACTCTGCATTTATCCAGGCGTGTGATTGGCTCTATAGATAGAGGCTGCATTATTTTTATTTTCCTTTTTTTTCTTGATATCAGTTTTTCTGATATCTTTTTTTGTTCATCAACTATATATATATGCTATACATATAGTGTGCCTCTCACCTCAAATCTCTAATGGTGCTGTAGAGACCCCATCAGCCAAGACTTTCTGTTTTGGGTAGAAGTAGGAGAACCCAACTCTTTCCTGTGGGTACGTGTAGACTTGGTTATCAATGATACGAAACCTTTGTTGGTACCAGATCCAGATTGTTTGGTTAGCAGAACATCCATGTACTTCTCCTATGTCACGTTGTTGGTTTTCCTGTTGACTCCTTTGCAGCTACATTTTATCCACGATAATAAAGGACCCTGTATTCCTATCGATTCTATTTTTTATTTGTAATACAAAATGCCAAGCTCTGTCGAAATCTTGGCTAATATCGAAAAATACCGCCTATATTTCTTTCACTTCATCTAAAGCCTTCCCGAATTCATTGGATATAAATAAAAACTTATTAAAAGCTGAATCACCCCCTTGCAAAACCAGATTGGTGTGGAGTAATACCAGTAAGTAATTGTGAATGAATTTATTTATGCATCTCTCCATTATTTTTCATAAAATACTAACAAGTGAAAAAGCTTACAAGAGGATCAATATCTAAAGAAAATTTAAATTAAAGAAATACTTCTCCCATGTCATTTGTTATGCTCATTGTAACATGGGGAGGCATTATATTTGTCGATATCTGACACCGAGCGGAAGCGAGGTATAAAATGTAGACAAATATAATATCTAAACATGCTAAAATGAGCATAAAAGATGACATGGGAGAATTATTTCCATTCTAAAAGGGAATTTACCCTTCAAAACCAATTACAGGAACTTGGACACCAAACCACTTTGTTTTACTAGCAACTGCTCAAGCTACTCCACCATCTGCTCAAGCTACTCCTCCACATTCTTTCCAACCAGAACCAGATTTCAACGACATTTCAGACCAGCCGTAGGAAATCTCCAGCGACCAAACAGTTAACATCGACGATACCAACGATGATGACATGATGCAGAGTGTAGACTGTAACACCGACAACGAAATGTACCAAGCTGATGACGACGGACCAAAGATGCATCCATTACAAAATAATGTCCTCAACGCATTCGAATTGTACTCAATTGTAACGTCCGACAAACCAACATTCACAAGTATTCCAATGGGTCAAAAGAACAACTGCTACATGTTACTAGACAATTCTACAAATGTTGAGCGTAAGAAGTCAAATAAAATATCTCACTTCAGCGACGACCTTGGGTCCTGGAATTCCGATGTGGGAACTACCGTCAATACCCACTACGTTATTAGTCATGACTTTAAATGCGCATACATGAAAAATGGTCTGTACTGCTTTCCAAAGAAAGTCAACAACAAGCGGACTGTTGTACTAATATGTCCACAGCCTGCCGAATCTGATGTTGTGACGTTACACAGGTTTTACACAACTTTAAAACGGTAACCAGACTTAAAAAAGTGTCACTTAGTTCAATAATCTCAACAAGGACCACAGTAGAGTACATCGGTGTTGTTAAACAGATGGAAAGTTCCCATGGCAAATCCAAAAAGGACAACGGACCTTACAAAAGAACCCATCCTAACGTACTCCAACACGCTGCAGAAGAGCTGAAAACCAAAATCTCAGACAAGTGTACAAAGAAATGGTTTTCAAAGATGAAGCAAATTCACCAAGAGACTTGCAACAACTCCGTGATTTAAAGTATAAAACCGAGGGTAAAAGTGCGACCAGTAATGGGAACAATGTTGCCGATGACATTTTGAACGTTTTAAGCACGGTGAAAGATCATCCATTTATTCAAAAGGTTGAACAATCTAAAAATAACGTACCGTCCATTATATTGTATAGTTACGAGCAGATGACAGACTTTCAAAAAATTATTGGAACATCAAAAAAAAACCGTGTAGGAATCGACGGTACATTCAATCTGGTAAATTTTTATGTGACTTCTTTTGTCTACAAAAATGAACGTGTCATAAGGAAAGACTCTAGTGACCATCCAGCTTTTCTAGGACCAGTGTTCCTCCACAAAGAAGCTACATTCCACAATTATCACTACTTCCTTTCACACATCAGTGCAAAACTGGCTTCATCGATAAGTGACATTGACGTTATTCTTCCAACACAAATAGAGGCAGGCAGCGATGACGAGAAGGCACTCGCAAAAGCCATCGACGTAGTATTTCCGAATTCAAAACTGTCATTATGTACCAAACACTTAAAAGACAATATTACTGACTACCTGAAAACAAGATCGCCATCAACACTAAAGACCGAATCCACTTGATTGACTTGATATTTGGGGAACAAGGTATTCTCAACTCCGCTGATACTTTTCAGTTTGAAGAATGGTGCTCACAATTTCTGACCAACGCCAACACGCCCGACTTCAACAATTACTTCGAAAGGACACTGAATCCAAAATTAGAACTCAACTACAAAAACTTAGGAAAGGAAGGCCTCAACGCAGCAAATAGGTGGACAAACAACAATGCTGAATCCATCAACAACATCATGAAACTGGACGCCAACTGGAAGCCACACAGCACACCAGCACTGATAAATCTTTTGGCAGACATGATCAAACTCCAGCAACTGGATCTCCAGCGAGCGCTGTACAACAGTGGAAATTATAGACTGTTTGGTTTTGAACAAACAGTCTTGCATCCGTGAAGACATGTTACGTGCCAAGCCACCAGAGGACCAAAATAAATATCTTGTTAAATTCCTGAACTCAAATGTGTCATCACATCACATAACAAGCAGCGTTTATGTAACATCAACCGATGGAACCTATTCAGTCATCAACAAAGCCGCTGGGGTTGCGAAGAAACCAGGGCAAAGGAAGCGACCAATCAATGCAAAGACATCCAAAAGACACTAAATGAAAACAATATTTGTTATAATTTTGTTAATTTGTTTCAAACGAACAATAAAATAATAACTAATGTATACATTTTTCTGTTTTTATTAACTTAAGAGGAAAGGTTTTTACAACATATAGCAATAATCAAGAGCAACAAAATGATAAATAAATACATTTAAAACATATAAAGTAAGCTATTCCGGATATATATACATGTATGTATGCTTGATCCTACAGGAAGAAATAACAAGCTGAGTTATCGCCCTTTGATTACTCTTCAGTATTTTTTTATTAATAATGAATAACTACACATACAAACATAAATTTCACATTTGTTCATTATTTCTGTGTTTATTTAAATGTTTGTGTAAGATTCAATTCGTTTTTGTGGTATTTCTGGGTGCTTTTTGGGTGTTTTGGGTGTTTTTGGGTAAATCTACGGACCCAATTTGATATTTACGTTTTTATTACTATCTCTGGGTCTATACCTCTGCTGGTGAACTATTAGTCCCTGTTGATTGAAATCGCCCAGTAGCGAGTGCTTTGGCAATGGTATGGTTTATTAGTTATATTGGGGCCGTCGTGGTCGCTTAACGTATGGTAGTTGGATTTACAACTACTTGAGCAATACTTGCAACAGGTCAGTGGTTTTCACCAGGTACTCCGGTTTCCTCCATCAATAAAACTGACCAACACGACATAGCTGAAATATTGTTGAAAGGGGCGTTAAACACCATAACTGTAACCTATTAAATATGTATATTATCGAAATATACAGTTCCTAATTGATCATTATTAAAACTAAGGTTCTCCTCCCACCCGCAGGGAGAGGTGACCTTAGCTGAGTTGGGCCATCATGCTTAGATCCTTTGGTTATCTTGCTTCTAAAAACTTTAAAATTATTTGGCTTTCAAATATTTTGGCTTTGAGCGTAGCAGAAGAAGGTTATTCCGAAAACGTGTTGTGCACACTAAATAAGATACCTACGTTTTAATACGCCCGTCTTATGTGATTTGGTATGGCGGGCGGCGGGCGTCCACACAGGTTTCCGCACGATATGTTGTGGTCATTAGATCAAAGGTCAAGGTCACCGTTATTATACATATATTTGTTGACAATAGGATCGTTTACGCACGATAACTTTAGTTCTGTATATTGGATCTTTACCAAACTTGGTCACCTGATTTTCCTGTGAAAGGGGAAGAACTCTTTTTATTTAGGGGTCACTAAGTCAAAGGTCAAGGTCACTGCTAATATAAGTATAATTTGTAACAACAAAATCGTTTCCACACGATAACTTTAGTTCTTTATATTGGATCTTTACCAAACTTGGCCACATGATTCCCCTGTGGAAGGAGAATAACCCTATTTATTTTGGGGTCATTGCCATTATACCGTTTGATAATTTATATAGACGGGCGTATTTTGTGATGCCCACATTTCTTGCTATTATTACAATAATACTTATAATTATAATACCAGAATTTGCATAGCACCAAATTGTATGAAAAGATCAGTACCGAGCGTAGTTCTCATCGGTTTTTATAGTGCCCTGTGGCTTGTAGCTAGATTAACACAACGGATGCCACTAGTGGAGCAGGAACTGCTTACCCTTCCGGAGCACACGAGTTCACCCCCGGTTTTTTAGTGGGGTTCGTGTTACTCGATCGTTAGTTTTATGTGCATGTTTTGTAGATCGTTGTTTGTCCTTTTTCTTTTGGCCATCGTGTTGTTTTTTCTTCTTCGATTTCCGGATTATATTTACCCCTTTAGTATCTTCAAACTCTTCGTATGAAGAATGTTCAAAGCTTTATCGTGGTCAGTGATATAACCAAACATATTCTGTCAATGCAATTTGACTGCTTAAATAGAACCAGTGCAGGATAAATTGTAATAAAATGTCATTGTATCATTTCCTGGTAACAATTTCAGAATATTTTTGTCAAATATTTGGAGGTTTGATGTTTTGTCGTGGGAAACTGTTAATAAATAACATGGGATATCCTTTATTACTTACAATACACTGCAGGTGTGCAATATGATGTTTGATCGTGGAAAAGTGTTCATAAATAACATGGGATTTCCCCTATTCTTGAAAATAGACTGAAGGTGCACATTTTGATGCTATATCGTGCAAATGGTGTATGGGGAATGGTGTAATGGTAGATGGGGAATGGAGCAAATGATTTGCGTATATGGTGTAATGGTGTAAGTGGTGATGTTGAATGTTTTAATCGCTCCATCTCCTCTTCTGTAAACTTAGTTCTCGAATATTAGTTAAGAAAACTGCCAAATACTGTGAATTCATTTTTATTCGTGATATACCAATTTTCGTCGCTTTCGTGGGTGCCAGCAAGCCACGAATTTATTTTGTTCGACGAAAAATTACCATTTGTTTTCCGTTTGGCGGTAAGCAAGGTTTTGACAACACAAACGTTTGTAGCCATGTAGGTAATTCAACATTGTTACATGATGCAATTGTAATGCATGTCTTGTGAATCTAAAATAAATGTACCTGTGTGTCATTTTGTGATTGATAAACATGTATTCTTCCGTAAATGGCCGTTTTCGGGTTGAGACGACCGAGTTAAGACGAGTGCACGTGCACTCGTCTTTACTCGTTGTGACATCCAATCAGAACGCATCTAACAAGAAAAAAATCGTTTAAAATATGTCTTATGCCGGGAATGTCACATTATATACCCTCTCTGATAGCTGAATAACAGATATATTACGGATTTAACCATTGTTTTTTTTTTCAAATATAGACTCCAACCGTATATTTGTGTCTTTTATTTTCATTTTTTCGTATTTCTAGATGTCCTTTTCCGTACCTTTGACGTCATTCTTCAATGATGTCAAAATATGTGTCACGTCATATTTCATGTATGGGGTTTCTCATGAAGGAAAATACAGTATTTTCAACAAAATATTTGTAAGAAAAGCTCAAATATCAGTAGAAAGCTACTTAGTTTATCAATCAATGTCACAAAAGTCAATTGTATGTGATGTGTATTTCATAACGCTCAATTTTATGATATTGATCTGATAATTTATGCAAATTAGTTACTGATCAATGGCGGAGGTCTCTAGGAGTTCGCGATAGTGAAAGTTGTTGGTTTACGGAAGAAATAGGTACTTACATGCGTTGTTGGGAAAGCCCGGGTGATCTTCCACTCGTGATAGACATTTTTATTTCTTTTCGTTCGTTTCGCTGTGCTCCACTCGCGAAAAGACATAACATTTCTATCACTCATGGAAGATCACCCGTTCTTTCCCAAGAACGTATGTAAGAGCCTATTAAACTCTTGGAATAAATTGTTTATTGTTGTGACATTGATGAATACATTTTGCGGTAATAACTTCCCGTATTTTTGTATTATTTAATGAAATGTTGATTCAGTGCATCAAAGCCAACCTGATACGAAGTATGTTCTATATACTAGTAGACAAAACTCACCATATATATTTTATTATTTCACATCAATATTCAACAGTACTTTAACACATAAATAAAAAAAATATTAACATACACATACTAACATTATTGTCGCCTTTTATAATTGCTGTGCAAGCACATTTTGATTGACAATCATACAGTTTATTGGTGATAATAATCGGATTAACGGTCGGCATACTGGTATCATATACGCTCGGAGGTCAGGATTTTAATTTGTTGACACGTGATGTTTAACTGCTGTGACACAAAATTTCACACCTTTTTTCTTTACCGTTTAATGCAACTCTTTTATATGTATCATTTATGGCATGTCATGTTCTCGTAGAGTACAAAGAATTATAAATTAAGCTTTGACTCCTAGTGTGAAGTTTAGAAAAAAACATACCCTTTTTGTGAAATATTAATTAAGAAACAAATGTAAATGGTACTGTCAAAAATATTTTCTCTATATTTATGACAAGTTGCTCGATGAGTAGATTCACGGCTTGTGATGCAAACATTGTATGCCCGCTTCTTATTTTTTGATCATCTTTCGATGATTGCAAATTATTTCTGATTGGATGTTATTGATTTAATTTGTGGGCTTCTTCAAAGAAGTATTAATTATGCAATTAAATAATTATCAACAATGATCCATATTTGTTTGGTGTACTTGTAAATTTCCTTAAAATGAACACTTTACCGTAGAATCGCGACGCGCAAAATCTACGAATTTGAAGTGAAAACCACGAATTTAAGCATTTCAAAACCTTTTTTTTTATTTTTTATTTTTTATTTTTTGTTATCGCCAGTACACGAATTTAACTATCCCACAAAATGCCTTTTTTCCCAATCCACGAAAATTGGTACCAACGAAATTAAATGAATTCACAGTATACTATACACGTGTGAGTGAAAATATGGTTTTCACATGCAATACACCATTTATCTTCTCACATTATATGTTAGGGTGTTTAACTACACTTTCAACAATATTTCAGTTATATCGTGGCCGTCAGTATTATTGGTGGAGGAGACCGAAGTAACAAGACAAACCACCGACCTGTCGCAATTCACTGAAAAAAGTTTATCACACAATGTTGTATCGAGTACACCTCCTCATCAGCAGGAATGTGAAATCACAACTTTAGTGTTGACAGGCACTGATTGCGCAAGTAGTTGTAAATCTATCTATCATACTATCACGACTGTCCCGTCTAGTGTTATGGAAATTATTGTGACGCATTAATAAATGGCACATATCTTTGGAGCTTGTCTTCTTCCTCTCCTTTCAGATGGCGGCTGAATGTTTTGTTGTCTAGACTTGCGACATTTTTCAACACCAATGTTTTCTACAACTGTTTTCAAACACATCGCCCCTCTGCCAACATTATCTAAAGCTTGCTCTAACACACCTAGTGTAGTTTTAACAGTCGTGTCATTTCTCCAGTCGTATAACACTTGTTGTGTTTGTTTTACTAAGTCGCGTTGGTAACGATACTGTATTCTTTCCAGATCGACTGCACGAAGTCCCAATTCTATGCCAAGATGAAATGATATTATTCCTATTTCAGGTGCTAATGCATCAAGTATTTCATCTGTTGGGATATATTCCATGTGTTCTGCAAGAAGACCTATTAAATATAAAAGAGAAGAAATATTGCTCAAAGTCAATTCCACAAATTCAATAAATCTGTCAAACCAAGGACTATACAGTTGGATATTTTTGCTTCCCTGCTTAGCAATTAGCATTAAGGAGAAAGAACAGACTGGTTGGATCGGAATCAGGATAATCTGTTCGAGTGGAGTGACATTTCTACCTGAAAACTGTTTCTTCAGTGAGCTAGTACTACAAAAATGCAACTAGGAGCTGTTACAAAATAGGCATAATTATCTTCTCATCAAAATGTAACTTGTTAATCGACGAACAATTGCTCAATTGGCGTTCATTCAACAACAATTAATCACTCAACGAAAACTCCAGTTAAGTTTTCTATAAAATGCTACATTGCTTTCAATGAAGAACACACATATAGTGTTTCCCATGAGATCCTTTTTTTAAAACATTGACTTCCAATGATGTCCATTTTGATCTTGATTTACAATACAATAAAGCAAAAAATAGAAAATATTCAAATTTAGCGTTATCCTGCTGTCCTTTAACTTAACACCAGGTTTGTAGCAAGAGTAGCATGAAGGGTTCTCCTAGTGGAACAGGATCTGCATTTCCAAAAACAAAAACAAAATAGGACTGAAAGTTTTCCAGGATACTTCGACTAGAAGCTCTCACCAGCCTGTAATCTCTCACCTGGTTTTCAATTTGAGTTCTAAATTTCATAGAACAAATTCAGCTAATATTAATGGCAGCTATCTTGGATCAAATATCATTTCAGCTCAAGTTTCTGGGTAGAAAAATCCTAAATATATGTTACACTACTTGTTGCTATGTAGAAGCTGTTAATATTTGATATCGTTTTGAGTTATAATAAAGCAGCAAAAGACAACTAAAGATTTTTTTTAATTTTTAGTAACAGTCACCATCTTAAATGGAAGACGGAGCTGTCGGGCACAATTTTAAAAGGTGTCCACATAAGGACTGTCACAACCAAATGTTGCTAAAATTAGATCAATGGTTTCACAGAACAAGATTTAAATGTCAACTTTTATCAAAGTATGTCTAATTAGTATAATCGATATTAATTGGCTGAAAGCATATTTCACAGAAAAAACTGTGAATATAGGTTAAACTACCCAATGGCATGTAGTGTAGTTGAAATTTGATTTACAATAAAACATCAATGGACAGTTGAAGACCTCTCTATTTTTGGTAGCAATCGCCATCGTTAATTGATTAATTTATTGATTGATTGATTGTGATTAACGCCACTTTCAGCAATATTTCAGCTATATCGTGGTGACCAGTTTTAGTAGTGGAGGAAGCCGGAGAGAACCACCGACCATGGGTAAGCAACTGGTAACTTTGTTCACTTGCCGCTGCAAGTCGAGTGCACCTTTTTGTAAATTACAAAGCCGGGCGCGAACTCACGCCATATTGGTGAAAGGATTGTATGAGTTATTAGGTAATCCAACTACCTAACTCGTTGAGTCACCAGGGCCCCTCCATCTTTAATTGAATCTGGGACTGTCGGATACAATTTTGAAAGGGGACCATACTCTGTATGAATGTAGATCAGCATATCCAATGGATGCTACATAGCAAATAATGTTGCATATCTCATTCTGATTATTGGGATTACATTTTGTTATTATGACTTATTTACATCCTTTAGCTCTTCCACTTTTTCATCAATCAGGATTATAGAAAATGATATTAAACGTACCTCTATTTTCACCTTCTTCTTTCCGTCTTTTGATCCTTCTGACCTGTAGCGAAAACAAATGGGTCAGAAATTAACACAAAAATTAACAGCGTTAACACAAAATTATAAAAAGTTAACAGACACAGATAACGATATGCAAAATATGATCATGTTACATATCGCTGACATTTGTTAGAATATGTAGTACTCAATTGTCCTTTTGTGTCACATTCCAGACATCAATCTGCAATAGTTGTATGAAGACGACCATGCCGTCTTTTTATTTCACGTTGACAATGTCAATGGTAAGTGGTCACTGATTCAAGGATTTTACCAATAACACGACTTCATATGTATCTATCTTGTAAAATCAAATACAAGGATCAGAAGGTGTACCGAACTTCAAAGCAAGAAGCTTGGGTATCGAAGATTACAGTGACAGAACATGAAGCTGGAGTAAAAGGTCTGGAATAAATATCTATCTTTATTCTTGAAAAGCCAATGGAGGAAGTCTGCCTCATAAACGAGTAGAAACAAATCGACAAGTACCCGGAGAAAACCACCGACCTGTTGCAAGTCCCTGACAAACCTTATCACATATTGTTGTATTGAGTACACCTCGTCATGAACGGGGTTCGAACTCACAATCTTAGTAGTGATAGGTACTGATTGCATAGGTAGCTGTAAATCCAGCTATTATACGACCATGATCACGATGTATGTGGAATGATGGTATAATTTATATTCAGAGGAACACATGTCTGACGTAAAACATTACTAGGAAAGCCACACAATCTTGGTCAATCATAAAATAATAGAATTTAACAATGCTATCCAAGTTGTGTGTGAATCTGTGTTTATCTAACAAGTAGATCAAAATAGTTGTCATATCAGCCTGTCTCCCATTGTTCTTGATGATCACTAGACATTGTTTACAAATCATGTACCCACCTGACATAGTGTATGTGTTGTGACACCCATTGCTGTTAAAGCTTCAGCCAAGTCACGAAAGGTTCCAGTTTCTCTCTCTCTCCATGTTATCAGTATACGAAAAGTCACCACTGCAATGCTGTATGAATGGTCCTTTTCCATGTCTTTCCATTCCTTATCAGTTATACCAAGATGTATTACTAGATCATAAATCACATCAGATTCAAGCTGATGAGAAAACCGAAGTATTTCACAATCACTTGGATTCTGAAGCAATGCATCCTCACTTAGACCTGAAATAATGAGAATTAGAGGCTGATCATGCTACTAACCTGGATCACTCACCAGTAAAGAGGGTTTGTTAACAGCAATATATGGAAGTATAATTGTGAAGCTTCCCATCCCAGAGTTCATTCCTGATAAGTTCTAGATTCCCATATCAGATGATGTTCGTGCTGTTTATCAATAACACGACGGGTGTCACACATGGAGCAGGATCTGTTAACCCTTCCGGAGTTCACCCCCGGTTTATGGTTGCGTTCCTGTGCTCGATCTTTAGATTTCTGTGAAATATTATTTAGATCGTTGCTTGTCCGTTTGTCCTGTTTCTTTTTGGTCATTTTATTGTCTGTCCTTCTGCAATTGGCGGTTTCTGACTACCCGTTTGTATCTTTAAACTTGTTTTGCATTGATATGTTTAAGTGCTGTCAGTGTCGTAAGCTAGAAATATTGTAAACTATATTTCCTCGTCCATGTCTTTATTCAAGTTTGTATTCTGGATTACCAATCAAACCTTACCTGGAAAGTGACCATTCAATTATCATTGAATAATTTTTAATTGTTTATTACAACCTTTTTACACAATCCTATTTTGCCCTAGAATGCTTTAACGGTTATATTTGTAACCTTTAGTGTCGATTATTATCAATTTGAGATTGTAGACTATTAAATGACCAGTTATGCTTAGTTTGCCTATCATGAACTTTCTATTTATATGTAGGAATATTCCAGCAGCATCTACATATGGAATGTGTATCTCTCAGTTGATACAATGTTCCAGAGTGTGCGGGTTCCATCACGATTTCCTTGATAGAGAGTCACTGCTAACAAGGAAGCTACTGAGCCAAGGATTCCTAGTCATTAGCTTGAGGTAATCACTTAGCAAAATTTACATTCGCCACTATGTGTTGGTTAACCAATATCAAAAATATGTCACAAAAATGAAAACAAAAATGTTCCCTTTGTTGTAATCACAATTCTGCTGTTTCAGGAATCACGACTTTCCACCAGACATTTAACAGATGTAACATGGCAGTTGCCAGAAGTGCAGCAGGGAACACCGAAGATGTCTACGGGCTGTGACGGACGTCAAGCTAAGAAAATACCTCACTTGGCTATACGGGCCAAGTGAGCAGAAAAATTGGATTAAGTAACTCATACCTGTACAGCTCTGATGACAAACGTCTATTGTCTACAAGATAAAAAACAATACCCACTATAGAAATTGATTTTGATCAGATGTAAAATTTACTTGTTTAAGAAGGAAATAAACTTGGAAATTTTCTCGAATTTGAATAAACAGAGTTAAAGGGGGATGAATTTAGATTTCAATTCTTTGATTTCAAATTAATAGCCCAAATTAGTGCTTTTAAGACTATAGTTGTGATTTTCATAGTTACTATATCACATGATACATGCCAATGAAAACATACATATACAATTTAGTGAACACGATGATTTATGAAAAAAGAGTAACCTTCGTCATGTACGCTCAAAGCCAAAGGCTAGGACAGCCAAATAACATAAACGTCTTTGGGAGCAATAAACCCTAAGGGCCTAAACAGGATATTAAGCAATATTTCAACTTTGGATTTTGTTTCTAAACTAGAGAAATGAGTAGAACTCAACTATGTTGCAGCCTAATGGGTTATTATGGCGATTTTCAATTAGTTGGCTTGAAACATATTGGATTAAGATTATTCCTAAAACGTGTCGTACGTAGTACGTTTTAGTTGTTTTACTATTGATATCAAATAAACTTCATTTGAACTTCCCTGATAATTTATTCCTGTACCTTGTCTTGATTCCAGATCTCTATTTCATAATTCTGATTACATCCTGAGCAAATCACGTTATTGGTCTCTGATGCTTTTGCTTCTGTTTCTGGTAGAAAACACTTGAAATTTGAGCATGCAAGTTCAACATGGAAAGGGTGCTGTTGTGATGATTTTTTGTTGCTGGCCGACTGATAAAACTCCGAAATCCTCTCCAGTGTGGCAAACAAACATTCCTTAACGCCAGTGGCAATATCACGAACAATTAACCCCTTGGATGTCTTGTGCAATATAAAAAGCAAAATTGTGTTGCTTTCCACACGTACAACGATGTCATGGGATTTATCAACGGTTAAACCAATAAACCCTGAAAACAGAAGTTGTTTCCCTTCATATGTCTTCAAACGCCACATGCTAAGGCATGCACTGATCAGACGATTGGGTAATGCAGGGGGTATGATAGAACCTTTGAAAACAAATGCCAAGCATATAGCTCGTTGTGGTGTACATTCGTTTTTCATGTAATTGGTTAGGTATTGTGCTGTGACCATGCAAGGAACAAAGTAATCTTCGACTGGTAACCTGCTTCCTGTGGTTAGATCATAGCGGCGCTGTTCTGACAAGATATCAAGATGAACAAGCATATCAAAGACATATTCTTTGTACAGCAGAATTTTAGAAAATTTCTTTTGTTCCCATAGTGAAAACAAATCGCTTTTCTGTATGTTCCCATGGACTGACATCTTGTTAAATGTTGCCTTTGCTTTGCTATCTTTGGGCCAAAACTGTCTATCTGTAAAAGAAATTATTATACATTAGTTAAACGTTGATATCGGGTAAATAAGTGAGGGATAATGTTTATCAAATTCAGTGCACACGACGCGTCTCAGGAACTGTAGCTACATTGTACCTGTAATGAAGGATTTCAATTTGTCCATCTTGTAGAAATAATTGATTGACGTGTGGTTAGGGTTATGGTTATGGTGTTTCAACAAATAGTTCAGCTATATTGTGGTGGTAAGGTTTATTGGTGAAGGAAACCGGAGAGCCTGGAGAAAGCTATCAACCCGTCGCAAGAAACTGACAAACTTTGTCACATAATATTGCATCGATTACACCTAGTATGAGTCGGATTCGAACGCACAATTTCAGTTTGCATGCGTAGCTATAACTCCAACTACCATACAATCACTACCACGATGGACCCGCATGCATTATATATACTGTACCTGTGACAAAGGACTTCATCACTTCTACCATGTAGAGGGGACTTATAACAACATAGTCTTTTAACTGTGGAGTGTCGAAGTAGACAATTTTCCCCAGAGAATGTTGAATCTTTAGGAAAGTCTTAAGATCTTCAGCAGGCAAGGTGGATATCTCACTGGCATTGTTCAACGCATCTATCTCCTTTAACGACATAATTTGTTTCCCTGCTGCGGTTAGCTCTGCTATTTCTAATTCTAATGGAATCCATGCATTCGGCATTCTTTCTCCCCAACAAGGATGTTTAAAAGTCAGCTCTGTGATGATGTTCTTCAGAATTGCTATCTCTGGATCGTTTTTATTCATTGCATTAACAAACACACGATTCTTCAGAACCAGGTGATTTCGACCTTCATGGTGTTTGAAAAGCTGGTCTATCTCGTTGTAAAGAGATGTTCGTCTTTTCTCAACATCCTTCTGAAAATAAATTATTTCAATTCAAGATATAATAGTGATATGTCTTTCTGTTATAGCTCTTGCTTTTTGAAATGTTTACATATAAATGCATCTGCATAAATATTAATATGAAAGCTATCAGATTCACGGACGCATAAAAAAAACCCAATAAAGTCTGCCACCGAAAACTCAAAACATCACATTGAAACACTGGGCTCAAGCTAGCGACCAATTTCTAGCGACCAATAAGCTAGCGACCAATAAGGCGATATGTCTCAAAACCAAAAAAATATATAAGAGCAAAATGTACTTTTAAAGATTTCTAGCGACCAATAATAAATATATTACTGAAAATGCACATTCAACACATTGAATCGACATCAGGGCATACAGGAAATATTTCTGAACCCCCCCTTCCACAAAGCAAAGTTGACATTGGACACCCTAATGTGGACACTCATTCATTTAAAAAACACAAATATATTTAGGGCTGGCGAGGTTGTAAGCTCGCCAGCCCAAAATATATTTGTGTTTTTTAAATGAATGAGTGTCCACATTAGGGTGTCCAATGTCAACAGTCGACCAACTTTAAATACATACAGCGTAAACAAATAAATTACTTTCATGTAAACCGGTATATAATTTGGGTTTGCCATCGCTTTGTCAAACAAAATAAAGTCTCAAGATTCCCCGTTCATATGAAGACGTCTCATAAATCTAAAAAAATGTCAATACAGAACATTAGAAAAATATAGCAATATGTTTTATAAAATAAACTAAACATAAACCCTGCATGTGCATGTCACATTTATTTTGTTTTATCTATTTATATTTAAA
Organism: Bathymodiolus septemdierum; assembly: GCA_963383655.1. Taxonomy (NCBI): domain Eukaryota; kingdom Metazoa; phylum Mollusca; class Bivalvia; order Mytilida; family Modiolidae; genus Bathymodiolus; species Bathymodiolus septemdierum. Next base: position 31,133,214 of record OY726531.1, read on the forward strand.
TTGTGTATTAAAGATGCCAAACCACTAATTTAATTCACCAATCAGAGCTTAGAACATATACAAAAATAGTCACTGTTAAAGAAAAAAGTTCCTTTCACTTTGCTGTATTGTGAATAATACTGAATGGAATGGAATAATTAGAATTATATCTTTTATTTCACGAGTGTTCATGTAATTTTTTAACGCCGATATGATTTTTACCAAATTTTGTTGTATGACTGTGCAGTCGTAAAATAAATGTCTTAAAGTTTAAAGTATCACAAAAATGACATAAACCATTCATAGATCGCCCCATGTTTTGCAATTTAGCTTCTGTATAAATTGTATTGTGTATAATTTTCCAACTTAACTGGTTTGTTTTTCTTGTTGCTCGATTTATACGCAAGTTTGTCCATATTTTTCTCCACGACAAATTTGTATTAAAAATAAATATTCCATTTATTTTGACAAATAGATTCTATATCAATATTGAAAATTATTGTCAATTTACAGATAGAAATATCTTTATTGGTTAGCAGTTTATTTTGCTTGTCATATATTTTATAGGCCTGCTGTAATTTAAAAGGTTTTAGATTTTGATTACTTTCGTTTTCATTAAGTATATTTTTAAGATCACCTGTTATTGCCTTTTTCAATCTCGTCCATTGTGAAATCCAGTTTCTTTTATCGAACAGTGAATTAAATATAAAATTTTAATCTTTAAGATTATTTGTTTCACAATCCCATATATCACAGACTTTATGTATTCCATTCTGTGCAAAATTTGGGAAAACAATAGGCTTGCCATTGAAAAGACTATTTGAGTTGCCATATAAAGGTTGATGCAATAGTTCTAGTTTTGTCATTGGTTTTTGTAAGAGTCAAAAGTTTGACCACGATTTTGGTAAATTTTGATAATAAATTGGAAATTTATTAATTTGTAAACCTTTAAAGTCTGAGCATGTAGTCAAAAAATATTCGGTATTATAGATTTGGTTATACTTTTTTAACCACCATTTACCTATAGAATTCCAATTATCATTTTTGGCGTTTAATATTTTATGCATACTTTTGAATTGTTTAGCTTTAATGGGCGAATCAATGTTAATCAAGGTTAATAATACCCATGCCCCCTTCTTCAATTCGCAAACAGCAAACATCTCTTTTTAGTGGATTTACTTTTCCGTCCCAAATGAAATTCCACATTACATTTTTTATTTCTTTTTTGTACCTTTCTGGTATTTCCCTCATATCTATTTCAAAATTTATTTGTGATATTATACAAGTTTTAAGAATTAGCACTTTTCCTTGATAGGTAAGATCACGTGTTTTCCAAACTTCCAAACATGATTTTATTTTCTTATTTATTTCTTGCTAAAGAGCGTCGATATTAACATTGTGTCCCTGTATCACTCCCAAAGCTTTCACGGGATCCCTAGACCATTTTATTTGTTTTAATTTTGGAGTTTTATTTTTCCAGCGACCTAAATACATTTCTACTATTTTGTTTAAATTTATTTTTGCCCCTGGTGTTTTTTCATATATATTCAATGCATTAAATGTTTCTTCAATTGATTCTTCGTCCCTATTAAATAATTGTGTGTCATCCGCAAACATATTAAGTTTTTCTTGGTTTTATTGATCGAATGGGTGCGGTAATTTAATGCCTTTGATGTTTGTGTTAGCTCTTATCGTGGATGCCAATGGCTCCGCGTGCAGGATGTATAACATGGGTAAGATGGGGCACCCTTGACGGGTTGATCGTGAAATGGTGACGTATTTAGAGATAAATCCATTTGTAATAATACACGTTTTTGCATTTTTAAATAACATTTTAACCCATTCCCTACAATTTAATTATTTTTGTTCTGTTTTGCATCGTCGTTTTTTCTACGGCCCTCTACTCAAAGTATTAGACATTAACTAGGTGATAATTAAGCATCCTTTTATTGCCATTTGCAAGTAATATTTAATAGTGGTTGAAAACTATCCATGATTGAATAACATTTTAACTGAAAATAGTTTCATTTCCAATTCAGCTTACAACTAACCATTATGTCTCTACAATTACACTAAAGGTGTGAGTTCAAACCCCGTTCATGTCGGAGTTACTCAATGCAACATTATATGATATAGTTTGTCAGTGACTTACGACAGGTCTGTCGTTTTCTTCGCTTTTCTCCACCAATAAAACTGACCACCACGTTAGAATTGACATGTGGTTGAAAGTGGCGCTAAACGCTATAAACCAATCAACCAACTAACCAATCAATTACAAAAAAGAGCATAATTAATTAACAAATATGCCTGTAAAAGCGTGGACATAAAGTTTGAATGAAGCAATAATAGCTGTATTTTTTGTGTAAATACTACCTCGGAAATCTTATCTTTATGTGTTGCAACAAATAATATCTGTGGTATCTCCCCAGCAATCACTTTACAGTACGTCAAAATAGAGTTGACCCAGTGTTGTAGGAATACTGAAACAATATATATGATCATATAAGAGCTAATTTGAACGAGTGCAGGAGAAAACCGAGACAACTAAATCAACTGTACAGTAATTGAGCAGATGTAGATCCACATATAGTTAACAGAGATAGCTGTGTATACATTGAGCAGATATAGTTGCATATACATTGAGGAGATATAGTTGTATGCAAATTGAGAAGATATAGTTGTATGCGAATTGAGCAGATGAAGCTGAACATATTTGGTCACTTTTCAGATCAATATCTAGTGTTTCTCTAGGCCAATGTTATATCTGCTCTCAAAAAACGATTCACTGAAACAAAGAGAGCTAAGAACCAATCTATTACAATTAAAACATGTTTTATTTTCGATCTGAAAATCATAGAAACCTCCCGCAAGGTCATAGGGTGTAGTTTGAAGCTTAAAATTGTCAAGAAAAACATAAAGAGAGATAGGTTTGAAGGTGTAGTTGTACCAACATTTAACAGATGTAGCTTTACATGAATTGAACAACCTTAGTTTTACACAATTTCTTTTAATCATTTTAACAGCGATGTCAGAGAAGAACCATGAAGATGCAGATTATTATCTTAAACAATGCATGCCTGCTGGAGTTGGTGTTCCATGTTGTCCTGGAAAGCACAACACGTCAGACACTTCATCATAGAGATCTTTACTGCCATCAAATACCACCAGAAACAAGGCTCTGTATGTCATGAATGTCTGATGTGTTGTGTAATATACATACTGACCCCCAAAATCCCAAAATATGAGTCTTCCAACTTTCATTTTGTAGTCTCCACGTTCTAAAACATTTTCCATCTGCTTTTTAATTTCTTTCCTTGTTATTTTTGATTTCACTTTTTCTTGTTTCGATGTATGTTTGGATTTAACAATTTTTTCTGGCTTGATTTTGTCGTCTATTTTGGCAGGCTGTGTTGTTTCTGTGGAGACCATCGTAGGAAGTTTGATGTCTTTCTCTTTGGGAATGGTCTGTACTGGGTGAAGTCTTTTGGAGATAATATCTTCTGTTGCTGAGGTAGTATCTTCTGTTGCTGAGGTAGTATCTTCTTTTGCTGAGGTAGTATCTTCTGTTGCTGAGGTAGTATCTTCTGTTGCTGAGGGAGTATCTTCTTTTTGTGTAGGTATATTTTGACCTGTTGCTTTATCTTTGGGATCAGGGGTCATCAGGACTTTTTGATAGACAACGTCACGGGCATTATAGTCATCTATTCAACATAAAAGGATAACATGAATAGCATTGCTAGAGATCTCTCTCATGATCTACAAATATTTAGTAAGCATTGCTAGAGGGAACCCTCTGGTATCGTCAAGATCTACAAATATTTAGTAAGCATTGCTAGAAGGATTTCCCTGGTATCGTCAAGATCTGCAAATATTTAGTATGCATTGCTATAGGGATCTCTCTGGTATCGGCAAGATCTAGAAATATATAGTAAGTGTTGCTAGAGAGACCTCTCATTTACAAATATATTGTAAGTAATTTGGGCTGACATGTTCAAGACGTTTGGTTTTATTGCTCTCAAAACTATAAAATATTTGGCTTCACAATCTTTCAATTTTGAGCCTACGTGATGAAGGTTATTCCAGATGCGCACTAGATTTGATACGTTTTCAATAGATGGATCTCTTTGTCATGACTTTGCAAAATGTTTAGTAAGTATGCAAAAGGGTCTCTGTGATAGTTTCATGATTTTACAAATATTTAACTAGATTAACACGATGGTGCCACTAGTGGGGAAAGAACTGCTGCTTACCCTTCCGGAACACCAGAGTTCACCTCTGCGTTTTAGTGGGGTTCGTGTTATTCGATATTTAGTGTTATGTGTATGTTTTGTAGATCATTATTTGTTCTTTTGGCCATTGTGTTGTCTGTTCTTCTTCGATATACGGATTCTGATTACCCCTTTTGTATCTTCAAGCTCTTTTTAGTAAGTATGTTAGAGTGATCTCTCTGGTATTTTCATTATTTTACAAAATATATAGTATGTATGTTACATTAAAATGACATAAACAATACTCAAATTTTGGAAATTGACATTGTTACCCTTTTCAGTCAAGTTTACCATGTCGTCTATATCCTACCAACAACTCACAACAGAACCAATTAAAAAACAAACGCACACACACAATAAAATTGGATGGAAAATAAAAATTCGAAACACTTTCTAAATATGAGGAATTTGAGGATATGAACCCATTTCAGACTACTTTTAAAACGGTTGTACAGTTATAAAGAATCTAAATAATAGTAAGATGACACAGATGATGAAGGTGGACAGACAAAAACTAGTTAAGAGTAGCTCACATGGTCATTTAGGTAAAAAATATTAAAGAGTACCCTACATGGTCAGTTAGGTAAACAAATAATTAAGACTACCTCACATGGTCATCTAGGTAAACAATAATAAAGAGTATCTCACATGATCAATCAGGTAAAAAATAAAGAGTAGCACACATTGTCAATTAGGTAAAACAATAATAAAGAGTACCTCACATGATCATTTAGATCGAAAATAATAAAAAGTACCTCACATGGTCAATTATGTAAAAATATAATAAAGAGTAGCTCACATGGTCATCTAGGTAAACAATAAGTAAGAGTAGCTCACATGGTCATTTAGGCTAAACAATAATAAAGAGTAGCTCACATTGTCAATTAGGTAAACAGATAATACAAAGTAGCGCACATGGTCATCAAGGTAAAAACAATTAAGAGTAGCTCACATGGTCACCTAGGTCAAGAAATAATAAAGAGTAGCTCTTATGATCATCTACGTAAAAAATATAATAAAGAATAGCTCACATGGTCATTTAGGTAAACAATAATAAAGAGTAGCTCACATAGTTATCTAGGTAGAGTCAGTTAACAATATTTCTAACCTTTTGCTATTAGTATCCAGTCTCTGTTGTCTATATCGAGGCCACAACGACCTTCCAGGAGAGAAATACCATCAGTTGATTGTGCCTCATGTGGTGATTCATCTCCAACTAATAGCATTACAAGACTTGTTTTTCCAACCCCAAATTGTCCAGTCACCATCACTCGCATTTCAAAGGATTCGTATGACCCGTGACCTAGCAGACGATGCAACATGGAAGAGTGGTCTTGTGGTAGTAATGATCCTACAAGTGATAATTTAAAACAAGTAATATTTATACCACGTTTTCCGTGTTAAACAGTGAAACAATTGAACACGTGGCATAACTGATTTGTAACATGAACCCATGCAATATCACATCTAGGTCATTGAGTATTGCATGGCTCTCTGATAGTAATAAAACTAGAGCCCATATTTAAAGTGTGCACAATCTCGTATGTGCGTGTATTATTTCATACTTCCCAGTTGTTGCTTACATTCTGGCATATAAACAATAAAAAGATCAAAGGAAGATATGCATCTATGTTACAAGTAATATTTTATTGAACATTTTAGGCCATATTCTGTACACATACAATAATAAGCTGCCCACTGGATAAATATCAGTGATGTATTGATCTGTCATGACCACATGACCAATGTATAACTTTTCGGCAGAATTAGTGTGATTGTCGACGTCAAAAATAATCAAAAAGGCGTAATATCACTAACATAGGATACATTGTATTATCCTTTGTACAAATGAATGTGCTACGCAGTCCAAAGCATGTCAAAGCGGCAAAGTTGAACAAATGTATATAAAAAGTAAGTATATCAACTGTATTTTGCTGGAAAAATCCGATATGGTTGTATGCACCACAATCCTGTATGAATACATTAATTTACTTGATGATATTTATAATTTATTCACAAATACGCATGTGCGAATTAAAATATATCGGGAGTTTTATCACGGTATTATTTATATTGACAATGAAGTACGTCGTGTTAGAATACATATATAAGAACTTACTCATTGCATCTGTCTTGGCAGTATTGTCCATATATTTCTACAATCATAAGATCAAACATTATAGATGAAAATCATGGAATTAAATACAGAAATAATATTACTTACATATATAAAATAAGATCTTAAGTAAATACGTCTCGTCATCAATTTCAAAATCGCCAAGCTTGTCCAGAACTAAAACATTTGACTAATTTCAATATAATATCAATAATGTTGTCATCAGAAAGAAACTTAATTTTAATTGTATTATGTTGTGTTATATTGCTTCAACCTATTTGGGGCTCACTTGGCAAAACGCTTTTAGAGAAGAAGATTTTTAGAAATCGACCAACCAGAAACAAGAAATGCCTCTGGCGGCCATGTTAGTTAATTGATATCGATGACGGAACTTCCATAAATGCTTCCAACTAAGTTTCGGTTCACTTTGCAAAGCAGTTCTAGAGGAGAACATTTATAGGAATCGACCAACTAGAAACAATAATTGCCAATGCTACTGTAGTGTATGGAAGAGTAGGGAAAGAATGTATGATAGTGTATAGAATCAAAGAGTATGGATATAATATAAGGTAGTTTACAGTATGGAAAAGTAAGAATATCCTACCAGCAATCAGACATATTGCTCCCAAAACTTTAAATTATTCGTCCTAGCTAACTTTGATATCTACGTTTTTATTTGATAGAATGTAGGATAGTGTACAGATTGGAAGAGTAGAGATAGAATGTAGCATAGTATACAATATTGAAGAGTAGAGTTAGAATGTAATATATTGTACATTATGGGAGAGTAGAGTTAAAATGTAAGCTAGTGTACAATATTGTAGAGTGGAGTTAGCATTTAAGATAGTGTACAGAATGGAAGAATGGAGATATAATGTAAAACAGTGTACAGTATGAAAGAGTAGAGATAGAATGTAAGATAGTGTACAATATTGAAGAGGAGAGTTAGAATGTAATATATTGTACAGTATGGAAGAGTAAGGGTAGAATGTAAGATAGTGTACATTATTGAAGAGGAGAGTTAGAATGTAAGATAGTGTACAGAATGCAAGAGTGGAGATAGAATGTGAAATAGTGTACAGTATGGAAGAGTAAGGGTAGAATGTAAGATAGTGTACAATATTGAAGAGTAGAGTTAGAATGTAAGATAGTGTACAGAATGCAAGAGTGGAGAAATAATGTAAAATAGTGTACAGTATGGAAGAGTAAGGGTAGAATGTAAGATAGTGTACAATATTGAAGAGGAGAGTTAGAATGTAATATATTGTACAGTATGGAAGAGTAGAGTTAGAATGTAAGAAAGTGTACAGAATGCAAGAGTGGAGATAGAATGTAAAATAGAGTACAGTATGGAAGAGTAAGGATAGAATGTAAGATACTCTACAATATTGAAGAGTAGAGTTAGAATGTAAGAAAGTGTACAGAATGCAAGAGTGGAGATATAATGTAAAAGAGTGTACAGTATGGAAGAGTAGTGATAGAATGTAAGATAGTGTACACTATTGAAGAGTAGAATTATAATGTTAGATAGTGTACGGTATGGAAGAGTATAGATAGAATGTAAGATAGTGTACAGTATGGAGGAGTAGAGATAGAATGTAAGATGTCGTAAAGTATGGAAGAGTAGGGATATAATGTAAGATAGTGTACAGTATGGAAGAGTAGAGATAGAATGTAAGATAGTGTACAGTATGGAGGAGTAGAGATAGAATGTAAGATGTCGTAAAGTATGGAAGAGTAGGGATATAATGTAAGATAGTGTACAGTATGGAAGAGTAGAGATAGAATATAAGATAGTGTATAGTATGGAAGAGTAGAGATATAATGTAAGACAGTGTATAGTATGGAAGAGTAGAGATATAATGTAAGATAGTGTACAGTATGGAGGAGTAGGGATATAATGTATGATAGTGTATAGTATCGAATGCTAGGCATAGCATGTATGATATAGTACAGTTTGGAAGACTAGGGATAGAATATATGATAATGTACAGCATGGACGAGTAGGGATATCATGTAAGATAGTGTACAGTATCAAATGGTAGGAATATAATGTATGATAGTGTACAGTATGGACGAGTAGGGACATAATGTAAGATAGTGTACAGTATGGAACAGTAGAGATAGAATGTAAGATAGTGTACAATATGGAAGAGTAGAGTTAGAATGTAAGATAGTGTACAATATTGCAGAGTAGAGTTAGAATGTAAGATAGTGTACAGTATGGAAGAGTAAGGATAGAATGTAAGATAGTGTACAATATTGAAGAGTATAGTTAGAATGTAACAGAGTCTACATAATGCAAGAGTGGAGATATAATGTAAAATAGTGTACAGTATGGAAGAGAAAGGATAGAATGTAAGATAGTGTACAATATTGAAGAGTAGAGTTAGAATGTAAGATAGTGTACAGAATGCAAGAGTGGAGATGGAATGTAAAATAGTTTACAGTACGGAAGAGTAGTGATAGAATGTAAGATAGTGTACACTATTGAAGAGTAGAGTTAGAATGGAAGAAAGTGTACAGAATGCAAGAGTGGAGATAGAATGTAAAATAGTTTACAGTACGGAAGAGTAGTGATAGAATGTAAGATAGTGTACAGTATGGAAGAAAATAGATAGAATGTAAGATAGTGTACAGTATGGAAGAGTAGAGATAGAATGTAAGATAGTGTATGATAGGGAAGAGTAGAGTTAGAATGTAAGATAGTGTACAGAATGCAAGAGTGGAGATGGAATGTAGGATAGTGTACACTATTGAAGATTAGAGTTATAATGTAAGATAGTGTACAGTATGAAAGAGTAGAGATAGAATGTAAGATAGTGTACAGTATGGAGGAGCAGAGATAGAATGTAAGATGGTGTACAGTATGGAAGAGTAGAGATATAATGTAAGACAGTGTATAGTATGGAAGAGTAGAGATATAATGTAAGATAGTGTACAGTATGGAGGAGAAGGGACATAATGTATGATAGTGTATAGTATCGAATGCTAGGCATAGCATGTATGATATAGTACAGTTTGGAAGATTAGAGATATAATGTATGATAATGTACAGTATGGACGAGTAGGGATATCATGTAAGATAGTGTACAGTATCGAATGGTAGGAATAGAATGTATGATAGTGTACAGTATGGTAGAGTATGGATATAATGTATGATAGTGTACAGTATGGACGAGTAGGGATATAATGTAAGATAGTGTACAGTATGGAAGAGTAGAGTTAGAATGTAAGATAGTGTACAATATTGCAGAGTAGAGTTAGAATGTAAGATAGTGTACAGTATGGAAGAGTAAGGATAGAATGTAAGATAGTGTACAATATTGAAGAGTAGAGTTAGAATGTAAGAAAGTGTACAGAATGCAAGAGTAGAGATAGAATGTAAAATAGTTTACAGTACGGAAGAGTAGTGATAGAATGTAAGATAGTGTACACTATTGAAGAGTAAGGATAGCATGTAAGATACTGTACAATATTGAAGAGTAGAGTTAGAATGTAAGAAAGTGTACAGAATGCAAGAGTGGAGATAGAATGTAAAATAGTTTACAGTACGGAAGAGTAAGGATAGAATGTAAGATACTGTACAATATTGAAGAGTAGAGTTAGAATGTAAGATAGTGTACAGAATGCAAGAGTGGAGAAATAATGTAAAATAGTGTACAGTATGGAAGAGTAAGGGTAGAATGTAAGATAATGTACACTATTGAAGAGGAGAGTTAGAATGTAATATATTGTACAGTATGGAAGAGTAGAGTTAGAATGTAAGATAATGTACAGAATGGAAGAGTAGTGATAGAATGTAAGATAGTGTACACTATTGAAGAGTAGAATTATAATGTTAGATAGTGTACGGTATGGAAGAGTATAGATAGAATGTAAGATAGTGTACAGTATGGAAGAGTAGAGTTAGAATGTAAGATAGTGTACAGAATGGAAGAGTAGTGATAGAATGTAAGATAGTGTACACTATTGAAGAGTAGAATTATAATGTTAGATAGTGTACGGTATGGAAGAGTATAGATAGAATGTAAGATAGTGTACAGTATGGAGGAGTAGAGATAGAATGTAAGATAGTGTACAGTATGGAAGAGTAGAGATATAATGTAAGATAGTGTACAGTATGGAGGAGTAGGGATATAATGTATGATAGTGTATAGTATCGAATGCTAGGCATTGCATGTATGATATAGTACAGTTTGGAAGACTAGGGATAGAATATATGATAATGTACAGTATGGACGAGTAGGGATATCATGTAAGATAGTGTACAGTATCAAATGGTAGGAATATAATGTATGATAGTGTACAGTATGGACGAGTAGGGACATAATGTAAGATAGTGTACAGTATGGAACAGTAGAGATTGAATGTAAGATAGTGTACAATATGGAAGAGTAGAGTTAGAATGTAAGATAGTGTACAATATTGAAGAGTATAGTTAGAATGTAACAGAGTCTACATAATGCAAGAGTGGAGATATAATGTAAAATAGTGTACAGTATGGAAGAGAAAGGATAGAATGTAAGATAGTGTACAATATTGAAGAGTAGAGTTAGAATGTAAGATAGTGTACAGAATGCAAGAGTGGAGATGGAATGTAAAATAGTTTACAGTATGGAAGAGTAGTGATAGAATGTAAGATAGTGTACACTGTTGAAGAGTAGAGTTAGAATGGAAGAAAGTGTACAGAATGCAAGAGTGGAGATATAATGTAAAATAGTTTACAGTACGGAAGAGTAGTGATAGAATGTAAGATAGTGTACAGTATGGAAGAAAATAGATAGAATGTAAGATAGTGTACAGTATGGAAGAGTAGAGATAGAATGTAAGAAAGTGTACAGAATGCAAGAGTGGAGATGGAATGTAGGATAGTGTACACTATTGAAAATTAGAGTTATAATGTAAGATAGTGTACAGTATGAAAGAGTAGAGATAGAATGTAAGATAGTGTACAGAATGCAAGAGTGGAGATGGAATGTAGGATAGTGTACACTATTGAAAATTAGAGTTATAATGTAAGATAGTGTACAGTATGAAAGAGTAGAGATAGAATGTAAGATAGTGTACAGTATGGAGGAGCAGAGATAGAATGTAAGATGGTGTACAGTATGGAAAAGTAGAGATATAATGTAAGACAGTGTATAGTATGGAAGAGTAGGGATATAATGTAAGATAGTGTACAGTATGGAGGAGAAGGGACATAATGTATGATAGTGTATAGTATCGAATGCTAGGCATAGCATGTATGATATAGTACAGTTTGGAAGATTAGAGATATAATGTATGATAATGTACAGTATGGACGAGTAGGGATATCATGTAAGATAGTGTACAGTATCGAATGGTAGGAATAGAATGTATGATAGTGTACAGTATGGTAGAGTATGGATATAATGTATGATAGTGTACAGTATGGACGAGTAGGGATATAATGTATGATAGTGTACAGTATGGTAGAGTATGGATATAATGTATGATAGTGTACAGTATGGACGAGTAGGGATATAATGTAAGATAGTGTACAGTATGGAAGAGTAGAGTTAGAATGTAAGATAGTGTACAATATTGCAGAGTAGAGTTAGAATGTAAGATAGTGTACAGTATGGAAGAGTAAGGATAGAATGTAAGATAGTGTACAATATTGAAGAGTATAGTTACAATGTAAGAGAGTCTACATAATGCAAGAGTGGAGATATAATGTAAAATAGTGTAGAGTATGGAAGAGAAAGGATAGAATGTAAGATAGTGTACAATATTGAAGAGTAGAGTTAGAATGTAAGAAAGTGTACAGAATGCAAGAGTGGAGATAGAATGTAAAATAGTTTACAGTACGGAAGAGTAGTGATAGAATGTAAGATAGTGTACACTATTGAAGAGTAAGGATAGCATGTAAGATACTGTACAATATTGAAGAGTAGAGTTAGAATGTAAGAAAGTGTACAGAATGCAAGAGTGGAGATAGAATGTAAAATAGTTTACAGTACGGAAGAGTAAGGATAGAATGTAAGATACTGTACAATATTGAAGAGTAGAGTTAGAATGTAAGAAAGTGTACAGAATGCAAGAGTGGAGATATAATGTAAAATAGTGTACAGTATGGAAGAGTAAGGATAGCATGTAAGATACTGTACAATATTGAAGAGTAGAGTTAGAATGTAAGCTAGTGTACGGTATGGAAGAGTAGAGATAGAATGTATGATAGTGTATAGTATGGAAGATTAGAGATAGAATATAAGATAGAGTACAGTATGGAAGAATATAGATAGAATGTAGGATAGTGTACAGAATGCAAGAGTGGAGATATAATGTAAAATAGTTTACAGTATGGAAGAGTAGTGATAGAATGTAAGATAATGTACACTATTGAAGAGTAGAGTTAGAATGTAAGATAGTGTACAGTATGGAAGAGTAGAGATAGAATATAAGATAGAGTACAGTATGGAAGAATATAGATAGAATGTAGGATAGTGTACAGAATGCAAGAGTGGAGATATAATGTAAAATAGTTTACAGTATGGAAGAGTAGTGATAGAATGTAAGATAATGTACACTATTGAAGAGTAGAGTTAGAATGTAAGATAGTGTACAGTATGGAAGAGTAGAGATAGAATGTAAGATAGTGTATAGTATGGAAGAGTAGAGATAGAATGTAAGATAGTGTACAGTATGGAAGAAAATAGATAGAATGTAAGATATTGTACAGTATGAAGGAGTAGAGATAGAATGTAAGATAGTGTATAGTATGGAAGAGTAGAGATAGAATGTAAGATAGTGTACAGCATGGAAGAGTAGGGATAGAATGTAACATAGTGCATAGTATCGAATGCTAGGAATAGAATGTATGAAATTGTACAGTATGGAAGAGTAAGGATATAATGTAAGATAATGCACAGTATGGAATGGTGGGAATATCATGTATGATAGTGTACAGTATGGAAGAGTAGGGATAGAATGTAAGAAAGTGTACAGAATGCAAGAGTGGAGATAGAATGTAAAATAGTTTACAGTACGGAAGAGTAGTGATAGAATGTAAGATAGTGTACACTATTGAAGAGTAGAGTTAGAATGTAAGCTAGTGTACAGTATGGAAGAGTATAGATAGAATGTAAGATAGTGTACAGTATGGAAGAGTAGAGATAGAATGTAAGATAGTGTACAGTATGGAAGATTAGAGATAGAATATAAGATAGAGTACAGTATGGAAGAATATAGATAGAATGTAGGATAGTGTACAGAATGCAAGAGTGGAGATATAATGTAACATAGTTTACAGTATGGAAGAGTAGTGATAGAATGTAAGATAATGTACACTATTGAAGAGTAGAGTTAGAATGTAAGATAGTGTACAGTATGGAAGAGTAGAGATAGAATGTAAGATAGTGTATTGTATGGAAGAGTAGAGATAGAATGTAAGATAGTGTAAAGTATGGAAGAAAATAGATAGAATGTAAGATATTGTACAGTATGAAGGATTAGAGATAGAATGTAAGATAGTGCATAGTATGGAAGAGTAGAGATAGAATGTAAGATAGTGTACAGTATGGAAGAGTAGGGATATAATGTAAGATAGTGCATAGTATGGAAGAGTAGAGATAGAATGTAAGATAGTGTACAGCATGGAAGAGTAGGGATATAATGTAAGATAGTGCATAGTATCGAATGCTAGACATAGAATGTATGAAATTGTACAGTATGGAAGAGTAAGGATAGAATGTAAGATAATGTACAGTATGGAAAAGTAGGAATATAATGTAAGATAATGTACAGTATTGAATGGTGGGAATATAATGTATGATAGTGTACAGTATGGAAGAGTAGGGATAGAATGTAAGATTGTGTACAGTAAAGAAGAGTAGTGATAGAATGTATGATAGTGTACACTATTGAAGAGTATAGATAGAATGTAAGAGAATCTACATAATGCAAGAGTGGAGATATAATGTAAAATAGTGTACAGTATGGAAGAGAAAGGATAGAATGTAAGATAATGTACAGTATGGAAAAGTAGGAATATAATGTAAGATAATGTACAGTATTGATTGGTGGGAATATAATGTATGATAGTGTACAGTATGGAAGAGTAGGGATAGAATGTAAGATTGTGTACAGTAAAGAAGAGTAGTGATAGAATGTATGATAGTGTACACTATTGAAGAGTATAGATAGAATGTAAGATAGTGTATAGTATGGAAGAGTAGAGATAGAATGTAAGATAGTGTACAGTATGGAAGAGTAGAGATAGAATGTAAGATAGTGTACAGTATGGAAGAAAATAGATAGAATGTAAGATAGTGTACAGTATGAAGGAGTATAGATAGAATATAAGATAGTGTACAGTATGGAAGAGTAAGGATAGAATGTAAGATAGTGTACAATATTGAAGAGTATAGTTAGAATGTAAGAGAATCTACATAATGCAAGAGTGGAGATATAATGTAAAATAGTGTACAGTATGGAAGAGTAGAGAAAGAATGTAAGATAGTGTACAATATTGAAGAGTAGAGTTAGAATGTAAGATAGTGTACAGAATGCAAGAGTGGAGATAGAATGTAAAATAGTTTACAGTATGGAAGAGTAGTGATATAATATAAGATAGTGTAAACTATTGAAGAGTAGAGTTAGAATGTAAGATAGTGTACAGTATGGAAGAGTAGATATAGAATGTGAGATAGTGTACAGTATGGAGGAGTAGAGATAGAATGTAGAATAGTGTACAGTATGGAAGAGTGGAAATATAATGTAAGATAGTGTACAGTATGGAAGAGCATAGATAGAATGTAAGATAGTGTACAGTATGGAAGAGTAGAGTTAGAATGTAATATATTGTACAATATTGAAGAGTAGAATTAGAATGTAAGATAGTGTACAATATTGTAGAGTAGAGATAGAATGTAAAATAATGTACAGTATGGAAGAGTAAGGACAGGATGTAAGATAGTGTACAATATTGAAGAGTAGAGTTAGAATGTAAGAGAGGGTACATAATGCAAGAGTGGAGATATAATGTAAGATAGTGTACACTATGGAAGAGTAGAGATAAAATATAAGATAGTGTGCAATATTGAAGAGTAGAGTTAGAATGTAAGATAGTGAACGGAATGCAAGAGTGGAAATAGAATGTAAAATAGTGTACAGTATGGAAGAGTAAGGATTGAATGTAAGATACTGTATAATATAGAAGAGTAGAGTTAGAATGTAGGATAGTGTACAGAATGCAAGAGTGGAGATATAATGTAAAATAGTTTACAGTATGGAAGAGTAGTGATAGAATATAAGATAGTGTACAGTATGGAAGAGTAGAGATAGAATGTAAGATAGTGTATAGTATGGAAGAGTAGAGATAGAATGTAAGATAGTGTACAGTATGGAAGAAAATAGATAGAATGTAAGATATTGTACAGTATGAAGGAGTAGAGATAGAATGTAAGATAGTGTATAGTATGGAAGAGTAAAGATAGAATGTAAGATAGTGTACAGCATGGAAGAGTAGGGATAGAATGTAAGATAGTGCATAGTATCGAATGCTAGGAATAGAGTGTATGAAATTGTACAGTATGGAAGAGTAAGGATATAATGTAAGATAATGCACAGTATGGAATGGTGGGAATATAATGTATGATAGTGTACAGTATGGAAGAGTAGGGATAGAATGTAAGATAGTGTACAGCATGGAAGAGTAGGGATATAATGTAAGATAGTGCATAGTATCGAATGCTAGACATAGAATGTATGAAATTGTACAGTATGGAAGAGTAAGGATAGAATGTAAGATAATGTACAGTATGGAAAATTAGGAATATATTGTAAGATAATGTACAGTATGGAACGGTGGGAATATAATATATGATAGTGTACAGTATGGAAGAGTAGGGATAGAATGTAAGATTGTGTACAGTAACGAAGAGTAGTGATAGAATGTATGATAGTGTACACTATTGAAGAGTATAGATAGAATGTAAGATAGTGTATAGTATGGAAGAGTAGAGATAGAATGTAAGATAGTGTACAGTATGGAAGAAAATAGACAGAATGTAAGATAGTGTACAGTATGAAGGAGTATAGATAGAATGTAAGATAGTGTACAGTATGGAAGAAAATAGATAGAATGTAAGATAGTGTACAGTATGAAGGAGTAAAGATAGAATGTAGGATAGTGTACAGCATGGAAGAGTAGGGATAGAATGTAAGATAGTGCATAGTATCGAATGCTAGGCATAGAATGTATGAAATTGTACAGTATGGAAGAGTAAGGATAGAATGTAAGATAATGTACAGTATTGAAAAGTAGGGATATAATGTAAGATAATGTACAGTATGGAATGGTGGGAATATAATGTATGATAGTGTACGGTATGGAAGAGTAGGGATAGAATGTAAGATTGTGTACAGTATGGAAGAGTAGAGATAAATGTAAGATAGTGTACAGTATGGAAGAGTAGGGATATAATGTAAGATAGTGTACAGTATGGAAGAGTAGGGATATAATGTAAGATAGTGTACAGTATGGAAGAGTAGGGATATAATGTAAGATAGTGTACAGTATGGAAGAGTAGAGATAAATGTAAGATAGTGTACAGTATGGAAGAGTAGAGATATAATGTAAGATAGTGTACAGTATGGAAGAGTAGAGATAAATGTAAGATAGTGTACAGTATGGAAGAGTAGAGATAAATGTAAGATAGTGTACAGTATGGAAGAGTAGGGATATAATGTAAGATAGTGTACAGTATGGAAGAGTAGAGATAGATTGTAAGATAGTGTACAGTATGGAAGAGTAGAGATAGATTGTAAGATAGTGTACAGCATGGAAGAGTAGAGATAGATTGTAAGATAGTGTACAGTATGGAGCAGTAGAGATAGAATGCAAGATAATGTAGAGAATGCAAGAGTGGAGATATAATGTAAAATAGTGTACAATATTGAAGAGTAGAGTTAGAATGCAAGATATTGTACAATATTGAAAAGTAGAGTTAGAATGTAAGATAGTGTACAATATTGTAGAGTAGAGTTATGATGTAAGATAGTGTACAGAATGCAAGAGTGGAGATAGAATGTAAAATAGTGTACAGTATGGAAGAGTAGTGATAGAATGTAAGATACTGTACAATATTGAAGAGTAGTGATAGAATGTAAGATAGTGTACAGTATGGAGGAGTAGAGATAGAATGTAGGATAGTGTACAGTATGGAAGAGTGGAAATATAATGTAAGATAGTGTACAGTATGGAAGAGTAGGGATATAATGTAAAATAGTGTAAAGTATGGAGGAGTAGGGATAGAATGTAAGATAATGTACAGTATGGAAGAATGGAAATATAATGTAAGATAGTGTATAGTATGGAAGAGTAGGGATAGAATGTAAAATAGTGTAAAGTATGGAAGAGTAAGGATAGAATGTAAGATAGTGTACAATATTGAAGAGTAGATTTAGAATGTAAGATAGTGTAGATAATGCAAGAGTGGAGATAGAATGTAAAATAGTGTACAGTATGGAAGAGTAGTGATAGAGTGTAAGATAGTGTATACTATTGAAGAGTAGAGTTAGAAGTAAGATAGTGTAGAGTATGGAAGAGTGGAAATATAATGTAAGATAGTGTACAGTATGGAAGAGTGGAAATATAATGTAAGATAGTGTACAGTATGGAAGAGTAGGGATATAATGTAAAATAGTGTAAAGTATGGAGGAGTAGGGATAGAATGTAAGATAATGTACAGTATGGAAGAATGGAAATATAATGTAAGATAGTGTATAGTATGGAAGAGTAGGGATAGAATGTAAAATAGTGTAAAGTATGGAAGAGTAAGGATAGAATGTAAGATAGTGTACAATATTGAAGAGTAGATTTAGAATGTAAGATAGTGTAGATAATGCAACAGTGGAGATAGAATGTAAAATAGTGTACAGTATGGAAGAGTAGTGATAGAGTGTAAGATAGTGTACACTATTGAAGAGTAGAATTAGAAGTAAGATAGTGTAGAGAATGCAAGAGTTGAGATAGAATGTAAAATAGTGTACAGTATGGAAGATTAGAGATAGAATGTAAGATATTGTACTGCATGGAGGAGTAAGGATAGAATGTAAGATAGTGTATAGTATCGAATGCTAGGCATATAATGTATAATATTGTACAGTATGGAAGAGTAGGGAGAGAATGTAAGATAGTGTACAGTTTTGAATGGTAGGTATAACATGTATGATAGTGTACAGTATGGAGGAGTAGGGATATAATGTATGATAGTGTACAGCATGGACGAGTAGGAATATAATGTAAGATAGTGTACAGTATGGAAGAGTAGGGATATAATGCATGATAGTGTACAGTATAAACGAGTAGGGAAGAAATGTAAGATTTTGTACAGTATCGAATGGTAAGAATAGAATGTATGATAGTGTACAGTATGGAAGAGTAGTGATAGAATGTAAGATAATGTACAGTAAAGAAGAGTAGTGATAGAATGTATGATTTTGTACAGAATGCAAGAGTGGAGATATAATGTGAAAGAGTGTAGAGTATGGCGGAGTAGGGACACAATGTAAGATAGTGTAAAGAATGGAGGAGTAGAAATAAGATGCATGATAGTGTACAGAATGGAAGAGTGTGCACAGAATGTATGATAGTGTACAATATGGAAGAGTTGAGATATAACATAAGATAGTGTACAGTATGGAGGAGTATGGAAATAATGTAAGATAGTGCATAGTATGGAAGAAAAGAGATATAATGTAAGATTGTCAACAGTATGGAAGAGTAAGGATAGAATGTACGATAGTGTACAATATTGAAGAGTAGAGTTAGAGTGTAAGATAGTGTACAGAATGCAAGAGTGGAGATATAATGTAAACTATTTTACAGTATGGAAGAGTAGAGATAGAATGTACGAT
Organism: Bathymodiolus septemdierum; assembly: GCA_963383655.1. Taxonomy (NCBI): domain Eukaryota; kingdom Metazoa; phylum Mollusca; class Bivalvia; order Mytilida; family Modiolidae; genus Bathymodiolus; species Bathymodiolus septemdierum. The sequence goes on from OY726531.1 coordinate 31,152,462, forward strand.
AGTGTACAATATTTAAGAGTAGAGCTAGAATGTAAGATAGTGTACAGAAAGCAAGGATGGATGTAGAATGTAATATAGTGTACAGTACGGAAGAGTAGTGATAGAATGTAAGATAGTGTACACTATTGAAGAGTAGAGTTAGAATGTAAGCTAGTGTACAGTATGGAAGAGTATAGATAGAATGTAAGATAGTGTACAGTATGGAAGAGTAGAGATAGAATGTAAGATAGTGTACAGTATGGAAGATTAGAGATAGAATATAAGATAGAGTACAGTATGGAAGAATATAGATAGAATGTAGGATAGTGTACAGAATGCAAGAGTGGAGATATAATGTAACATAGTTTACAGTATGGAAGAGTAGTGATAGAATGTAAGATAATGTACACTATTGAAGAGTAGAGTTAGAATGTAAGATAGTGTACAGTATGGAAGAGTAGAGATAGAATGTAAGATAGTGTATTGTATGGAAGAGTAGAGATAGAATGTAAGATAGTGTAAAGTATGGAAGAAAATAGATAGAATGTAAGATATTGTACAGTATGAAGGAGTAGAGATAGAATGTAAGATAGTGCATAGTATGGAAGAGTAGAGATAGAATGTAAGATAGTGTACAGTATGGAAGAGTAGGGATATAATGTAAGATAGTGCATAATATGGAAGAGTAGAGATAGAATGTAAGATAGTGTACAGCATGGAAGAGTAGGGATATAATGTAAGATAGTGCATAGTATCGAATGCTAGACATAGAATGTATGAAATTGTACAGTATGGAAGAGTAAGGATAGAATGTAAGATAATGTACAGTATGGAAAAGTAGGAATATAATGTAAGATAATGTACAGTATTGAATGGTGGGAATATAATGTATGATAGTGTACAGTATGGAAGAGTAGGGATAGAATGTAAGATTGTGTACAGTAAAGAAGAGTAGTGATAGAATGTATGATAGTGTACACTATTGAAGAGTATAGATAGAATGTAAGAGAATCTACATAATGCAAGAGTGGAGATATAATGTAAAATAGTGTACAGTATGGAAGAGAAAGGATAGAATGTAAGATAATGTACAGTATGGAAAAGTAGGAATATAATGTAAGATAATGTACAGTATTGATTGGTGGGAATATAATGTATGATAGTGTACAGTATGGAAGAGTAGGGATAGAATGTAAGATTGTGTACAGTAAAGAAGAGTAGTGATAGAATGTATGATAGTGTACACTATTGAAGAGTATAGATAGAATGTAAGATAGTGTATAGTATGGAAGAGTAGAGATAGAATGTAAGATAGTGTACAGTATGGAAGAAAATAGATAGAATGTAAGATAGTGTACAGTATGAAGGAGTATAGATAGAATATAAGATAGTGTACAGTATGGAAGAGTAAGGATAGAATGTAAGATAGTGTACAATATTGAAGAGTATAGTTAGAATGTAAGAGAATCTACATAATGCAAGAGTGGAGATATAATGTAAAATAGTGTACAGTATGGAAGAGTAGAGAAAGAATGTAAGATAGTGTACAATATTGAAGAGTAGAGTTAGAATGTAAGATAGTGTACAGAATGCAAGAGTGGAGATAGAATGTAAAATAGTTTACAGTATGGAAGAGTAGTGATATAATATAAGATAGTGTAAACTATTGAAGAGTAGAGTTAGAATGTAAGATAGTGTACAGTATGGAAGAGTAGATATAGAATGTAAGATAGTGTACAATATTGTAGAGTAGAGATAGAATGTAAAATAATGTACAGTATGGAAGAGTGGAAATATAATGTAAGATAGTGTACAGTATGGAAGAGCATAGATAGAATGTAAGATAGTGTACAGTATGGAAGAGTAGAGATAGAATGTAAGATAGTGTACAATATGGAAGAGTAGAGATATAATGTAAGATAGTGTACAGTATGGAAGAGCATAGATAGAATGTAAGATAGTGTACAGTATGGAAGAGTAGAGATAGAATGTAAGATAGTGTACAATATGGAAGAGTAGAGATATAATGTAAGATAGTGTACAGTATGGAAGAGTAGAGTTAGAATGTAATATATTGTACAATATTGAAGAGTAGAATTAGAATGTAAGATAGTGTACAATATTGTAGAGTAGAGATAGAATGTAAAATAATGTACAGTATGGAAGAGTAAGGACAGGATGTAAGATAGTGTACAATATTGAAGAGTAGAGTTAGAATGTAAGAGAGGGTACATAATGCAAGAGTGGAGAAATAATGTAAGATAGTGTACAGTATGGAAGAGTAGAGATAAAATATAAGATAGTGTGCAATATTGAAGAGTAGAGTTAGAATGTAAGATAGTGAACGGAATGCAAGAGTGGAAATAGAATGTAAAATAGTTTACAGTATGGAAGAGTAGTGATAGAATATAAGATAGTGTACAGTATGGAAGAGTAGAGATAGAATGTAAGATAGTGTATAGTATGGAAGAGTAGAGATAGAATGTAAGATAGTGTACAGTATGGAAGAAAATAGATAGAATGTAAGATATTGTACAGTATGAAGGAGTAGAGATAGAATGTAAGATAGTGTATAGTATGGAAGAGTAAAGATAGAATGTAAGATAGTGTACAGCATGGAAGAGTAGGGATAGAATGTAAGATACTGTATAATATTGAAGAGTAGAGTTAGAATGTAGGATAGTGTACAGAATGCAAGAGTGGAGATATAATGTAAAATAGTTTACAGTATGGAAGAGTAGTGATAGAATATAAGATAGTGTACAGTATGGAAGAGTAGAGATAGAATGTAAGATAGTGTATAGTATGGAAGAGTAGAGATAGAATGTAAGATAGTGTACAGTATGGAAGAAAATAGATAGAATGTAAGATATTGTACAGTATGAAGGAGTAGAGATAGAATGTAAGATAGTGTATAGTATGGAAGAGTAAAGATAGAATGTAAGATAGTGTACAGCATGGAAGAGTAGGGATAGAATGTAAGATAGTGCATAGTATCGAATGCTAGGAATAGAGTGTATGAAATTGTACAGTATGGAAGAGTAAGGATATAATGTATGATAATGCACAGTATGGAATGGTGGGAATATAATGTATGATAGTGTACAGTATGGAAGAGTAGGGATAGAATGTAAGATAGTGTACAGCATGGAAGAGTAGGGATATAATGTAAGATAGTGCATAGTATCGAATGCTAGACATAGAATGTATGAAATTGTACAGTATGGAAGAGTAAGGATAGAATGTAAGATAATGTACAGTATGGAAAATTAGGAATATATTGTAAGATAATGTACAGTATGGAATGGTGGGAATATAATGTATGATAGTGTACAGTATGGAAGAGTAGGGATAGAATGTAAGATTGTGTACAGTAACGAAGAGTAGTGATAGAATGTATGATAGTGTACACTATTGAAGAGTATAGATAGAATGTAAGATAGTGTATAGTATGGAAGAGTAGAGATAGAATGTAAGATAGTGTACAGTATGGAAGAAAATAGATAGAATGTAAGATAGTGTACAGTATGAAGGAGTATAGATATAATGTAAGATAGTGTACAATATGGAAGAAAATAGATAGAATGTAAGATAGTGTACAGTATGAAGGAGTAAAGATAGAATGTAAGATAGTGTACAGCATGGAAGAGTAGGGATAGAATGTAAGATAGTGCATAGTATCGAATGCTAGGCATAGAATGTATGAAATTGTACAGTATGGAAGAGTAAGGATAGAATGTAAGATAATGTACAGTATTGAAAAGTAGGGATATAATGTAAGATAATGTACAGTATGGAATGGTGGGAATATAATGTATGATAGTGTACGGTATGGAAGAGTAGGGATAGAATGTATGATAGTGTACAGTATGGAAGAGTAGAGATAAATGTAAGATAATGTACAATATGGAAGAGTAGAGATAGATTGTAAGATAGTGTACAATATAGAAGAGTAGAGATAAATGTAAGATAGTGTACAGTATGGAAGAGTAGAGATAAATGTAAGATAGTGTACAGTATGGAAGAGTAGAGATAGATTGTAAGATAGTGTACAGTATGGAAGAGTAGAGATAGATTGTAAGATAGTGTACAGTATGGAAGAGTAGAGATAGATTGTAAGATAGTGTACAGCATGGAAGAGTAGAGATAGATTGTAAGATAGTGTACAGTATGGAGCAGTAGAGATAGAATGCAAGATAATGTAGAGAATGCAAGAGTGGAGATATAATGTAAAATAGTGTACAATATTGAAGAGTAGAGTTAGAATGCAAGATATTGTACAATATTGAAAAGTAGAGTTAGAATGTAAGATAGTGTACAATATTGTAGAGTAGAGTTATGATGTAAGATAGTGTACAGAATGCAAGAGTGGAGATATAATGTAAAATAGTGTACAGTATGGAAGAGTAGTGATAGAATATAAGATAGTGTACAGTATGGAAGAGTAGAGATAGAATGTAAGATAGTGTATAGTATGGAAGAGTAGAGATAGAATGTAAGATAGTGTACAGTATGGAAGAAAATAGATAGAATGTAAGATATTGTACAGTATGAAGGAGTAGAGATAGAATGTAAGATAGTGTATAGTATGGAAGAGTAAAGATAGAATGTAAGATAGTGTACAGCATGGAAGAGTAGGGATAGAATGTAAGATAGTGCATAGTATCGAATGCTAGGAATAGAGTGTATGAAATTGTACAGTATGGAAGAGTAAGGATATAATGTAAGATAATGCACAGTATGGAATGGTGGGAATATAATGTATGATAGTGTACAGTATGGAAGAGTAGGGATAGAATGTAAGATAGTGTACAGCATGGAAGAGTAGGTATATAATGTAAGATAGTGCATAGTATCGAATGCTAGACATAGAATGTATGAAATTGTACAGTATGGAAGAGTAAGGATAGAATGTAAGATAATGTACAGTATGGAAAATTAGGAATATATTGTAAGATAATGTACAGTATGGAATGGTGGGAATATAATGTATGATAGTGTACAGTATGGAAGAGTAGGGATAGAATGTAAGATTGTGTACAGTAACGAAGAGTAGTGATAGAATGTATGATAGTGTACACTATTGAAGAGTATAGATAGAATGTAAGATAGTGTATAGTATGGAAGAGTAGAGATAGAATGTAAGATAGTGTACAGTATGGAAGAAAATAGATAGAATGTAAGATAGTGTACAGTATGAAGGAGTATAGATAGAATGTAAGATAGTGTACAGTATGGAAGAAAATAGATAGAATGTAAGATAGTGTACAGTATGAAGGAGTAAAGATAGAATGTAAGATAGTGTACAGCATGGAAGAGTAGGGATAGAATGTAAGATAGTGCATAGTATCGAATGCTAGGCATAGAATGTATGAAATTGTACAGTATGGAAGAGTAAGGATAGAATGTAAGATAATGTACAGTATTGAAAAGTAGGGATATAATGTAAGATAATGTACAGTATGGAATGGTGGGAATATAATGTATGATAGTGTACGGTATGGAAGAGTAGGGATAGAATGTATGATAGTGTACAGTATGGAAGAGTAGAGATAAATGTAAGATAGTGTACAGTATGGAAGAGTAGAGATAGAATGTAAGATAGTGTACAGTATGGAAGAGTAGAGATAAATGTAGGATAGTGTACAGTATGGAAGAGTAGAGATAGATTGTAAGATAGTGTACAGCATGGAAGAGTAGAGATAGATTGTAAGATAGTGTACAGTATGGAAGAGTAGAGATAAATGTAAGATAGTGTACAGTATGGAAGAGTAGAGATAAATGTAAGATAGTGTACAGTATGGAAGAGTAGAGATAAATGTAGGATAGTGTACAGTATGGAAGAGTAGAGATAGATTGTAAGATAGTGTACAGCATGGAAGAGTAGAGATAGATTGTAAGATAGTGTACAGTATGGAAGAGTAGAGATAAATGTAAGATAGTGTACAGTATGGAAGAGTAGAGATAGAATGTATGATAGTGTACAGTATGGAAGAGTAGAGATAGATTGTAAGATAGTGTACAGCATGGAAGAGTAGAGATAGATTGTAAGATAGTGTACAGTATGGAGCAGTAGAGATAGAATGCAAGATAATGTAGAGAATGCAAGAGTGGAGATATAATGTAAAATAGTGTACAATATTGAAGAGTAGAGTTAGAATGCAAGATATTGTACAATATTGAAAAGTAGAGTTAGAATGTAAGATAGTGTACAATATTGTAGAGTAGAGTTATGATGTAAGATAGTGTACAGAATGCAAGAGTGGAGATAGAATGTAAAATAGTGTACAGTATGGAAGAGTAGTGATAGAATGTAAGATACTGTACAATATTGAAGAGTAGAGTTAGAATGTAAGATAGTGTGCAGTATGGAAGAGTAGAGATAGAATATAAGATAGTGTACAGTATGGAAGAGTGGAAATATAATGTAAGATAGTGTACAGTATGGAAGAGTAGGGATATAATGTAAAATAGTGTAAAGTATGGAGGAGTAGGGATAGAATGTAAGATAATGTACAGTATGGAAGAATGGAAATATAATGTAAGATAGTGTATAGTATGGAAGAGTAGGGATAGAATGTAAAATAGTGTAAAGTATGGAAGAGTAAGGATAGAATGTAAGATAGTGTACAATATTGAAGAGTAGATTTAGAATGTAAGATAGTGTAGATAATGCAAGAGTGGAGATAGAATGTAAAATAGTGTACAGTATGGAAGAGTAGTGATAGAGTGTAAGATAGTGTATACTATTGAAGAGTAGAGTTAGAAGTAAGATAGTGTAGAGAATGCAAGAGTTGAGATAGAATGTAAAATAGTGTACAGTATGGAAGATTAGAGATAGAATGTAAGATATTGTACTGTATGGAGGAGTAAGGATAGAATGTAAGATAGTGTATAGTATCGAATGCTAGGCATATAATGTATAATATTGTACAGTATGGAAGAGTAGGGAGAGAATGTAAGATAGTGTACAGTTTTGAATGGTAGGTATAAAATGTATGATAGTGTACAGTATGGAGGAGTAGGGATATAATGTATGATAGTGTACAGCATGGACGAGTAGGAATATAATGTAAGATAGTGTACAGTATGGAAGAGTAGGGATATAATGCATGATAGTGTACAGTATAAACGAGTAGGGAAGAAATGTAAGATTTTGTACAGTATCGAATGGTAAGAATAGAATGTATGGTAGTGTACAGTATGGAAGAGTAGTGATAGAATGTAAGATAATGTACAGTAAAGAAGAGTAGTGATAGAATGTATGATTTTGTACAGAATGCAAGAGTGGAGATATAATGTGAAATAGTGTAGAGTATGGCGGAGTAGGGACACAATGTAAGATAATGTAAAGAATGGAGGAGTAGAAATAAGATGCATGATAGTGTACAGAATGGAAGAGTGTGCACAGAATGTATGATAGTGTACAATATGGAAGAGTTGAGATATAACATAAGATAGTGTACAGTATGGAGGAGTATGGAAATAATGTAAGATAGTGCATAGTATGGAAGAAAAGAGATATAATGTAAGATTGTCAACAGTATGGAAGAGTAAGGATAGAATGTACGATAGTGTACAATATTGAAGAGTAGAGTTAGAGTGTAAGATAGTGTAGAGAATGTAAGAGTGGAGATATAATGTAAACTATTTTACAGTATGGAAGAGTAGAGATAGAATGTACGATAGTGTACAATATTTAAGAGTAGAGCTAGAATGTAAGATAGTGTACAGAAAGCAAGAATGGATGTAGAATGTAATATAGTGTACAGTATGGAAGAGTAGTGATAGAGCCTAAGATAGTGTACACTTTTGAAGAGTAGAGTTAGAATGTAACATAGTGTACATTATGGAAGATTATAAATAGAATGTAAGATATTGTACAGTATGGAGGAGTAGGGATTGAATGTAAGATAGTGTATAGTATCGAATGCTAGGCATATAATGCATAATATTGCACAGTATGGAAGAGTAGGGAGAGAATGTAAGACAGTGTACAGTATTGAATGGTAGGTATAGAATATAAGATAGTGTACAGTATGGACGAGTAGGGATATAATGTAAGACAGTGTATAGAATGGAAGAGTAGGGAAAAAATGTAAGATTTTGTACAGTATCGAATGGTACGAATAGAATATATGATAGTGTACAGTATGGAAGAGTAGGGATATAATGTAGGATAGTGAACAGTATGGAAGAGTAGGGATGGAATGTATGATAGTGTACAGTATGCACGAGTAGGGAAAAAATGTAAGATTTTGTACAGTATCAAATGGTAAGAATAGAATGTATGATAGTGTACAGTACGGAAGAGTAGGGATAAAATGTAAGATAGTGTACAGTAAAGAAGAGTAGTGATATAATGTATGATAGTGTACAGAATGCAAGAGTGGAGATATAATGTAAAATAGTGTACAGTATGGAAGAGTAGAGATATAATGTAAGATAGGGAACAGTATGGAAGAGAACTGATAGAATGTAAGATAGTGTACAGTATATAATAGTAGTGATAAAATGTAAGATAGAGTACAGTATGGAAGAGTAGGGATAGAATGTAAGATAATGTACAGTATGGAGGAGTAGGGATAGAATGTAATATAGTGGACAGAATGGAAGAGTGTGGACACAATGTAAGATAGTGTACAGAATGGAAGAGTGTGGATAGAATGTAAGATAATGTACAGCATGGAGGAGAAGAAATAAGATGTATGATAATGTACAGAATGGAAGAGTGTGCACAGAATGTATGATAGTGTACAATATGGAAAAGTAGAAATATAATGGAAGATAGTGTAGAGTAAAGAAGAGTAGTTATAGCATGTATGATAGTGTACAGTATGGAAGAGTAGAGATAGAATGTAAGATAGTGTACAGTAAATAAAGGTAATAACAAAATTACCGAACTCCGAACAATCTTACAAAGGGAAAGTCAAAACTCATAATTATATAAACAGACAAAATCAGTCAACAACGGAAAACTGTGAAAACCGTAATGACCCTGACTTGGTACAGGCATTTCTAAAGAAATGGTGGCTTGAATCAGATTTTAAGGCGCGAAACCTCCCGCTCTCATTACGGTTCAAAGTTTCCGGCTGTCACTGTAACAGTATTTAAAGAAGAGTAGAGATAGAATGTATGATAGTGTACAGTATGGAAGAGTAGATATAGAATGTAAGATAGCGTACAGCATAGAAGAGTAAAGATAAAATGTAAGATAGTGTACAGTATGGAAGAGTAGAGATAAAATGTAAGATAGTGTACAGTATGGAAGAGTAGAGATAGAATGTAAGATAGAGTACAGTATGGAAGAGTGGAGAGAAAATTTAAGATTGTCTACAGTATGGAAGGGTAGGCATAGAATGTATGATAGTGTACAGTATGGAAGAGTAACGATAAGATATAAGATAGTGTACATTATGGAAGAGAAGAGATAGCATATAAGATAGTGTACAGAATGCAAGAGTGGAGATATAATGTAAAATAGTTTACAGTATGGAAGAGTAAGGATAGAATGTAAGATACTGTACAATATTGAAGAGTAGAGTTAGAATGTAAGATAGTGTAGAGAATGTAAGACTGGAGATACAATGTAAAAAGTGTACAGTATGGAAGAGTAGAGATAGAATGTAAGATATTGTACAGTATGGAGGAGTAGGGATAGAATGTATGATAATGTACAGTATGGACGAGTAGGGATATAATGTAAGATAGTGTACAGTATCGAAAGGTAGGCATAGAATGTATGATAGTGTACAGTATGGACGAATAGGGATATAATGTAAGATAGTGTACAGTATCGAATGGTAAGCATATAATGTATGATAGTGTACAGTATGGAAGAGTAGTGATAGAATGTAAGATAATGTACAGTATGGAATAGTAGAGACATAATGTAAGATAAGAGAACAGTATGGAAGAGTACTGATAGAATGTATGATAGTGTACAGTATAGAATAGTAGTGATAAAAGATATGATAGTGTACAGTACGGAAAAGTAGAGATAACATGTCAGATAGAATACAGTATGGAAGAGTAGGGATAGCATGTAAGATAGTGTACAGAATGGAAGAGTGTGGACACAATGTAAGATAGTGTACAGAATGGAAGAGTGTTGATAGAATGTAAGATAATGTACAGCATGGAGGAGTAGAAGTAAGATGTATGATAATGTACAGAATGGAAGAGTGTGCACAGATTGTATGAGATTGTACAACATGGAAGAGTAGAGATATAATGTAAGAAAGTGTACAGTATGGAAGAGTAAAGATATAATGTAAGATTATCTACAGTATGGACGACTAGGGATAGAATGTATACTAGTGTACAGTATGGAAGAATAGAGATAGAATTTATGATAGTGTACAGTATGGAAGAGTAGAGATAGCATGTAAGATAGCTTACAGTATAATGTTAGATAGTGTATAGAATTGAAGATTGTGGATAGAATGTAAGATAGTGTACAATATGGAGGAGTAGGATTAGAATGTATGATAGTGTACAGAATGGAAGAGTGAGGACAGAATGTAATATAGTGTACATAATGGAAGAGTAGGAATAGAATGTAAGATAGTGTACAGTATGGAAGAGTAGGAATTGTATGTGTGATAGTGTACAGTATGGAAGAGTAGAGATATAATGTAAGATAATGTACAGAATGGAAGAATGTGGATAAAATGTAAGATAGTGTACAAAATGGAAGAGTGTGGATAGAATGTAAGATATTGTACATAATGGAGGAGTAGGAATAGGATGTATGATAGTGTACAGAATGGAAGAGTGTGGACAGAATGTATGATAGTGTACAGAATGGAAGAGTGCGGACAGCATATATGATAGTGTATATAATGGAATAGTCTGGATAGAATGTATGATAGCGTACAATATGGTAGAGTAGAGATAGAATGTATGATAGTGAACAGTATGGAAGAGTAGAGATGGAATGTATGATAGTGTACAGAATGGAAGAGTGTGGACAGAATGTATGATGGTGTACAGAATAGAAGAATATGTACAGAATGTATGATAGTGTACAGAATAAAAGAGTGTGGACAGAATAGATGATAGTGTACAGAATGGAATAGTCTGGATAGAATGTATCATAGTATACAATATGGAAGATTAGGAATAGAATGTATGATAGAGTACAATATGGAAGAGTAGGGATAGAATGTATGATAATGTACGATATGGAATAGTAGAGATAGGATGTATGATAGTTTACAGAATGGAAGAGTGTGGACAGAATGTATGATAGTGTACAATATGGAAGAGTAGGGATAGATTGTATGATAGTGTACAATATGGAAGAGTAGAGATAGAATGCATGATACTATACAATATGGAAGAGTAGAGATAGAATGTATGATAGTGAACAGTATGGAAGAGTAGAGATGGAATGTATGATAGTGTACAGAATGGAAGAGTGTGGACAGAATGTATGATGGTGTACAGAATAGAAGAATATGCACAGAATGTATGATAGTGTACAGAATGGAAGAGTGTGGACAGAATAGATGATAGTGTACAGAATGGAATAGTGTGGATAGAATGTATCATAGTATACAATATGGAAGAGTAGAGATAGAATGTATGATAGAGTACAATATGGAAGAGTAGGGATAGAATGTATGATAATGTACAATATGGAAGAGTAGAGATATAATGTATGATAGTGAACAGTATGGAAGAGTAGGGATCGAATGTATGATAGTGTACAATATGGAAGAGAAGGAAAAAAATGTATGATAGTGTATATTATGCAAGAGAAGAGATAGAATGTCAGATAGTGCACAGCATAGAAGAGTAGTGATATAATATAAGATAATGTATAAAATTGAAGATTGTGGATAGAATGTAAGATAATGTACAATATGGAGGAGTAGGATTAGAATGTAAGATAGTGTACAGAATGGAAGAGTGAGTACAGAATGTAATATAGTGTACATATTGGAAGAGTGTGGACATAATGTAAGATAGTATACAGTATGGAAGAGTAGGAATTGTATGTGTGATAGTGTACAATATAGAAGAGTAGAGATATAATGTAAGATAATGTACAGAATGGAAGAATGTGGATAAAATGTAAGATAGTGTACAAAATGGAAGAGTGTGGATAGAATGTAAGATAGTGTACATAATGGAGGAGTAGGAATAGGATGTATGATAGTGTACAGATTGGAAGAGTGTGGACAGAATGTATGATGGTGTACAGAATGGAAGAATGTGCACAGAATGTATGTAGTGTACAGAATGGAAGAGTGTGGACAGAATAGATGATAGTGTACAGAATGGAATAGTCTGGATAGAATGTATCATAGTATACAATATGGAAGAGTAGGAATAGAATGTATGATAGAGTACAATATGGAAGAGTAGGGATAGAATGTATGATAATGTACAATATGGAATAGTAGAGATAGGATGTATGATGGTGTACACAATGGAAGAGTGCAGACAGCATATATGATAGTGTACAGAATGGAATAGTCTGGATAGAATGTATGATAGTGTACAATATGGAAGAGTAGGGATAGAATGTATGATAGTGTACAATATGGAAGAGTAGGAATACAATGTATGATACTGTACAATATGGAAGAGTAGGGATAGAATGTATGATAGTGTACAATATGGAAGAGTAGGAATACAATGTATGATACTGTACAATATGGAAGAGTAGAGATAGAATGTATGATACTGTACAATATGGAAGAGTAGGGATAGAATGTATGAGAGTGTACAATATGGAAGAGTAAATATAAACTATGATAGTGTATATTATGGAAGAGAAGATATAGAACGTCAGATAGCGTACAATATGGAAGAATAGAGATAGAATGTATGATAGTGAACAGTATGGAAGAGTAAAGATAGAATGTATGATAGTGTACAATATGGAAGAGTCGGAATAAAATGTATGATGGTGTATATTATGCAAGAGAAGAGATAGATTGTCAGATAGTGTACAGTATGGAAGAGTAGAGATAGAATGTAGGATAGTGTACATTATGGCAGAGTAGAGATAGAATGTAAGAATTTCTACAGTATGGAAGACTAGGGATAGAATGTATGATAGTGTACAATATGGAGTAGTAAAGATAGAATCCAACATAGTGTACATTTTGGAAGAGTAGCGCTATAATGTAAGATAGTGTACAGTATGGAAGCGTAGAGATAAAATGTAAGATAGAGTACAGTATTGAAGAGTAGAGATAGAATGTATGAGAGTGTACAGTATGGAAGAGTATTGATAGAATGTAAGATAATACACAGTATGGAAGAGTAGAGAGAAATTGTTAGATTGTCTACAGTATGGAAGACTAGGGATAGAATTTATGATAGTGTACAATATGGAAGAGTAAATATAGACTATGATAGTGCATATTATGGAAGAGAAGATATAGAACGTCAGATAGCGTACAATATGGAAGAGTAGAGATAGAATGTATGATAGTGAACAGTATGGAAGAGTAGAGATAGAATGTATAATAGTGAACAGTATGGAAGAGTAGAGATAGAATGTATGATAGTGAACAGTATGGAAGAGTAGAGATAGAATGTATGATAGTGAACAGTATGGAAGAGTAGAGATAGAATGTATGATAGTGAACAGTATGGAAGAGTAGAGATAGAATGTATGATAGTGAACAGTATGGAAGAGTAGAGATAGAATGTATGATAGTGAACAGTATGGAAGAGTAGAGATAGAATGTATAATAGTGAACAGTATGGAAGAGTAGAGATAGAATGTATGATAGTGAACAGTATGGAAGAGTAGAGATAGAATGTATGATTGTGAACAGTATGGAAGAGTAGAGATAGAATGTATGATAGTGTACAATATGGAAGAGTAGAGATAGAATGTATGATAGTGAACAGTATGGAAGAGTAGAAATATAATGTATGATAATGTACAGTATGGAAGAGTAGAGATAGATTGTAAGATAATGTATATTATGGAAGAGTAGAGATAGAATGTCAGATAGTGCACAGCATAGAAGAGTAGTGATATAATATAAGATAGTGTATAGAATTGAAGATTGTGGATAGACTGTATGATAGTGTACAATATGGAAGAGTAAATATAGACTATGATAGTGTATATTATGGAAGAAAAGATATAGAACGTCAGAAAGCGTACAATATGGAAGAGTAGAGATAGAATGTCAGATAGTGCACAGCATAGAAGAGTAGTGATATAATATAAGATAATGTATAGAATTGAAGATTGTGAATAGAATGTAAGATAGTGTACAATATGGAGGAGTAGGATTAGAATGTATGATAGTGTACAGAATGGAAGAGTGAGGACAGAATGTAATATAGTGTACATAATGGAAGAGTGTGGACATAATGTAAGATAGTATACAGTATGGAAGAGTAGGAATTGTACGTGTGATAGTGTACAGTATAGAAGAGTAGAGATATAATGTAAGATAATGTACAAAATGGAAGAATGTGGATAAAATGTAAGATAGTGTACAAAATGGAAGAGTATGGATAGAATGTAAGATAGTGTACATAATGGAGAAGTAGGAATAGGATGTATGATAGTGTACAGAATGGAAGAGTGTGGACAGAATAGATGATAGTGTACAGAATGGAATAGTCTGGATAGAATGTATCATAGTATACAATATGGAAGAGTAGGGATAGAATGTATGATAGTGTACAATATGGAAGAGTAGGGATAGAATGTATGAAAATGTACAATATGGAAGCGTAGAGATAGGATGTATGATAGTGTACAGAATGGAAGAGTGTGGACAGAATGTATGATAGTGTACAGAATGGAAGAGTGCGGACAGCATATGTGATAGTGTATAGAATGGAATAGTCTGGATAGAATGTATGATAGTGTACAGAATAGAATAGTCTGGATAGAATGTATCATAGCGTACAATATGGAAGAGTAGAGATAGAATGTATGATAGTGTACAGAATGGAAGAATGTGGATAAAATGTAAGATAGTGTACAAAATGGAAGAGTGTGGATAGAATGTAAGATAGTGTACATAATGGAGAAGTAGGAATAGGATGTATGATAGTGTACAGAATGGAAGAGTGTGGACAGAATGTATGATGGTGTACAGAATGGAAGAATGTGCACAGAATGTATGTAGTGTACAGAATGGAAGAGTGTGGACAGAATAGATGATAGTGTACAGAATGGAATTGTCTGGATAGAATGTATCATAGTATACAATATGGAAGAGTAGGAATAGAATGTATGATAGTGTACAATATGGAAGAGTAGGGGTAGAATGTATGATAATGTACAATATGGAAGAGTAGAGATAGGGTGTATGATGGTGTACAGAATGGAAGAGTGTGGACAGAATGTATGATAGTGTACAGAATGGAAGAGTGCGGACAGCAGATATGATAGTGTACAGAATGGAATAGTCTGGATAGAATGTATGATAGTGTACAATATGGAAGAGTAGGGATAGAATGTATGATAGTGTACAATATGGAAGAGTAGGAATAGAATGTATGATAGTGTACAATATGGAAGAGTAGAGATAGAATGCATGATACTGTACAATATGGAAGAGTAGGGATAGAATGTATGATACTGTACAATATGGAAGAGTAGGGATAGAATGTATGATACTGTACAATATGGAAGAGTAGGGATAGAATGTATGATAGTGTACAATATGGAAGAGTAAATATAGACTATGATAGTGTATATTATGGAAGGGAAGATATAGAACGTCAGATAGCGTACAATATGGAAGAGTAGAGATAGAATGTATGATAGTGAACAGTATGGAAGAGTAGAGATAGAATGTATGATAGTGAACAGTATGGAAGAGTAGAGATAGAATGTATGATAGTGAACAGTATGGAAGAGTAGAGATAGAATGTATGATAGTGTACAATATGGAAGAGTAGGAATAAAATGTATGATGGTGTATATTATGAAAGAGAAGAGATAGATTGTCAGATAGTGTACAGTATGGAAGAGTAGAGATAGAATGTAAGTTAGTGTACAATATGGAAGAGTAGGAATAGAATATATGATAGTGTACAATATGGACGAGTAGGAATAGAATGTATGATAGTGTACAATATGGAAGAGTAGAGATAGAATGCATGATACTGTACAATATGGAAGAGTAGGGATAGAATGTATGATACTGTACAATATGGAAGAGTAGGGATAGAATGTATGATACTGTACAATATGGAAGAGTAGGGATAGAATGTATGATACTGTACAATATGGAAGAGTAGGGATAGAATGTATGATACTGTACAATATGGAAGAGTAGAGATAGAATGTATGATAGTGAACAGTATGGAAGAGTAGAGATAGAATGTATGATTGTGTACAATATGGAAGAGTAGGAATAAAATGTATGATGGTGTATATTATGCAAGAGAAGAGATAGATTGTCAGATAGTGTACAGTATGGAAGAGTAGAGATAGAATGTAAGATAGTGTACATTATGGCAGAGTAGAGATAGAATGTAAGATAGTGTACAATATGGAAGAGTAGGGCTAGAATATAAGATAGTGTACAGTATGGATGAGTGTGAACAAAATGTATGATAGTGTGCAATATGGAAGAGTAGAGATATAATGTAAGATAGTGTACAGTATGGAAGAGTAGCGATATAATGTAAGATTGTCTACAGTATGAAAGACTAGGGATAGAATGTATGATAGTGTACAATATGGAGTAGTAAAGATAGAATCCATCATAGTGTACATTTTGGAAGAGTAGCGCTATAATGTAAGATAGTGTACAGTATGGAAGCGTAGAAATAAAATGTAAGATAGAGTACAGTATGGAAGAGTAGAGATAGAATGTATGAGAGTGTACAGTATGGAAGAGTATTGATAGAATGTAAGATAATACACAGTATGGAAGAGTAGAGAGAAATTGTTAGATTGTCTACAGTATGGAAGACTAGGGATAGAATTTATGATAGTGTACAATATGGAAGAGTAAATATAGACTATGATAGTGTATATTATGGAAGAGAAGATATAGAACGTCAGATAGCGTACAATATGGAAGAGTAGAGATAGAATGTATGATAGTGAACAGTATGGAAGAGTAGAGATAGAATGTATGATAGTGTACAATATGGAAGAGTAGGAATAGAATATATGATAGTGTACAATATGGAAGAGTAGGAATAGAATGTATGATAGTGTACAATATGGAAGAGTAGGGATAGAATGTATGATACTGTACAATATGGAAGAGTAGGGATAGAATGTATGATACTGTACAATATGGAAGAGTAGGGATAGAATGTATGATACTGTACAATATGGAAGAGTAGGGATATAATGTATGATACTGTACAATATGGAAGAGTAGGGATAGAATGTATGATACTGTACAATATGGAAGAGTAGAGATAGAATGTATGATAGTGAACAGTATGGAAGAGTAGAGATAGAATGTATGATTGTGTACAATATGGAAGAGTAGGAATAAAATGTATGATGGTGTATATTATGCAAGAGAAGAGATAGATTGTCAGATAGTGTACAGTATGGAAGAGTAGAGATAGAATGTAAGATAGTGTACATTATGGCAGAGTAGAGATATAATGTAAGATAGTGTACAATATGGAAGAGTAGGGCTAGAATATAAGATAGTGTACAGTATGGATGAGTGTGAACAAAATGTATGATAGTGTGCAATATGGAAGAGTAGAGATATAATGTATGATAGTGTACAGTATGGAAGAGTAGCGATATAATGTAAGATTGTCTACAGTATGGAAGACTAGGGATAGAATGTATGATAGTGTACAATATGGAGTAGTAAAGATAGAATCCATCATAGTGTACATTTTGGAAGAGTAGCGCTATAATGTAAGATAGTGTACAGTATGGAAGCGTAGAAATAAAATGTAAGATAGAGTACAGTATGGAAGAGTAGAGATAGAATGTATGAGAGTGTACAGTATGGAAGAGTATTGATAGAATGTAAGATAATACACAGTATGGAAGAGTAGAGAGAAATTGTTAGATTGTCTACAGTATGGAAGACTAGGGATAGAATTTATGATAGTGTACAATATGGAAGAGTAAATATAGACTATGATAGTGTATATTATGGAAGAGAAGATATAGAACGTCAGATAGCGTACAATATGGAAGAGTAGAGATAGAATGTATGATAGTGAACAGTATGGAAGAGTAGAGATAGAATGTATGATAGTGAACAGTATGGAAGAGTAGAGATAGAATGTATGATAGTGAACAGTATGGAAGAGTAGAGATAGAATGTATGATAGTGAACAGTATGGAAGAGTAGAGATAGAATGTATGATAGTGTACAATATGGAAGAGTAGAGATAGAATGTATGATAGTGAACAGTATGGAAGAGTAGAGATAGAATGTATGATAGTGAACAGTATGGAAGAGTAGAGATAGAATGTATGATGGTGTATATTATGGAAGAGTAGAGATAGAATGTCAGATAGTGCACAGCATAGAAGAGTAGTGATATAATATAAGATAGTGTATATAATTGAAGATTGTGGATAGAATGTATGATAGTGTACAATATGGAAGAGTAAATATAGACTATGATAGTGTATATTATGGAAGAAAAGATATAGAACGTCAGATAGCGTACAATATGGAAGAGTAGAGATAGAATGTCAGATAGTGCACAGCATAGAAGAATAGTGATATAATATAAGATAGTGTATAGAATTGAAGATTGTGGATAGAATGTAAGATAGTGTACAATATGGAGGAGTAGGATTAGAATGTATGATAGTGTACAGAATGGAAGAGTGAGGACAGAATGTAATATAGTGTACATAATGGAAGAGTAGGAATAGAATGTAAGATAGTGTACAATATGGAGGAGTAGGATTAGAATGTATGATAGTGTACAGAATGGAAGAGTGAGGACAGAATGTAATATAGTGTACATAATGGAAGAGTGAGGACATAATGTAAGATAGTATACAGTATAGAAGAGTAGGAATTGTATGTGTGATAGTGTACAGTATAGAAGAGTAGAGATATAATGTAAGATAATGTACAGAATGGAAGAATGTGGATAAAATGTAAGATAGTGTACAAAATGGAAGAGTGTGGATAGAATGTAAGATAGTGTACATAATGGAGGAGTAGGAATAGGATGTATGATAGTGTACAGAATGGAAGAGTGTGGACAGAATGTATGATGGTGTACAGAATGGAAGAATGTGTACAGAATGTATGATAGTGTACAGAATGGAAGAGTGTGGACAGAATAGATGATAGTGTACAGAATGGAATAGTCTGGATAGAATTTATCATAGTATACAATATGGAAGAGTAGGAATAGAATGTATGATAGAGTACAATATGGAAGAGTAGGGATAGAATGTATGATAGTGTACAATATGGAAGAATAGGGATAGAATGTATGATAATGTACAGAATGGAAGAGTGTGGACAGAATGTATGATAGTGTACAGAATGGAAGAGTGCGGACAGCATATATGATAGTGTATAGAATGGAATAGTCTGGATAGAATGTATGATAGTGTACAATATGGAAGAGTAGGAATAGAATGTATGATAGTGAACAGTATGGAAGAGTAGGGATAGAATTATGATAGTGTACAATATGGAAGAGTAGAGATAGAATGTATGATAGTGTACAATATGGAAGAGTAAATATAGACTATGATAGTGTATATTATGGAAGAGAAGATATAGAACGTCAGATAGCGTACAATATGGAAGAGTAGAGATAGAATGTATGATAATGAACAGTATGGAAGAGTAGAGATAGAATGTATGATAGTGTACAATATGGAAGAGTAGGAATAAAATGTAAGATGGTGTATATTATGGAAGAGTAGAGAAAGCATGTAAAATAGTGTATATTATGGAAGAGAAGAGATAGAATGTCAGATAGTGCACAGCATAGAAGAGTAGTGATATAATATAAGATAGTGTATAGATTTGAAGATTGTGGATAGAATGTATGATAGTGTACAATATGGAAGAGTAAATATAGACTAT
Source organism: Bathymodiolus septemdierum (assembly GCA_963383655.1). Lineage (NCBI taxonomy): Eukaryota > Metazoa > Mollusca > Bivalvia > Mytilida > Modiolidae > Bathymodiolus > Bathymodiolus septemdierum. The sequence goes on from OY726531.1 coordinate 31,172,447, forward strand.
GATAGTGTATATTATGGAAGAAAAGACATAGAACGTCAGATAGCGTACAATATGGAAGAGTAGAGATAGAATGTATGATAGTGTACAATATGGAAGAGTAGGAATAAAATGTATGATGGTGTATATTATGGAAGAGTAGAGAAAGCATGTAAAATAGTGTATATAATGGAAGAGAAGAGATAGAATGTCAGACAGTGCACAGCATAGAAGAGTAGTGATATAATATAAGATAGTGTATAGATTTGAAGATTGTGGATAGAATGTATAATAGTGTACAATATGGAAGAGTAAATATAAACTATGATAGTGTATATTATGGAAGAAAAGATATAGAACGTCAGATAGCGTACAATATGGAAGAGTAGAGATAGAATGTCAGATAGTGCACAGCATAGAAGAGTAGTGATATAATATAAGATAGTGTATAGAATGTAAGATTGTGGATAGAATGTAAGATAGTGTACAATATGGAGGAGTAGGATTAGAATGTATGATAGTGTACAGAATGGAAGAGTGAGGACAGAATGTAATATAGTGTACATAATGGAAGAGTGTGGACATAATGTAAGATAGTATACAGTATGGAAGAGTAGGAATTGTATGTGTGATAGTGTACAGTATAGAAGAGTAGAGATATAATGTAAGATAATGTACAGAATGGAAGAATGTGGATAAAATGTAAGATAGTGTACAAAATGGAAGAGTGTAGATAGAATGTAAGATAGTGTACATTATGGAGGAGAAGGAATATGATGTATGATAGTGTACAGAATGGAAGAGTGTGGACAGAATGTATGATAGTGTACAGAATGGAAGAGTGTGGACAAAATAGATGATAGTGTACAGAATGGAATAGTCTGGATAGAATGTATCATAGTATACAATATGGAAGAGTAGGAATAGAATGTATGATATAGTACAATATGGAAGAGTAGGGATAGAATGTATGATAGTGTACAATATGGAAGAGTAGGGATAGAATGTATGATAATGTACAATATGGAAGCGTAGAGATAGGATGTATGATAGTGTACAGAATGGAAGAGTGTGGACAGAATGTATGATAGTGTACAGAATGGAAGAATGCGGACAGCATATATGATAGTGTATAGAATGGAATAGTCTGGATAGAATGTATGATAGTGTACAATATGGAAGAGTAGGGATAGAATGTATGATAGTGTACAATATGGAAGAGTAAATATAGACTATGATAGTGCATATTATGGAAGAGAAGATATAGAACGTCAGATAGCGTACAATATGTAAGAGTAGAGATAGAATGTATGATAGTGAACAGTATGGAAGAGTAGAGATAGAATGTATGATAGTGTACAATATGGAAGAGTAGGGATAGAATGTATGATAGTGTACAATATGGAAGAGTAAATATAGACTATGATAGTGCATATTATGGAAGAGAAGATATAGAACGTCAGATAGCGTACAATATGTAAGAGTAGAGATAGAATGTATGATAGTGCATATTATGGAAGAGAAGATATAGAACGTCAGATAGCGTACAATATGTAAGAGTAGAGATAGAATGTATGATAGTGAACAGTATGGTAGAGTAGAGATAGAATGTATGATAGTGTATAGTATGGAAGAGTAGAGATAGAATGTATGATTGTGTACAGTATGGAAGAGTAGAGATAGAATGTATGATAGTGAACAGTATGGAAGAGTAGAGATAGAATGTATGATAGTGTATAGTATGGAAGAGTAGAGATAGAATGTATGATTGTGTACAATATGGAAGAGTAGGAATAAAATGTATGATAGTGTATATTATGCAAGAGAAGAAATAGAATGTCAGATAGTGTACAGTATGGAAGAGTAGAGATAGAATGTAAGATAGTGTACATTATGGCAGAGTAGAGATAGAATGTAAGATAGTGTACAATATGGAAGAGTAGGGCTAGAATATAAGATAGTGTACAGTATGGATGAGTGTGAACAAAATGTATGATAGTGTACAGTATGGAAGAGTAGCGATATAATATAAGATTGTCTACAGTATGAAGACTAGGGATAGAATGTATGATAATGTACAGTATGGAAGAGTAGACATAAAATATAAGATAGTGTACATTATTCAAGAATAGGAATATAATATATGATAGTGTAGAGTATGGAAGAGTAGAGATAGAATGTAAGATAGTGTACATTATGGCAGAGTAGAGATAGAATGTAAGATAGTGTACAATATGGAAGAGTAGGGCTAGAATATAAGATAGTGTACAGTATGGATGAGTGTGAACAAAATGTATGATAGTGTACAGTATGGAAGAGTAGCGATATAATATAAGATTGTCTACAGTATGAAGACTAGGGATAGAATGTATGATAATGTACAGTATGGAAGAGTAGACAAAAAATATAAGATAGTGTACATTATTCAAGAATAGGAATATAATATATGATAGTGTAGAGTATGGAAGAGTAGAGATAGAATGTAAGATAGTGTACAGTATGGACGAGTAGGGATAGCATGTAAGATAGTGTACATTATGGACGAGTAGGGATAGAACATAAGATAGTATACAGTATGGAAGAGTAGAGGTAGAATGTAAGATAGTGTACAGTATGGAAGAGTAGAGATAGAATGTAGGATATTGTACATTATGGAAGAGTAGAGATATAATGTAGGATATTGTACATTATGGAAGAGTAGAGATATAATGTAAGATAGTGTACAATATGGAAGAGTAGGGATAGATTGTAAGATATTGTACAGTATGGAAGAGTAGGGACAGAATGTAAGATAGTGTACAGTATGGAAGAGTAGGGATATAATGTAAGATAGTGTACAACATGGAAGTGTAGGTACAGATTGTAAGCAATTGTATAGTATGGAAGAGTAGAAATAGAATGTTAGATAGTGTACAAGATGGAACAGTAGGGATAAAATGTATGATAGTGTACAGTATGGAAGAGTAGAGATAGCATGTAAGATAGTCTATATTATGGAATAGTAGGGATATAATGTATGATAGTGTACAGTATGGAAGAGTAGATATATAATGTAAGAAAGTGTACAGTATGGATGAGAAGAGATAGAATGTACGATAGTGTGCTGTCTGGAAGAGTAGAGATATAGCATAAAATAGTGCACAGTATGGAAGAGTAGAGATAGAACATAAGATAGTATTCAGTATGGAAGAGTAGATATATATTGTAAGATATTGTACGGTATAGAAGAGTAGGGAGAGAATGTATGATAGTGTACAGTATGGAAAAGTAGAGATAGTATGTAAGATACTGTACAATATGGACGAGTAGGGATAGAATGTAAGATAGTGTACAGTATGGAATAGTAGGGATAGAATGTAAGATATTGTACAATATGGAAGAGTAGTGATAGAATGTTAGATAGTGTACAGTATGGAAGAGTAGGGACAGAATGTAAGACAGTGAACAGTATGGAAGAGTAGAGACAGAATGTAAGATAGTGTACAATATGGAGGAGTAGGGATATAATGTAAGATAGTGTACAATATGGAAGAGTAGAGACAGAATGTAAGATATTGTATTGTATGGAAGAATAGAAATAGAATGTAAGATAGTGTGCAATATGGGAGAGTAGGGATATGATGTATGATAGTGTACAGTATGGAAGAGAGGGGATATAATGTTAGAAAGTTTACACAATGGAAGTGTAGTGATGGAATGTAAGATAGTGTACAGTATGGAACAGTAGTGATATAATGTATGATAGTGTACATAAATGAAGAGTGAAGTTACAGCTATCTATTAAATAGGGAAGTAATTAGATTTTCTAATAAATGTTGTTACCTGTAGCAGACCTTCGGCGTCACCAGTTGCAAAATCATGTGGAGGTTGTCCCTGTAATATTAAAAAAATAGTCAATACAATATGTACAACAATAGCTTCTTCGCAACAAATTCTAATGGAATCAACATTTATTCATTGAGTTTGATCAGAAAATGAAAACAAGACGCCACACGACATGTCTGTTATTTTCTCCATTCAGGAGTTAAAGATTGCGTCACAAATATATTTTATAAACAATTCAGTTGTCATGGTTACATATACAATCATTTTTCATAAAAAAAATTGATACAATTAACAATTTCTGATTGAGAAATGCCTGTACCAAGTCAGTGTCATTACAGATTTCACAGTTTTCCGGTTGTTGACTGATTTTTTCTGTTTATATACTTATGAGTTTTTACTTTCCCTTTGTAAGATTGTTCGGAGGTCGGTAATTTTGCTATTAGCCTTATTGATTAGACAATTAAAACAGAACACCACACGATACGTCTGACATTTTATTTTCTCTGTTTAAGATGACAATTAATTTGAAGGAATATGTTGACAACAATTCAGTGTTACTGTCAAATTAATAAAGAAAAACAGCATTTTCGGAGAAAATTCTAATAAAATCAACATTGACTGATTCAGTTTGATCAGACAATTAAAACGAGATGCCAAACGACACGTCTTATATTTTTTCCATTCCTTGGAACAAATCAGTCTGTTCAAGCTGTTAATGGGTGCAATTAAAATATTTTTTTTGTAACTTCATTAAACTCTACATTTTCTGTTTCAGGAGTAGAAAGATGCATCACAAAAGTATTTTTAAAAAACAATTCAATTGTCATGGCTACACATACACTCATTTTTCATTACAAATTTTGATAAAATTAACAATTAATGATTGAAGTTCATCAGACAATTAAAGTAAGAGGCCAAACGACATGTCTGATATTTTATTTGCTCCGCTTAAGATGATATTCAGCTTGAAAGGATCTGTTCATGAACAATTCAGTTTTATTATCTAATTAATAAAAAAAGAAACATTTTTCGTCATATATTCTAATAAAATCAACCTTTACTGATTCAGTTTGATCAGACAATTAGAACAAAATGCCACACGACACGCTTGATATTTTATTTTCCCTGTTTATGATGACATTCAACTTGAAGGGATCTGTTGATCAACAATTGAGTTTTACTGTCAAATTAATAAAATAAAAATTGTAACAAATTCTACTAACGTCAAAATTTGCTGTTTCAGTTTGATGAGATAATAACAACAATATGCGACACGTCTGATATATTCTCCATGACTTGTTACAAATCAGTCTGTTCAAGCTGTTAATTGCTGCCGTAAGATTTGCTTTAACTTCATTAAATTCTACATTTTATGTTTCAGGAGTAAAATGATGCGTCACTGGAAGAGATTAATATCTAAATGTCTTAGTTTTACTGAGGGCTTATTTACCTGCTTATCCAAAACAGACGGTGAGGCTCCTGCCCTTAACAGAAGTTCCACTACCTCTTTGTCGCCCTGCAATGCTGTATGGTGAAGAGGTGTCGAGCCCTAAAACAATAAACATACAACAATATTTAAGCACAAACCATTCCGTAGTAAATAACAGACAGTTTGTCCTCAAATATTCACAAACAACACAACTTTATATTACGAAAGTATTTGAAAAGAATTCAGTTGTCATGATTACAAAAACAATTCATTTTTCGTAACAGATTTTGATAGAATTAATATTTTCTGATTGAATTTGATGTGAAAATTAAAACAAGACGCCACACGAGAGTTCTGATAGTTTATTTTTTCTGCTTAATATGACATTCAACTTGAAGGGATCTGTTGACAACAATTCAGTGTTACTGTGAAATTAAAAACAAATCACAATTTCGTAAAAAATTATAATAAAATCAAAATTTACTGATTCAGTTTGATCAGACAACTCAATCAAGATGCCACACGACACGTCTGATATTTTCTCCATTCCTTTTTACAAATCAGTCTGTTCAAGCTGTTAATGGTTGAGATGAAATCGTATTTTTTGTGACATCATTAAACTCTACATTTTCTGTTTCAGGAGTAAAAAAATGCATCACAAGAGTATTCCTATTAGCAATTCAGTTGTCATGGCTACACATACAATAATTTTTCATTACAAATTTTGATAAAATTAACAATTTCTGATTGAAGTTGATCAGACAATTAAAACATGACGCTAAACGACATGTCTGATATTTTATTTTCTCCGTTTAAGATGATATTCAGCTTGAAAGGATCTGTTCATGCACAATTCAGCTTTATTATCAAATTTATAAAAAAAAAACATTTTTCGTCATAAATTCGAATAAAATCAACCTTTACTGATTCAGTTTGAGCAGACAATTAGAACAAAATGCCACACGACACGTCTGATATTTTATTTCCCCTGTTGATGATGGCATTCAACTTGAAGGGATCTGTTCATCAACAATTGAGTTTTACTGTCAAATTAATAAAATAAATATTGTAGCAAATTCTACTAATATCAAAATTTGCTGTTTCAGTTTGATGAGATAATAACACCAAGATGCGATACCTCTGTTATTTTCTCTACGACTAGTTACAAATCAATCTGTTCAAGCTGTTAATGTCTGCCATACAATTTGTTGTAACTTCATTAAACTCTACAATTTCTTTTTCAAGAGTAAAATGATGCGTCACTGGAAGAGTCTAATGTTTAATTGTCTTAGTTTTATTGAGGGTTTAATTACCTGGTCATCCAAAACAGAGAGTGAGGCTCCTTCCCTTAACAGAAGTTCCACTACCTCTTTGTGGCCCTGCGATGTTGCATTGTGAAGAGGTGTCGAACCCTAAAACAATAAACATCAAACAATATTTCAGCACAAACCGTTTCGTAGTAAATAACTAACATGTTGTCATCAAATCTTCACAAACAACACAACTTTATATTACGAAAGTATTTAAAAAGAATTTAGTTGTCATGATTACAAAAACAATTCATTTTTCGTAACAAAACTTGATAAAATTAATATTTTCTGATTGAGTTTGAACAGAAAATTAAAACAAGACGCCACACGAGAGTTCTGATAGTTTATTTTTTCTGCTTAATATGACATTCAACTTGAAGGGATCTGTTGACAACAATTCAGTGTTACTGTCAAATTAAAAAAAATCACAATTTCGTAAAAAATTATAATAAAATCAAAATTTACTGATTCAGTTTGATCAGACAACTCAATCAAGATGCCACACGACACGTCTGATATTTTCTCCATTCCTTTTTACAAATCAGTCTGTTCAAGCTGTTAATGGTTGAGATGAAATCGTATTTTTTGTAACTTCATTAAACTCTACATTTTCTGTTTCAGGAGTAAAAAAATGCATCACAAGAGTATTCCTATTAACAATTCAGTTGTCATGGCTACACATACAATAATTTTTCATTACAAATTTTGATAAAATTAACAATTTCTGATTGAAGTTGATCAGACATTTAAAACAAGACGCCAAACGAGATGTCTGATATTTTATTTTCTCCGTTTAGGATGATATTCAGCTTGAAGGGATCTGTTCATGCACAATTCAGCTTTATTATCAAATTTATAAAAAAAAACATTTTTCGTCATAAATTCGAATAAAATCAACCTTTACTGATTCAGTTTGAGTAGACAATTAGAACAAAATGCCACACGACACGTCTGATATTTTATTTCCCGTGTTGAAGATGGCATTCAATTTGAAGGGATCTGTTCATCAACAATTGAGTTTTACTGTCAAATTAATAAAATAAATATTGTAACAAATTCTACTAATATCAAAATTTGCTGTTTCAGTTTGATGAGATAATAACAACAAGATGCGACACCTCTGTTATTTTCTCCATGACTAGTTACAAATCAATCTGTTCAAGCTGTTAATGTCTGCCATACAATTTGTTGTAACTTCATTAAACTCTACAATTTCTGTTTCAAGAGTAAAATGATGCGTCACTGGAAGAATCTAATATTTAATTGTCTTAGTTTTATTGAGGGTTTAATTACCTGCTTATCCAAAACAGAGAGTGAGGCTCCTTCCCTTAACAGAAGTTCCACTACCTCTTTGTGGCCCTGCGATGTTGCATTGTGAAGAGGTGTCGAACCCTAAAACAATAAACATCAAACAATATTTCAGCACAAACCGTTTCGTAGTAAATGACTAACATGTTGTCATCAAATCTTCACAAACAACACAACTTTATATTACGAAAGTATTTGAAAAGAATTCAGTTGTCATGATTACAAAAACAATTCATTTTTCGTAACAGATTTTGATAGAATTAATATTTTCTGATTGAATTTGATGTGAAAATTAAAACAAGACACCACACAAGAGTTCTGATAGTTTATTTTTTCTGCTTAATATGACATTCAACTTGAAGGGATCTGTTGACAACAATTCAGTGTTACTGTGAAATTAAAAACAAATCACAATTTCGTAAAAAATTATAATAAAATCAAAATTTACTGATTCAGTTTGATCAGACAACTCAATCAAGATGCCACACGACACGTCTGATATTTTCTCCATTCCTTTTTACAAATCAGTCTGTTCAATCTGTTAATGGTTGAGATGAAATCGTATTTTTTGTAACTTCATTAAACTCTACATTTTCTGTTTCAGGAGTTAAAAAAATGCATCACAAGAGTATTCCTATTAACAATTCAGTTGTCATGGCTACACATACAATAAATTTTCATTGCAAATTTTGATAAAATTAACAATTTCTGATTGAAGTTGATCAGACATTTAAAACAAGACGCCAAACAACATGTCTGATATTTTATTTTCTCCGTTTAAGATGCTATTCAGCTTGAAGGGATCTGTTCATGCACAATTCAGCTTTATTATCAAATTCATAAAAAAAAACATTTTTCGTCATAAATTCGAATAAAATCAACCTTTACTGATTCAGTTTGAGCAGACAATTAGAACAAATGCCACACGACACGTCTGATATTTTATTTCTCCTGTTGAAGATGGCATTCAACTTGAAGGGATCTGTTCATCAACAATTGAGTTTTACTGTCAAATTAATAAAATAAATATTGTAACAAATTTTACTAATATCAAAATTTGCTGTTTCAGTTTGATGAGATAATAACAACAAGATGCGATACCTCTGTTATTTTCTCCATGACTAGTTACAAATCAATCTGTTCAAGCTGTTAATGTCTGCCATACAATTTGTTGTAGCTTCATTAAACTCTACAATTTCTGTTTCAAGAGTAAAATGATGCGTCACTGGAAGAGTCTAATATTTAATTGTCTTAGTTTTATTGAGGGTTTAATTACCTGCTCATCCAAAACAGAGAGTGAGGCTCCTTCCCTTAACAGAAGTTCCACTACCTCTTTGTGGCCCTGCGATGTTGCATTGTGAAGAGGTGTCGAACCCTAAAACAATAAACATCAAACAATATTTCAGCACAAACCGTTTCGTAGTAAATGACTAGCATGTTGTCATCAAATCTTCACAAACAACACAACTTTATATTACGAAAGTATTTAAAAAGAATTCAGTTGTCATGATTACAAAAGCAATTCATTTTTTGTAACAAATCTTGATAAAATTAATATTTTCTGATTGAGTTTGAACAGAAAATTAAAACAAGACGCCACACGAGAGTTCTCATAGGTAATTTTTTCTGCTTAATATGACATTCAACTTGAAGGGATCTGTTGACAACAATTCAGTGTTACTGTCAAATTAAAAAAAAATCACAATTTCGTAAAAAATGATAATAAAATCAAAATTTACTGATTCAGTTTGATCAGACAACTCAATCAAGATGCCACACGACACGTCTGATATTTTCTCCATTCCTTTTTACAAATCAGTCTGTTCAATCTGTTAATGGTTGAGATGAAATCGTATTTTTTGTGACATCATTAAACTCTACATTTTCTGTTTCAGGAGTTAAAAAAATGCATCACAAGAGTATTCCTATTAACAATTCAGTTGTCATGGCTACACATACAATAATTTTTCATTGCAAATTTTGATAAAATTAATAATTTCTGATTGAAGTTGATCAGACAATTAAAACATGACGCTAAAGGACATGTCTGATATTTTATTTTCTCCGCTTAAGATGATATTCAGCTTGAAGGGGTCTGTTCATGCACAATTCAGCTTTATCATCAAATTTAAAAAAAAAACATTTTTCGTCATAAATTCGAATAAAATCAACCTTTACTGAATCAGTTTGAGCAGAAAATTAGAACAAAATGCCACACGGCAGGTCAGATATTTTATTTCCCCTGTTGAAGATGGCATTCAACTTGAAGGGATTTGTTCATCAACAATTCAGTCTTACTGTCAAATTATTAAAATAAATATTGTAACAAATTCTACTAATATCAAAATTTGTTGTTTCAGTTTAATGAGATAATTACAACAAGATGCGACACCTCTGTTATTTTCTCCATGACTAGTTACAAATCAATCTGTTCAAGCTGTTAATGTCTGCCATACAATTTGTTGTAACTTCATTAAGCTCTACAATTTCTGTTTCAAGAGTAAAATGATGCGTCACTGGAAGAGTCTAATATTTAATTGTCTTAGTTTTATTGAGGGTTTAATTACCTGCTCATCCAAAACAGAGAGTGAGGCTCCTTCCCTTAACAGAAGTTCCACTACCTCTTTGTGGCCCTGCGATGTTGCATTGTGAAGAGGTGTCAAACCCTAAAACAATAAACATCAAACAATATTTCAGCACAAACCGTTTGGTAGTAAATAACTAACATTTTGTCATCAAATCTTCACAAACAACACAACTTTATATTACGAAAGTATTTAAAAAGAATTCAGTTGTCATGATTACAAAAACAATTCATTTTTCGTAACAAATTTTGATAAAATTAATATTATCTGATTGAGTTTGAACAGAAAATTAAAACAAGACGCCACACGAGACGCCTGATAGTTTACTTTTTCTGCTTAAGATGACATACAACATGAAGGAATCTGTTGACAACAATTCAGTGTTACTGTCAAATTAATAAAGAAAAACAGCATTTTCGGAGAAAATTCTAATAAAAGCAACATTTACTGATTCAGTTTGATCAGACAACTAAATCAAGATGCAAGACAACACGTCTGATATTTTCTCCATTCCTTGTAACAAATCAGTCTGTTCAAGCTGTTAATGGCTGCAATGAAATCGTATTTTTTTGTAACTTCATTAAACTCTCATTTTCTGTTTCAGGAGTAAAATGATGCTTCACAAAAGTATTCCTCTAAACAATTCATTGCAAATTTTGATAAAATTAACAATTTCTGATTAAAGTTGTTCAGAAAATTAAAACAAGACGCCAAACGTCATGTCTGATATTTTATTTTCTCCGCTTAAGATGATATTCAGCTTGAAGGGATCTGTTCATGAACAATTCAGCTTCATTATCAAATTAATAAAAAAAAACATGTTTCGTCATAAATTCTAATCAAATCAACCTTTACTGATTCAGTTTGAGAAGACAATTATAACAAAATGCCACACGACATGTCTGATATTTTATTTTCCCTGTTGAAGATGACATTCAACTTGAAGGGACCTGTTGATCAACAATTCAGTTTTACTGTCAAATTAATAAAATAAAAATTGTAACAAGTTCTACTAAGATCAAAATTTGCTGTTTCAGTTTGATGAGATCATTACAATAAGAAGCAACACGTCTGATATTTTCTCCATGACTTGTTACAAATCAATCTCTTCAAGCTGTTAATGGCTGCCATACAATTTGCTGTAACTTGTTGTAGCTTCATTAAGCTCTACATTTTCTCTTTCAGGAGTGAAATAATGAATCATTGGAAGAGTTTAATATTTAATTGTCCTAATTTTACTGAGGGTTTCATTACCTGCTTATTCACAACACACAGTGAGGCTCCCGCACTTAACAGAAGTGCCACTAACTCTTTGTAGCCCTGTGATGCTGCATGGTGAAGAGGTGTCGATCCCTAAAACAATAAAGATAAAGCAATATTTAAGCATGAGCCATTTCTTAGTAAATAACATACATTTTGTCATCAAATATCACACAAACAACACAACTTTATATTACGAAAGTATTTGAAAAGAATTCAGTTGTCATGATTACATAAACAAATAATTTTTCGTTGCAAGTCTTGATAAATAGTAATATTTTCTGATTGAGTTTGATCAGAAAATTAAAATAAGACGCCACAAGAGAGGACTGATAGTTTAAGATGACATTCAACTTGAAGGAATCTGTTGACAACAATTGAGTGTTATTGTCAAATTAATAAAAAAGAAAACAATTGCCTAAAAAATTCTAATAAATTCAACATTTACTGATTCAGTTTGATCAGAAAACTAAGTCAAGATGCCACACGACACGTCTAATATTTTTCCATTCTTTGTAACAAATCAGTCTGTTCAAGCTGTTAATGGCTGCTATGAAATCGTATTTTTTTGTAATTTCATTAAACTCTACATTTTCTGTTTCATGAGTATTTTTATAAACAATTCAGTTGTGATGGCTACACATACAACAATTTTTCATTACAAATTTTAATAAAATTAACAATTTCTGATTGAAGTTGAGCAGACAATTAAAACAAGACGCTAAAGGACATGTCTGATATTTGATTTTCTTCGCTTAAGATGATATTCAGCTTGAAGGGATCTGTTCATGAACAATTCAGTTTTATTATCAAATTAATAAAAAAAACATTTTTCGTCATAAATTCTAATAACATCAACCTTTACTGATTCAGTTTGAGAAGACAATTAGAACAAAATGCCACACGACACGTCTGATATTTTATTTTCCCTTTTAAAGATGACATTCAATTTGAATGGATCTGTTCATCAACAATTCAGATTTACTCTCAAATTAATAAAATAAATATTGTAGCAAATTCTACTATGATCAACATTTGCTGTTTCAGTTTGATGAGATAATTACAACAAGATGCGACACGTCTGATATTTTCTCCATGACTTGGTACCAATCAATCTGTTCAAGCTGTTAATGGCTGCATAAAATTTGCTGTAATTCATTAAATTTTACATATTCTGTTTCAGGAGTAAAATGATGCGTCACTGGAAGGGTTTAGTTTTTAATTGTCTTAGTTTTACTGAGGGTTTAATTACATGCTCATCCACTACCAACAGTGAGGCTCCTGCCCATAACAGAAGTTCCACTACCTTGTTGTGGCCCTGCGATGTTGCATAGTGAAGAGGTGTCGATCCCTAAAACAATAAACATCATACAATATTTAAGCACAAACCAATTCTTAGAAAATAAACAAACATTTTGTATTCAAATCTTCACAAACAACACAACATTATATTACGAAAGTATTTGAAAAGAATTCAGTTGTCATGATTAAACAAACAAATCATTTTTCGTAGCAAATCGTGATAAACTTAATATTTTTTTATTGAGTTTGATCAGAATATCAAAACAAGACGCCGCAAGAGATATCTGATAGTTTATTTGTTCTGCTTAAAAGGATATTCAGCTTGAAGGGATCTGTTCATGAATAATTCAGTTTTATTATCAAATTAATAAAAAAAACATTTTTCGTCATAAATTCTAATAAATTCAACTTTTGCTGATTCAGTTTGAGCAGACAATTAGAACAAAATGCCACACGACACGTCTGATATTTTATTTTCCCTATTTAAAATGACATTCAACTTGAAGGGATCTGTTCATCAACAATTCAGTTTTATTGTCAAATTACTAAAATAAATATTATAACAGATTCTACTAAGATCAAATTAGCTTTTTTCAGTTTAATGAGATAATTACAACAAAATGCGACACGTCTGATATTTTCTCCATGATTTGGTACAAATCAATCTGTCCAAGCTGTTAAAGGCTGCATAAAATTTGTTGTAATTCATTTAATTTTACAATTTCTGTTTCAGGAATAAAATGATGCGTTACTGGAAGAGTTTAATATTTAATTGTCTTAGTTTTACTGAGGGTTTAATTACATGTTCATCCACTGCAAACAGTGAGGCTCCTGCCTCTAGCAGAAGTTCCACTACCTCTTTGTGGCCCTGCGATGTTGCATAGTGAAGAGGTGTCGATCCCTAAAACAATAAACATAATACAATATTTAAGCACAAACCAATTCTTAGAAAATAAACAAACATTTTGTCTTCAAATCTTCAAAAACAACACAACATTATATTACTAAAGTATTTGAAAAGAATTTAGTTGTCTTTTTTAAACAAAGAAATATTTTTCGTAACAAATCGTGATAAACTTAATATTTTTTTATTGAGTTTGATCAGAATATCAAAACAAGACGCCGCAAGAGATGTCTGATAGTTTATTTGTTCTGCTTAAAAGGATATTCCGCTTGAAGGGATCTGTTCATGAATAATTCAGTTTTATTATCAAATTAATAAAAAAAACATTTTTCGTCATATATTCTAATAAAATCAACTTTTGCTGATTCAGTTTTAGCAGACAATTAGAACAAAATGCCACACGACACGTCTGATATTTTATTTTCCCTATTTAAAATGACATTCAACTTGATGGGATCTGTTCATCAACAATTCAGTTTTACTGTCAAATTACTAAATTAAATATTGTAACAGATTCTACTAAGATCAAATTAGCTTTTTCAGTTTAATGAGATAATTACAACAAAATGCGACACGTCTGATATTTTCTCCATTATTTGGTACAAATCAATCTGTCCAAGCTGTTAAAGGCTGCATAAAATTTGTTGTAATTCATTTAATTTTACAATTTCTGTTTCAGGAATAAAATGATGCGTTACTGGAAGAGTTTATTATTTAATTGTCTTAGTTTTACTGAGGGTTTAATTACATGCTCATCCACTGCAAACAGTGAGGCTCCTGCCTCTAGCAGAAGTTCCACTACCTCTTTGTGGCCCTGCGATGTTGCATGGTGAAAAGGTGTCGATCCCTTAAACAATAAAGATAAAGCAATATCTAAGCACAGGCCATTACTTAGTAAATAACAGACATTTTGTCATCAAATATCACACAAACAACACAACTTTATATTACGAAAGTATTTGAAAAGAATTCAGTTGTCATGATTACATAAACAAATCATTTTTCGTAACAAATCTTGATAAAATTAATATTTTCTGATTGAGTTTGATCAGAAAACTAAAACAAGACGCCACACGAGACACCTGATAGACTAATTTGCTGCTTAAGATGACATTCAACTTGAAAGAATTTGTTGACAACAATTCAGTGTTACTGTCAAGTTAATAAAAAAAAACAATTTCGTAAAACATTCTAATAAAATCAACATTTACTGATTCAGTTTGATCAGACAACTCAATCAAGATGCCACACGACACGTCTAATATTTTCTCCATTCCTTGTAACAAATCAGTCTGTTGAAGCTGTTATTGGCTGCGATGAAATCGTATTTTTTTTTTGTAATTTCATTAAGCTCTACATTTTCTGTTTCAGGAGTAAAAGGATGCATCACAAAATTATTCCTATTAACAGTTCAGTTGTCATGGCTACACATACCATAATTTTTCATTACACATTTTGATAAAATTAACAATTTCTGATTGAAGTTGATCAGACAATTAAAACAAGAGGCTAAAGGACATGTCTGATATTCTATTTTCTCCGCTTAAGATGATATTCAGCTTGAAGGGATCTGTTCATGAACAATTCAGTTTTATTATCAAATTAATAAAAAAAACATTTTTCGTCATAAATTCTAATAAAATCAACCTTTACTGATTCAGTTTGAGTAGAAAATTCGAACAAAATGCCACACGACACATCTGATATTTTATTTTCCCTGCTTAAGATGACATTCAACTTGAAGGAATCTGTTGAGCAACAATTGAAGTTTACTGTCAAATTAATAAAATAAATATTGTAACAAATTCTACTCAGATCAAAATTTGCTGTTTCAGTTTGATGAGATAATTACAACAAGATGCCACACGTCTGATAGTTTCTCCATGACTTGTTTCAAATCAATCTGTTCAAGCTGTTAATGGCTGCCATACAATTTGTTGTAACTTCATTAAGCTCTACATTTTCTCTTTCAGGAGTAAAATGATGAATCATTGGAAGAGTTTAATATTTAATTGTCTTAATTTTACTGAGGGTTTCATTACCTGCTTATTCACAACACACAGTGAGGCTCCTGCACTTAACAGAATTGCCACTAACTCTTTGTAGCCCTGTGATGCTGCATGGTGAAGAGGTGTCGATCCCTAAAACAATAAAGATAAAACAATATTTAAGCATGAGCCATTTCTTAGTAAATAACATACATTTTGTCATCAAATATCACACAAACAACACAACTTTATATTACGAAAGTATTTGAAAAGAATTCAGTTGTCATGATTACATAAACAAATAATTTTTGGTTGCAAGTCTTGATAAAATTAATATGTTCTGATTGAGTTTGATCAGAAAATTAAAACAAGATGCCATAAGAGAGGACTGATAGTTTATTTTTTCTGCTTAAGAGGACATTCAACTTGAAGGAAGCTGTTGACAACAACAATGGAGTGTTACTGTCAAATTACTTAAAAAAGAAAACAATTTCCTAAAATATTCTAATAAATTCAACATTTACTGATTTAGTTTGATCAGAAAACTAAGACAAGATGCCACACGACACGTCTAATATTTTTCCATTCTTTGTAACAAATCAGTCTGTTCAAGCTGTTAATGGCTGCGATGAAATCGTATTTTTTTGTAATTTCATTAAACTCTACATTTTCTGTTTCGGGAGTAACAGGATGAATCACAAGAGTATTTTTTATAAAGAATTCAGTTGTGATGGCTACACATAAAATAATTTTTCATTACAAATTTTAATAAAATTAACAATTTCTGATTGAAGTTGATTAGACAATTAAAACAAGACGCTAAAGGACATGTCTGATATTTGATTTTCTTCGCTTAAGATGATATTCAACTTGAAGGGATCTGTTCATGAACAATTCAGTTTTATTATCAAATTAATAAAAAATACATTTTTCGTCATAAATTCTAATAACATCAACCTTTACTGATTCAGTTTGAGAAGACAATTAGAACAAAATGCCACACGACACGTCTGATATTTTATTTTCCCTTTTTAAGATGACATTCAACTTGAAGGGATCTGTTCATCAACAATTTAGATCTACTGTCAAATTAATAAAATAAATATTGTAACAAATTCTACTATGATCAACATTTGCT
This sequence comes from Bathymodiolus septemdierum, assembly GCA_963383655.1. Classification (NCBI taxonomy): domain Eukaryota; kingdom Metazoa; phylum Mollusca; class Bivalvia; order Mytilida; family Modiolidae; genus Bathymodiolus; species Bathymodiolus septemdierum. The sequence goes on from OY726531.1 coordinate 31,189,472, forward strand.
GTTTCAGTTTGATGAGATAATTACAACAAGATGCGACACGTCTGATATTTTCTCCATGACTTGGTACCAATCAATCTGTTCAAGCTGTTAATGGCTGCATAAAATTTGCTGTAATTCATTAAATTTTACATATTCTGTTTCAGGAGTAAAATGATGCGTCACTGGAAGGGTTTAGTTTTTAATTGTCTTAGCTTTACTGAGGGTTTAATTACATGCTCATCCACTGCCAACAGTGAGGCTCCTGCCCATAATAGAAGTTCCACTACCTTGTTGTGGCCCTGCGATGTTGCATAGTGAAGAGGTGTCGATCCCTAAAACAATAAACATCATACAATATTTAAGCACAAACCAATTCTTAGAAAATAAACAAACATTTTGTCTTCAAATCTTCACAAACAACACAACATTATATTACGAAAGTATTTGAAAAGAATTCAGTTGTCATGATTAAACAAACAAATCATTTTTCGTAACAAATCGTGATAAACATAATATTCTTTTATTGAATTTGATCAGAATATCAAAACAAGACGCCGCAAGAGATATCTGATAGTTTATTTGTTCTGCTTAAAAGGATATTCAGCTTGAAGGGATCTGTTCATGAATAATTCAGTTTTATTATCAAATTAATTAAAAAAAAACATTTTTCGTCATAAATTCTAATAAATTCAACTTTTGCTGATTCAGTTTGAGCAAACAATTAGAACAAAATGCCACACGACACGTCTGATATTTTATTTTCCCTATTTAAGATGACATTCAACTCGAAGGGATCTGTTCATCAACAATTCAGTTTTACTGTCAAATTACTAAAATAAATATTGTAGCAGATTCTACTAAGATCAAATTAGCTTTTTTCAGTTTAATGAGATAATTACAACAAAATGCGACACGTCTGATATTTTCTCCATGATTTGGTTCAAATCAATCTGTCCAAGCTGTTAATGGCTGCATAAAATTGTTGTAATTCATTTAATTTTACAATTTCTGTTTCAGGAATAAAATGATGCGTCACTGGAAGAGTTTAATATTTAATTGTCTTAGTTTTACTGAGGGTTTAATTACATGCTCATCCACTGCAAACAGTGAGGCTCCTGCCCCTAACAGAACTTCCACTACCTCTTTGTGGCCCTGCGATGTTGCATGGTGAAGAGGTGTCGATCCCTTAAACAATAAAGATAAAGCAAGTTTAAGCATAGGCCATTACATAGTAAATAACAGACATTTTGTCATCAAATATCACACAAACAACACAACTTTATATTACGAAAGTATTTGAAAAGAATTCAGTTGTCATGATTACATAAACAAATAATTTTTCGTAACAAATCATGATAAACTTAATATTTTTTGATTGAGTTTGATCAGAATATAAAAACAAGACGCCACATGAGATATATGATAGTTTATTTGTTCTGCTTAAAATGATATTCAAATTGAAGGAATCTGTTGACAACAATTCAGTGTTACTGTTAAATTAATAGAAAAAAAAAAAAATATGCGTAAAACATTCTAATAAAATCAACATTTACTGATTCAGTTTGATCAGACAACTAAATCAAGATGCAACACGACACGTCTGAAAATTTCTTCATTCCTTGTAACAAATTAATCTGTTCAAGCTGTTAGTGGCTGCAATGGAATCGTATTTTTTGTAATTTCATTAAACTCTACATTTTCTGTTTCAGGAGTAAAAGGATGCATCACAAAAGTATTTTTATAAACAACTCAGTTGTCATGGCTACACATACAATAATTTTTCATTACAAATTTTGATAAAATTAACAATTTCTGATTCATGTTGATCAGACAATTAAAACAAGAGGCTAAAGGACATGTCTGATATTTTATTTTCTCCGCTTAAGATGATATTCAGCTTGAAGGGATCTGTTCATGAACAATTCAGTTTTATTATCAAATTAATAAGAAAACATGGTTCGTCATAAATTCTAATAAAATCAACCTTTACTGATTCAGTTTGAGCAGAAAATTAGAACAAAATGCCACACGACACGTCTGATAATTTATTTTCCCTGTTTAAGATGACATTCAACTTGAAGGGATCTGTTGAGCAACAATTGAGTTTTACTGTCAAATTAATAAAATAAATATTGTAGCAAATTCTACTCAGATCAAAATTTGCTGTTTCAGTTTGATGAGATAATAACAACAAGATGCGACACGTCTGATATTTTCTCCATGACTTGTTTCAAATCAATCTGTGCAAGCTGTTAATGGCTGCCATACAATTTGTTGTGGCTTCATTAAACTCTACATTTTCCCTTTCAGGAATAAGATGATGTGTACCTGGTAGAGACTAATATTTAATTGTCTTAGTTTTATTGAGGGTTTAATTACCTGTTCATCCAAAACAGACAGTGAGGCTCCTTCCCTTAACAGAAGTTCCACTACCTCTTTGTGGCCCTGCGATGTTGCATCGTGAAGAGGTGTCGAACCCTAAAACAATAAACATCAAACAATATTTAAGCACAAACCGTTTCGTAGTTAATAACTAACATGTTGTCATCAAATATTAACCAGCAATACAACTTTATAATGTGAAAGTATTTAAAAAGAATTCAGTTGTCATGATTACATAAACAATTCATTTTTCGTAACAAATCTTGATAAAATTAATATTTTCTGATTGAGTTTGAACAGGAAATTAAAACAAGACGCCACCGGAGACGCCCAATGGTTTATTTTTTCTGCTTAAGATGACATACAACATGACAGAATCTGTTGACAACAATTCAGTTTTACTGTCAAATTAATAAAAAAAAAAATCGTAAAAAATTCTAATAAAAGCAACATTTAATGATTCAGATTGATCAGAAAACTAAATCAAGATGCCAAACGATACGTCTGATATTTTCTCCATTCCTTGTAACAAATCAGTCTGTTCAAGCTGTTAATGGCTGCAATGAAATGGTATTTTTTTGTAACTACATTATATACTACATTTTCTGTTTCAGGAGTAAAAAGATGCATCACAAAAGTATTCCTATAAATAATTCAGTTTTAATGACAAACGTCATGTCTGATATTTTATTTTCTCCGCTGAAGATGATATTCAGCTTGAAGGGATCTGTTCATGAACAATTCAGCTTTATCATCAAATCAATGAAAAAAACATTTTTCGTCATAAATTCAAATAAATTCAACCTTTACTGATTCAGTTTGAGCAGACAATTAGAACAAAATGCCACACGACACCTCTGATATTTTATTTCCCCTGCTTAAGATGACATTCAACTTGAAGGGATCTGTTGATCAACAATTGAGTTTTACTGTCAAATTAATGAAATAAAAATTAACAAGTTCTACTAAAATAATTTTTTTTGTTTCAGTTTGATCAGATAATAACAACAAGATGCAACACGTCTGATATTTTCTCCATGACTTGTTAAAAATCAATCTGTTAAAGTTGTTAATGGCTGCCATATAATTTGTTGTATCTTGTTGTAGCTTCATTAGACCCTACATTTTCTCTTTCAGGTGTAAAATGATGCGTCACTGAACGAGCTTAATATTGAATTGTCTTAATTTTACTGAGGGTTTCATTACCTGCTTATCCACAACAGACAGTGAGGCTCCCGCACTTAACAGAAGTGCCACTACCTCTTTGTGGCCCTGTGATGCTGCATGGTGAAGAGGTGTCGATCCCTAAAACAATAAAGATAAAGCAATATTTAAGCACAGGCCATTACTTAGTAAATAACAGACATTTTGTCATCAAATATCACACAAACAACACAACTTTATCTTACGAAAGTATTTGAAAAGAATTCAGTTGTCATGATTACATAAACAAATAATTTTTCGTAACAAATCTTGATAAAATTAATATTTTTTGATTGAGTTTGATTCGAAAATCAAAAACAAGACGCCACAAGAGACGTCTGATAGTTTATTTTTTCTGCTTAAGATGAAATTCAACTTGAAGGAATCTATTGACAACAATTCAGTGTTACTGTCAAATTAATAAAAAAAAAACAATTTCGTAAAAAATTCTAATAATATCAACATTTACTGATTCAGTTTGATCAGAAAACTAATTCAGATGCCACACAACACATCTGATATTTCTCCATTCTTTGTAAAAAAAATCAGTCTGTTCAAGCTTTTAATGGCTGCGATGAAATCGTATTTTTTTTTATAATTTCATTAAACTCTACATTTTCTGTTTCAGGAGCAAAAGGATGCATCAGAAAAGTATTTTTTTAGACAATTCAGTTGTGCTGGCTATACATACAATAATTTTTCATTACAAATTTTGATAAAATTAACAATTTCTGATTGAAGTTGATCAGACAATTAAAACAAGACGCTAAAGGACATGTCTGATGTTTTATTTTCTCCGCTTATGATGATATTCAGCTTGATGGGATCTGTTCATGAACAATTCAGTTTTATTATCAAATTAATAAAAAAAAACATTTTTCGTCATAAATTCTAATAAAATCAACCTTTACTGATTCAGTTTGAGCAGACAATTAGAACAAAATGCCACACGACACGTCTGATATTTTATTTTCCCTGTTTAAGATGACATTCAACTTGAAGGGATCTGTTGATCAACAATTGAGTTTTACTGTCAAATTAATAAAATAAATATTGTAACAAATTCTACTAAGATCAAAATTTGTTGTTTCAGTTTGATGAGATAATTACAACAAGATACGGCACGTCTGATATTTTCTCCATGACTTGTTACAAATCAATCTGTTTAAGCTGTTAATGGCTGCGTACAATTTGTTGTAATTCATTAAATTTTACATTTTCTGTTTCAGGAGTATAAAGATGCGTCACTTGATGAGTTTAATATTTAATTGTCTTAGTTTTATTGAAGGTTTTAATTACCTGCTCATCCAAAACAGACAGTGAAGCTCCTGCCCCTAACAGAAGTTCCACTACCTCTTTGTGGCCCTGCGATGTTGCATAATGAAGAGGTGTGGATCCCTAAAACAATAAACATAATACAATATTTAAGCACATGCCAATTCTTAGTAAATAAAAAACATTTTGTCATCAAATCTTCACAAGCAAGACAAAATAATAATACGAAAGTATTTGAAAATAATTCAGTTGTCATGATTACATAAGCAAATAATTTTTCATTACAAATTTTGATAAAATTAACAATTTCTGATTGAAGTTGTTCAGAAAATTAAAACAAGACGCCAAGCGACATGTCTGATATTTTATTTTTCTGCTTAAGATGATATTCAGCATGAAGGGATCTGTTCATGCTCAATTAAGCTTTATTATCAAATTAATGAAAAAAAACATGTTTCGACATAAATTCTAATAAAATCAACCTTTACTGATTCAGTTGAGCAGACAATTAGTGCAAAATGCCACACGACACATCTGATATTTTATTTTCCCTGTTTAAGATGACATTCAACTTGAAGGGATTTGTTGATCAACAATTGAGTTTTACTGTCAAATTAATGAAATAAATATTGTAACAAATTCTACTAAGATCAAAATTTGCTGTTTCAGTTTGATAAGATAATTACAACAAGTTGCGAAATGTCTGATATTTTCTCCATGACTTGTTACAAATCAATCTTTTCAAGCTGTTAATGGCTGCCATACAATTTGTTGTAACTTGTTTTAGCTTCATTAAGCTCTACATTTTCTCTTTCAGGAGTAAAATGATTCGTCACTTGAAGAGTTTAATATTTAATTGTCTTAATTTTTCTAAGGATTTCATTACCTGCTTATTCACAACAGACTGCGAGCCTTCCGCCCTTAACAGAAGTGCCACTACCTCTCTGTGGCCCTGTGATGCTGCATGGTGAAGAGGTGTCGATCTCTAAAATAATAAAGATAAAACAATATTTAAGCACGAGCCATTTCTTAGTAAATAACAGACATTTTGTCATCAAATATCACACAAACAACACAACTTTATATTACGAAAGTATTTGAAAAGAATTCAGTTGTCATGATTACATAAACAAATAATTTTTCGTATCAAATCTTGATAAAATTAATATTTTTTGATTGAGTTTGATCAGAAAATTAAAACAAGACGCCACAAGAGACGTCTGATAGTATATTTTTTGTACTTAAGATTACATTCAACTTGAAGCAATCTGTTGACAGCAATTCAGTGTAACTGTCAAATTAAAGAAAAAAAACATTTCGTGAAAAATTCTAATAAAATCAACATTTACTGATTCAGCTTGAGCAGAAAATTAGAACAGAATGCCACACGACACCTCTGATATTTTATTTTCCCTGTTTAAGATGACATTCAACTTGAAGGGATCTGTTGATCAACAATTGAGTTTTACTGTCAAATTAATGAAGTAAAAATTAACAAGTTCTACTAAAATAACTTTTTTTGTTTCAGTTTGATCAGAAAATTACAACAAGATGCGACACGTCTGATATTTTCTCCATGACTTGTTACAAATCAATCTGTTCAAGCTGTTAATGGCTGCCATATAATGAGTTGTATCTTGTTGTAGCCTCATTAGACTCTACATTTTCTCTTTCAGGTGTAAAATGATGCGTTACTGGACGAGTTTAATATTTAATTGTCTTAATTTTACTGAGGGTTTCATTACCTGCTTATCCACAACAGACAGTGAGACTCCCGCACTTAACAGAAGTGCCACTACCTCTTTGTGGCCCTGTGATGCTGCATGGTGAAGAGGTGTCGATCCCTAAAACAATAAAAATAAAGCAATATTTAAGCACAGGCCATTGCTTAGTAAATAACAGACATTTTGTCATCAAATATCACACAAACAACACAACTTTATATTACGAAAGTATTTGAAAAGAATTCAGTTGTCATGATTAAACAAACAAATCATTTTTCGTAGCAAATCGTGATAAACTTAATATTTTTTTATTGAGTTTGATCAGAATATCAAAACAAGACGCCGCAAGAGATATCTGATAGTTTATTTGTTCTGCTTAAAAGGATATTCAGCTTAAAGGGATCTGTTCATGAATAATTCAGTTTTATTATCAAATTAATAAAAAAAACATTTTTCGTCATAAATTCTAAAAAATTCAACCTTTGCTGATTCAGTTTGAGCAGACAATTAGAACAAAATGCCACACGACACGTCTGATATTTTATTTTCCCTATTTAAGATGACATTCAACTTGAAGGGATCTGTTCATCAACAATTCAGTTTTACTGTCAAATTACTAAAATAAATATTGTAGCAGATTCTACTAAGATCAAATTAGCTTTTTTCAGTTTAATGAGATAATTACAACAAAATGCGACACGTCTGATATTTTCTCCATGATTTGGTTCAAATCAATCTGTCCAAGCTGTTAATGGCTGCATAAAATTGTTGTAATTCATTTAATTTTACAATTTCTGTTTCAGGAATAAAATGATGCGTCACTGGAAGAGTTTAATATTTAATTGTCTTAGTTTTACTGAGGGTTTAATTACATGCTCATCCACTGCAAACAGTGAGGCTCCTGCCCCTAACAGAACTTCCACTACCTCTTTGTGGCCCTGCGATGTTGCATGGTGAAGAGGTGTCGATCCCTTAAACAATAAAGATAAAGCAAGTTTAAGCATAGGCCATTACATAGTAAATAACAGACATTTTGTCATCAAATATCACACAAACAACACAACTTTATATTACGAAAGTATTTGAAAAGAATTCAGTTGTCATGATTACATAAACAAATCATTTTTCGTAACAAATCATGATAAACTTAATATTTTTTGATTGAGTTTGATCAGAATATAAAAACAAGACGCCACACGAGATATATGATAGTTTATTTGTTCTGCTTAAAATGACATTCAAATTGAAGGAATCTGTTGACAACAATTCAGTGTTACTGTTAAATTAATAAAAAAAAAAAAAAAATGCGTAAAACATTCTAATAAAATCAACATTTACTGATTCAGTTTGATCAGAAAACTAAATCAAGATGCAACACGACACGTCTGAAAATTTCTTCATTCCTTGTAACAAATTAATCTGTTCAAGCTGTTAGTGGCTGCAATGGAATCGTATTTTTTGTAATTTCATTAAACTCTACATTTTCTGTTTCAGGAGTAAAAGGATGCATCACAAAAGTATTTTTATAAACAACTCAGTTGTCATGGCTACACATACAATAATTTTTCATTACAAATTTTGATAAAATTAACAATTTCTGATTCATGTTGATCAGACAATTAAAACAAGAGGCTAAAGGACATGTCTGATATTTCATTTTCTCCGCTTAAGATGATATTCAGCTTGAAGGGATCTGTTCATGAACAATTCAGTTTTATTATCAAATTAATAAGAAAACATGGTTCGTCATAAATTCTAATAAAATCAACCTTTACTGATTCAGTTTGAGCAGAAAATTAGAACAAAATGCCACACGACACGTCTGATAATTTATTTTCCCTGTTTAAGATGACATTCAACTTGAAGGGATCTGTTGATCAACAATTGAGTTTTACTGTCAAATTAATGAAGTAAAAATTAACAAGTTCTACTAAAATAATTTTTTTTGTTTCAGTTTGATCAGATAATTACAACAAGATGCGACACTTCTGATATTTTCTCCATGACTTGTTACAAATCAATCTGTTCAAGCTGTTAATGGCTGCCATATAATTTGTTGTATCTTGTTGTAGCTTCATTAGACTCTACATTTTCTCTTTGATGTGTAAAATGATGCGCTACTGGACGAGTTTAATATTTAATTGTCTTAATTTTACTGAGGGTTTCATTACCTGCTTATCCACAACAGACAGTGAGGCTCCCGCACTTAATAGAAGTGCCACTACCTCTTTGTGGCCCTGTGATGCTGCATGGTGGAGAGGTGTCGATCCCTAAAACAATAAAGATAAAGCAATATTTAAGCACAGGCCATTACTTAGTAAATAACAGACATTTTGTCATCAAATATCACACAAACAACACAACTTTATATTACGAAAGTATTTGAAAAGAATTCAGTTGTCATGATTACATAAACAAATAATTTTTCGTAACAAATCTTGATAAAATTAATATTTTCTGATTGAGTTTGATTCGAAAATCAAAACAAGACGCCACAAGAGACGTCTGATAGTATATTTTTTGTACTTAAGATGACATTCAACTTGAAGCAATCTGTTGACAGCAATTCAGTGTAACTGTCAAATTAATGAAAAAAAACTATTTCGTGAAAAATTCTAATAAAATCAACATTTACTGATTCAGTTTGAGCAGAAAATTAGAACAAAATGCCACACGACACCTCTGATATTTTATTTTCCCTGCTTAAGATGACATTCAACTTGAAGGGATCTGTTGATCAACAATTGAGTTTTACTGTCAAATTAATGAAGTAAAAATTAACAAGTTCTACTAAAATATTTTTTTTTGTTTCAGTTTGATCAGATAATTACAACAAGATGCGACACGTCTGATATTTTCTCCATGACTTGTTACAAATCAATCTGTTCAAGCTGTTAATGGCTGCCATATAATTTGTTGTATCTTGTTGTAGCTTCATTAGACTCTACATTTTCTCTTTCATGTGTAAAATGATGCGTTACTGGACGAGTTTAATATTTAATTGTCTTAATTTTACTGAGGGTTTCATTACCTGCTTATCCACAACAGACAGTGAGGCTCCCGCACTTAACAGAAGTGCCACTACCTCTTTGTGGCCCTGTGATGCTGCATGGTGAAGAGGTGTCGATCCCTAAAACAATAAAGATAAAGCAATATTTAAGCACAGGTCATTACTTAGTAAATAACAAACATTTTGTCATCAAATATCACACAAACAACACAACTTTATATTACGAAAGTATTTGAAAAGAATTCAGCTGTCATGATTACATAAATATATAATTTTTCGTAACAAATCTTGATAAAATTAATATTTTCTGATTGAGTTTGATTCGAAAATCAAAACAAGACGCCACAAGAGACGTCTGATAGTTAATTTTTTTTCTGCTTAAGATGACATTCAGCTTGAAGCAATCTGTTGACAACAATTCAGTGTAAATGTTAAATTAATAAAAAAATACTATTTCGTGAAAAATTCTAATAAAATCAACGTTTACTGATTCAGTTTGATCAGACAACGAGATCAAGATCCCACACGACACGTCTGATATTTTCTCCATTCCTTGTTAAAAATCAGTCTGTTCAAGCTGTTAATGGCTGCGATGAAATCTTATTTTTTTGTACTTTCATTAAACTCTACATTTTCTGTTTCAGGAGTAAAAGGATGCATCACAAAAGTATTTTTATAAACAACTCTGTTGTCATGGCTACACATACAATAATTTTTCATTACAAATTTTGATAAAATTAACAATTTCTGATTAAAGTTGATCAGACAATTAAAACAAGAGGCTAAAGGACATGTCTGATATTTTATTTTCTCCGCTTAAGATGATATTCAGCTTGAAGGGATCTGTTCATGTTTTATTATCAATGTTATATTATAAAAGCATAATTTAATGATTCAGTTTGATCAGAAAACAAAATCAAGATGCCAAACGACACGTCTGATGTTTTCTCCATTCCTTGTAACAAATCAATCTGTTCAAGCTGTTAATGGCTGCAATGAAATCGTATTTTTTTGTAACTTCATTAAACACTACATTTTCTGTTTCAGGAGTAAAAAGATGCATCACAAAAGTATTGCTATAAACAATTCAGTTGTAATGGCAAACGTCATGTCTGATATTTTATTTTCTCCGCTTAAAATGATATTCAGCTTGAAGGGATCTCTTCATGAACAATTCAGCTTTATCATCAAATCAATAAAAAAACATTTTTCGTCATAAATTCAAATGAAATCAACATTTACTGATTCAATTTGAGCAGAAAATTAGAACAAAATGCCACACGACACCTCTGATATTTTATTTTCCCTGTTTAAGATGACATTCAACTTGAAGGGATCTGTTCAGCAACAATTGAGTTTGACTGTCAAATTAATGAAATAAAAATTAACATGTTCTACTAATATAATTTTTTTTTGTTTCAGTTTGATCAGATAATTACAACAAGATGCGACACGTCTGATATTTTCTCCATGACTTGTTACAAATCAATCTGTTCAAGCTGTTAATGGCTGCCATATAATTTGTTGTATCTTGTTGTAGCTTCATTAGACTCTACATTTTCTCTTTCATGTGTAAAATGAGGCGTCACTGGAGGAGTTTAATATTTAATTGTCTTAGTTTTACTGAGGGTTTCATTACCTGCTTATCCACAACTGACAGTGAGGCTCCCGCACTTAACAGAAGTGCCACTACCTCTTTGTGGCCCTGTGATGCTGCATGGTGAAGAGGTGTCGAGTCCTAAAACAATAAAGATAAAGCAATATTTAAGCACAGGCCATTACTTAGTAAATAACAGACATTTTGTCATCAAATATCACACAAACAACACAACTTTATATTACGAAAGTATTTGAAAAGAATTCAGTTGTCATGATTACATAAACAAATAATTTTTCGTAACAAATCTTGATAAAATTAATATTTTCTGATTGAGTTTGATTCGAAAATTAAAACAAGACGCCACAAGAGACGTCTGATAGTTTATTTTTTCTGCTTAAGATGACATTCAATTTGAAGGAATCTGCTGACAATAATTCAGTGTTACTGTCAAATTAATAAAAAAAAACAATTTCGTGAAAAATTCTAATAAAATCAACATTTACTGATTCAGTTTGATCAGAAAACTAATTCAAGATGCCACACGACACGTCTGATAATTCTCCATTCTTTGTAAAAAAAAATCATTCTGTTCAAGCTTTTAATGGCTGCGATGAAATCGTATTTTTTTTTATAATTTCATTAAACTGTACATTTTTTGTTTCAGGAGTAAAGTGATGCATCACAAAAGTATTTTAATAAACAATTCAGTTGTCATGGTTACACATACAATAATTTTTCATTACAAATTTTGATAAAATTAACAATTTCTGATTGAAGTTGATCAGACAATTAAAACAAGACGCTAAAGGACATGTCTTATATTCTATTTTCTCCGCTTAAGATGATATTCAGCTTCAAGAGATCTGTTCATGAACAATTCAGTTTTATTATCAAATTAAAAAAAACAACATTTTTCGTCATAAATTCTAATAAAATCAACCTTTACTGATTCAGTTTGAGCAGAAAATTTGAACAAAATGCCACACGACACGTCTGGTATTTTATTTTCCCTGTTTAAGATGACATTCAACTTGAAGGGATCTGTTGATCAACAATTGAGTTTTACTGTCAAATTAATGAAATAAAAATTAACAAGTTCTACTAAAGCAATTTTTTTTTGTTTCAGTTTGATCAGATAATTACAACAAGATGCGACACTTCTGATATTTTCTCCATGACTTGTTACAAATCAATCTGTTCAAGCTGTTAATGGCTGCCATACAATTTGTTGTATGTTGTTGTAGCTTCATTAGACTCTACACTTTCTCTTTCAGGTGTAAAATGATGCGTCACTGGACGAGTTTGATATTTAATTGTCTTAATTTGACTGAGGGTTTCATTACCTGCTTATCCACAACAGACAGTGAGGCTCCCGCACTTAACAGAAGTGCCACTACCACTTTGTGGCCCTGTGATGCTGCATGGTGAAGAGGTGTCGATCTCTAAAGCAATAAAGATAAAGCAATATTTAAGCACAGGCCATTACTTAGTAAATAACATACATTTTGTCATCAAATATCACACAAACAACACAACTTTATATTACGAAAGTATTTGAAAAGAATTCAGTTGTCATGATTACATAAACAAATAATTGTTTGTAACAAATCTTGATAAAATTAATATTTTCTGATTCAGTTTGATCAGACAATTAGAACAAAATGCCACGCAACACGTCTGATATTTTATTTTCCCTGTTTAAGATGACATTCAACTTCTATGCAAATTCTACTAAGATAAAAAGTTGCAGTTTCAGCTTAATGACATAATTACAACAAGATGCGACACGTCTGATAGTTTATCCATGATTTGTTACAAATCAATCTGTTCAAACTGTTAACGGCTGCCACACACACTCTCACTGACGTGTATCTGACTTGTACCTTAAATGATCAACTCTCACTGAGGTGTACTTGACTTCTACCTGAAATGATCAATTCTCAAAGAAGTGTACTTGACTTGTACCTTATCTGTTCATCTCAGTCTGAGGTGTACCTGACTAGTACATTAAATGATCAACTCACTCTGATGTGTACTTGAACTATACCTTAAATGATCAATTCTCACTGAGGTGTACTTGACTTGTACCTGAAATGGTCAACTCTCACTGAGGTGTATCTGACTTGTACCTGAAATGATCAACTCTCACTGAGTTGTAACTGACTTGTATCTTTAAATGATCAACTCTCACTGAGGTGTACTTGATTTGTATATTAAAGGATCAACTCTGACTGAGGTGTGCTTTACCTATGCCTTAAATGTTCAACTCTCACTGTGGTCTACCTGACTTGCACCTTAAAAGATCAAGTCATTCTGATATGCATTAGACTTGCACTTTAAATTATCAACTCTCTCTAAGGTGTAACTGAGATTATCTTAAATGATCAACCCTCACTGTGGTGTACCTGACTTGCACCTTAAAAGATCAAGTCATTCTGATGTGTACATGACTTGTATCTTAAAGGATCAACTCTCATTCACGTGTACTTTCCTTCTACTTGATAAGATCAACTCTCACTGAGGTGTACTTGACTTTTACCGTAAATGATCCACTCTGACAGAGGGGTACTTGATTTGTAGTTTGAATGACCAACTCTCACTGAGGTATACCTGACTTGCACCTGCAATAATTAACTCTTACTGAGGTGTACTCGACTTGTACCTTACCTGTTCAACTCACTCTGAGGTGTAGTTGACCTGTACCTGAAATGATCAACTCTCACTGAGATGTATTTGAAATGTATCTCAAAATATCAACTCACTCTTATATTTATTTGACTTATACCTTAAATGATCAAATATCACTGAGGTGTAGCTGACTTGTACCTTAAGTGATCAACTCACTGTGATATTTTCTTGACTTGTATCTTAAAGGATCAACTCTCACTGAGGTGTACCTGATTTGTACCTTATATGCTATAATCTCTCTGAGGTGCACCTGACTTGTACCTTTAAATGATGAACTCTCACTGAGGTGTACTTGACTTGTATCTTTGCTCTTCATCTCACTCGGAGGTGTACCTGACTTGTACCTTAAATGATGAACTCTCACTGAGGTATACTTGAATTAAACCTCAAATGATCAATACTCACTGAGGTGTATTTGATTTCTAACTTAAATTATCAATTATCACAGAGGTTTATTTGACTTGTACCTTTTCTGTTCACCTCACTCTTAGGTGTACCTGACTAGTACCTTAAATGAGCAACTCACTCTGAGGTGTACTTGAAATATATCTTAAATGATCAAGTCTCACTGAGGTGTATCTGACTTGTACCTTAAATGGTCAACTCTCACTGAGGTGTACCTGACTTGTACTTCAAAAGGTCAACTCACTCTGATATGTGCTTGACTTTATCCTTAAATGATCACCTCTCACTGAGGTGTATCTGACGTGTTCCTTAAATGGTTAACTCTCACTGAGGTGTACATGACTTGTACTTCAAATGATGGACTCACTCTAATTTGTACTTGACTAATACCTTAAATGATGAACTCTCTCTGAGGTGTAACTGACTTGTACGTTAAGTGATGGACTCTCACTGGGGTGTACTTGAATTGTATCCTAAATGATCAACTCTCATGGAGGTGTACTTGAATCGTATCCTATATGATCAAGTCCCACTGAGGTGGACCCGGCTTGAATCTTAATTGATCAACTCTCATTGAGGTGTACTTGTACTGTATCTTAAATAATCAACTTTCACTGAGGTGTACCTGTTTTGTACCTCAAAAGATCAAATCATACAGATATGCATTTGACTTGTACCTTAAATGAACAACTCTCACTGAGGTGTACCTGACTTGTACCTTATATGATAAACTCTCACTAAGGTGTACCTGCCTTGTAGCTTTAAATGATCAACTCTCACTGAGATGTACTTGAGAATTGCATATGGAGGATCTGACATGCATTTTATATATCACCTAACTATTCATTTAGACTGATAAACACCCATTTGTATTGTATATGTTATTTGTATTTATTTACGTATACTGTCTGCCCTTCTTCGATTTACAACTGATGACTACCCCTTTGATATCTTTAAGCTTTTCTTATGTCTAATGTGATCAACTCACTCTGAAGTGTATTTGGGTTGTACCTTAAGTGATCAACTCACTCTGAAGTGTACTTGACTTGTACCATAAATGAGAATTTTAAACAGTTACTTCCTTATATATACATTTGATATTTATTTTTCTCCTTTGTCAGGTATGATATTTCCATTTTAATGTACTGTATATCATATTACTTACAATTATATTTTGACTGTTTATGTCTGCCCCTTTGTTGATACAATCCCGAAGAGTGTCAGTATCTCCTTCTTTTGAAGCATCAAGAAGCCTCTGAAATATAATAACGATCGAAATGCTAAAATAAATTAAAAAAAAACAATGTAAACAGGAACATTTGCCTCCAGTTGTTTGTAGAGGGAGCTCTTGTCTTATGTATACTATTTGTGTTTGTAGGGGGAGTTCTTGTCTTATTTACGTTATTTTTGTTTGTAGGGGGAGTTCTTTTCTTATTTACGTTATTTGTGTTTGTAAGGGGAGCTCTTTTATTATTTACGGTATTTGTGTTTGTAGAGGGAACTCTTGTCGTGTTTACGTTATTTGCGTTTGTAGGGTGAACACTTGTCTTATTTACGTTATTTGTGTTCGCATGGAGAACTCTTGTCTTATTCACCTTATTTGTGTTTGTAGGGGGAGCTCTTGCCTTATTTACGCTAGTTGTGCTTGAATGGAGAACTCTTGTCTTATTTACGCTATTTGTGTTTGTAAGGGGAGCTCTTGTCTTATTTACGCTATTTACGTTTGTAGGGGGAGCTCATGTCTTATTTATGTTATTTGTATTTTTAGGGGGAGCTCTTGTTTTATTTACGTTATTTGTGTTTGTAGGGAAGCTCTTTTCTTATTTACGTTATTTGTGTTTGTAGAGGGAGCTCTTGTCGTGTTTACGTTATTTGTGTTTGTAGAGGAACACTTGTCTTATTTACGTTATTTGTGTTTGTATGGAGAACTCTTGTCTTATTTACGTTATTTGTGTTTGTAGGGGGAGATCTGGTCTTATTTACGTTATTTGTGTTTGTAGGGAGAGCTCTTGTCTTATTTACGTTATTTGTGTTTATAGGGAGAGCTCTTGTCTTATTTACGTTATTTGTATTTGTAGGGGGAGCTCTTTTCTTATTTATGTTGTTTGTGTTTGTAGGGGGAGTTCTTGTCTTATTTACGTTATTTGTGTTTATAGGGAGAGCTCTTGTCTTATTTACGTTATTTGTGTGTGTAGAGGGAGCTCTTGTCGTGTTGACGTTATTTGTGTTTGTAGGGGAACACTTGTCTTATTTACGTTATTTGTGTTTGTATGGAGAACTATTGTCTTATTTACGTTATTTGTGTTTGTAGGGGGAGATCTTGTCTTATTTACGTTATTTGTGTTTGTAGGGAGAGCTCTTGTCTTATTTACGTTATTTGTGTTTGTAGGGTGAGTTCTTGTTTTATTTACGTTATTTATGCTTGTAGGGGGAGCTCTTGTCTTATTTATGTTGTTTGTGTTTGTAGGGGGAGCTCTTGTCTTATTTACGTTATTTGTGTTTGTAGGGGGAGCTCTTGTCTTATTTATGTTGTTTATGTTTGTAGGGGGAGCTCTTGTCATATTTATGTTGTTTGTGTTTGTAGGGGGAGTTCTTGTCTTACTTACGTTATTTATGTTTGTAGGAAGAGGTCTTTTCTTATTTATGTTGTTTGTGTTTGTAGGGGGAGTTCTTGTTTTATTTACGTTATTTTTGTTTGTAGGGAGAGCTCTTGTCTTATATACGTTATTTGTGTTGATAGGGAGAGCTCTTGTCTTATTTACGTTATTTGTGTTTGTAGAGGGGGCTCTTGTCGTGTTTACGTTATTTGTGTTTGCAGGGGAGCACTTGTCTTATTTACGTTATTTGTGTTTGTATGGAGAACTCTTGTCTTATTTACGTTATTTGTGTTTGTAGGGGGAGATCTTGTCTTATTTACGTTATTTGTGTTTGTAGGGAGAGCTCTTGTCTTATTTACGTTATTTGTGTGTGTAGAGGGAGCTCTTGTCGTGTTGACGTTATTTGTGTTTGTAGGGGAACACTTGTCTTATTTACGTTATTTGTGTTTGTATGGAGAACTATTGTCTTATTTACGTTATTTGTGTTTGTAGGGGGAGATCTTGTCTTATTTACGTTATTTGTGTTTGTAGGGAGAGCTCTTGTCTTATTTACGTTATTTGTGTTTGTAGGGTGAGTTCTTGTTTTATTTACGTTATTTATGCTTGTAGGGGGAGCTCTTGTCTTATTTATGTTGTTTGTGTTTGTAGGGGGAGCTCTTGTCTTATTTACGTTATTTGTGTTTGTAGGGGGAGCTCTTGTCTTATTTATGTTGTTTATGTTTGTAGGGGGAGCTCTTGTCATATTTATGTTGTTTGTGTTTGTAGGGGGAGTTCTTGTCTTACTTACGTTATTTATGTTTGTAGGAAGAGGTCTTTTCTTATTTATGTTGTTTGTGTTTGTAGGGGGAGTTCTTGTTTTATTTACGTTATTTTTGTTTGTAGGGAGAGCTCTTGTCTTATATACGTTATTTGTGTTTATAGGGAGAGCTCTTGTCTTATTTACGTTATTTGTGTTTGTAGAGGGGGCTCTTGTCGTGTTTACGTTATTTGTGTTTGCAGGGGAGCACTTGTCTTATTTACGTTATTTGTGTTTGTATGGAGAACTCTTGTCTTATTTACGTTATTTGTGTTTGTAGGGGGAGATCTTGTCTTATTTACGTTATTTGTGTTTGTAGGGAGAGCTCTTGTTTTATTTACGTTATTTGTTTTTGTAGGGAGAGCTCTTGTCTTATTTACGTTATTTGTGTTTATAGGGAGAGCTCTTGTCTTATTTACGTTATTTGTGTTTGTAGGGGGAGTTCTTGTCTTATTTACGTTATTTATGTTTCTAGGGGGAGTTCTTGTCTTATTTATGTTATTTGTATTTGTAAGGGGAACTCTTTTCTGATTTATGTTGTTTGTGTTTGTAGGGGGAGTGCTTGTCTTATTTACGTTATTTGTGTTTGTTGGGGGAGTTCTTGTCTTATTTACATTTTTTGTTTTTGTAAGGGGATCTCTTGTCTTATTTATGTTATTTGTATTTGTAGGGGGATCTCTTGTCTTATTTACGTTGTTTGTGTTTGTAGGGAGAGCTCTTTTCTTATTTACGTTATTTTTATTTGTAGGGTGAGCTCTTTTCTTATTTACGTTATTAGTGTTTGTAGAGGGAGTTTTTGTCTTATTTACGTTTTTTGTTTTTGTAGGAGGAGCTCTTGTCTTATTTACGTTATTTGTGTTTGTAGGGGGAGCTCTTGCCTTATTTACGTTATTTGTGTTTGTAAGGGAGCTCTTTTCTTATTTACGTTATTTGTGTTTGTAGAGGGAGCTCTTGTCGTGTTTACGTTATTTGTGTTTGTAGAGGAACACTTGTCTTATTTACGTTATTTGTGTTTGTATGGAGAACTCTTGTCTTATTTACGTTATTTGTGTTTGTAGGGGGAGATCTGGTCTTATTTACGTTATTTGTGTTTGTAGGGAGAGCTCTTGTCTTATTTACGTTATTTGTATTTGTAGGGGGAGCTCTTTTCTTATTTATGTTGTTTGTGTTTGTAGGGGGAGTTCTTGTCTTATTTACGTTATTTGTGTGTGTAGAGGGAGCTCTTGTCGTGTTTACGTTATTTGTGTTTGTAGGGGAACACTTGTCTTATTTACGTTATTTGTGTTTGCATGGAGAACTATTGTCTTATTTACGTTATTTGTGTTTGTAGGGGGAGATGTTGTCTTATTTACGTTATTTGTGTTTGTAGGGGGAGCTCTTGTCTTATTTATGTTATTTGTGTTTGTAGGGGGAGCTCTTGTCTTATTTATGTTGTTTATGCTTGCAGGGGGAGCTCTTCTCATATTTATGTTTTTTGTGTTTGTAGGGGGAGTTCTTGTCTTACTTATGTTATTTATGTTTGTAGGAGGAGGTCTTTTCTTATTTATGTTGTTTGTGTTTGTAGGGGGAGTTCTTGTTTTATTTACGTTATTTTTGTTTGTAGTGAGAGCTCTTGTCTTATATACGTTATTTGTGTTTATAGGGAGAGGTCTTGTCTTATTTACGTTATTTGTGTTTGTAGAGGGGGCTCTTGTCGTGTTTACGTTATTTGTGTTTGCAGGGGAACACTTGTCTTATTTACGTTATTTGTGTTTGTGGGGAGAGCTCTTGTTTTATTTACGTTATTTGTGTTTGTAGGGAGAGCTCTTGTCTTATTTACGTTATTTGTGTTTGTAGGGGGAGTTCTTGTCTTATTTACGTTATTTATGTTTGTAGGGGTAGTTTTTGTCTTATTTATGTTATTTGTATTTGTAGGGGGAACTCTTTTCTGATTTATGTTGTTTGTGTTTGTAGGGGGAGTGCTTGTCTTATTTACGTTATTTGTGTTTGTAGGGGGAGTTCTTGTCTTATTTACATTTTTTGTTTTTGTAAGGGGATCTCTTGTCTTATTTATGTTATTTGTATTTGTAGGGGGACCTCTTGTCTTATTTACGTTGTTTGTGTTTGTAGGGAGAGCTCTTGTCTTATTTACGTTATTTTTATTTGTAGGGTGAGCTCTTTTCTTATTTACGTTATTAGTGTTTGTAGAGGGAGTTTTTGTCTTATTTACATTTTTTGCTTTTGTAGGAGGAGCTCTTGTTTTATTTACGTTATTTGTGTTTGTAGGGGGAGCTCTTGTCTTATTTACGTTATTTTTATTGGTAGGGGCAGCTCTTGTCTTATTTACGTTATTTGTATTTGTAGAAGAGCTCTTGTCTTATTTATGTTATTTGTGTTTGTAGAAGAGTTCATGTCGTGTTTACGTTATTTGTGTTTGCTTGCGCATAATATTGTCCAACTCATATTGTTTATCGGTTTTGTTGGTCTTCGTCTTGTGTATCCTGTGTTTCCAATTTCTACGATTGTCCAATTTGGATAGCCCCTTCAGTGTTCTGGAACGTGTATTCATCTTTGGAAATGTATGCTCTTGATAGTTATACCGGTATACAAGTATAACTTTATAAGATTCAACAGTTGTCATTAAGTCATCACTATAGAAATCCTTGGAATATGTCACTAAAATATCAGTGAAAGCGTCATGTTACAAATTAATAACGGATTCTAATGAACAAAACAGACTTTATATAATTCAAAGAAATTTTCAAAAGAATCAGGGGTTAGGGTTGTGGTGTTGAACGCCACTGTCAACGATATTTCAGTAATACCGTGGTGGTCAGCTTTATCGGTGGAGGAAACGGGAGTAGCCGGAGAAAACCACCAACCTGCCGCAAATCACTGGCAAACTGTATCACATAATAATGTATCGAGTACACCTTGCCATGACCCATTCAAACTCACATCATCAGTGTTGATAGCCACTGATTGCACCTGTAGCTGTTTATTTAACTACCATACAATCACGACTAAAGAAATAAAACAGTAATTTTGTGTGACCCTCAGATATAATCACTAATGAAATGTAACGATGTGAAATTTGGTTAAAATTTCAGTTTTGATGATCGTAAAAACAACATCCGTCAATGATCAATGATCTATAACAATAAACTGTTCGGAACAGGATTACACAACAAAATATTTCAAGAGTACATTTTCGCTTGATAACGTAGTTAAGTTTTAAACAAAAGGTTCTCATGCAAAACTTTAGTAAGCACTCGGACTGCATAATTTTACACTGATAGTGTGCTGGCCTAAAAAATTTAAATTGTATCTTTATAATATAAAATAAACCTGTCATTCACAATTTGAAGAAAACCAAAATAGTGCTGAATTAATGTCAACAAGGACCAGATTTGTCAGGTAATCAATTTTAATTGAAGTGCATAGGTATATTGAAGAGAATCATTTTTTTCATCTCCAAACATTTTTTTCATTAACAATTATTTGCTTATCATTGATGTCACTGTCATAATAGTGTAAAAGTCTTAAATTGTGCAGATTATATTTTTGTATTATATTCCATTTTGCAAAATTATTAAAATTATCAAAATATTTAAAAACAACTTTGTGATTAAATAAGACATTTGCTAATTATTTTTTTGCAATTTTGATAATTAATTACTATTTTTCAAAACTGTCTTAATTGCTTGAGTTGTGTCTTTTAAAATTATTTACTATTTAGATTTGAAAAATGTTATATTTAATAAGTAAATTGTATTTTATTTGTGCTAATTACAGCAATTCTTGGATGACAGCTATCAGTCGAGGAATGAAAAAATCAGAACAAGTCCTTGTGGGAATAGGCATTGGCCCGTATATAGGAGCAGGGTTCCAATCTTTATCTACTATCTAACACCCTCATTCGCGACTACGCCAATGCTCTGTGAATTTCTAAATTGAAAGATACAATATTCATTGTTTCAACTTTTAGTGCAATAATATAAAGCCAACTGACGACTTAGTATCTGTCCCAAAGGTACATGTGGGCAGGATACCTTTGGTGCCCCCCTTTTTTTGCAGAATAAAGTTTTTTTTACAGATTGACAGGTTCGGGTAATTATACTATTTTTGGGTAGGGGTGTCATAAGGAACTCTTTCCAATTGAATTACTTATATCAATAATTATGATCATGCAACACTTTCTATCCATACGGGGTCACTGATATTCGTATATCTGCATGGCATATGCTACTTATTCTTGATGGGAAAACATATGTGAACATGAACAAAAATTATGATAATAATAATAGTAATAATAATTTTATTGTTCAACCGCATACATACAATGGGTTTGACAAATTCATACACAAACATTACTAAGTAGTAACAATAATAAACACTGTAAAAGCAATATCATATCAAGTAGGGAAAAGACATTTTTGTATAAAATTTGCAGTATTTAGAATAAGCATTGGATCTTTATTTGACATTAAGAAAACATATTGATCTTTGGCATTCCAATATTTAAATGACTTATGTTTAGCAAATTTAAAAAGACTAAGTCTTTCAGTTTCATATTTTTATATATTGATATGTCTCTCGGAAATTCTCGGACCTTTCCCTGAAATATTGTAATGTGATAGCGAAACTGTTACAAGATACATTGATTATTACTTAACATCCATCGAGCAGTATATAGATCGAGAACCAGTTCCATAATATATAAGACCTACATAGAAATGAGCGAATGGATGGTTACGGGTCAAATACTTTTTATTACCACTGAAAATATATGGCGAGTTGAGTAGGGACGTAGCATTTAGTCTTTAGCTGGGGATGCAATACGTCTACTCATTTTGCGAAAGCTACAAAGAGATGTAGGGAGAGTGTCACTCTGCAAACGCGTTGCACAATGTGGTCCACGGTCCGGCTTTCCATTTTATGACTAGGCTTGACAACTCCCATCGAGACGACGCCTCTATCCGCCACCCGAGGATGCACTGAGCACATCTGCGATTTTATTTGGGGAGGGGTGTCTGGATATTACAACAACTTTGCCGGATAAGCAATGAACGATGCTGAACTAATTTCACCACTTACACCGGAAGAGTTATGTATTACTACAATTGTTAAGCAGAGACGTTCTATTATTTTGATAAAGTGGACACTATTGTAAAAATGATAGCGTCCCCATAAGACTTGATAGCAACATACACAACATGGATACTTCATATATTATAGGCGCGGATCCAGGATTTTACGCTAGGGGGGCGCGCACTTCCTGGCGACTGGTCTGAGGTCCGCTTAGGTCCCAAGCGGGTCCAGAGTAGCGTCCGGTGGGGCGAAGCCCCCTTGAAGCTCATGAGATAATATAAGACCTCTTTTCTGAACCGAAATTGATTAAAATTGTACCATGTGCGCATCATGCATCACATCGAAGGTACGTAAAATGAAATATGATATTTTACTCATGAAGTAAGGCCTTAAAAATTACTACGACTTCAATGTGAAGAACAGCAATCGAAGGCTTTTGCTTGTTCCAGGAAAATATGCCGATGCCGTTTGTACATGAACCGGAACGAGACAGCAAAGATATGTAAGAATATTCATTGCAGTGGAGAGATGAGTCGAAAGAACAAAGTGTTAATATCATGTATTTAACATCAAGCGTTTGTCAGTCCAGTCACGCCAATCATATGTTAGGGGTGGGGGAGGCGCCGGGTGCGCCCCCGGCTGGATTCGCGTCTGTATTTTACTCTGTCAAGCACACAAGACACAAATACACGGTAATGTTATTTTTCCTTCAAAATTTAATGATATGTACTTCAGTGAGTGAGTGATTGTTGTTAGCACCAATTCAGCAATTTTCCAGTCATATAATGGCGAGAATAAGCTAATTTCTAATGAAATGATGATGAGGCCCGCTTTGTTCTAGACAAACACGTTGAGTTGATTTTTTTAGCGCTAGCTCACTGAAACAACAGTCCGCGGGTAGACATGTCGCGCTACTCGGGAACATTATTCTGATTCCGAGCCGACTCTTTCTCTTTAGTGTTGCGTGATTAGCGGAGAAGCAACATATACCAATTTTATAGTATGTGTACTTCAAATCGATTTGTACAGCAATGCTTTTGCTATGTTGAGCCAATGACCTAACTGGGCTATATTGAGCATGGCAACTGCTTTTAGAAGCAGCATTTACAATAGCATTGCTGGGGATATTATTGATCGAATATAAATACAAATCCTTAATAATGATATTCTATGTGAGTTTTTATTCTTTGTTGCTTACTGTAAAATTATCCAACAATCTGTAATTTTCTGAAGGTAAGAATAAGATTCAGGAGGTGTCACACCAAGAAACAACCCGATAATATTATCATAGATCTGTTGTTTTCCAAATAAAATGTACATTTTATAGAGAAAAAATAGAAAAACGGATGATTCCATAACTCAAAATCTTCGATTTGTCACTGATGAATTTTGTCATTTTGATGAGGGAATACATTGTATAGTGATAAAGAAAAAATCAAACAAGCTTACCTCATTTAGGTCCTCTTTTGCAGCCATGGTAGTTTTTATCCTGAAACATTCAAAGCAGTATGTTATTGTGACATAGTAAACATGAGCCCAATCTATTGATTAACAAATCCATATGTTAGTTTGACATAGTGGACAGAAACATACTCTAATGATTAACAAATCCATTTGCTATTGTGACATAGTGGAAAGGAACATAATCTAATGATTGAAAAATCAATATGTTAAAGTATGTGACATAGTAAAGCGGGGTGTGGAGATCTTTATATTCGAGAGGATGGTTTTTAAAATTATTAAATATATCTTGTACGTAGTCAAGGACGATTTTCACTTTAAATTGTCAATACAATTTTACTGTTGCAAGAATAAACACGATGTTATGCAACATTGACCTGGGAACCGACCATTTAACTCTCACACAAAACAAAGAAAAAGAGATAATTTTGACATATGGAAAATCGGAATTTGTGTTTCTTTAAATTTTACCAAATTTGTTTTTGATATATGCAGAGTCAGGTTATTTATTTTCTTTAATTTTTTTCAAATCAAAACATCTTTTACTATGAAATCTGTCAAAAAAAGATATCCCCGTTTTTAAAGTTAAATGTTCTACCCATTACATTCGTCGTGTCCTTTAACGATGTCCTTAGTCTTCAGTTTACAATGTACGTCATAACCCCCTATGTCTATTTATACCTGCAATTAAAAGTGAGCAAACCTGGATGACACCACGTCAGTTATCTTTTAATTAATGTCATTATGTCGTTAAAATTCGATAATAGTATAAAAGGCGACTAGATTATAGCATTACGTGTTCTTTTGTGTACCCTCTGCATTTACCATCAATAATATATTTAAAATACTTTGGTCTGTCAGATAAACGTTCGAATTCACGCTACCCCACTAAGACTAAATCTTTACATCTTTAAGGCTTTTGTAATAGAATATATTTAATCGCTATACCCAGGGGTGGATCCAGGATCCAGGATTTCAAGTTAGGGGGGGGGGCGCACTTAGTAAAATAATGTTTTTTTCCAACTTTAGTGGGGCGCGCGCCGGGTGCTCCCCTCTCCGGGATCAGTCCGTACTATCGTTGAGATTTTTGTGATAAAATATTTCAAATATTTTAAGGCCTAAAGTATATTAAATCTTGATTTGTGTGGAAATTTTTGTCTTATAGGGATATTGACTACTAAAATCGTAATTTTTTCATAGCCAAAATTATTGTCGTTTTCCGTTCTGACCTTCATAAAATGAAGATTAACACCGAGTTATGCTGCAAAACATACGATATTTTGACAAAAAAGACCCAAAACTATCGTTATCGCAATTATTGTCCAGGATAGCAAGAATTCAAATATATTCATATGACCTTCTATGTGAACCCATTTTGAGCAAGCGCACTGTTTAGAACAATAAACAACATGTGGTTCTTGGGCAACAGAGAAAGTGTCAACGTGTGGAAGAAAGCGGACTTTGACGGATTCAGAGAGAAAGATGAATAGAAGTGAAGTATCTTCCAAATGGAACAAATGCAGGATATATGTAGGGGATCAGTTGGACCGTTGGAACGAACTCAAGGAAGTGCTACGCGTCCAAACTCGCGCTGAAGTGGCAAAAATTTTGCTTGATATGTAAGCCGAGCATGTTTTTCTTTCTTTTCTCAATCGTTTTTCATATTTTATGAATTTATGATGATGCCTATGATCATTTTCGGTAGATATTATTCAATATATGTAATCTTGCACCTGGCAACAGCAAATTATTGTCAATGAATAGCATAAAACGGCCGTATTTGCGAGGTAAGCAAACACGAATTTTAACATCTATACTGCAGCATCCGTGCTACTGGCATAAGATAGATCAAAAATAGATTTGGCCTCGCTCATGTGAGTGCATTATTAATTAGCTTCCAGTAACGATGGTCAGCTTTCTTAAATCGAAAAAACAACGTTTCGTAGCGTATTCGCAAATAATTTGGTGCTTAATCTTCATTTTATGAAGGTCAGTACGGAAAACGACAATAATTTTGGGTATGAAAAAATTACAATTGTGGTAGACAATATGCCATTAAGGTTTATTAAATCTTTATATCTTTGATGCTTTGTGTCTTAAAGTATATTAAATAATTGTATCTGTGGAAGATGTTGTCTTCAAACATATTAAATCTTTACATTAGAGGAACCCTTTTGTGTTAAAATATATTAAATATCTTTGTATCTTTGGAAGTTTTTTTTTGTCTTAAAATATATTAAACTTCGCATTTTTGAGTGTTTTGTTTTAAAATAGTACTTAATTATGCTGACTCCAGCCATCTCTATATGGTATGTAGTATTATGATCTGAAGTTAAGTTACTAGTGATTATACAATAAAAATGAAAATACTTTTAGTGGGGTTGGTGTTACTCTTTTGTTTGATGTGCATGTTTTGTAGATTGTTGTTTGTTCTTTTGTAGTTTTTTCATTTGGATTCATACGGATTCCGATTACCCCTATGCTATCTTCACACTCTTCTGAAAACAAATCGAAAATCAACAAAATTGATTGGTATAATTTGTAATGTTTTTAATTCGCCTTTTAACAAACAGAAAATAACAAACAGGGATCGCCGTTGCCGCGATTGCATTGTAACGACAATCAGTGTCTGTCACTGACAATGTTGTGAGTTTGATCTTCGCTCGAGACTAGATATACTCGATATACGTCTATGTGATAATTTGTCATTGACCTGTGGCAGTTCGGTAGACTTCTCTGGGTTCACTAGTTTATATGATAGGTTGTCAGTGACTTACAACAGGTCGATAGTTTTCGCCGGGAACCCTGGCGTATGTGATATATTATCAGTGACTTACAGCAGGTCAGTAGATTTCTCCGGGTTCACTAGTTTATATGATAGCTTAGTTGTGACTTACGACAGGTTGGTAGTTTTCTTTGGGAACTCTGGCTTATGTGACAGTTTGTCAGTGAATTGTGGCAGATTAGTAGTTTTTGTTGGGCACTCTGGTTTATGTGATAGTTTCTCAGTAACATACGACAGATCGGTAGTTTTCTCTTGGTACTCTTGTGTGTATGATAGTTTGTCAGTTACCTATTTTGTTCCAGTATTGTTATAAATTCTGTTATAGTGACAGCCGGAATCTTTGAGCCGTAATGAAAGCGGGAGGTTTGGCGCTTTACAATCTTATTCAACCCACCAATTCTTTAGAAATGCCTGTACCAAGTCGGGATCATTACGGTTTTCCCAGTTTTCCGTTTGTTGACTGATTTTGTCTGTTTACATACTTATGAGTTTTTACTTTCCCTTTGTAAGATTGTTCGGTATATTTGTTATTACCCTTATTTACTGCGTTAATAAAACTAACTAGTCTTCACCTTATTACTGAAATACTGTCAAAAGTAACTATGGACATCCATAATCTAATCGAAGCCAAACAATAAATAAGCACAAGTATATCCCACAATACCATGCGATCTAGACTGTTTTTTCTCCTAGACAGATATGTTTTTATATATATCACACGATACAAAGGAATATAGATATTTTATTTCTTCATATTGTACCAAAATTTGTGTTTGAAAACTGCAGTGTCAGGTTATTTATTATTTTCTATTTAAAAAAACATGTTTTACTATACAATTTGTCAACAAAGATACAGCCTCTATTTAAAGTTAAAGTACCCACTCCAATTACATGATGTCCTTGGTCTGTAGTTTACAATGTACGTCAATTATCTTTTAATGAATGTCATTATATCGTTAAAACTTTTGTACCCTTTACACAAACCAGCTATTATATATTTAAAAAAAACTTTGGTCTATGAGATAAAACTTTCTATTGTTTTTATTAAATAAGAGAAATGCCTTAGACATATCTACTGTATACTAGTCTAACCCCGTCACTTTTTATTGAAGTACCTGAACTAAGCCAGGAGGGGTCATTTATATGTGTGTTAGGGATATCAAATTTACATATTTCTACGATTTTTCCATTGAATGTTGGAACTGTTCCGACAGTGTGATGTATATTTTTTTCATTTTATCATAGGCTATGAAAAAAAAACAGCTGAGTTGCAATTGCTAAAAAAAATATGGTTGTGATCGTCTTCCGTAATTAAAATCGTCAACATGAAATGCAACCGAATTGATATCAAATGGTGACTTGTTTCAACCTCATTTAAAATATACCTTGAAATTCTTTCAAACTTTTACATCACGTTCACGATATTTTATTACAACACTATTTCACTCAAGCGTACATTTCTTCCTGTTCTAGTTAAAGGACTCTATCAAACAGAATCATACAGTTTATATGTAATGCAGTTAATACGCATTTAAACCACAAACAAAATATTTCTATTTTCCACACATTGTGGTGTGGGGTCGCTATTGTGCATGCGAAATATTAATTGCAAACCCTATTGACTGGCTATATGCTGCCTGTCTAGAATATTTTATTTTTTTCTCGATCGACAGTGTGATATATATTTTTTCATTTTAGTATAGGTCATGCCAAAAAAAAAAACCAGCTGGGTTGCAATTGTTAAACAAAAATATGGTTGTGATCGTCTTCCGTAATTAAAATCGTCAAAATGAAATACAACCGAATTGATATCAAAATATGACTTTGCACATTTAAAGCTTTGCAAGAACATATATTAAATCTTTATTCATTTGAGATTAGTGTTATAAGATATTTTAAATCTTTTAAGGAATTTGTCATAAAGTATATTAAGTTACCAGTGACTATGAAATAAAAAAGAAGACACTTTTAGTGGGGTTCGTGTTACTCGATCTTTAGTTTTATGTGTATGTTTTATAGATCGTTGTTTGTCCTTTTGTATTTTATCTTTTGACCATTGTGTTGTCTGTTCTTCTTCGATATACGTATTCTGATTACACCTTTGGTACCTTCAAACTCTTCTTAAAACAAGTCGAAGTACAACAAAATTGATAGTTTGTCAGTGACCTGTGGCAGGTCGGTAGCATTTTCAGGGTTTAATGGTTTTTATGATAGTTTGTCAGTGACCAGTTGCAGGTCGGTAGTTTTCGCCGGGTACTCTGTGTTATGTGATAGCTTATCAGTGACATGCAGAAAGTATGCAGCGGTCGACGGGTACTCTGGCGTATGCGATAGTTTTTCACTGTCCTGCAGCAGGTCTGCAGTTTTCATTGGGAGTGCTGGCTTACTGCACTGATAAAACTAATTAGCATTGACCTTAACACTGAATTACTGTCAAAAGTGGCGACGCTTAACAATAAATAAGTCATCCTCTAAGAATGAAATCAAAAGAAAATGGCAGGGTAAAATCTGATTTTTGAAGCGCCACTGTGTTATATGAATATACACAATGGACAGATACAGTTTACACTTTAATACACAAGGTGGTGTAATATACAGAGCAGGAACTCATGATTGCTGTACCTTCCAATGCTTAGTGGGAGTAAACGTGACCCCATTGTTTGTTCTTTCATTTTGTGTTCATGCTTATTTTTTTCCAGTTTGTTTCTTTTAATTAATGTTTTGTAATCATCACATTCTTTTACGATTTAGATAAAATATGAAATATGAAATTTATGATATATAAAGATATAATCCCCATAGAAGTAAAATAATAATGTATATTTACCTTTTCATTTGAATAAATAAATAAAACCAATGGATTTTCTTCTAGCTTGATACAGACATCATCTTCCTTATTTGGGAAAACACCAAATAACGCTATTTCTCGTCTGGTAGGGAGAAGGAAATTGTCACACATTGTTCCTCACACGAAAAACGAAAATGCCACAACTTCTGCTCGTACGAGCATGTCAAATATCATAAATTCTGCATAATACGAAAAAGTCAAATATCACAAATTCTGGATAGTACGAAAATTCAAATATCGCAAATTCTTCCTCGTACGAAAAAGGAAAATGTCACAACTTCTGCCTTGTACGAAACAATTAGATATCACAAATTCTGCATAGTACGAAAAATTCAAATATCACAAATTCTATTTCGTAGGAAAAAGGAAAATACTACAAATTCTGCTTCGTACGGAATATCAAAATAAAAAAAATTATACTTCGTACGAAAAAAATAAAATATCACAAATTATGCCTAAAACCGGAGTTATTAAATCAGGTATTTGTCGTTGCGCTTCAAAGTGGAATGACGCAATGTATGCCCTGCACGGAAAAGTAACATATACAAAATTCTACCTTGCACGAAACAGGAAAATATCACAAAATCTGCTTCGTACGGAAAAGTCAAATATCACAAATTCTGCCTCGTACCGAAGTTATTAAATCAGGAATTGTCCTCACCTTGCAAAGTAGAATGACGCAAATTCTATAGAAAATAAAAATAGCTCAATTTTCTTTCTTGCATAACAATGCAACACAAATTCTTTCTTGTGCAGGAAAATAAAATATTATAAATTCTTCCTTATAGCATTACTATGTCTTCCGGAGACGAAATTCAGCGTAAATAAGCCGAACAGTCCTATTCAAATATTTATTAGGCACGGCTAGTCACATGGTGTGATCTTTCATTATAAGTCATATAACACTTTAAATACTGCTTACCTGTTTTGTTGATAAATACCCAAACAGTGCTGTTTTTTTAAATTAATGAGATTGTTGACCTTAATGCGCATGGGTAGTATGAATTCATAGCACAGATATGTTTTGTCGATTTAAATCATAATTTTTTAGTTTTAGTTTAATATTATCTCATTGCAAATAAAACAGCAATGAGATTGGACAAAACGTTTTCACAACTTATGGACTGTCTTCTCCCTACAAGTAATATACATATAATAATGTCAACAAATCTAGCACATACATACATATAGATAATATTTAACACAATGTAGTGAAACATGGAAAATAAATTATGTTGATGTAGACCAGATTACCGACCACTGATTGGAATCTTTTTGTTTGTCTAATATATGCTCGAACTTTATTGAATATAATATAATTTTCGTTTATATTAATTTCATCGCTTCCAAAGAGTAATGTTTCTATATTGTTGTGGGTTTCTCTTAAGTTTCTAAAAAGACAGTATCTTTCATTTTGGTATAATGGACATTCCATTAGATAATGAATTGAATCTTCATACGATGCACCACATTGACACTTTGGGCATCATTGATGTCGTAGTCTAGCATGGAATATGCTTTATTTTCTGGACCCTTCACCATAATACGTTGGATATTTACCAGTATTTTCTTTAATTCTAGATTTAAGACATGATATATTTGGGCTATTTCTAACAGTAAATCTAAATTGTGCCATAACGAAACAGTAGATGGTATAAAGGATGCCATAGACATTCTGAATCTACTTCTTGGTCTTGTATAGTTTTCATTGTTTCGGAGATTATGATCACTGATATTAGATACTGTAGGGGGTATTGATGACATAATTTGCAATGCATTTTGTAAAATGTTGTCAGTTTGCGATATTTACGTCTACAAGACAAAGGTTCCCATCCCGTTTCATAGTAAAAAGAGTCTCTACTTGCACATTTTGTTAATCCTGAAACTATTCTAGTTGATTCTAATTGCACTTTTTCAAGTTTGCTACTTCTCGTTCGAAACACCCATCCCATACCCCGCAAACATATTCTAATGTTGGCCTTATGAAGGTAAGATAAATATTTGATAGAGTTTGCTTGACGAGAATACACTTTAGTTTTCTGAGAGCAATAACATGTTTGAAAGCAGCATTTACAATGCTATCAATATGATTCGTCCAATGTTCATCTGATGCAAAAGTATTTCCCAAATGTTTATGTTTTTTTAACAATTTATATTAAATGGTAGGTCTAAATGTGGTACATCACTAGTTGAGATAACCAGGGCTTTGGTTTTTTTTAGTATTAAAATCTACTAGCCACAGTCTTGCCCATTTGTTTAATCTTGATGAATAATTATTAATATCATATTTCATAATACCATAGTTTCAACCAGCATGCGTCAGTAATGTACGTGTAATAGAGCACTCTGACAAATGGGGATATCATGATGGATAACTATAACGTAGAATATCAAAACTTATCAAACTGTTACACTACTTAATATTACATATACATTGAGGCTGCAAATAGTGTCTTATGCAATTTAAATGACATTTTTGCGATTGTAAACATTCTCAACAACAACTCACTGACCAGAGGTCAAAATGAAAGATGACATGACGGCCCCCACAGGTGTAATCAATGACAACAACTCTGACATTTTAAATACCAGTTCTCAGCCTAATATATCATTAACTCGTTCCTCTAATACAAGGTCAAATCCAGACAGCACTGATACTTTGCCAGCCACTCAAAAGCAAACTTTGCGACAAAAATGGCGTCGGAATTATGTCGTGATCTGCATAACCTTGGCACCAACAAGAAGACCCTGTATCAAGAAAAAAAAACATTACAGACAAAGTGATTGATGCTCTTAATAAAATAATTCCTATATTATCATAAAAGATTGGTGAAACTATTTCTACGTTAATAGGATCGGAAATTCAGGCTAACGTTGAGACTCATATTTATCCCATTAAAAGAAAGTCCATAAGCAGGAAAGAAAGGTTGAAAACCACGAACAAAAGATATGTAAGCAACTCATTCAAATCAACACATTAGAGAGAACCGTTAAAGAGCAGTCATTAGCTATAGACGAACATGATGTTGACCTATAGTCACTCTATTAAAAATGAGCGAATTGGAAATTCGATTAGAAAGCCAGGAGCAATATTTCCGCCGAACCACAACACCAAAGTACCAGTCAATGAACGGGGTCGAATTATTTATCCTGTAAACAGCGACGATTTGATATTGAATATTTGTATTAACTTGCCGGCTGTGAACTTGACCATTAATGACATTGGAAGAAGTTATGTCATTGGGAGGGCCAAATCAGGTAAGTTCCAAGTAATAGTCTGCTTTCTGTCATACCACACCAGAAATATAATCTGCACTAACAAGATATCTCTTCGTGCCAACCCTGATGGTATATTTATTAAAGAAAACCTAACACCATTCCGAACAAATCTTACCAGGAGACTAGCACAATTAAAATTTGACAAGCAAATAGAAGCTTACTAGACATCAGATGGACGAATATTTGTGAAAAGGATTGAAACCAGCAGAAAGGAAATAGTCACAAACTTCGATGACATTGCATTTCTCGAGTGTAGGTCTCATCGTCAATCCTAGCGAAATAATCAAGATTATCCATCCGTCTTAGCTAGGATCCCTGGTCATCTGCATCCCGAAACTGCATCTGTCATTTAGATTATGATCCAACCGATCATAATCGGGACTAACGTTTAATTATGTTTGTGTGGTGTTTGTTTTTTATTATGTTAAATTGTCACCGTAAAACAATCATCACTTGTGTAATGCCCATTTTCTCTCTCTCTCTCTCTCTTGCAATCATTTGAATATCCAATATAATTTCAGTGGATAGTCTAGTCAAGAAATGTCGGTCTTATGGTTTAAACAAAGGACTGGGAGCTATAAGGGCCAAAATCGGCTCCACCTCAGATGTCGATCAAATTTTCTCCAAAATATATTCACAATATGTGCTTTTCAGAAATAAATACAGTTAGTTAATATGTGCATTTAATTCCTCACAGCGGACCGACAAAGTTAGGTAATGAAAAGCACTGAACGTCATTTCTTCCAGAATACAGAGCATATGTATTATTGTATTATAATGCATATCTTTAAAAAACAAAAACAAAGCATAATAAAACTCAATAAACAAAGCATACATTTGACTTAATATGCAATGTGGATTGATTTCAGGAATACAAACATGTTCCGAAGCTGTATTATGAAATTAAAGTGAACGAATAGTAATGTCGCAACGTCACACATATTCGACGGTCTCCTGTTTTCGCCGTTTTTTTTCACGTGATAAAATCTCTCATTATTTTGATCGCTTCATTTGTCAGAGGTTGCTGAAATTGCATGAATCATCTCAAGATATCTGATATAAAAATGTCATCTTTAAATGTAAGAACTGCGTACCACATCTATTATTTCACGTTCAAATTGTATTTTTTCGTCACCTTAACAAATTTTAATCATTTAAAAAAATATATCTCATACAGACCAATTTTGGTTTCATCGTCGGCTATGACATTGATAATGTAGATAATGAGGTCATATCAATTCAGAAACTTATTAACATTGATTGTCGAAAACTGGTCGAAATTTTGGTAACCTTAAAGAAGTAATAGCTAGATTTATTTGGACAATAGCACTGTCATATTCTCAACGACAACCAATGCGATGATATATTCCAGTACATTATTAAGGACGACCATCACAAATCTATTGCAAAAAAATGCCAAGGTGCGGGTTGAGAGAAGTCAATTATATAAAGATCGCTTCTTTTATAATATGGACATTTGTGGGATATAGCTAGGAACCTGTGAGAATTATTTTTGCTTTTTAGATAAACTGATAACAAGCCTTGAAATCAGATATCCCATGGAAAGTGGTTGTCGATAAATTGATTGATTGATTGATTGATTGATGTTTAACGTCCAGCGAGCAATATTTCAGGTATATTCAGGACGAGAACATGTTTACAATAAATCAATATGTAGGTTGAAAATGGGGGACTGATAAGAAATAAATTAAATAAAATTAAGCGCCACGGAACTCGAAACGAGGAAAAGTGATTGGTAGGGACGGAGAATTTAGCCAGTGCAACAAGTCTCATATGAACCACTCATCATGTGCATAATGCTCATAATGAGCTGTTAAACTGGGTTCTTTAACGTGCGAAGAGGGTGGCAATCTCTCAACACGGGACCTCAGTATTATTTACGTCTCATCCGAAGGACGGGTTAGTTGTGAATTTATACATCCCGCACAACGGACGAACGCCCCTTCAAGCCGAAGAAGCTCCCGGTCCAATTTTTATACCCCAGAGTTCTCGCGGTGTTGGCCTCATTTTGAGGACTAGTGCCTCTAGGACGGTGAAACCTGGTGCCTATTCTACCCCCGGCACACCCTCTGGAAGGGAGGAGTTGTCGATAGATAATTGCTTTACCATCAAGTATTTCATATGATGAGAACAAGTTCACAACCATATGATTAATCGTGTAGGTAAAATGTGTGTCGCTGCCATGAGTCTATGTATGATTGCTTTGATTGTCACTAGAAAAAGAGGAAATGGTAGATATTATTTTGCTTTGTGACAAACCAACAACACTCCTAATAAACTGTTGCTATCAGATTCAGCTGTAAGTTGTCTTTTACGTGTAAGGAGTGTGTCCTTTACATCCCGCGCTAAGGGATGTATTAAATTCGTTCCTAACAGCTGTATGGTGTCCCTTTCACATTAAGTCGGCGTTTTCCTAGAGGAAGCCATTTGTTGTTTTATGTATGCCAAATTCGATTTCCCAGTTTCCGACTTGATTCTAAAATTATACGTTTTTTTCCACATGTTTGTAGTAGTTTGTTCCATTTGAGGCGGAGAAAAGTGTCAATTTCATGCAATATTCAACCAAAATGACATATGTTTTGCTCATACTCTGTATAAAATTTAAATGTTGCAAGAACTTGTGAATTTTTATTTGCTATAAAGTTAACTTCTATAATTTTACAAGGTTCAAATATCTATGAATCTTAAGAAAATTATACTCAAGGTGTAATACCACTAAAGAATTATCCATAACCTTCTATGTTAAATAAAACAAAATTGTGCTTTCATACATCATCTTAAGTTTAATCTAAGTGACGCTCATATCTCATGGAAGGGGTACCCAATTAGAAGCTTAACTCCGAAAATCAACATACATTTAATAGCTTATAAGAAAAAAACAGACAGTCTGAAGATGTCTACCGTCAAAAATCCTACTTTCACTTTCGATTTAGCACAAATTCAGGTGGTTTCTTTCCAAAGCAATAATTTTTTTATTTAAAACACAAGGACATCAAATATGGGCTTAACATTATCCTAACATATGTAGGTTTCTGTTGACATTCAGTATTTTGTAGTATCTAATAGGGTTTATTTTGTTATTCAACAATGTAGGAACCCATTTTGTGTTTACGGACTACTTTCCCATACATCTTTTTCAACTGGTACCCATGTTTAGTGGTATTACACCTCAAATTCTTTATCCTTTCTGTTGCTCTTGCATTGAACGGGAACCAGTTTTGTCCTCTGTAAGGGAAATAACTCAAATAATAAAATGTTAAAAGTGTATAATTTTAGAATGAAGTCGGGAATTGGCAAATGATCTATTGGAAATCCATAAAAAGTGTGTTTTTACTTTGTGGTTCAATACACGCGAAAATGCATTAATTTTATTCATATAAGCCATAAACCAATAAAATTATGTATTATCTATTCAAAATGAAAAACATAATAATATTAGGAATCAATCACAGAGGTCATGTGATCACATTAAAGAGAAGGTAGCATCGTGATCAATATAACCGAACAGAACAACGGCATAACGATGTTCATTACAAGTAATGAAGGAACCGGCGGATTAGGGATATCTTATTCTTCAAGAAAAATGCGTGGCAAATTGTTGAATTTCATAAAATTAAATGTGCGAATAGATTGAAAGGCCAAATATGCAAGAAGCCCCCCTTTTTCCGAGTTCTATGGGATTGTTCTTGCTACGTTTAATCCCTGTATTCTTTGCCATATGAAAATATCGTATTTAATGATAAAGTCTGTTGACTGTTAACATTTTACAAAGATCAGTCTTCGAGATGCCGTTGTTCTATTGCATTTTTTTATATTTAATAAACAAATGCTTAAAAACGATTATTTTAAAACACCTAAAGGACGTAGGGTTTTGTAATATCGATTGCGGACGTGTAAATATTCCGGATAAGTTACGTCACAGTAAATGTCATGTAATGCAATCGTCGTTTTCACTTTCATTTAATAATCAGTTAAAATGTTCTATAAATACATGTTTTATAGATGTACTTTAAAAGCTTCCTTCTTCACAAATTAATTTGTATTGTTTATCTGCTGAAATATCTAAACAACAACGTTACCGTAGGGCCGCCTTAACAGCATCACAGGCCCCCGGGAAAAGCAGTCCACTGGGGCCCATACCTACACAACCACTCATATGAATACAATTGTAAATGTATATACAATTAAACATATATAAATTCTATTGATATTTCCAACAAAGTCAGTGCTTAAACCTTAGAAAAACATACAGTACACAACATACATAGATAAGCATGGGGCACTATGCTCGTGAACCCCGGGGAACTGCACCGCGTGCCCATGCGCTAAGACGGCACTGAATACACACCTCTCCTACATCCCTCCAATGTCAATGTTCAAGATTTACAGACCATGCTGGATACGTTGATGCGTGTGCGTTTTGTATTAACACGTACTATTTATGCACGCGCTACAAAATAGTCCAAAAACTTGATAACGTAAAATAGTTAAAGCATTTGGTTTTGCAGTTTCTAAGAAAATATTGAATATTAATATGAAAAGTTATGGATAACAGACGACGGACACTAAATGATAATACTTCACTTGGCCACTTTGTCCAGTTGAGCTTACAAACATGCTGAATTTCAAATAGGTAAACATCATACAAATAATCAAAAACCACAAGAAATAAGGTTTCGTAAATAAGTAATGAAGTGAGTGATTGTTGTTTAACGCCAAACGATCAATATGAAGAACTTGATATTTCCAAGAAATCTGGTAAACCTTACAAAAATACTAATTTTGACAAAGAAGACATTTTGGCAAATCACAAGTCATTCATGTCATCAATGAATATTCCGATAAATGAAGAAAATTGTGAATTATGTACTTTATATTGGATACCAAAATTTCAGAAGAATCAGTATTTAAACAGGTATATTCTTCTACTTGTTCAACAAAAGAACTCTTTATAAGTATGACTACAATGTTGCATGCAGTCAAAGGAGGTCTACTATCATACTGTGACAAAGTATATTCAGGTGGTAACATCAATCAAAAGCACCGCATTGGTGGCGTAATGGTCACCGTGCTCGCCTCGAGTGCGGTAGATCGTGTGTTCGAGCCCCGGTCGAGTCAAACCAAGGACTATGTAATTGGTATTTGTTGCTTCTCCGCTAAGCACGCAGCATTACGCAGAAAGAGCAAAGATTGGTTGGCTCGGGATCAGAATAATGTGTCCGAATGGAATGCCATTTCTACCCGCGGACTGTTGTTTCAGTGAGCTAGCACTATAACAATCCAAGTCAGCGTGTTGGTCTAGAACAAAGTGGACCTCATCATCATTTCATTGTCAATTAACTTGTTCTCGCCATAATATAGTTGAAAAATTGCTGAATTGGCATTAAACAACAATCACTCACTCACTCAATCAATCAAAAGTGGATACTTAAAGAAGAGGATAATTCTAATTCTCGAAAATTTCATCTAGCCAAATATTTGACTTTTTTACCCTTTACACTTTCATTTCCTTTTTAAAGTTAATTATTCACAACGCATTTTACTTTAAAAAATGGTGGCAACATTATAAGTTTATAGTATTGGGTCACGAATTAACTTATTTTGTCAAGCACGAAACGAAAGGTAAAAAGTGCTACACATAAAATATTGGAGTTCCTTATCGGTAGCATATATTTGTCGAGTTCTAATGGCACATTTTTCAACAACTCATTGCTAGGCATCCCTATGGGAACAAACTATGCCCCTCTCCTCTCCAACTTTTTTTATGCTCCTATGAGTCTGAGTTTATACAAAAACTTATCAAAGACAAAATAAAAGTAGAGAGGCTTAAACCTTTAATCTCACTTCAAGGTATATTGATGATGTTCTGCCAATTAACAATACGAACTTCTCGATAACTGACGAACGAAGGTATCTTCCTGTAACATAACGAAACAATGTTAACTTACGTAACAATCTTTTGAGGGAGACCTTATTGCAACATTTGTCTTCAATTGTTCATTGAGTGTAAGTGATTAGATATATATTTTTTTCATTTCGGTGTTTAAACAGTTAAAAATTAATATCACTGACCAAATAATGGTTTCACAGTGACATTACAGTCTGAATACAAAATACATATTTTCCTCAAACGCTATTTTATATAGATATACTTCAAGGAGGGGTGCTTTTCAAATTTATTTATATAATTTTTTCAATATGTTTGATTTAAATTTTCGCACAAATAAATAATTTTGACAGACTTGGGAGAGAAAAAATTTATCTGACTAAGGTAAATCAAGCAGTATAATAGCTATGTAATACTGGATATTGAATGGAACATTTCTGATTTCATATGTAAAGAAAAATAAATGATTCCATTCTCCCAAAACCTGTGTGTCCCATGGTAAAACGATATCCCCTTTTAGGTTTATTTATACCTTTTCGGCGACGATCGCCCGACCATTGACCGATCGTCGTGCAAAAATCGTGCGATTTTCGCTTTCTATTGTTTTCATTAAATAAGAGAAATGCCTTAGAAAAATCTACGTAAAACCAGTTTATCCCCGTCACTTTTTATTGAAGTACCTGAACTAAGCCAGGAGGGGTCATTTATATGTGTGTTAGGGATATCGAATTTACATATTTCTACGATTTTTCCATTGAATGTTGGAATTATTCCGACAGTGTGATATATATTTTTTTCATTTTATTGTAGGTTATGAAAAAAAACAGCTGAGTTGCAATTGCTAAAAAAAATATTATTGTGATCGTCTTCCGTAATTAAAATCGTCAACATGAAATAGAACCGAATTGATATCAAATGGTGACTTGCTTCAACCTCATTTAAGATATACCTTGACATTTTGTCAGACTTTTACATCACGTTCACGATATTTTATTACAACACTATTTCACTCAAGTGTACATTTTTTTCCTGTTCTAGTTAAAGGAATTTATCAAACAGAAACATACAGTTTACATGTAATGCAGTTAATACGCATTTAAGCCATAAAAGAATATTTCTATTTTCCACACATTGTGGTGTGGGGTCGCTATTGTGCATGCGAAATATTAATTGCAAACCCCATTGACTGGCTATATGCTACCTGTCTAGAATATTTAATTTTTTTCTCGATCGACAGTTCAGAAGCTAAAAAACAATATGATGAATATTGTCTGTCAATCATGCAAACAATAACTTATGCACATGACAGAACGCATTTTCAAGGCACCGGATGGATAGTTCCCTTTGATTTAAGAGAATGGAACTGATATAAGTTAAAAGTTTAATTTGGGCGCAAAAGGGGAAACTTTATATAATTGATGAAAAGGTGATGTGAATTTTAGGGATCCTCAGATTCAAATCCATTCATCTACTTTTCTACACATGTATTCATATTATACATATATATATATTTAAAATGATAGTAATGCTATTCTAAGATATTTCCACTTTGTTTTACTTGTCGTTTTTTTTATGAGCCCCAGTTTTATACTGCTCATGATCAGCAACGGACCACCTTCGTTAATTGTTTTAGCTCATCGATGATTATGAGATTCACTAAGATAAATAACACAGTTCGTGCAATATTTATTTATTTATTTATTGATGCTTTGATGTCAGTGTTTCAACTGTTGACAGAGTTTTAAATTCAACATGCGTAGACTTATAGAAAGTGTGTAATCGTAAAATTCAGTGGCCAACCATCCCAGTCTGGTGGGAAAAGAAACGGTATTGTTCTGATATGTCTAACGTTGTTTCTGCAATTGACGGAACTTTACATGAGATACAAATTCCATCCAATGAACCCCAACAAAACATACTTTCAGCAAACCAATTATTTTCATTGATTGATATGAAAAGAAAGTTTATAAACAGTGATAATCATAAATTCCATCAATATCAATAAAACAATTACCTTTCATCTTAACAGAACTTGAGCTGTCGTGGTCGTATGGTAGTTGAATTTACAACTACCTGTGCAATCGTTCCCTGTCACCACTTAAGTTGTGAGTTTGAACCTCATTCATGGCGAGGCGTACTCGATAAAACTTTATGCGATAATGTTTGTCAGTGACTTGCGACAGGTCTGTGGATTTCGCTGGGTACTCCAATTTCAACCACGAAAGTAGTAACTGAAATATTTTTGAAAGTGGTGTTGAACACCTAACCTCCAATAGACAAATGATGGATCACAATTTTGTGTATGTAGAGCATAACATAAAACACCCTTGGGTCATAATGTGGCATATCTTTACAAGTACCAATAATACTACAACAATATTGTTTCCCACACAATTATGGGAACTGTTATACACATTTCTAATATGACGTCTCTAATACGGCACACATGATAACACTCAACAACTCTATATTTAGCGATAGTGCAGTACATAACAAATCTGGCTGTTCCAATGTTACTCCCGCTGTGAAATTACCGTGACAACCGTAAACAAACAAAACACCGGCATACAGCGTATTTTTAAAGTCCTTAAAATGAAAATTCCCCCTAAGTTATAAATATATATTCTGTAGCTAAGTATTTTTTTATCATTTGTTTTGAAAATTTAGATTTGGGGATCCCCAGTGGCAGTACGCACACAGTCACATACATTCCATTGATATGTGTCGGCCATGAATAACAAAATACACTAACCTTGTTTTTCTACGTATACATTGATAACTAGACGGTGATGTAATTAAGTTACTGATATTTTCCAATTTGATGGCATTTAGAATTTTGCTACTCAGACCAGTAAAATGCACACAAAATCGTAAAATAAATCAGTAACCAGCTTGTGTCAATCAGCATCCCTTGTAAACAACGTTACAGGATGACGATATATTACAAAAGTCAAAGTCGATAGATGGTTACATAAGTATTTATTCGGATTTTTTTTTATGTCAACAATACAACCTTTTTCTTCCATTGGCATTTATTTTTTTTTATTTCATATCTAACAATAATTGTCGATTATTATCAACTGTTCAAGTGTTCGATATTATGTTTGACAAATCCGCTCCGCCATCTTGTTAGCGCACGAAATGATGAACGAATGAACTCCGACTTTTTTTTAAATATTTTTACGCAGGAATTGTTCAATCGAATCTATGTTGGAAAATCTTTGTTTTAAAATATCTCGTTCAAATACAAATAATTCAAAATCAATTCAAAATTTCCGAAGGAGGTAAATGGAACAGCCACCAAATGTCATGTGTATACAGTTCACGAATGGTTAAAAACTACCGTATTTGTCCTATTAGAATCGAAATAATTCATGGCAGGCATAGAGTTGTGCAAATTTACACATGGGCTGGGCCTTTATATTCTTATCGCTCGGGGTAAAATTCGAATATATATGCCCAACCCATGTGTAAATTTGCACAACGCCTGCCATGAATTATTTCTTAAATCATGTCATTAAACAATGTACTGAAAAAGAAACAACTTCACTTTCAATTTTTTTTATTAACGATTAAATTAAATTATCTCCATGATCTCAAAATTATGCTTCAGTATTAACTGCATCCTAATATGTACATGTAGGTATGGCTGAATCCTGATTTCTTTTCGGAACTGAAAACTACAATTATTCATGTGTTTCTGAATCATTAAATAGATATTCAATCACTTAATTCATCACTTTCTGTCTTTGATCACTGAATATTGAATCCAAAATATCCATGCCATTGTATTCTTTGGATTTATACATGATAAATCGCAAGTAGACTATGAGGAATCAAACACATTGTTTTACATCATATGCACATTTTTGTATAGATAATCTTGTATAATGTGTCCTGTTCACTACCACATGTAATACACACAGACTCTACACAACACAAACAGCTCCAAAATTATATTTTATCGATTACTTCTGATCTTGCAAATGTATGAGTATATATCTGTGTTCTTTTTAAGTCAAATATTCCTGTTCCCTTAAAATTCATGCTGATTCTTCTGTGGTATTTAAATCTTCTTTGAGTTGAAATGATTGACGTAATATCGTGCGTATTGTGACACGCATTGTCGTTTGAACTCAAAAGGAATGGAACGCATTCTGACGTGGTCAAAAAACCACAAAATCCGATAATAGCCGTAGATCCCATATAAATGAATGATTCAA
The DNA here is from genome assembly GCA_963383655.1 of Bathymodiolus septemdierum. Lineage (NCBI taxonomy): Eukaryota > Metazoa > Mollusca > Bivalvia > Mytilida > Modiolidae > Bathymodiolus > Bathymodiolus septemdierum. Next base: position 31,232,705 of record OY726531.1, read on the forward strand.
TATGAAAATCATAAAAACGAGAAAGGACTACGGAAAAAATTGAAAGTTCTCTATCCTAAAAGAAGACTTCTTTCACTCGTTATTAGACATCTTATTGCTTATTATTTAATCAAAAAATTTTTTTTTACATTTACGATCTATGCAGGTATATAGTACGCTTGATTTCTATAAATCTCCAGAATAAAAAGTTCCGTCGTTTCCGAGAATTGAATATTTCTTTTTTTTTCTTTTGATCAGCTAATCAAGATTTGTGCATTTATTTTTATGTATTCGAATATAACAATTTTGCTTGTGGTTGTACAGTTCTAGTTTTTACTTAATTGATGCATTTAGAAAAATAAAATAATTAACATATTTTTCCGGGTTTTTTTCCCGCATCGTTCCTTCTATGAGCGGGATGATAAAATAACCCCGTGTCTAATCGAAATAAAATTCTTGGATAATGACAACGGATATGTTCCACTTGTCGTAAGCACTTCCCCTTCCTTTCCTCATTCGCGACTTATTACCGGGTTTATAACTAGATTAACACGACGAGTGCCACTAGTGCAGCATGAACTGCTTACCCTTCCGGAGCACTTGAGTTCACCCCCGGTTTTTACTGGGTTCGTGTTACTCGGTCTTTAGTTTTATATGTATGTTTTGTAGATCGTTGTTTGTTCTTTTGTACTTTTTCTTTTGGTCATTGTGTTGTCTGTTCTTCTTCGATATACGGATTCTGATTGCCCCTTTGGTATCTTCAAACTCTTCTCAAAAATGTCTACTCTTTTGGATCAAACTATTTCACTTCATTTTAGAAGTACCATCGATAGACCATTAAACCTACCTCAGTATCCCGGTAGTAATAACTATTGCAGTGCCCCGGAAGAAAATATATATAATCAATAATTGGGGGCTTGTGAATTTTTTTTATTTTGGTTGAAGTGGTGTTTATTTTATTTCTATCTAATAGCGAGCACAGAGAGCTCTACAGCAACATGGGCATGCAACACACAGTTGGGTCTGCCTAATGATGAGATTGAAATCCCTTCATCCGGAAGTTACTGATCGCGAGACTTAAATGTGGGCGCTGACATTTAAACCCGGATGTGCAAGCCAGCATAGATACGAAAGTAAATTACTTTCATGAAAAATATTTAAATAATAGCTACTTTGTTTTCTTTGTCTTACATAAAATCTTGCATTTTCATTCCCAAGTCAACAAAGGAGTAGGTATGATAAGGGCAGAAATTGGCCTAAAAAATAGACAAATTATAAATGAAACGTATAGCATTCGTTGTTTCTTGATTATATAAGACCTTTACCCCAACTACTATTTTGGTAACAATTTTCCATATTTGCACGTGCGATGACGTCACACTAGTCAATGAAAAGTCTATCGTTTCGTGGAAATATATGAAATCTAACAAGAAATGTGTATCTAATGTCAATTTTCAGCATAGCCACAAGCAGGTACCAACAGCATATTTTAGCATGATGTTTAATATACATAAACACATATCTCATTTAATTTTTGTGTTGGTACCCGAGTGTGGAGAGTATGAAATCTGCAATCAAAAAATAATTTTAAGGTCGATTTCTCGTCAGCGTCCATTCACTGTTTTCATTCGTAATAGACAGAAATAGAAATCGACCTTTTAATCTCATCCAAAATAAAGTTGGTTATCGTAGGTGTTTTGCTACGGGAGTAAAACTTGAAAAAAAATTATGAAACAGTTTTGACGTTGAATAAATTTTGGAGGTGACTTACTGCCGACATGATTGTGCATTGAGTCCGACGTGTTTTTTCTCTAACCCTCAGTGGAATTTCATGTGTTACTATACTAAAGTATACTTAGATATTATCCCCACAATTCACAAAAACTACAGAAAACAAAACAAGCAACCAAAAAGAAAATTAGTACGTCACATTATCTTAGAAATTAATTCATTGGACATGTAAATACATCGGAGCTTTCTATTTTTAGTAGTCCCTTTACTTTTTATTATTATTTTTTTCTTTAACAAATATATTTTATTTAGCTCTTTCGCAAAGTGAATTGCCGATGAATAATTGTATTAACGTAAATTTGATTTATATATAGCTTAATATTAACGTTGCGGTGGCATAATGGTTTAGCATACATGACTGCCGATAACAACATCGTGAGATCAATATTGTATTCTTACTTATTTCAATAAAGTATGGAAAAATAAACAATATATTTGATAATTCATAATTCATCTAATACAGTACATATAGCGATATACTATGCATGTTTTAACATAGTACACGGATGTCAGGTTTGATTTATATATTCGGTGTTTTGTTTATAATGGTCCTTTTGTTATCCTTACTAAGAATGTCATTGATATAGTCTATCGTTTATGAGTCAGTGCTAAATGTGTAGTAGTACTTGGAATTTTAGTGGTATGGTTTTACTTTAATGGGCCATGACCGATAATACAGTATTACCAAACATTCTATTTATATAATCTATCACGTTTTACTTTTCTTAACAAAAAAAGTTTGAAGATACAGTAAATATAAATTAACGTCTTCCAATCAAAGTATACTACCGTATGTGTACTCTTAGACATATCAGAATCGAAATAAATCATGGAAGCCAGAATGTGTTTTGAGTTTTAACATGGATTGGCGGATATTAATAAATTTTATCCCTCGTTTCTGGCTCGGGATAAAATATTATTCTTTGATGTTCTCGTGGCAAGTAGAATTTTGATTGGCTAAAAATGTACTTTTAAAACTTCAGGGAAGCCGTGCGGTGACAGAAAATCAATAATCGCTCTCACCTATGTGCTGTCCATTTACATTGTGCACAGCAGACGACACACAATTCACAAGATGACAGAAAATCAATAATCGCTCTCCAAAGATACACGTATTTATGTTTTTCCTATAATAAGGACATACTTATCAATGTTGGAACATTCAGATAAAAATGTTATCAGTCTCTAGATGTTATATTTCCCGTTTTAAAGGGCAGTCGTTTTGTTAAAAGATTCGACCTTTTAACAAAACCACTGCCCTTTAAAACGGGATATATAACATCTCGGGACTGATATATCCGCCAATCCATGTTAAAACTCCCAACACATTCTGGCTTCCATGATTTATTTCTTAATTATTCAACATGGATAATATCCTCTCCTGCCGCTGTTGCGCTGCTTTACCATGTTATGCAGTTGATTTGGTTCCTTTGACATTCTAAATACTGAGAATAATTTCCTCTCATGATTTAAAAAATAAAAAGATCAACATTCGGTTATAAAAAGATTTAAAAAAAAGCAATTTACAGAGCTCAGCATTGACGAGTTTCTGCGGTTGCTAGGGATAATATTTGGTTACTAGGGACATTGTAAGGTTTAAGGAATTCTTATTATATATACTGGTTAGTAAATGATAAGATGTCTCTAGATCTGCTAAGGTGCTGTTGTAGAATTTGTTTTCTTGATTAAATAAAAGGTCCATGATATCTACAGGAAAATACTTTGCATAGGGAAACCTGTTGCTATGGACGGGGCATAACTATGAATACAAATATCAAAATGTATTTTTGAAATATGAAATGACATTTGTAGTGTGTATAGATTGACAAAAATGTACCGCTTAATCAAATATCAAGTCAAAAGATCGTAGATGACAAAATTTAACCATTAATTGCAATAATATAGGTTAATTTAATGTTTGCAAAACCGTTGCTAGGGTGACAAAACTACACAAAAATACTATATGCTACCATAGAGAATTGGAATATTATTTTTAGAGTGTACATACACAGAATATAGCATTTTGTCGAAAAGACTATGCAAGATATATGTAAAATAAACCATCATATTTGAATTTCCAATGATTAATTGGACCCTCCTCTATTTACGTTGCTCAGCAACAAAGGACAAAGTGAAATCATGGACACAATTTTTTTTCTTACCTTTCAATGATTATATTTAATATTATATCTATATAAACAGTTTCTGAGATTGGGCCAAAATCTACCCTTATCATACTCACTCCTTTCAAAACGACATCTATTTCATTTGCAACTGCGTCAATTCCGTAAATCGTGACGACATGTAAACAAGCATTTTTTTTCAAGCGTCTCCAGATTATTTGATGCAAACCTTTCTAGTTATGGATTAGTAAAAGAAAAGATGATTAAAGAATAATTTTGACTTAATTTTGACCTACAATATTTTCAGAAAATATCAAATTTATTCTTTGGACCATTTGCAGCCGATGTAGAAAAACTCGCCTTAGTGTGTTTTTGTTTTGTTTTATTTTTTGCAGAAACTACGCGGGTGGTCTAATATTTACTCGGATCGATCAAAACTTTGATTAATACAACACTGGTGTACTGAAAGGACGTTATGTTATCATGGATTATCATTAAGGACAACAACTGTTCATTTTGTCTATCACTGTAAATGACTCTTAAGACAACTCTGGTAATTTGTTGACGTATGGCGATAGATTCCAAGTGCAATTGTCGATCGTTTTCTGTTTACAAATATGAAAACCCGTCGTCTGCAATATTCAACAACTGCGCATGAATAATTTTCTCCCAAAACACGAGTAATTTAGCAGGGTATATATTTATAAAAGCATTTTTTTAATTCATGTTGTGAAGGAACAATTAGGGCACATCAATGTTATTTCGTTCGTAATTGTGTCCGTTCGTAATTGCACCGGTGAGGCTATGTCACGCCCATCTGCATTTCACTGTCGAACTCCAGATGTATATTGACATTTCGTTATATGACTTACCAGTTTAAAAGAAATCTAAACACAATTCATGTCTCCAAGATTATTTGTGCATGTACCACACTATTCCTAAAGTTCTACAATAAATGCGTCAATAAAAACGAATATGGCCACCATTCATCGTCATATTAGTATTTTTTTTATCACGTCATACTTTACGTTGCAACAAGTAAAGGTCAGCATTGAAATCGTATTTGGTCACAACTGACACGCAAAGATGACAAGGTCATCAATATTTTTTAATACGCATCAATAGTACACGTACAATAACTAGGAGGAGATCACAGGGACTTGCTCCCGGCCTTTCTTTATCAATAATTGTAAGCCTACTATCAATGTGCGGTGCTAAAATATCACAAGGGAGGACACCCGCACGATACCACCTCACTTCAATTCTATAATTTTCATATTTATACTTAATTCCTACCTTTCGTACAGTTTAGTTGTGTTGATTAATGGTAATTCCAAATAAATATCACACAAAATCTCCTTAAAGTCCCCCTATGCTGTTAATCCAAGTTTGCCATATTTGTTCACTTTCCTTTCTGGTCCTTTTAAGCTCACCCTTTGACTTTGTTTTTCTCTCAGAATCATAAAAACTACAGGTAGGTCTGAAGGGAAAAACCTTAGCAATATCAGACTCGAAATAAAATACATAATTTTAGGTGTTAATCAATTGCCTCCCCCCCCCCCCCCCCCCCCCCGTAATGGCCGTATATTTGAAATGATAAATGAATGTACATCAAATTTGTTGAAACACTTAGAGAAGACTTTTTCAAAGGCATCAAACTGTTTAAAAAACAAAATACAGAAAACAAACTGCATACAAAAAAGTATTAAAATTTAAAAACAAATATTTTAGATGTTGGACAGTTTTAACTCCCTATGACCCTTTCTATCTCGGAAATATTTTTGGGATGGTGACTAGGCATGCATTGATTTAGCAGATGAGTAGGAGTGGACCAGAAAATGGGGGACTAGTTTTGAAGGTGGACCAGAAAAAGTGGTCAGTTTTCAAAACTGATCAGTAAGAAAAAGTAAAAAATTAAATGATATTAAAAAAATGTTATTTGAATGCATGCTTCTATGCTAAAAATCCAGCATTTTAAAATTTGGCCGAAGGAGATGGAGGGGGGGGGGGGATGTGTCCCATGCCACCGGCTCATATGTATCTGATAAGAAAAGATAGTTGAACATTAACATTTTTCATTTTTATACAATTTTTGCATTTATTATTTCTTTGGCTAAGTAACAAACACTTTCTAACCATGATGTGCTCGCAAGGATCATTAGTTTTTCCTTATTTCTGTTAGTGTTAATTATTTCTATCAGTAACCATTTGCTTATTCATCTTACTACCCAAAAGAAGAAAAACAGAAATCATACAAAATATCTATAGATACGTTGCGAAAAAATATAAAGAAAAGAAGACTTTTTTACATAGTAAGAGAAGAGAATATTTGGCCACAGGTACTCGGGGACAGAATATATCCATTTGTTTTCCAACACTACGAAAAACATATAGCATATCGTATCCGTAAGCTATTATTTACAACTTAAGCATAGGTTAATTTGATATGCATATGCATATCATCACAAAATGACCAAATATGACAGTGGTTCCGTGTACAAAGGTTTTGAAAGAATTTCCGTCAGTCTGATCCTACAAAATATTTGAATACTATCAACATCTGCCTGAAATGGTTTAGAATAGTAAGCCACAATGAATTGTATTTATTTAACTATTAATCATGTCGTTCATACTATATGCATATTTGTTTTGATTTATTAAACTCAGTCTTTCTAAAATAAATGCTATAAAATTATTAACCAGCTTGTTGTTGAAACTTTAAAAGGTAATAACATTACACAAGAAGGAATATATGTGTCTGTATAATCTTGTCACAGATAATTTTAAAGAGTATGATTTCGATACTGAATATTGCCTTAATATATATATCACGCCTCTACTGTGCTTTTTCCAATAAAAAAAATATTGAATATTGATAAATATTTTGTATGTGAAAGCAGACATGTCTGATGAAAGCGGTACCTATATAATTCTTTTAAAATTAAAAACTATTTTGTTCACTGGGAGATAGCATAATATTGGCCCAATTACACATACTGTAAAATGTCGAAATGAAGATTATCGGTATTACAGTAACCGTACGCAGTGCGGTCTTATGTATGGACACAATGGGCAGTTGCCCGATGGTCCCACAAGCAAATGAACCCCATGCTAATCTATGTAGTATACGGCATAATTTTTGATTTGTAAAGACTGATTTTGTTGGAATTATCAATACAAGAAATATATGCTCAATTTTATCGACCATTTATAGTTTTATTTCTGTGAGTGTTTGCATATATAGAGGCCTCAGTGCACTGCTTTGACCGGGGCCTATGTTGTTAATAAGACGACCCTGACAGTACGTCATTCATCATTTACACTTTATGAACATGTATCGGCTGTACATAGCATGGCATAGGCCAATATTGCTTATGAATGTTGGTTGCATTAATTGATATTTTCGTAATAAAACTCTTTCCTTATGACTTAAAAGACCATACTTTCATTTTACAGACACCTGCCTATACTACCTACCCCCTGTAGGCTTTATAATGGTTGATATCACCCGCGTACTAGTACTAATTAGTCTTCAATGTTTGCACTGTCCCTAGTCCAACAATAAAAGATTCCATACTTTTTTTACTCGTACTTTTCTATTCTACTTCATTTAACTTTCCAATAGATGTGATAGGGCATATAAAGGTATTTTTAGTATCATTTAATTTCAAATACTAACGTCCTCTCTATAGGCCATTTTGTGGTATTCAACTTTCACTCATATATATACACACTGGCCAGACAGAAATTCTGTGCTCGCATCTAGGCAATGCCCACTCCATATTATAACTGTTACGTGCCGACATACCATCGTTTTTTACCGGAAAAGATTGCTTTTTAAACATCAAAACGTCATCTAAGCGCTTGTAATATTTAAACATTTTACCGTCGTTTTTCAAGAAATGTAACACCTCGTGCACCAGAAAAATACTTTAACAGTATCTATGTTTTATTTATTTAAATAATCTGGTAAACTATTTTTCTGGTGCACGACTGCGGAGTTGCTTAAATTCTTCGAAAACCGTCGAAATATCGCGGGCAAACTTTCACGAAATACAGAAAACAAATAACGCTCATGACGTCACAATGACCTCAAATACGCATCGATTTTGCTGGAAGCAAGTTTTAACATCAAAAGTTTGATGTCGTCTATAAAATAAAACACATAGAATTTTAATCAATTATTTACTAAGATAATGATTCATTAAATATGGGATCATATATGGCACGTATAGTCCCCAGTTCTTTTTATCGCATTGACGCCGGATCGCATGCACTGAGTTTTTCTCCTGGTTTCAATGTACACAAACTGTATTTAAAATAAACACCATTATTTACAGAAACATAAGTTATTTACTGATGAATTTCATTACTTGAAATGAATCATAAAATGTACAGAGATTATGTATATATAGTGAACATATTGATTGTAAGGATCTGGCCGAGGTTATGCATAATTGATATTTATTCCAATATGATGTCTATAAAACGACACACACGATAATACTCAACAACTCTATATTTAGCAAAAGTGCAGTACACAACAAATCTGGCTGTTCCATTGTGACTCCCGCTGTGAAATTACCGTGAGGACCGAGTATAAACAAATAAAACACCGGCATATAGCGTATTTTTAAAGTCCTTAAAATAAAAATTCCCCGTCAGCTATAAACAAATATGTTGTAACTAAGTATTTTTTTATCATTAGTTTTGAAAATTTACATTTGGGGATCCTCAGTACGCACACCGTCACATACATTCCATTGATATGTGTCGGCCATGAATAACAAAATACACTAACCTTGTTTTCCTACGTATACATTGATAACGAGACGGTGATGTAATTAAGTTATTGATATTTTCCAATTTGATGGCATTTTGAATTTTGCTACTGAAACAAGTAAAATGCTCACAAAATCGTAAAATAAATCAGTAACCAGCTTGTGTCAATCAGCGTCCCTTGTAAACAACGTCACAGGATGACGATATATTACAAATGTGAAAATCGATAGATGGTTTTCTTAAGTATTTGTTTCCGGAATTGTTTTTTATGTCAAAAATACAAGCTTTTCTTTTCAATGGCATTTATTTTTTTTTATTTCATATCTAACAATAATTGTCGATTATTAACAACTGTTCAAGTGTTCGATATTATGTTTGACAACTCCGTTCCGCCATCTTGTTAGCGCTCGAAATGATGAACGAATGAACTACGACTTTTGCTTAAATATTTTTACGCAGGAATTGTTCAATCGAATCTATGTTGGAAAATACACAATACATATGTTTTTCGTATCTCGTTCAAATACAAATAATTCAAAATCAATTCAAAATTTCCGAAGGAGGTAAATGGATCAGCCACCAAATGCCGTGTGCATACAGTTGACGAATGGTTAAAAATTACCGTATTTGTCCTATTAGAATCTAAATAATTCATGGCAGGCATAGAGTTGTGCAAATTTACACATGGGATGGGCCTTTATATTCTTAGATTTTAAAGGCCCAGCCCATGTGTGAATTTGCACAACTCTATGCCTGCCATGAATTATTTCTTAAACAACCTCCACAATCCTCCACCAAAAAATTATTTTGATGCAATCATTAACCCTCTATGCTCAAAACAGTTGCTCAATTTGGTGTTGGTGGAAGACTGTGGAGGTATACAAAATAGCTAAAATGTACATTGAATATGTCGTTTATAGTCCATTTTTAGCATTATCCGTCTAATTATGATGTCATTATGACATCATAGCGCACCCAATTTCACGGAAAGATATATTTTTTGAAAATTTGTTTATATAACAATTAAATTAGTAAAGTTTTTATTCTATGTCAAAACATTATTTTTTAATAAAATGTGGGGCCAATTTTGCACCTTAACGCCTCTCCCTCTTTAATAATTGATAGATTCGCATAGGCTTCTTGTGAAAATATAAGACTTCAGGTAATGTGATTATATATATGAGCATTGTGTGTACATATGCATTTTTATATGGGGTTGTTTAGCGCCACTTTCGGCAATAGTTCAGTTGTATCGTGGATGTCAGTTAACTGGAGGAGGAGGCCGGAATATCTGGAGAAATCCACCGACCAGCTGCAAGTGACTGACAAACTCTATGCATATACACATTTGTATATATGTTTGCGTATATGTATGTACAATGCCCAATGATGACCCCAGTAAATGCTACATAACCAATATAAATTATGTATTGATGTCTAATCAGACAGTATATGGACTTTCTCAACGGTGTACAATCTACCCACTACGCCTAAAGAAATATACTTTTGTTGAGATATTCTTAGAAAACAAGATTATTTGAATATGATTGATACATATATAAAGATGCACCCTCCCATTATAGAGGTAACCAGATGTCATATTCTAAAATGATAAATGTCTCTGATTTAGTAATGGTTTTTATTAATATTACTGGTTGTACATTTATATTTATGCTGATAAACTGTTACTAATATTTTTCACATATATATTATTACCTATTATTGTTGGTGTATATACTGAAATTCGCAAATACGGACAGGTTTCTTGTGTAAAATGGAAGATTTCTGGTGATGTGTTTTGAAATATGCGTATTTTTTCTTCTTCTCTTTTTAATACCATATGATGGACCCAATTAACATCAAGGACATCATACTTAAGCCAATAGAAATTGTGTACATTTATGGAAGTTCTCAAAATTGTACACTACATCTGGTTACTCCTAAAGGGAAACACAATTGTTGATACATTCTTGAAAAAACGAAACTATATACATTTATTTATATATATTGTTATAGTCCAAATTGATGCATTTATAAATATATACTTTTCCATTATGGAGAAAGCTGTAGTTACATATGTCAGAATTGGTCGGATTTCTTTTTTCTTACTGTTACTGGGTGAACAATGTATCTGTCAGCTTGCTTCATAACTTTTTATAAATATGTTTCATTTAAAATTAGCTTATTATTGCTTGTGCATATACTGTTTAATTTTTATTGTGTTCCAAAATGTTAATTTGTGTAATTATGAGTTTATGTTGATGTTGGGAGTACTGTCTTATTTCTCCAAGGTTTATGTGAAATTGTGAAGTCATTTTCATAGAATGATGTTTTTATACTATAACAACAATATGATACTTGTGTTATACAGCATCTAAATATAACTCAAACTGACGATATCACAGTTCTCAATTTTAACATTGTTCCGAACCAAGAATTGAGTTTCCTGCGAAAATTCCAATGTTTTTATTGACTTTATTTTTATTTCTGATATACATTCTAGCAATCTACCTGAATGATATTCCCCCTCTCTATTTTAAGCTGTAATTATGGAATAAATCCCCATTTCTGTATACATTTTATTTATACCTCACTTTTGAAAATGTTGATTATTTATATAAATCTGTTTATTTGTTTTCCTTCTCCATCTTTCTCTTTCAAATTATGTGTTCAATTATATGATGATGTCTGTGCACATGGTGTTCAAGTTGTAAATTATTCGGTGGTATGTTCCTATATAATGAATTGTATAATATTAAACCCTAATGGGTAATAGTATCGAGAACTACAGGGCGGCCTTCGGACTATTTAATATGCGCATAACAGGAAACCGTAGACCTTTTAATGTTAATTTTCGGGTATATACTTATCAAGAAATACTACTTACTAATTTTCGATGTACATTTCTCGTCGTCTCACTCTCTTTACTTAATAGCCTAAATCCTAATATAGACATTGTTTTTCTGTTGTTTGTACTACAATATATACTGATCATTAGTAACGTTGAAGTTAATCCAGATCCAGAATTAAAAAATCATTCAAGTGTTAGTGATAATTCCATTTCAATATGTAACATAAATATTCGCAGTGCACGGAATAAATTAGATTTTCTTAATAATTTCACTGACGAATTTGATATTATTGCTGTAACAGAAACACATTTACACCCGAACATCAGTAATAATGATATTGAGATTGATTCCTTTTCAAAACATATAATCCGTAAAGATCGAAACAATGCAGGCGGAGATCTTCTTGTTTATTCTAAAGATTATATTTCAGTTATCCTTAAAAATGACCTCGAAAATAACATTGACGAATCTATCTGGGTAGAAATACAAAGTAAGGGTAAAGACGTTTGTATCATGTAGTACATATAGACCTGAATGGACAGACGCCGACTACTGGACACGACTTAGTCATGATATAGGGATGAGCTATCAGATTAAACAAAGCATAATACTAACAGGTGACCTGAATTCTGATTTATTCACTTCTCATAATAATAAATTGATTGACACCATGAATTTGTTTATTTTAACGAATGTTATTGAAAAGCCCACGAGAGTTACGGAACACAACAGTACACTGTTTGATCCTATTATAATAAGCGATTCTATACATTATTCTTTTTCGGATGTTTTGAAAGTCCCATCTGATATAGGTGATCATGATGCATCAATAATTTTCATTGATGGCCCTATGTTTCAAACCAGATCATTTCGAAGGGAGGTATGGTTATACGAACGAAATGACAATGAAAATGTGTAATACTTTCACCGAGACATTCCTCAGAGTTGCAAGGGAGTGCATTCCAACCAAAATGGTCACTGTACGTAATAGCGATGGACCATGGTTTAATAGTGAACTCAGGAGAGAAATTAGAAAACGAGACCGTATTCGTAAGACAGCAAAACAATATAACAAACAGTCAGATATCGACAAAGATAAGAAACAGAAACATAAAGTTAATAATTTAAAAAAGATTGCTAAAGAACATTTTGAACACAATTTAGACAATATAATCTTAGAAAATATATCAAATCCAGAAACTTACTGGAAAATAATGAAGATGTTAATTAAATCGAATAAAGGATGTAGTAATATATCCCCCTCTCCAACATATAATTGAGGACGAAGGACTAGAGGAAATAGTTTACGGAAACGACGAGAAGTGAGAATTACTAAATACATATTTTAGTTTTATTTCTTCATTGGAAGATGCGAATGTTCCTCTTCTAGATATTGAACTTAAGACCGATAATTTTCTCCGAGACATGGTCATTACCACAGAGGAGATTGTTGATATTATTAAAATAATAAATCCTAATAAGGCATTGGGACCAGATATAATCAGTCACAAAATGTAAAAAATCTGTCCTGAAACAAATAGCAGCCCCTCTTCAAATAATTCTTAATAAATCTCTTCTACAATGTAAATATCCAACCAGCTAGAAGATTACGCATGTGATTGCTATTTTAGGAAAAGGTGACAAGTCATTACCGTTTAATCATAGACCTATATCTCTCATAAGTTTTGTTGGAAAAATAATGGGACGTGCTATCTATAAATATGTATTTAGCCATCTACAAAGAAACAAGTTAATTTATGAATATCAATCTGGTTTTCTCCAAAAATATTCAACAATACACCAACTATTAGAAATGTACAACTGCATTCTAAATTCTCTACAAAAAAAGGAAATTAGCTGTTTTGTATTCTTTGATTTTTCTAAAGCATTTGAAAAAGTTTGCCATAAAGGGTTGATACATAAAATTAAATCATACGGTGTGGATAGTAATTTATTAAATTGGTTTTCTAGTTACCTGCAAGATCGACAACAGAGAGTATTAATAAACAATTCGTCTTCTTCACTTTGCAATGTTTCAGCTGGTGTACCCCAACGATCATTTCTAGGCCCTCTATTCTTTATCATATATATCAACGATATTGCTGAGAAGTTAATCTCTCTTAGCCGACTTTTCGCAGATGACACTTCCTTCAGCTATTCCAATCGTGATGAATTACAGATAAAAACTGTGATTGATCAGGATTTGAAAGAGTTGGAAGAATGGTCAAAGACATTGCTGATGTCTTTTAACCCAGATAAATCAGAAATTATGCTATTTTCAAATACGGATATTCCAGAATTCAATTTTGCATTCAATGGAAGCACTATTCCTATTACAAATTCTCACAAACGTTTGGGCGTTACATTTAGCAGCGATGCAAAATGGAATATACAGGTAAGAACATGCAATGCCTATGCCTGAGGGAGGAGAACCTTAGTTTTAATAATAATTTCATAAATAAGGAACTGTAAATTTCAATGTCCTATAATAATAAACCATGTCAGTGCCGAAACACTGACTACTGGGCGGATGATACCTTCGGGGACTAATAGTCCACCAGCAGAGGTATCGACCCAGTGATATTAATGAAACGTAGATATCAAATTTGGTGCGCACAACGCATTTCTAGAATAGCCATCATCAGGTACGCTCAACATCAAAAGGTTGGAAAGCCAAATAGTTTAAAAAGATTTGTGAGCAAGTATACCAAAGGACCTAAACAGGATTGCCAAAGTCGGCTAAGGTCACCTATACCTGAGGGAGTAGAACCTTAGTTTTAATAATAATTTCATTATTTAAGAACTGTAAATTTCAATAACATATATATACTAGTGGAAAAAAGAAACTCTGCATTACTGAAAAATCAATTAAAGATCAATATCAAAATAATTGTTTTTAATTGTGTACAGTATATTGTCGAATAGTGCGTTTTTCACCAAACCATCAGACCAATAACACTTAACGTCACTTGAATTCATTTGGTAAACGTTTTAAACAACACAAGGCTCTTTAGACATTAACAAAGTCAGTAGTGTGTGTGTCCACCATTTTCATTAATGCATGCTTGGCAACGGTGACGCATTGATCTAACCAAGTTGTTGAAAAATGCTTGTGGGATATTGTTCCAAATGCGGATTAATGCCGGACCCATTTCCGCTAACGTCACTGGATAATTTGGCAGATGGCGTAACCGTCGTTCCACTTCATCCCAAACATGCTCAATGGGTGAAAGATCGGGTGAAACTGCTGGCCATGGTAACAAATCAACATTTTGCTGTGTCAGATAGTCACGCACTACTCGGGCAACATGTGGTCGAGCGTTGTCCTGCTGAAATGCGACGTTGTTGGCCTGAGCTTGGATGAACGGAATGACATAAGGCTGAACAATTTCATCCCGATAGCGCATACCGGTCATATTTCCGGCGAGAACAACCAATGGTGTTCTGCTATGTGCTATTATGCCTCCCCACACTATAGCACTGCCCCCACCAAGCGATTAACGTTGAATGACGCAGGCGTCTGCATATCGTTCTCCTACACGGCGGTAAGCACGAGAACGGCCATCACTGCTGTCTAAGTGAAATCGGGATTCATCTGTAAACAGGATGTTGGCACAATCCTGTATTCTGAATCTTATATAATGTCTACACCACGTCGGCCTAGCTGCACGGTGTCTAGGCAGCAAAATTGGACGGATTGCGGGACGTCTTTGCCTGATGTTTTGTTCGCGAAATCTATTGCGGACTGTTCTAGAGCTGATCGGTCGTAATCCGGGGATGCTTCTTGCAGTGAGACTTGACGTCTGGAATCGATTAGGCAGATGCACCAGCCTTATGTGGAGATCTTGACGACGTGACGTTACACGTGGACGACCTGGACGTCTGCGGTCTCTAGTGCTGCCAGATTGTCTATTTCGTCTCCATAATGACAGTATCGTGTTGCGATGACAGCCAAAATGTATAGCATCAACGTTCTGTCCCAGTCCAGCATGGAGCATACCAATAGCACGAAGACGCTGATTTTCGTCGAGACGTGGCACAACACCGGCATTGATGTCATGCAAACAAAACTGTTTTTCTTATGTGTAGGGGCAAAAACAAACCTTAGTAAACCTCAAACAATCACAACTCGCTAAACGAGAATGATAAACAAAAGAAGGCCAAATAAATGAGGTGTACTCATAAAGCGTGTCAAAGTCCGTGCATGGTCGATAGCATAAAAATCAATATTTCAACTAGTCATGACTAATAAAAAATTAAATACCCGGTCATAAAATGCAGTTTCTTTTTTCCATTAGTATATATATAATAAACATGTCAGTGCCGAAACACTGACTGCTGGGCGGATGATACCCTCGGGGACTAATAGTCCACCAGCAGAGGTATCGACCCAGTGATGGTAATAAAACGTAGATATCAAACTTCGTGCACACAACGCGTTTTTGGAACGGAATTCAATACTACAGCCATTGCTAATTTGCATATCTATAACTTTTATGTAAAACATTATACTGTACAAAAATTAAATAAATAAGTGTAAAAAGTGGAGGGGTAGCAAACTTAAAATCACTAAGCCCCCCTCCCCCCCCCCCCCAAGCACACAAATACATGATATTTCTGGCTTGTTACCAGCACTTCAATAGAAAGTGTGAAAAGCGTAGGGGTTAAAAAATCTAAATCACTATAAACCACCTCCTCCCAACACACAAATACATGATATCTCACTTTCCTGGATTGAAACAGTGGCGGGGTTAACATTTTACAAAGATCAGTCTTCGAGATGCCGTTGTTCTATTGCATTTTTTTATATTTAATAAACAAATGCTTAAAAACGATTATTTTAAAACACCTAAAGGACGTAGGGTTTTGTAATATCGATTGCGGACGTGTAAATATTCCGGATAAGTTACGTCACAGTAAATGTCATGTAATGCAATCGTCGTTTTCACTTTCATTTAATAATCAGTTAAAATGTTCTATAAATACATGTTTTATAGATGTACTTTAAAAGCTTCCTTCTTCACAAATTAATTTGTATTGTTTATCTGCTGAAATATCTAAACAACAACGTTACCGTAGGGCCGCCTTAACAGCATCACAGGCCCCCGGGAAAAGCAGTCCACTGGGGCCCATACCTACACAACCACTCATATGAATACAATTGTAAATGTATATACAATTAAACATATATAAATTCTATTGATATTTCCAACAAAGTCAGTGCTTAAACCTTAGAAAAACATACAGTACACAACATACATAGATAAGCATGGGGCACTATGCTCGTGAACCCCGGGGAACTGCACCGCGTGCCCATGCGCTAAGACGGCACTGAATACACACCTCTCCTACATCCCTCCAATGTCAATGTTCAAGATTTACAGACCATGCTGGATACGTTGATGCGTGTGCGTTTTGTATTAACACGTACTATTTATGCACGCGCTACAAAATAGTCCAAAAACTTGATAACGTAAAATAGTTAAAGCATTTGGTTTTGCAGTTTCTAAGAAAAGATTGAATATTAATATGAAAAGTTATGGATAACAGACGACGGACACTAAATGATAATACTTCACTTGGCCACTTTGTCCAGTTGAGCTTACAAACATGCTGAATTTCAAATAGGTAAACATCATACAAATAATCAAAAACCACAAGAAATAAGGTTTCGTAAATAAGTAATGAAGTGAGTGATTGTTGTTTAACGCCAAACGATCAATATGAAGAACTTGATATTTCCAAGAAATCTGGTAAACCTTACAAAAATACTAATTTTGACAAAGAAGACATTTTGGCAAATCACAAGTCATTCATGTCATCAATGAATATTCCGATAAATGAAGAAAATTGTGAATTATGTACTTTATATTGGATACCAAAATTTCAGAAGAATCAGTATTTAAACAGGTATATTCTTCTACTTGTTCAACAAAAGAACTCTTTATAAGTATGACTACAATGTTGCATGCAGTCAAAGGAGGTCTACTATCATACTGTGACAAAGTATATTCAGGTGGTAACATCAATCAAAAGCACCGCATTGGTGGCGTAATGGTCACCGTGCTCGCCTCGAGTGCGGTAGATCGTGTGTTCGAGCCCCGGTCGAGTCAAACCAAGGACTATGTAATTGGTATTTGTTGCTTCTCCGCTAAGCACGCAGCATTACGCAGAAAGAGCAAAGATTGGTTGGCTCGGGATCAGAATAATGTGTCCGAATGGAATGCCATTTCTACCCGCGGACTGTTGTTTCAGTGAGCTAGCACTATAACAATCCAAGTCAGCGTGTTGGTCTAGAACAAAGTGGACCTCATCATCATTTCATTGTCAATTAACTTGTTCTCGCCATAATATAGTTGAAAAATTGCTGAATTGGCATTAAACAACAATCACTCACTCACTCAATCAATCAAAAGTGGATACTTAAAGAAGAGGATAATTCTAATTCTCGAAAATTTCATCTAGCCAAATATTTGACTTTTTTACCCTTTACACTTTCATTTCCTTTTTAAAGTTAATTATTCACAACGCATTTTACTTTAAAAAATGGTGGCAACATTATAAGTTTATAGTATTGGGTCACGAATTAACTTATTTTGTCAAGCACGAAACGAAAGGTAAAAAGTGCTACACATAAAATATTGGAGTTCCTTATCGGTAGCATATATTTGTCGAGTTCTAATGGCACATTTTTCAACAACTCATTGCTAGGCATCCCTATGGGAACAAACTATGCCCCTCTCCTCTCCAACTTTTTTTATGCTCCTATGAGTCTGAGTTTATACAAAAACTTATCAAAGACAAAATAAAAGTAGAGAGGCTTAAACCTTTAATCTCACTTCAAGGTATATTGATGATGTTCTGCCAATTAACAATACGAACTTCTCGATAACTGACGAACGAAGGTATCTTCCTGTAACATAACGAAACAATGTTAACTTACGTAACAATCTTTTGAGGGAGACCTTATTGCAACATTTGTCTTCAATTGTTCATTGAGTGTAAGTGATTAGATATATATTTTTTTCATTTCGGTGTTTAAACAGTTAAAAATTAATATCACTGACCAAATAATGGTTTCACAGTGACATTACAGTCTGAATACAAAATACATATTTTCCTCAAACGCTATTTTATATAGATATACTTCAAGGAGGGGTGCTTTTCAAATTTATTTATATAATTTTTTCAATATGTTTGATTTAAATTTTCGCACAAATAAATAATTTTGACAGACTTGGGAGAGAAAAAATTTATCTGACTAAGGTAAATCAAGCAGTATAATAGCTATGTAATACTGGATATTGAATGGAACATTTCTGATTTCATATGTAAAGAAAAATAAATGATTCCATTCTCCCAAAACCTGTGTGTCCCATGGTAAAACGATATCCCCTTTTAGGTTTATTTATACCTTTTCGGCGACGATCGCCCGACCATTGACCGATCGTCGTGCAAAAATCGTGCGATTTTCGCTTTCTATTGTTTTCATTAAATAAGAGAAATGCCTTAGAAAAATCTACGTAAAACCAGTTTATCCCCGTCACTTTTTATTGAAGTACCTGAACTAAGCCAGGAGGGGTCATTTATATGTGTGTTAGGGATATCGAATTTACATATTTCTACGATTTTTCCATTGAATGTTGGAATTATTCCGACAGTGTGATATATATTTTTTTCATTTTATTGTAGGTTATGAAAAAAAACAGCTGAGTTGCAATTGCTAAAAAAAATATTATTGTGATCGTCTTCCGTAATTAAAATCGTCAACATGAAATAGAACCGAATTGATATCAAATGGTGACTTGCTTCAACCTCATTTAAGATATACCTTGACATTTTGTCAGACTTTTACATCACGTTCACGATATTTTATTACAACACTATTTCACTCAAGTGTACATTTTTTTCCTGTTCTAGTTAAAGGAATTTATCAAACAGAAACATACAGTTTACATGTAATGCAGTTAATACGCATTTAAGCCATAAAAGAATATTTCTATTTTCCACACATTGTGGTGTGGGGTCGCTATTGTGCATGCGAAATATTAATTGCAAACCCCATTGACTGGCTATATGCTACCTGTCTAGAATATTTAATTTTTTTCTCGATCGACAGTTCAGAAGCTAAAAAACAATATGATGAATATTGTCTGTCAATCATGCAAACAATAACTTATGCACATGACAGAACGCATTTTCAAGGCACCGGATGGATAGTTCCCTTTGATTTAAGAGAATGGAACTGATATAAGTTAAAAGTTTAATTTGGGCGCAAAAGGGGAAACTTTATATAATTGATGAAAAGGTGATGTGAATTTTAGGGATCCTCAGATTCAAATCCATTCATCTACTTTTCTACACATGTATTCATATTATACATATATATATATTTAAAATGATAGTAATGCTATTCTAAGATATTTCCACTTTGTTTTACTTGTCGTTTTTTTTATGAGCCCCAGTTTTATACTGCTCATGATCAGCAACGGACCACCTTCGTTAATTGTTTTAGCTCATCGATGATTATGAGATTCACTAAGATAAATAACACAGTTCGTGCAATATTTATTTATTTATTTATTGATGCTTTGATGTCAGTGTTTCAACTGTTGACAGAGTTTTAAATTCAACATGCGTAGACTTATAGAAAGTGTGTAATCGTAAAATTCAGTGGCCAACCATCCCAGTCTGGTGGGAAAAGAAACGGTATTGTTCTGATATGTCTAACGTTGTTTCTGCAATTGACGGAACTTTACATGAGATACAAATTCCATCCAATGAACCCCAACAAAACATACTTTCAGCAAACCAATTATTTTCATTGATTGATATGAAAAGAAAGTTTATAAACAGTGATAATCATAAATTCCATCAATATCAATAAAACAATTACCTTTCATCTTAACAGAACTTGAGCTGTCGTGGTCGTATGGTAGTTGAATTTACAACTACCTGTGCAATCGTTCCCTGTCACCACTTAAGTTGTGAGTTTGAACCTCATTCATGGCGAGGCGTACTCGATAAAACTTTATGCGATAATGTTTGTCAGTGACTTGCGACAGGTCTGTGGATTTCGCTGGGTACTCCAATTTCAACCACGAAAGTAGTAACTGAAATATTTTTGAAAGTGGTGTTGAACACCTAACCTCCAATAGACAAATGATGGATCACAATTTTGTGTATGTAGAGCATAACATAAAACACCCTTGGGTCATAATGTGGCATATCTTTACAAGTACCAATAATACTACAACAATATTGTTTCCCACACAATTATGGGAACTGTTATACACATTTCTAATATGACGTCTCTAATACGGCACACATGATAACACTCAACAACTCTATATTTAGCGATAGTGCAGTACATAACAAATCTGGCTGTTCCAATGTTACTCCCGCTGTGAAATTACCGTGACAACCGTAAACAAACAAAACACCGGCATACAGCGTATTTTTAAAGTCCTTAAAATGAAAATTCCCCCTAAGTTATAAATATATATTCTGTAGCTAAGTATTTTTTTATCATTTGTTTTGAAAATTTAGATTTGGGGATCCCCAGTGGCAGTACGCACACAGTCACATACATTCCATTGATATGTGTCGGCCATGAATAACAAAATACACTAACCTTGTTTTTCTACGTATACATTGATAACTAGACGGTGATGTAATTAAGTTACTGATATTTTCCAATTTGATGGCATTTAGAATTTTGCTACTCAGACCAGTAAAATGCACACAAAATCGTAAAATAAATCAGTAACCAGCTTGTGTCAATCAGCATCCCTTGTAAACAACGTTACAGGATGACGATATATTACAAAAGTCAAAGTCGATAGATGGTTACATAAGTATTTATTCGGATTTTTTTTTATGTCAACAATACAACCTTTTTCTTCCATTGGCATTTATTTTTTTTTATTTCATATCTAACAATAATTGTCGATTATTATCAACTGTTCAAGTGTTCGATATTATGTTTGACAAATCCGCTCCGCCATCTTGTTAGCGCACGAAATGATGAACGAATGAACTCCGACTTTTTTTTAAATATTTTTACGCAGGAATTGTTCAATCGAATCTATGTTGGAAAATCTTTGTTTTAAAATATCTCGTTCAAATACAAATAATTCAAAATCAATTCAAAATTTCCGAAGGAGGTAAATGGAACAGCCACCAAATGTCATGTGCATACAGTTCACGAATGGTTAAAAACTACCGTATTTGTCCTATTAGAATCGAAATAATTCATGGCAGGCATAGAGTTGTGCAAATTTACACATGGGCTGGGCCTTTATATTCTTATCGTTCGGGGTAAAATTCGAATATATATGCCCAACCCATGTGTAAATTTGCACAACGCCTGCCATGAATTATTTCTTAAATCATGTCATTAAACAATGTACTGAAAAAGAAACAACTTCACTTTCAATTTTTTTTATTAACGATTAAATTAAATTATCTCCATGATCTCAAAATTATGTTTCAGTATTAACTGCATCCTAATATGTACATGTAGGTATGGCTGAATCCTGATTTCTTTTCGGAACTGAAAACTACAATTATTCATGTGTTTCTGAATCATTAAATAGATATTCAATCACTTAATTCATCACTTTCTGTCTTTGATCACTGAATATTGAATCCAAAATATCCATGCCATTGTATTCTTTGGATTTATACATGATAAATCGCAAGTAGACTATGAGGAATCAAACACATTGTTTTACATCATATGCACATTTTTGTATAGATAATCTTGTATAATGTGTCCTGTTCACTACCACATGTAATACACACAGACTCTACACAACACAAACAGCTCCAAAATTATATTTTATCGATTACTTCTGATCTTGCAAATGTATGAGTATATATCTGTGTTCTTTTTAAGTCAAATATTCCTGTTCCCTTAAAATTCATGCTGATTCTTCTGTGGTATTTAAATCTTCTTTGAGTTGAAATGATTGACGTAATATCGTGCGTATTGTGACACGCATTGTCGTTTGAACTCAAAAGGAATGGAACGCATTCTGACGTGGTCAAAAAACCACAAAATCCGATAATAGCCGTAGATCCCATATAAATGAATGATTCAATATGAAAATCATAAAAACGAGAAAGGACTACGGAAAAAATTGAAAGTTCTCTATCCTAAAAGAAGACTTCTTTCACTCGTTATTAGACATCTTATTGCTTATTATTTAATCAAAAAATTTTTTTTTACATTTACGATCTATGCAGGTATATAGTACGCTTGATTTCTATAAATCTCCAGAATAAAAAGTTCCGTCGTTTCCGAGAATTGAATATTTCTTTTTTTTTCTTTTGATCAGCTAATCAAGATTTGTGCATTTATTTTTATGTATTCGAATATAACAATTTTGCTTGTGGTTGTACAGTTCTAGTTTTTACTTAATTGATGCATTTAGAAAAATAAAATAATTAACATATTTTTCCGGGTTTTTTTCCCGCATCGTTCCTTCTATGAGCGGGATGATAAAATAACCCCGTGTCTAATCGAAATAAAATTCTTGGATAATGACAACGGATATGTTCCACTTGTCGTAAGCACTTCCCCTTCCTTTCCTCATTCGCGACTTATTACCGGGTTTATAACTAGATTAACACGACGAGTGCCACTAGTGCAGCATGAACTGCTTACCCTTCCGGAGCACTTGAGTTCACCCCCGGTTTTTACTGGGTTCGTGTTACTCGGTCTTTAGTTTTATATGTATGTTTTGTAGATCGTTGTTTGTTCTTTTGTACTTTTTCTTTTGGTCATTGTGTTGTCTGTTCTTCTTCGATATACGGATTCTGATTGCCCCTTTGGTATCTTCAAACTCTTCTCAAAAATGTCTACTCTTTTGGATCAAACTATTTCACTTCATTTTAGAAGTACCATCGATAGACCATTAAACCTACCTCAGTATCCCGGTAGTAATAACTATTGCAGTGCCCCGGAAGAAAATATATATAATCAATAATTGGGGGCTTGTGAATTTTTTTTATTTTGGTTGAAGTGGTGTTTATTTTATTTCTATCTAATAGCGAGCACAGAGAGCTCTACAGCAACATGGGCATGCAACACACAGTTGGGTCTGCCTAATGATGAGATTGAAATCCCTTCATCCGGAAGTTACTGATCGCGAGACTTAAATGTGGGCGCTGACATTTAAACCCGGATGTGCAAGCCAGCATAGATACGAAAGTAAATTACTTTCATGAAAAATATTTAAATAATAGCTACTTTGTTTTCTTTGTCTTACATAAAATCTTGCATTTTCATTCCCAAGTCAACAAAGGAGTAGGTATGATAAGGGCAGAAATTGGCCTAAAAAATAGACAAATTATAAATGAAACGTATAGCATTCGTTGTTTCTTGATTATATAAGACCTTTACCCCAACTACTATTTTGGTAACAATTTTCCATATTTGCACGTGCGATGACGTCACACTAGTCAATGAAAAGTCTATCGTTTCGTGGAAATATATGAAATCTAACAAGAAATGTGTATCTAATGTCAATTTTCAGCATAGCCACAAGCAGGTACCAACAGCATATTTTAGCATGATGTTTAATATACATAAACACATATCTCATTTAATTTTTGTGTTGGTACCCGAGTGTGGAGAGTATGAAATCTGCAATCAAAAAATAATTTTAAGGTCGATTTCTCGTCAGCGTCCATTCACTGTTTTCATTCGTAATAGACAGAAATAGAAATCGACCTTTTAATCTCATCCAAAATAAAGTTGGTTATCGTAGGTGTTTTGCTACGGGAGTAAAACTTGAAAAAAAATTATGAAACAGTTTTGACGTTGAATAAATTTTGGAGGTGACTTACTGCCGACATGATTGTGCATTGAGTCCGACGTGTTTTTTCTCTAACCCTCAGTGGAATTTCATGTGTTACTATACTAAAGTATACTTAGATATTATCCCCACAATTCACAAAAACTACAGAAAACAAAACAAGCAACCAAAAAGAAAATTAGTACGTCACATTATCTTAGAAATTAATTCATTGGACATGTAAATACATCGGAGCTTTCTATTTTTAGTAGTCCCTTTACTTTTTATTATTATTTTTTTCTTTAACAAATATATTTTATTTAGCTCTTTCGCAAAGTGAATTGCCGATGAATAATTGTATTAACGTAAATTTGATTTATATATAGCTTAATATTAACGTTGCGGTGGCATAATGGTTTAGCATACATGACTGCCGATAACAACATCGTGAGATCAATATTGTATTCTTACTTATTTCAATAAAGTATGGAAAAATAAACAATATATTTGATAATTCATAATTCATCTAATACAGTACATATAGCGATATACTATGCATGTTTTAACATAGTACACGGATGTCAGGTTTGATTTATATATTCGGTGTTTTGTTTATAATGGTCCTTTTGTTATCCTTACTAAGAATGTCATTGATATAGTCTATCGTTTATGAGTCAGTGCTAAATGTGTAGTAGTACTTGGAATTTTAGTGGTATGGTTTTACTTTAATGGGCCATGACCGATAATACAGTATTACCAAACATTCTATTTATATAATCTATCACGTTTTACTTTTCTTAACAAAAAAAGTTTGAAGATACAGTAAATATAAATTAACGTCTTCCAATCAAAGTATACTACCGTATGTGTACTCTTAGACATATCAGAATCGAAATAAATCATGGAAGCCAGAATGTGTTTTGAGTTTTAACATGGATTGGCGGATATTAATAAATTTTATCCCTCGTTTCTGGCTCGGGATAAAATATTATTCTTTGATGTTCTCGTGGCAAGTAGAATTTTGATTGGCTAAAAATGTACTTTTAAAACTTCAGGGAAGCCGTGCGGTGACAGAAAATCAATAATCGCTCTCACCTATGTGCTGTCCATTTACATTGTGCACAGCAGACGACACACAATTCACAAGATGACAGAAAATCAATAATCGCTCTCCAAAGATACACGTATTTATGTTTTTCCTATAATAAGGACATACTTATCAATGTTGGAACATTCAGATAAAAATGTTATCAGTCTCTAGATGTTATATTTCCCGTTTTAAAGGGCAGTCGTTTTGTTAAAAGATTCGACCTTTTAACAAAACCACTGCCCTTTAAAACGGGATATATAACATCTCGGGACTGATATATCCGCCAATCCATGTTAAAACTCCCAACACATTCTGGCTTCCATGATTTATTTCTTAATTATTCAACATGGATAATATCCTCTCCTGCCGCTGTTGCGCTGCTTTACCATGTTATGCAGTTGATTTGGTTCCTTTGACATTCTAAATACTGAGAATAATTTCCTCTCATGATTTAAAAAATAAAAAGATCAACATTCGGTTATAAAAAGATTTAAAAAAAAGCAATTTACAGAGCTCAGCATTGACGAGTTTCTGCGGTTGCTAGGGATAATATTTGGTTACTAGGGACATTGTAAGGTTTAAGGAATTCTTATTATATATACTGGTTAGTAAATGATAAGATGTCTCTAGATCTGCTAAGGTGCTGTTGTAGAATTTGTTTTCTTGATTAAATAAAAGGTCCATGATATCTACAGGAAAATACTTTGCATAGGGAAACCTGTTGCTATGGACGGGGCATAACTATGAATACAAATATCAAAATGTATTTTTGAAATATGAAATGACATTTGTAGTGTGTATAGATTGACAAAAATGTACCGCTTAATCAAATATCAAGTCAAAAGATCGTAGATGACAAAATTTAACCATTAATTGCAATAATATAGGTTAATTTAATGTTTGCAAAACCGTTGCTAGGGTGACAAAACTACACAAAAATACTATATGCTACCATAGAGAATTGGAATATTATTTTTAGAGTGTACATACACAGAATATAGCATTTTGTCGAAAAGACTATGCAAGATATATGTAAAATAAACCATCATATTTGAATTTCCAATGATTAATTGGACCCTCCTCTATTTACGTTGCTCAGCAACAAAGGACAAAGTGAAATCATGAACACAATTTTTTTTCTTACCTTTCAATGATTATATTTAATATTATATCTATATAAACAGTTTCTGAGATTGGGCCAAAATCTACCCTTATCATACTCACTCCTTTCAAAACGACATCTATTTCATTTGCAACTGCGTCAATTCCGTAAATCGTGACGACATGTAAACAAGCATTTTTTTTCAAGCGTCTCCAGATTATTTGATGCAAACCTTTCTAGTTATGGATTAGTAAAAGAAAAGATGATTAAAGAATAATTTTGACTTAATTTTGACCTACAATATTTTCAGAAAATATCAAATTTATTCTTTGGACCATTTGCAGCCGATGTAGAAAAACTCGCCTTAGTGTGTTTTTGTTTTGTTTTATTTTTTGCAGAAACTACGCGGGTGGTCTAATATTTACTCGGATCGATCAAAACTTTGATTAATACAACACTGGTGTACTGAAAGGACGTTATGTTATCATGGATTATCATTAAGGACAACAACTGTTCATTTTGTCTATCACTGTAAATGACTCTTAAGACAACTCTGGTAATTTGTTGACGTATGGCGATAGATTCCAAGTGCAATTGTCGATCGTTTTCTGTTTACAAATATGAAAACCCGTCGTCTGCAATATTCAACAACTGCGCATGAATAATTTTCTCCCAAAACACGAGTAATTTAGCAGGGTATATATTTATAAAAGCATTTTTTTAATTCATGTTGTGAAGGAACAATTAGGGCACATCAATGTTATTTCGTTCGTAATTGTGTCCGTTCGTAATTGCACCGGTGAGGCTATGTCACGCCCATCTGCATTTCACTGTCGAACTCCAGATGTATATTGACATTTCGTTATATGACTTACCAGTTTAAAAGAAATCTAAACACAATTCATGTCTCCAAGATTATTTGTGCATGTACCACACTATTCCTAAAGTTCTACAATAAATGCGTCAATAAAAACGAATATGGCCACCATTCATCGTCATATTAGTATTTTTTTTATCACGTCATACTTTACGTTGCAACAAGTAAAGGTCAGCATTGAAATCGTATTTGGTCACAACTGACACGCAAAGATGACAAGGTCATCAATATTTTTTAATACGCATCAATAGTACACGTACAATAACTAGGAGGAGATCACAGGGACTTGCTCCCGGCCTTTCTTTATCAATAATTGTAAGCCTACTATCAATGTGCGGTGCTAAAATATCACAAGGGAGGACACCCGCACGATACCACCTCACTTCAATTCTATAATTTTCATATTTATACTTAATTCCTACCTTTCGTACAGTTTAGTTGTGTTGATTAATGGTAATTCCAAATAAATATCACACAAAATCTCCTTAAAGTCCCCCTATGCTGTTAATCCAAGTTTGCCATATTTGTTCACTTTCCTTTCTGGTCCTTTTAAGCTCACCCTTTGACTTTGTTTTTCTCTCAGAATCATAAAAACTACAGGTAGGTCTGAAGGGAAAAACCTTAGCAATATCAGACTCGAAATAAAATACATAATTTTAGGTGTTAATCAATTGCCTCCCCCCCCCCCCCCCCCCCCCCCCCCGTAATGGCCGTATATTTGAAATGATAAATGAATGTACATCAAATTTGTTGAAACACTTAGAGAAGACTTTTTCAAAGGCATCAAACTGTTTAAAAAACAAAATACAGAAAACAAACTGCATACAAAAAAGTATTAAAATTTAAAAACAAATATTTTAGATGTTGGACAGTTTTAACTCCCTATGACCCTTTCTATCTCGGAAATATTTTTGGGATGGTGACTAGGCATGCATTGATTTAGCAGATGAGTAGGAGTGGACCAGAAAATGGGGGACTAGTTTTGAAGGTGGACCAGAAAACAAATAACGCTCATGACGTCACAATGACCTCAAATACGCATCGATTTTGCTGGAAGCAAGTTTTAACATCAAAAGTTTGATGTCGTCTATAAAATAAAACACATAGAATTTTAATCAATTATTTACTAAGATAATGATTCATTAAATATGGGATCATATATGGCACGTATAGTCCCCAGTTCTTTTTATCGCATTGACGCCGGATCGCATGCACTGAGTTTTTCTCCTGGTTTCAATGTACACAAACTGTATTTAAAATAAACACCATTATTTACAGAAACATAAGTTATTTACTGATGAATTTCATTACTTGAAATGAATCATAAAATGTACAGAGATTATGTATATATAGTGAACATATTGATTGTAAGGATCTGGCCGAGGTTATGCATAATTGATATTTATTCCAATATGATGTCTATAAAACGACACACACGATAATACTCAACAACTCTATATTTAGCAAAAGTGCAGTACACAACAAATCTGGCTGTTCCATTGTGACTCCCGCTGTGAAATTACCGTGAGGACCGAGTATAAACAAATAAAACACCGGCATATAGCGTATTTTTAAAGTCCTTAAAATAAAAATTCCCCGTCAGCTATAAACAAATATGTTGTAACTAAGTATTTTTTTATCATTAGTTTTGAAAATTTACATTTGGGGATCCTCAGTACGCACACCGTCACATACATTCCATTGATATGTGTCGGCCATGAATAACAAAATACACTAACCTTGTTTTCCTACGTATACATTGATAACGAGACGGTGATGTAATTAAGTTATTGATATTTTCCAATTTGATGGCATTTTGAATTTTGCTACTGAAACAAGTAAAATGCTCACAAAATCGTAAAATAAATCAGTAACCAGCTTGTGTCAATCAGCGTCCCTTGTAAACAACGTCACAGGATGACGATATATTACAAATGTGAAAATCGATAGATGGTTTTCTTAAGTATTTGTTTCCGGAATTGTTTTTTATGTCAAAAATACAAGCTTTTCTTTTCAATGGCATTTATTTTTTTTTATTTCATATCTAACAATAATTGTCGATTATTAACAACTGTTCAAGTGTTCGATATTATGTTTGACAACTCCGTTCCGCCATCTTGTTAGCGCTCGAAATGATGAACGAATGAACTACGACTTTTGCTTAAATATTTTTACGCAGGAATTGTTCAATCGAATCTATGTTGGAAAATACACAATACATATGTTTTTCGTATCTCGTTCAAATACAAATAATTCAAAATCAATTCAAAATTTCCGAAGGAGGTAAATGGATCAGCCACCAAATGCCGTGTGCATACAGTTGACGAATGGTTAAAAATTACCGTATTTGTCCTATTAGAATCTAAATAATTCATGGCAGGCATAGAGTTGTGCAAATTTACACATGGGATGGGCCTTTATATTCTTAGATTTTAAAGGCCCAGCCCATGTGTGAATTTGCACAACTCTATGCCTGCCATGAATTATTTCTTAAACAACCTCCACAATCCTCCACCAAAAAATTATTTTGATGCAATCATTAACCCTCTATGCTCAAAACAGTTGCTCAATTTGGTGTTGGTGGAAGACTGTGGAGGTATACAAAATAGCTAAAATGTACATTGAATATGTCGTTTATAGTCCATTTTTAGCATTATCCGTCTAATTATGATGTCATTATGACATCATAGCGCACCCAATTTCACGGAAAGATATATTTTTTGAAAATTTGTTTATATAACAATTAAATTAGTAAAGTTTTTATTCTATGTCAAAACATTATTTTTTAATAAAATGTGGGGCCAATTTTGCACCTTAACGCCTCTCCCTCTTTAATAATTGATAGATTCGCATAGGCTTCTTGTGAAAATATAAGACTTCAGGTAATGTGATTATATATATGAGCATTGTGTGTACATATGCATTTTTATATGGGGTTGTTTAGCGCCACTTTCGGCAATAGTTCAGTTGTATCGTGGATGTCAGTTAACTGGAGGAGGAGGCCGGAATATCTGGAGAAATCCACCGACCAGCTGCAAGTGACTGACAAACTCTATGCATATACACATTTGTATATATGTTTGCGTATATGTATGTACAATGCCCAATGATGACCCCAGTAAATGCTACATAACCAATATAAATTATGTATTGATGTCTAATCAGACAGTATATGGACTTTCTCAACGGTGTACAATCTACCCACTACGCCTAAAGAAATATACTTTTGTTGAGATATTCTTAGAAAACAAGATTATTTGAATATGATTGATACATATATAAAGATGCACCCTCCCATTATAGAGGTAACCAGATGTCATATTCTAAAATGATAAATGTCTCTGATTTAGTAATGGTTTTTATTAATATTACTGGTTGTACATTTATATTTATGCTGATAAACTGTTACTAATATTTTTCACATATATATTATTACCTATTATTGTTGGTGTATATACTGAAATTCGCAAATACGGACAGGTTTCTTGTGTAAAATGGAAGATTTCTGGTGATGTGTTTTGAAATATGCGTATTTTTTCTTCTTCTCTTTTTAATACCATATGATGGACCCAATTAACATCAAGGACATCATACTTAAGCCAATAGAAATTGTGTACATTTATGGAAGTTCTCAAAATTGTACACTACATCTGGTTACTCCTAAAGGGAAACACAATTGTTGATACATTCTTGAAAAAACGAAACTATATACATTTATTTATATATATTGTTATAGTCCAAATTGATGCATTTATAAATATATACTTTTCCATTATGGAGAAAGCTGTAGTTACATATGTCAGAATTGGTCGGATTTCTTTTTTCTTACTGTTACTGGGTGAACAATGTATCTGTCAGCTTGCTTCATAACTTTTTATAAATATGTTTCATTTAAAATTAGCTTATTATTGCTTGTGCATATACTGTTTAATTTTTATTGTGTTCCAAAATGTTAATTTGTGTAATTATGAGTTTATGTTGATGTTGGGAGTACTGTCTTATTTCTCCAAGGTTTATGTGAAATTGTGAAGTCATTTTCATAGAATGATGTTTTTATACTATAACAACAATATGATACTTGTGTTATACAGCATCTAAATATAACTCAAACTGACGATATCACAGTTCTCAATTTTAACATTGTTCCGAACCAAGAATTGAGTTTCCTGCGAAAATTCCAATGTTTTTATTGACTTTATTTTTATTTCTGATATACATTCTAGCAATCTACCTGAATGATATTCCCCCTCTCTATTTTAAGCTGTAATTATGGAATAAATCCCCATTTCTGTATACATTTTATTTATACCTCACTTTTGAAAATGTTAATTATTTATATAAATCTGTTTATTTGTTTTCCTTCTCCATCTTTCTCTTTCAAATTATGTGTTCAATTATATGATGATGTCTGTGCACATGGTGTTCAAGTTGTAAATTATTCGGTGGTATGTTCCTATATAATGAATTGTATAATATTAAACCCTAATGGGTAATAGTATCGAGAACTACAGGGCGGCCTTCGGACTATTTAATATGCGCATAACAGGAAACCGTAGACCTTTTAATGTTAATTTTCGGGTATATACTTATCAAGAAATACTACTTACTAATTTTCGATGTACATTTCTCGTCGTCTCACTCTCTTTACTTAATAGCCTAAATCCTAATATAGACATTGTTTTTCTGTTGTTTGTACTACAATATATACTGATCATTAGTAACGTTGAAGTTAATCCAGATCCAGAATTAAAAAATCATTCAAGTGTTAGTGATAATTCCATTTCAATATGTAACATAAATATTCGCAGTGCACGGAATAAATTAGATTTTCTTAATAATTTCACTGACGAATTTGATATTATTGCTGTAACAGAAACACATTTACACCCGAACATCAGTAATAATGATATTGAGATTGATTCCTTTTCAAAACATATAATCCGTAAAGATCGAAACAATGCAGGCGGAGATCTTCTTGTTTATTCTAAAGATTATATTTCAGTTATCCTTAAAAATGACCTCGAAAATAACATTGACGAATCTATCTGGGTAGAAATACAAAGTAAGGGTAAAGACGTTTGTATCATGTAGTACATATAGACCTGAATGGACAGACGCCGACTACTGGACACGACTTAGTCATGATATAGGGATGAGCTATCAGATTAAACAAAGCATAATACTAACAGGTGACCTGAATTCTGATTTATTCACTTCTCATAATAATAAATTGATTGACACCATGAATTTGTTTATTTTAACGAATGTTATTGAAAAGCCCACGAGAGTTACGGAACACAACAGTACACTGTTTGATCCTATTATAATAAGCGATTCTATACATTATTCTTTTTCGGATGTTTTGAAAGTCCCATCTGATATAGGTGATCATGATGCATCAATAATTTTCATTGATGGCCCTATGTTTCAAACCAGATCATTTCGAAGGGAGGTATGGTTATACGAACGAAATGACAATGAAAATGTGTAATACTTTCACCGAGACATTCCTCAGAGTTGCAAGGGAGTGCATTCCAACCAAAATGGTCACTGTACGTAATAGCGATGGACCATGGTTTAATAGTGAACTCAGGAGAGAAATTAGAAAACGAGACCGTATTCGTAAGACAGCAAAACAATATAACAAACAGTCAGATATCGACAAAGATAAGAAACAGAAACATAAAGTTAATAATTTAAAAAAGATTGCTAAAGAACATTTTGAACACAATTTAGACAATATAATCTTAGAAAATATATCAAATCCAGAAACTTACTGGAAAATAATGAAGATGTTAATTAAATCGAATAAAGGATGTAGTAATATATCCCCCTCTCCAACATATAATTGAGGACGAAGGACTAGAGGAAATAGTTTACGGAAACGACGAGAAGTGAGAATTACTAAATACATATTTTAGTTTTATTTCTTCATTGGAAGATGCGAATGTTCCTCTTCTAGATATTGAACTTAAGACCGATAATTTTCTCCGAGACATGGTCATTACCACAGAGGAGATTGTTGATATTATTAAAATAATAAATCCTAATAAGGCATTGGGACCAGATATAATCAGTCACAAAATGTAAAAAATCTGTCCTGAAACAAATAGCAGCCCCTCTTCAAATAATTCTTAATAAATCTCTTCTACAATGTAAATATCCAACCAGCTAGAAGATTACGCATGTGATTGCTATTTTAGGAAAAGGTGACAAGTCATTACCGTTTAATCATAGACCTATATCTCTCATAAGTTTTGTTGGAAAAATAATGGGACGTGCTATCTATAAATATGTATTTAGCCATCTACAAAGAAACAAGTTAATTTATGAATATCAATCTGGTTTTCTCCAAAAATATTCAACAATACACCAACTATTAGAAATGTACAACTGCATTCTAAATTCTCTACAAAAAAAGGAAATTAGCTGTTTTGTATTCTTTGATTTTTCTAAAGCATTTGAAAAAGTTTGCCATAAAGGGTTGATACATAAAATTAAATCATACGGTGTGGATAGTAATTTATTAAATTGGTTTTCTAGTTACCTGCAAGATCGACAACAGAGAGTATTAATAAACAATTCGTCTTCTTCACTTTGCAATGTTTCAGCTGGTGTACCCCAACGATCATTTCTAGGCCCTCTATTCTTTATCATATATATCAACGATATTGCTGAGAAGTTAATCTCTCTTAGCCGACTTTTCGCAGATGACACTTCCTTCAGCTATTCCAATCGTGATGAATTACAGATAAAAACTGTGATTGATCAGGATTTGAAAGAGTTGGAAGAATGGTCAAAGACATTGCTGATGTCTTTTAACCCAGATAAATCAGAAATTATGCTATTTTCAAATACGGATATTCCAGAATTCAATTTTGCATTCAATGGAAGCACTATTCCTATTACAAATTCTCACAAACGTTTGGGCGTTACATTTAGCAGCGATGCAAAATGGAATATACAGGTAAGAACATGCAATGCCTATGCCTGAGGGAGGAGAACCTTAGTTTTAATAATAATTTCATAAATAAGGAACTGTAAATTTCAATGTCCTATAATAATAAACCATGTCAGTGCCGAAACACTGACTACTGGGCGGATGATACCTTCGGGGACTAATAGTCCACCAGCAGAGGTATCGACCCAGTGATATTAATGAAACGTAGATATCAAATTTGGTGCGCACAACGCATTTCTAGAATAGCCATCATCAGGTACGCTCAACATCAAAAGGTTGGAAAGCCAAATAGTTTAAAAAGATTTGTGAGCAAGTATACCAAAGGACCTAAACAGGATTGCCAAAGTCGGCTAAGGTCACCTATACCTGAGGGAGTAGAACCTTAGTTTTAATAATAATTTCATTATTTAAGAACTGTAAATTTCAATAACATATATATACTAGTGGAAAAAAGAAACTCTGCATTACTGAAAAATCAATTAAAGATCAATATCAAAATAATTGTTTTTAATTGTGTACAGTATATTGTCGAATAGTGCGTTTTTCACCAAACCATCAGACCAATAACACTTAACGTCACTTGAATTCATTTGGTAAACGTTTTAAACAACACAAGGCTCTTTAGACATTAACAAAGTCAGTAGTGTGTGTGTCCACCATTTTCATTAATGCATGCTTGGCAACGGTGACGCATTGATCTAACCAAGTTGTTGAAAAATGCTTGTGGGATATTGTTCCAAATGCGGATTAATGCCGGACCCATTTCCGCTAACGTCACTGGATAATTTGGCAGATGGCGTAACCGTCGTTCCACTTCATCCCAAACATGCTCAATGGGTGAAAGATCGGGTGAAACTGCTGGCCATGGTAACAAATCAACATTTTGCTGTGTCAGATAGTCACGCACTACTCGGGCAACATGTGGTCGAGCGTTGTCCTGCTGAAATGCGACGTTGTTGGCCTGAGCTTGGATGAACGGAATGACATAAGGCTGAACAATTTCATCCCGATAGCGCATACCGGTCATATTTCCGGCGAGAACAACCAATGGTGTTCTGCTATGTGCTATTATGCCTCCCCACACTATAGCACTGCCCCCACCAAGCGATTAACGTTGAATGACGCAGGCGTCTGCATATCGTTCTCCTACACGGCGGTAAGCACGAGAACGGCCATCACTGCTGTCTAAGTGAAATCGGGATTCATCTGTAAACAGGATGTTGGCACAATCCTGTATTCTGAATCTTATATAATGTCTACACCACGTCGGCCTAGCTGCACGGTGTCTAGGCAGCAAAATTGGACGGATTGCGGGACGTCTTTGCCTGATGTTTTGTTCGCGAAATCTATTGCGGACTGTTCTAGAGCTGATCGGTCGTAATCCGGGGATGCTTCTTGCAGTGAGACTTGACGTCTGGAATCGATTAGGCAGATGCACCAGCCTTATGTGGAGATCTTGACGACGTGACGTTACACGTGGACGACCTGGACGTCTGCGGTCTCTAGTGCTGCCAGATTGTCTATTTCGTCTCCATAATGACAGTATCGTGTTGCGATGACAGCCAAAATGTATAGCATCAACGTTCTGTCCCAGTCCAGCATGGAGCATACCAATAGCACGAAGACGCTGATTTTCGTCGAGACGTGGCACAACACCGGCATTGATGTCATGCAAACAAAACTGTTTTTCTTATGTGTAGGGGCAAAAACAAACCTTAGTAAACCTCAAACAATCACAACTCGCTAAACGAGAATGATAAACAAAAGAAGGCCAAATAAATGAGGTGTACTCATAAAGCGTGTCAAAGTCCGTGCATGGTCGATAGCATAAAAATCAATATTTCAACTAGTCATGACTAATAAAAAATTAAATACCCGGTCATAAAATGCAGTTTCTTTTTTCCATTAGTATATATATAATAAACATGTCAGTGCCGAAACACTGACTGCTGGGCGGATGATACCCTCGGGGACTAATAGTCCACCAGCAGAGGTATCGACCCAGTGATGGTAATAAAACGTAGATATCAAACTTCGTGCACACAACGCGTTTTTGGAACGGAATTCAATACTACAGCCATTGCTAATTTGCATATCTATAACTTTTATGTAAAACATTATACTGTACAAAAATTAAATAAATAAGTGTAAAAAGTGGAGGGGTAGCAAACTTAAAATCACTAAGCCCCCCTCCCCCCCCCCCCCCCCCCCAAGCACACAAATACATGATATTTCTGGCTTGTTACCAGCACTTCAATAGAAAGTGTGAAAAGCGTAGGGGTTAAAAAATCTAAATCACTATAAACCACCTCCTCCCAACACACAAATACATGATATCTCACTTTCCTGGATTGAAACAGTGGCGGGGTTAATATAGTTTTATTTCAGCTTGCATTTACATATATTAGAGGAAGATATTGGTATCCCATTTCACTAAAATGGCGAAGCAATTTTAGTTTATAGCGAGATGATTGGTTAATAACAGGTGGCAGTGGTGGTGATGTACGCACGGTGAATGTCGTAGGAGCAAGGCACTCTATTGTGGAAGTATTCATACTACATAACCAAACAACATCTATTATTTTGTATTTTTTCTTTGTGTATCTATAATAAAGTGGAAGAAAATACCAGACTCTCTGAACAACTCAAACAACCAATAGAAAAATGATAGATTGGAGCAAACGCGCGCCCCTAACACGCAAATACATGATATTTTACTCCCCAAGCTTGGCATAGCCTCTTCAATAAAAATCATAAAATGTGGTGGAGTTAAAAAAAAATCCAAATCACTACCACGAACACATAAATACAAGATATATCACTTTACCGGCTTGGTACAGGTACTTCAGCAAAAAATGGCGGGTTTAGCTTAGTTTTATGGTCCCATAAGATGACTTTATTGAGGCGTTAACATTTCGACTCCTTTGCGTGTATCACCCTAATATAAAGTGTTTTATATATATGTATGTATATCTATGTATATATTATATATCAGAAAGAAGGAAACTGTATCATGCCTACATTATATTTATGAAGTAGGCTTTGCGTATCATAAATAGGAAAACTGTATCATACCTACAGTATGCTTAGTATCTAGATTATGTATGTCTGGAAGACGGAGACTGTATCAATCCAACAACGTATGATCGGAACATGTTGACAAAGAAAAATAAAAAGCAATTGTATTCCAATATGAGTTGTAGAAATGGAGGAGATTGTATCATATATGGGTGTCATTGGGGTGGTGGGCTTTGTTGGTATAAAACCCATGCATAATTGTAAGGTGTCATATTCCTTGATATAATGTTAAAACATTTTTATATTGAATGAAAATTAAACCCCTAATTTTTTTTATAGTAATATAAATAATATACATTTGATAAGACGGCGTTCAAGTGAACTTGATATACCATAATACAATATATATTTATAGAGCCTCAATGTTGTTAAATTAGATTAATTGACCATATGTACAAAACATTAAATGTTACTAATCAGTATTAAAATAACCTACTTTTATTATCTACATAATATTCTTATTGTTAATTTAGAAACACTTAGCCGGCATACGTTACCTATACCTCAATAATTCATTACCAACTTCCTGACTGGTTTTGATATGCTTCAATTCCATTGGATAAGCTATCAATGACATAACTAGGGGAATTTTCAGACTGACTATAGAAACAGGTTTTTCCAAATAGTTTCGCATCCATTGTCGAAAATATATAAATAACATTACCCGACACTTATAGTCTAGACATTTAAATTGTGTTAAGATAAATCGTTCAACAAAATTTAGATCTTAGGAAATTTACGTATTATATTCATTTCATATGGCTATCAAAAATCGATAATGTTATAGCAAAATATAGATAAGAGGGTACAAAAGATAGGATGTTTTGTCTGTGTTTTATCACAGGCGCTTATAACATGAACCCCCCTTTTTCACATGTTTATTATTTATTATTCCATCTATTTATTTTGCTCTGCGTGTTCGTTTCCATATCAATGTTCATGCAGTCTTATGGTAACAGCAGCATACACGTCCGTTCCCACTATATTAACGAAAAAAAGGGAGTACATGTAAAGTTGTGCGTAGTGACTTTGACAACCCCATTCATATAAAGTAACTCATCATTAGAATAAGAATTTGAAAAATTGGCTTGGCAATTCAAATATGCCTGGTCTGGTAGAAGTATCTCATAATGATATAACGTAGCATGTCCCACTGGCTATATATTTGACTAAAAATAAAAACACAATTGTTTTAATAATAAAATCATTTAAACTTGTTAAAACATTTAAAAAACGCATTGAAATTGGTCTTTCAGGTCGCATTTCTATATAATAAAGGGGCAAACAAGTAGCGAGAATTAAGTCTGTCATCCCACCGAAGATTTTCCGTATTCATGCAACCTCTGTTGAACTTGAACGCTACGCATGCGTATAGAGATTGCAACGTGAATTTTTACCCAAATACACCCAAATATACCCAAATACAGCTTCAAATTATATTATTTCTATTATTTTGAGATGTTTTATGAATAATTGATGATTTATTATCGTTATTTGTTTGATGAATTTCAACAAAATAGTCAGGTTTATACGGACAATATCAAACGATCCCGATCTCGGTCGGGTCGCTTACAATCACGAATATACCCAAATATAAGTTGAAATTTCGCCTTTCAAGTCTGATATATATAAATTATTTTTATATTTATACAGAAATTCTGATACTGAAAACAATTCTAGTCTTTAAAACTTATGCAGTTAATTTAAGGCTATTACTATGTGAGCAAGTGGTATGTCTAATCACCGGAAAAAGGACCATGCTGATCATTTCCCTTTTTCATATATATATATATTTA
This sequence comes from Bathymodiolus septemdierum, assembly GCA_963383655.1. Classification (NCBI taxonomy): domain Eukaryota; kingdom Metazoa; phylum Mollusca; class Bivalvia; order Mytilida; family Modiolidae; genus Bathymodiolus; species Bathymodiolus septemdierum. The sequence continues at coordinate 31,271,939 of OY726531.1, forward strand.
TTCATATCAAAAAGGAAAAAAAGGAATAAGATAAATAAATAAAATAACTAAAAGAGTGTTGGAAGAAATATATTTGTTGTATGTAAGTCACACATACCATATGAATTTTGGGTGTGTTTGGGTACATTTGTATTTGTTGGAAGCGGCCATGTTGTATCGATGTTTATAATAGTTATAAAATTTATCATTTTGATTACTCTTGTGACAAAGTTATGAAATTTGATTTTTTTTATGAAAAATAATTCATATAGAACCTTTAACTAATACAATAAATACGATTTGATGGTGTATTTAGGTATATTTGGGTGTATTTGGGTGTATTTGGGTATATTTGGGTGTATTTGGGTAAAAGGTCACGCCCGAAAGAAAACACCGGAAAAGAGAATCGAATGCTAAATTGAGTAATCTGAGCAGAATATGGATTGGAGACCAGTGTGATCGTTGGAATGAGCTCAGATCAGTTCTACGAGTGAAAACGAACGCTGAAGTGGCGAAAATACGTTTGGACTGGTGAGTGCAATGTTTACATTTTAACGATGAAAATAAATCGTACATTGTGGCTGATAGAAGTTATAAATTTATTCCGTAGGTGAATACATCGAAGGAAATATATATTTATTTATCATCTATATCTTAAATGTATTTTATTTACTTCGAAATAGGTGATAAAACCTGTCAAATACCAACGGTAAAATCACAGGTCTCTGAACAATTATTTGTAGGGATTAGGGTCATTGACCCTTGACCCTAATCCCTGCAAATAATGGTTCAGAGACCTGTGGAAAAATCGAGACGAAAATATTGAAACCAGTCAAAGGGATTTTTGAAAATATATATTATCGCTTTTAATACGGCATCCTAAATTGCAAACCATGTCATTTAGTGTTTTGTATCGAATTTTGCATTAATTCTAAAGTATTTTAATTAAGCATATATTCTAGCAACCTTTGTGGGAAACATTGGGGGGGAGGGGGGTATTGTTGTGAATATAATCAGTAACAGAGTACAATGTAAGTCCCAAATTAGTGTAAAATAAAGTATCTGTTCCACAATCAAGGCATCCCGGAAATGGGGCCTTCTGCCCCTAACTGTACTAGTAGTCACACTATATATCTATCACAGATCTTCATTACTTTTGTAATTTTACAATTTTGCAATATTCCTAGCCTATTGTCAAACATCAAAACAACTTAGATTACAAGAGGATAGTGTGTTTGCCACAAGCGTGCCATTGTCTGATAATACAGCATGTGCTGCATTTACATCCGCTCCAAAACGTGCCCATCAGAAGTCCAACATTACTGTTGCAGATGTTTCTGAGATTTCAGCATCAGAACATGAGATTGGTAGAATGTAAGTTCAATAAAAAAAACATAGTAGTGAAAGTATATATAAATTTTATTGCTGTTTATGGTATTTTAAACAATTGATGTCACTTTCATACAGCTAGATTCAAACCATTTGAAAAATTGAAGAAGAAAAAAAGCAGTTGAAAGACTGAGACTCAGATTCAAGGGCCTGAACAGTAATGCCAAATTTAGCTAAGTACAGAGCTTTGCTCGTGGGAGATAATTATACATTTTTGTGTTAATAAAATACGGTATAAATCAACAGGGTCTTGTTGTGTAATCTAAATATTTACACCATGAATGATGCTTTTAATTTTCGCATATGCACTTTAGTTTTGACAAATCTGACAATATTTCATTACATTGAATAAAATAGAGATTTACTCAAGTAAAATGCAAGTATTGTGTAACATGATTTAGATTTTTGGTGTTTTAACGCTATTTTCAACAATATTTCAGCTATATCATGGTGACCAGTTTTAGTGGTGGAGGAAGCCGGAGTACCCGGAGAGAACCACCGGCCATGGGCAAGCAATTGGTAAACTTTATCACTTGCTGCTGCAATTCCTGTGCACCTTTTTTGTAATCTACAAAGCCATGTTATTGTGTAACAGCTACACATGTCAGTTCTATATATTTTTTTTGCTTTAGGACAGAAGTTGAAATGTCGGGCACAGAAGATATTTCTGTCAGCAAATATTCCACTAAAAATGCATTTGACAAATCCAGCAGTTTTATTAGTTCATTTGAGTGAGTATTCTTGACCGGGGTATATCAAAATAGCGACATATCAAAATAGCGATATTACCCATATATCAAAATGGCGACAATTTTAATTACCAATTTGAAAATTATATATCAAAATAGTGACATTAAGTTAAATTGATTTTGACAGGTGAAAGAGGATCTGATAGAGAAATTATACAAATTATTCAGACACAATATCAAAATAGTGAAATATCACGACAATAATTTGTCAAACTTATGGCGCAGAGAGTGCAACCAGTTATTAACTTGTAGGATATTAGCGAGCACAGAGAACTCTACAGCAACATGGGCATGCGCATTGAATACACAATCTTCCTTATGATGAGATTGAAATCCTTTCGTCCGGAAGTTGATAAAAGTTGGCAGTCTCGGAGAGAATGCCAAAAATAAAAAAAAGTCTCCAATAAATGATTTTAAAACTAAAATGATATCATGAACTTCTAAAAATCGTATTTAAGTAACACAAGACAATGAAAGGTGCTTACATTGTTAAATTAATCAGAATGACATCTCGCTATCAAAGTCATGACGTCATGTTATTCATAGACATAGGCCAAAGTCGTCAACAACATTTCGCGGAATTTTAATTAAAATCTTGTATTTTCATTCCCGAGTCAACAAATTTCAAAACGACATCTATTTCATTTGCAACTGCGTCAACTCCGTAAATCGTGACTACATGTAAACAAACACTGCACTTTTTTCAAGCGTGTCCAGATTATTAGATTAAAACCTTTCTAGTTACGGAATAGCAAAAGGTAATTATAGAATAAATTTGACTTAATTTTGAACTACAATATGTTCAGAAAATATAAAATTTATTTTTTGGACCATTTGCAGCCGATGTAGAAAACTCGCCTTGGTGTGTTTTAGTTTTTTTTCCTGCAGAATCTACGCGGGTGGTCTAAATATTTACTCGGATCAATCAAAACTTTGATTAATACAACACTGGCATACTGAAAAGACTTTATGTTAACATGGACTATCAGGTTAAGGACAACAACTGTTCATTTTTTTATCACTGTGAATGACTCTTTAAGACAACACGAATCTGGTCATTTTTTGACGTATGAACATTTCATGTCACGTCCAACTGCATTTCACTGTCGAACTCCAGATTTATATTGATATTTCGTTACTGTATATATTATATCAGGGGCGGATCCAGTTATGGAGCAATATTTTCAATAATTGATGGAACCAACTGTAGTCCCAAAGCGGTTCTGGCGTGTAGGTCGGTAAACCTTGTTTTCATTTTATTTAGCGTACAGTAGAGAAAAGGTACAGTTATTGACTTTCTAAAGTAGTCTTCCGGACTCTCTGCTGCAACATTATCTCTCGTTATTTGTCTCCGGCATATTCTATGTTTTTTAACCTCTATGTCTAGCGGTTCACATATTTTAGCACTCCTCCCAAAACACTGGTGGTTGAATTGTTCAACATTTGCTCTGCAGTCTAGTGAGTTCTGAATTAAATTTACGTTTTTTAAGGCTCTGCCCATGTCAAGTGATCTCTCTTGTAGTGATCTTGTAGAGGACCTTTGTAAGTTGGAATAACTTGTGTTCGATCCAAATGTTATATAGTTAACAATAAAATAAGCTTAATCTAAATCTAGTTATCTGCTGAGCCCTTTCTTAAAAACCAGGCACATTTGAACAATAACAATGGTTACGACAAAATCAAAGTTGCAAATGGAATTCAACATAGAAGTTACATCAGCTTCTGTCTGGTGTATGTGTATTTTGGCAGTTTTGAGCAATAGCAGGGAAAAAATATAATTAAAGTCTATTTTATTTCTAATTAATTTTAATTATTTTATATGCATTTATATTTTCATTTAGACTTTAAAATATGTTGTATTCATATATTTTCAAAACGGAAACTCGTGTATTTATTTTTTATTTTTTTTTGTAATAGAGCAACATTTGCCTTTAATTTGTTTTTAAAATTAAATGACATTTAGAAAATAATTTCCTTGAAAGAGCCTCAATTTACAGGTGTTGGTGGTTCTACCTATATGAAATTGTGACACTAGACATGTTCATATAACGGTTTAAGACAATACCTGATGAATTGGTAATTTGACAATACATTCATAACAACTTGAAAATTTGATTTAGCATAATTACGTATAATTACCTCTTTGAAGATTAATTCAATACATGTTAATATATGTGCTTGACTTATTCGACGGGGGGGGGGGGGGGGGGGGAATCCGCCACTGTATATGACTTACCAGTTTAAAAGAAATCCAAACACAATTCCTGTCTCCAAGATTAATACGCATCTATAGTACACGTACAATAACTAGGAGGAGATCACAGGGACCTGCTCCCGGCCTTTCGTTATCAATAATTTTAACCCTACTATCAATGTGCGGTACTAACATATCACAAGGGATGACACCCGTTCATATTTATACTTAATTCCTACCTTCCGTACGGTTTAGTTGTGTGTGTTGAATAATGGTAATTCCAAATAAATATCACAAAAATCCTAAAGTATACTAAAAATCCAGCTTTCTAAAATTTTGCCAAAAGGGGTGGGGAGAGAGGGCATGTGCCCTTTGCCACCGGCTCATATGTCTCTGATAAGAAAAGATAGTGGTGAACATTAACATTTTTCATTTTTATACAATTTTTGCATTTATTATTTCTTTGGCTAAGTAACAAACATTTTGTAACCATGATGTGCTTGCAAGGAACAAGGAACGCATGACTTTTTCCTTATTTCTTCTAGTGTTAATCATTTCTATCAGTACCCATTTGTTTATTCATCTTAAATTTTCCGTCAGTCTGATCCTACAAAATATTTGAATACTACCAACATCTGCCGACAATGGTTTAGAATAGTACAACACAATGAATTTTATTTATTTAACTATTAATTATGCCGTTCATACTATATGTATATCTGTTATTATTTACTAAACTCAGTCTTTCTAAATAAATGCTATAAAATTATTAACCAGCTTGTTGTTGAAACTTTAAAAGGTAATAACATTACACAAGAAGGAATATATGTCTGTATAATCTTGTCACAGAAAATTTTAAAGAGTATAATTTCGATACTGAATATTGCCTTAATATATATATCACGCCTCTACTGTGCTTTTTCCAATAAAAAAATATTGAATATTGATAAATATGTTGTATGTGAAAGCAGAGACATGTCTGATGAAAGCGGTACCTATATAATTCTTTTAAAATTAAAAACTATTTTGTTCACCTGGAGATAGCATGATATTGGCCCAAATACACATACTTTAAAATGTCGAAATGAAGATTTTCAGTATTAAAGTAACCGTACGCAGTGCGGTCTTATGTATGGGCACAATGGACAGTTGCCCGGTGGTCCCACAAGCAAGTGAACCCCATGCTAATCTATGTATGTTGTATACGGCATAATTTTTAATTCTTAAACACTGTATCAAGTATCAATACAAGAAATATATGTTTAATTTTATCGACAATTTATAATTTTATTTCTGTGAGTGTTTGCATAGATATGGGCCTCAGTGCACTGCTTTGATCGGGGCCTATATTGCTGACAAGACGGCGCTGACCGTACGTCATTCATCATTTACACTTCTTGAATATATATCGACTGTACATAGCATGGCATAGGCCAATATTGCTTATGTATGTTGGTTGCATTAATTGATATTTTCGTAATAAAACTCGTTTCTTATGACTTAAAAGACCATACTTTCATTTTACAGACACCGGCGTCTACTATCCCCTTTAGGCTTTATAATGGTTGATACCACCCGCGTACTAGTACTAGTTAGTCTTCAATGTTTGCACTGTCCCTAGTCCAACAATAAAAGATTCCATACTTTTTTCTCATAGTTTTCTATTCTACTTCATTTAACTTTCCAATGGATGTCATAAGGGATATCATTTAATTTCAAGTACTAATGTCCGTCCTCTCTATTGGCCATGCCTACTCATATTATTTTGTGATATTCAACTTTCACTCAAATATATAAACACTGGCCAGACAGAAATGATGTGCTCGCATCTAGGCAATGCCTACTCCATATTACTATACTAGTGCTTGCGATGATTTTAAAAGTTTTAAAACATGGAAAAATTTTAAAAAGTTCATTTTAGCTACTGCTACTTTTATTTCGGACATAATATTCATCCTACTTCCATCTCCCCGTTGGTGAGCAGGGGACAATAGGTTGTGTTGTCATCAGTTGGCGTCCGTTGTCGTCATCCGTCGTTAACTTTTCACAATTTCATCTTCTCTTCTGAAACCACTGGGCCAAATCGAACCAAACTTGACACGAATAATGCAAGGAAGGTCCGTTATAAAGTTTCCTCATTTCATGCCAATTGGATGAAAACATGGCTGCCTGAGGCAATTCTTGATTCTGATGGGCCGATTTTCAAAAATCTTATCCTCTGAAACTACAAGGAAAAACTGTTGATACTTTATAGGAATGATGACTAGGAGACCCTCTACAAAATTTCCTTATTTTGTGCTGATTGGGTGGTATGCATGGCGGCCACGGCTGCATAAAGTTATGAACCATTTTAAAGTATTATTAAATACAGGTAAAGGTCACTGTTTTGATATATCTTTTATCGCGGTTTTGATATTTTACTATTTAAAAAAAACATGAATGTCGCTGTTTCGATCATCCCCGTTCTTGACAGTTTGACACATAATTATAAAACTTCGTGTTCAGATTTTGCGAAGAAAAGATATTGAGCAAATGTCAAATAATATAAGCTATAAGCAGAAAAATACATGGCGAAATTAATATATTTGTAACAATATCGAAAGAAAATAAAACAACCACATAATTTGACACAAACAAGACCAAAACTAAAGCACGAGCCATGTAAACTCCCACAAGAACAGGTTGTATCGTTTGGTGCTCAGAAAGTGTAAGCATGAATTGCGCTGCATTTGACATTGTTTCATTAGAGTATGATGAAGGCATAGCGGAGGGTTGAGATATCGCAAGACGTTTTAGCCTGCAACACATGTATGTGCCTGTCCCGAGTGAACCTTTGCCAATGGATGTCTGAGGATGTTTATCATCTTTTTGTGTTTTAATAAGTGTTTTTGTCAGAAATGATGTAGTGTTGGATGAATTTTGTTCACATTTATTTTTGTTTTTTTGTTGACCATAAAGAGCTGGACTTGTAGTGTGAGCTTGTGCTCATTGTAGAAAGGCTGTATGACAAGCTCCTTTTTACGTGTTTTAGATTCTGCTTGTCATAGAGTTGTTGTGTCATTGACATTTACCCCTTCCCTCTATGTTATTCCCATATAATGATTTTTTTTCAATCTTACAATTAAAGCATCAGAAATAATGGAACACGATTTGGAAGGTGAGATGTCGGATGATGATTATAAACCAAGCCTAAATTGGACGCTGAGGTAATATATTGTTTCATATATCAATTTGGTCAAATTAATTAAATTTGCTAGCTGTAAGATTTTAGCAATGCATATTCAGGGTAAATATTCCCTCACAATACACCTAGCATGTCTAGTGAACAAGATATAGAGAGAACCATATGGCACTGGGTCATGAAACTAGTCATGCATGTATGTGTTCCCTAAGAAATGAGAGTTATTCATATAGGATTGTAGACACATAAGATGTTTGAAACGCTCACAGCTGTTGTATATATAATTATGAGTTTATTTTCAACATAGCTTACAGTAAATGATATAGATTGTCAAAATTAATAATACATAAGAATCTGACAGATATATCAAAATCTCTTTAATTGCTTTTTAGGATGGACCATAATAATAATATTAAAGATGCTTACTCTGAGGAGGAAGGTATGGATGACAATGACGATACAGCTGATGAACCAGAGGTTGATTTGGGTCCAGGAGTGAACATTTTTTTTGTGCATGTTTTACATTTTTCAAAGGGTTGCGATATAGCCTTTTTGTGCTGATGTGGAGTAAAGTCACAAAAATAAATCCATCCTTCAAAGAAACCAATCGTATGACTTCAATAAAAACAAAGACAGAAATTGCTACACATTGCATATTAAATGCTAGCTTACTGTATTGCTTTTATAACCAATTTACTAATGAATAGGAATAGAAAAATAGATACAGACCTAAGAAATTAAGACAGTATGTTAAAAAAAACCAAATGACTATTAAAACTGATGTCAGGACCAAGTAAAATTTTGTAAATAATACACACGAATTTAAGTTTTATATATCTGAGACATCTTTTTTTATACTCCCGCTCGACGAGAGTTGGGGGTATATAGGGATCCTCATGTCTGTTCGTCCGTTCGTCGCACCTTTGGTTTCCGGATAATAATTAAATTACCGCTCAACCAAATCTTTTTAAGCTTTCATACATTGCTGTGTACCATAACATACAGGTTAAGTGTGATTACGATGTATTTCACATTTACCTTTCATGAGTTGTGCCCCTTTTTCTCTTAGAAAATATGGACTTTTTAGGTTTCCGAATGATATTTAAGCTATGACTCTTTTCAAACTTTAACACAAAATTTGGAATGCGGGGGTATCTGTGATCACAAGACCAACTTTCTCTTAGTTAGCTTCATTTACAATTTTTTGTTAATCTATTGTACAATAAGACTTTTAATATTTTATTTATTACAATAAATAATGTTTTCTTTAGGAGATGGGCGAAGGGATAGCCCTGGACATTCAGCTCAACACTGTTCATATACATTTATGGAGCTTACAAAAAAAAATCTGCATAATAACGATGGACAAAAGACAGACAGCTGGAAAATGCACTACTTTAGAGAAGACTTGCTTTGTTAAAGGCCTGCAATAATCACTTCAGACTACATACTTCAGTGAGGGATTGTGTTAAAGAACATTGTGTACTGTAATCGTAATTTTACACTTCAAAAGTCAACAGTATTTTATTTAGACTGAAATCTGTTATTCTGTATGTAGTAGGACAGTTACCGAAACAGAATATATTTTCCCGAGGTACTTAGAACAGACAAGTGTTTTAATATCCGAAGTCGACGGCCAATGGCAATAGAATACTTTGTTGTTCCAGTAACCATGAACACCATTGTGATCCATAAAACATTCATATGGTGACTTGACATTATGTCGATAATGTTTACTGTACCACCTGATTAATATCGTCTGACTTGTGCTAGTCTGTGGACCCATAATTGACAATGAACAACAATCCATGTATACATCAAATAGACAGCTATGCCATCACTGCCTCATTTTGATTGGTCTCGTTAGCATGGTCATACTAAAAAGCGACCGGGACACTTAGTTGCTGTAGATACAGAATTCATTTATGTTCATTTATCTTGTTTAAGAATGAATGAATGCTCTTTAATCTCAGAAAAAGAATCGAGTGATAGAATGTCCCATCAATATTAGGCATATCCCATACAAGACTTTATAATATATCAACTTAACAACTATAAATGATAACACATTTTAATATTATTACGCTTACACTGAATTATGTAATACATTTTGAATTTCAAAATAGTTTCAATTGCTTGGCATTGAAGGTAATTTATATACATTTTCTTAATTCAATTTGTCTAAGTTATGCTCAGCTTGTATATTGTGCTCTGTGCAAAGCAGTTTGGATCAGATTTGCATATTTCTTCTGTGTCAAACTCGCATAGTAATTAGTCTGTCGGTCTGTTTTTAGCAGATTTCATTTGTTCCTCAATCCAATATATTTATGCATGACATCCCATTTTAATTTTTCAGTCAAAGTCTAAAGGATCACGATTGTTTGGCGCTTGGTTTTTATAATGTATCTAAACTATTTTAAAAATTGCCATTGCATACTTCACAGTTACCATGATTGTCTACCCCCTAAAGATGATTCAGGCCAACGTTGATTTAAATTGGCCCAGTATTCAATGAAAGTTTAAGGCCGACAGACGGACGACGTATTCCAAGTGAAGGCAAAAGCTCACCTGACTCTTTGGGTCAGGTGAGCTAAAAACATAAATTCGTCTACACATCCATATGATAAATAAGGTCAAAATAAGATTAAATATAATTGTCACGTGCCTTCGTGCCCTGAATTGTGGTTTTTATTACACGAGGGCTGCTTTGCCTTTTCATGGTAATATACATAAGTATCCTTGTTTTTAAAATGTGAGCCCTATCCCCTGGCGTCACACATATTTTACCCCCATACGCCACAATTTAACGCGAGAGACAATTCGATCGTATTCTTCTTATATTGCGTTGATGGTTTGCAATAATGATTACATTTAACGCGGGTGACTTTGCAGATAACATATGTCATTGAAAGTATGTCCATCGAGCCTTAAATTAGCTCCAATCTGACCCTCGTCATACATTGGAGAACTTTTCATCTATATACCGGACGAATAACGTGGATAAAATGGGATCAACATCTCCCGAAATGAACCTGGTGTTCCGCTAAATAAGTAATATATTTTAATTATTGTAATAATGCTATAATTTATGATTTCACACCAGCCTACCTGAAACCGTCGCTTCAGATCAGTGTCCCCCACCTTCACAAAGCCATGTCCCCAAATGTGACGGGGGACACGGTAAGTACATTGTATCATTAACATTATTTTTCAAATGAAACAATTGTAAGAAACTAAAGTTTTACACAAAAACAATGCTATATCTTTCTTTATACTGGTATGCGTTTTTATGCACATGGACACACATACACACACCCTTATGTAAATATCAATATCTAAATTTTCCCTCTTTTTCAGAAAAAGAAAAACCAAATATTAAGCACTCATTTGATATTTGGCATGGTGCTAAGAATCTCTGAAAAGAGATAATGAAGAGATTTTTGTATTCTACTTTATTTTATATTCAATTAAACGCATGCGTTATGACCTACAGTAGTGCAGCACAGTTTGGATGGAGCCCCAGCCAAAATGCAACATGCTCGTTTTATATCTATCAGTGATAAATCAGAAAATTATGAAATAAACAGAATCTTGTTAAAATATATAGGATAACAATTATGTTTGTAGTATATTAAGCATCAAACTTATGACATGGTTAATAAACATGAGTTGATTTTATCATACAGTGATTCTGTGGCAGGCTCATTTTAACATGAACCACTGACTTTTTGGTGTATGATGATAATAGTCATATGACATATGTAATACATGTGACATAATTGCATTTGATAGTGCAACTCATATTTATAAACACTAGATGATATTTTGTTTGTTCCTTCTGAATAACAATATAGTTAGTGGACATTTCAGGCTGGACAGGACAAGCATAATAAACCATTACTAGAATGGTCACGTGACGTTGTCAACCACTACTGGCACTGTGCTGATATATCTGGTTCTGTCGAAAATTTAAGGTAGGTTTTTATGGGTCCAAGTAATTCATAGTTGTGTACAATATACGCTAAGTAGAATGTCTCTGTGATGATTTATGATGGTATGAAAGGGCGAAATTTGAAAGAGTTAATGTCAACAAAACAGTTACCTCAAAACCAACAATGCAGGGTATATTTACGAAATAGCCACCAAGTAGCCTTCAACAATAAATACTGATAATACATTAAGCAGTACATGTACTGTGTAGTTGTAAAAGCTAATTTTCTTTGAGGATACAAGATATGGTAAGCATCATATAATAATATTTTGTAAATATTTAATTTCAGAAGTACATCAGAGTTGGAAAACTTTCAAAATTTGAACCTCAAGTATGCTTCAAAAAGGAATTCGTACACGCCTCCAGCGTACCGGGCGAGGAATGAATTGGCTGCCCTAGACCATAATGCACGTTGTGGTTGTGCAGTCATGACAAACAAAGATTGAACAATTAGGTAAATTTCATTAGTATAATGGTAACAGATATTCTTGTACAAAGTAAACAGCCTACAGATATCGATTGCTTTTGCATAGATAGAACAAAAGGAGGTGTATGGTAAATATCAATGAGACGACTCCAAAACTGACAAGGCCAGAACAAACTACACAAAAATGTCACCAAACAGCTTTCAAAATGTGTACACTCCAACAATGTCCTCAACCACATTGTCAAGTGAGCTCTTTATGGTCGCACACCCACATCGTCAAGTGGGCTCTTCATGGTCCATAAGCTAGAAATCTGTGAAAAACACTTACACCATCTGATCTAAGCATAAAAAAACAATTATCCAGAGTTGGGATATGCATGTTATGCTACAGATCCCTCCAAGTGTATCAACGATCAAACACTCAGATCGGACAGAGAGTTTTGTCGGACTTCACACCGACAAATGTCCGACAAATGTCCGACCAAATTGTCCGACCAAATTGTCCGACAAATGTCCGACCAAATCCTCCCAGGTCGGAGTGAGAGTCTCCACTCTCAGATAGTTAAACTGTAAACAGGAAACATCCCCAAATTCTGCTAACCAATAAATTTGTGCATAAAGAAACATGCGTATCATAGTAAAGCTGAAGTAAATGAGTGATATACAGTGGTACGAAAAGCATAGATATGTTAACGGCTGTCACGGGCCATATATACAATAATATCCATGAATAAAATGTATTAACATGCAGTACCCATGTTTTAAGTGCACTAGAAGTGAATATTAATATGTCCCTATGTACTCGCGACAATCGATGCGAAGGCCCTTTCACTTGCTGCAGACAGTTGCCGGTTTACGATATCGGGTGCGTTTGCTCTTTTACGTGTTTGCCAAATGTAGGGCGAACGAACCCGGGTAAATAATTCTAATTTATACATTTATTTCTTTAAAGGCAAATTTGGATTAAAATTATTTATTAAAATTTAAGTTTTATATTTGTTCGTGGCGAATGGGTCATAAATCCGTAAATCCCGTTTTTTTCTTCTTGATAATAAGCAGTCTGCGGAGTCCTGATATAGGTGAAATAATATTTTATTAGTGTATTCTACGTTTTTTTTTTACAGTTTACCTGTCAAAACATCACCCATCTCAGCATGTTGTCGCATCGTGCATTCATGATATGCAAATACATCTATCACAGGTGTGGAAAAAAACGTTGCTCAAGACTCTTTTCACTAAGACTTATAAACATAGATAACTATTCTACGTTTTCGATTTTCAAGCCGTCTTCCAATTTATTTGTACTTAAAAAATAAATTTATATCGTTTTTCTTATATATGTGTATACATATCTTAATAAAATAAATACATTTACGGTGAGAAATTATAATACGTCATGATATCGTTATTTAGGTAAATACTTATTAGACAGATTTTTTTCAAAACCATTTTTGTGTTTTTAATTGATAACTGACCCAAGCTAAATAAATGAAATGTGACTTAATGTGTTAATTATATAAATTCTTGCCTTCTATAAATTTTAATTTCTTATCTAATTCTTATTCTTATTTAACAATATGGTCAGGTTGTTATTTTCATTGAATGGCTTCACAGTAGGGGCTCTTCCTGTATATTGATTACATCCTGTATATTACAACTGACTGCTAATGCATGACAAAGGCAAATTTGGATTAAAATTATTTAGTAAAATTTAAGTTTTATTTTGTTCATGACGAATATGTCATAAATCGGTAAATCCCGTTTTTTTCTTCTTGAAAATTGGCAGTCTGCGGAGTCTTGATATAGGTGAAATAATATTTTATTAGTGTATTCTACGTTTTTTTTTTTACAGTTTACCTGTCAAAGCATCACGCATCTCAGCATGTTGTCGCATCGTGCATTCATGATATACAAATACACCTATCACAGGTGTGAAAAAAAAACGTTGTTGAAGATTCTTTTTACTAAGACTTATAAACATAGATAACTATTCTACGTTTTCGATTTTCAAGCCGTCTTCCAATTTATTTGTACTTAAAAAATAAATTTATATCGTTTTTCTTATATATGTGTATAAATATCTTAATAAAATAAATACATTTACGGTGAGAAATTATAATACGTCATGATATCGTTATTTAGGTAAATACTTATTAGACAGATTTTTTAAAACCATTTTTGTGTTTTTAATTGATAACTGACCCAAGCTAAATAAATGAAATGTGACTTAATGTGTTAATTATATAAATCCTTGCCTTCTCTAAATTTTAATTTCTTATCTAATTCTTATTCTTATTTAACAATATGGTCAGGTTGTTATTTTCATTGAATGGCTTCACAGTAGGGGCTCTTCCTGTATATTGATTACATCCTGTATGTTACAACTGACTGCTAATGCATGACAAAGGCAAATTTGGATTAAAATTATTTAGTAAAATTTAAGCTTTATTTTGTTCATGACGAATGGGTCATAAATCGGTAAATCCCGTTTTTTTCTTCTTGAAAATGGCAGTCTGCGGAGTCCTGATATAGGTGAAATAATATTTTATTAGTGTATTCTACGTTTTTTTTTTACAGTTTACCTGTCAAAACATCACGCATCTCAGCATGTTGTCGCATCGTGCATTCATGATATACAAATACACCTATCACAGGTGTGAAAAAAAAACGTTGTTGAAGATTCTTTTTACTAAGACTTATAAACATAGATAACTATTCTACGTTTTCGATTTTCAAGCCGTCTTCCAATTTATTTGTACTTAAAAAATAAATTTATATCGTTTTTCTTATATATGTGTATAAATATCTTAATAAAATAAATACATTTACGGTGAGAAATTATAATACGTCATGATATCGTTATTTAGGTAAATACTTATTAGACAGATTTTTTAAAACCATTTTTGTGTTTTTAATTGATAACTGACCCAAGCTAAATAAATGAAATGTGACTTAATGTGTTAATTATATAAATCCTTGCCTTCTCTAAATTTTAATTTCTTATCTAATTCTTATTCTTATTTAACAATATGGTCAGGTTGTTATTTTCATTGAATGGCTTCACAGTAGGGGCTCTTCCTGTATATTGATTACATCCTGTATGTTACAACTGACTGCTAATGCATGACAAAGGCAAATTTGGATTAAAATTATTTAGTAAAATTTAAGCTTTATTTTGTTCATGACGAATGGGTCATAAATCGGTAAATCCCGTTTTTTTCTTCTTGAAAATGGCAGTCTGCGGAGTCCTGATATAGGTGAAATAATATTTTATTAGTGTATTCTACGTTTTTTTTTTACAGTTTACCTGTCAAAACATCACGCATCTCAGCATGTTGTCGCATCGTGCATTCATGATATACAAATACACCTATCACAGGTGTGAAAAAAAAACGTTGTTGAAGATTCTTTTTACTAAGACTTATAAACATAGATAACTATTCTACGTTTTCGATTTTCAAGCCGTCTTCCAATTTATTTGTACTTAAAAAATAAATTTATATCGTTTTTCTTATATATGTGTATAAATATCTTAATAAAATAAATACATTTACGGTGAGAAATTATAATACGTCATGATATCGTTATTTAGGTAAATACTTATTAGACAGATTTTTTTTAAAACCATTTTTGTCTTTTTAATTGATAACTGACCCAAGCTAAATAAATGAAATGTGACTTAATGTGTTAATTATATAAATCCTTGCCTTCTATAAATTTTAATTTCTTATCTAATTCTTATTCTTATTTAACAATATGGTCAGGTTGTTATTTTCATTGAATGGCTTCACAGTAGGGGCTCTTCCTGTATATTGATTACATCCTGTATATTACAACTGACTGCTAATGCATGACAAAGGCAAATTTGGATTAAAATTATTTAGTAAAATTTAAGTTTTATTTTGTTCATGACGAATATGTCATAAATCGGTAAATCCCGTTTTTTTCTTCTTGAAAATTGGCAGTCTGCGGAGTCCTGATATAGGTGAAATAATATTTTATTAGTGTATTCTACGTTTTTTTTTTACAGTTTACCTGTCAAAACATCACGCATCTCAGCATGTTGTCGCATCGTGCATTCATGATATACAAATACACCTATCACAGGTGTGAAAAAAAAACCTTGTTGAAGACTCTTTTTACTAAGACTTATAAACATAGATAACTATTCTACGTTTTCGATTTTCAAGCCGTCTTCCAATTTATTTGTACTTAAAAAATAAATTTATATCGTTTTTCTTATATATGTGTATAAATATCTTAATAAAATAAATACGTTTACGGTGAGAAATTATAATACGTCATGATATCGTTATTTAGGTAAATACTTATTAGACAGATTTTTTTTAAAACCATTTTTGTCTTTTTAATTGATAACTGACCCAAGCTAAATAAATGAAATGTGACTTAATGTGTTAATTATATAAATCCTTGCCTTCTATAAATTTCAATTTCTTATCTAATTCTTATTCTTATTTAACAATTTGGTCAGGTTGTTATTTTCATTGAATGGCTTCACAGTAGGGGCTCTTCCTGTATATTGGTTACATCCTGTATATTACAACTGACTGCTAATGCATAACAAACAATTTTAATCAGCCATCATTATCATGAAATACATTTGTTAATCTTTATTTTGATGATGGCACCTAATTCTCATCACCTAATCCAAATTAGTATAGTAGAGGAGTACCGTATTTTTCGGACGATAAATCTAGATTAAAATGACGATTTTGTTCACAGTACAAAAAATGTATACCTTTATTTTGCTGTAGGTTATTTTCTGAATAAGAAGACTCGTATCATCGATGTTCTTGGTGTTATTTTTGTTAAATAAAGCAATAAAAGTGTACTAACAGGGGGGTGCAATTCTGGGGATAAAATATTCAACATTCGAAAAAAATCAATATTCAATGATTGAAGTGTTATCGAAATCAGTTCAATATTGTATTTTATAATAAAATATATACTATAAAAAATGTATCTTGTTGAAAAAAATCACAGGGTGGATCGATTTACAATATAAAATTATTATCACAAAATATCTAAATATAGCTATAGCTTTCCATCAAACACGAGCATGCGCACGTGATTGTAGTTAAAAATGGCGGTTGCAATACATCTCACAGTTAACGTGTAGAACAAGCTTTTTATACTAAATATACTGGAAAATAATTTATATCAATTTCGTTACTTAATCGATATTTTATTGCAATAATTTATATGAGGCTATGGGTGTTTAAACGTCACTTTTCAACAATATTTCAGTTATATATTGACCTTTGAGCTACCTTTCCTGGCGCGAATATGGTGCAAGGTAGAAATACACTAGGGTATTTACGTAACCGGACATTCTACATACCGGAAAGAAAGTACGCTTACAAATTTAATTTGGTTTGTTAAGAAAACTTTTTTCGAGAAATCCGAGCCAGGGCTGGACTCGGCGTATATAATTTTAAAGTTTAGATTTCGGAAAAGTTACGATATTTCTAGCATTCCGATTGTAATCGTCAAATTTAAATGTACTAGAAAGATCTATTAAAATTAAACAGATTAAAGAAAGAAACACAAACGGTGTAACTCGAAATTATTGTACAATTCTTTGATTATGAGGTGCTCCTATGCATCGAACGACTGTTGTGCCCGAGCGTGACAAATATTGACCTTGGAGCTACCTTTCCTGGCGCGAATATGGTGCAAGGTAAAAATACACTAGGGTATTTACGTACCCGCACATTCTACACACCGGAAAGAAAGTACGCTTACAAATACGCATCGATCACAAAATGTTTGACATATTCACCTCGAGAAATGTAAAAAAAAAATGTTTTAATATCCACTCTCACGTCCGACCAAAATGTCCGACCAAGACCAAAATGTCCGACCAAAATGTCCGACCAAATAGTCGGACTTAGAGAGTGTTGACTCTCAAATTTGTCGGACATTTGTCGGACATTTTGGGAGGAATATGTCGGACCTGAGAGTTTGATCGTTGATACACTTGGAGTGTACTGTACATCTCAACTGTCCTCCTTTTCAGCTCAGCGAAATTTGCGAATATCTCTATTTAAAAAAATGAGAAACTAGGGGCATTAGGTCTCAATTTCATACTTAATATGTAGTATCTATATTTCAGGACTCATAAACATTACAGTAAAAAAGGGTATATATGGTCAGCCTATGAAGTAAAAACAGAAAAGTATTACCCCCATGTACCATCCATAATGAGAGGTATAATAGAAGCTCGCTTGGGAGATGCAGTGGGAATGAACCGAACGGTTATTTTAGAGAGAGATGATCCAAGGCAACTGTCAGCTACAATAGCTCCTATTCCCCCATCACCAACTGCAGAAATTATAGCAGAGAAGAGATCAATAATATCTACAGAAGATACAACCATTGATTACACATGGACTGGGCATTAATTCCTTTTTACCAGTGTGATGCAGATTTTGACCAATGTTATTGTAACAGAGAACATTTGTACATATATTCTCTTGAAGATAGGATGACCCCTCTTTAATTTTCAAGGTGAAACAGTGACTTATTTGTGGTTCCTTTGCTATTTTGATCTGTAAATATGAGAATTATATCTTGTGTGTGCATCTACTCCATATCCTTTTATTTTTGTCATAATAAGTTGACAAATATTATATGTTGTCATCTATTTCTTTTGTAATGTGGTCCTTACAATTCAAATTTTGGTATATGTTATAACATTTGTTCTTTGTCACCATTTGTATTTAGATGTGTGTGTGTGTGTCCACAAGTACTGAATTAATCAAAATTGCCTGTATATTATTGTATAAAATTTCTTACAGAAAGTTACCAATAATGAAGTTTTTTCTTTGTTACGTTTTTTATTCAACAAAAAATATATCCAAAACATGCATTGTCTTTTGTTGGTATTGTTTTGGCTGAGACACAGCAAAAGCGAGACATAGGTATGCTAATAACATAGGTTATGTTATTATGCTAATAGCATAGGTATGCTAATAACAGAGTCAACAATTGAGTGTTCAAGTTTGTGTGACTAGGTCAGTTTGCGATGGACTATCAGAGATACTTCAATGGTATTTGATATGTGTGCTGTACAAGTCAGTCTTGCACCAGCACTGTAACCTTAACCTCAATTTTATTTTTATTGCACAAGTTTATTTTTTTAAGATTTTGTCAGTTTTTCAATAGAGATATCCTTTGGCCTGCAATCCTCTTAGTCTATCATTCTTAATGGAGCATTGTAGATTGTCTTTAGCGCACCTGGCCAAAGGCAATGTGAGCTTTTCCCATCACTTGTCGTCCGATAACTTTTCACATTTTAATTTCTTCCTCTGAAAACCCTCAGCCAAATAAACTGAAAGTTGGTAGATAGCATTTATGGAAGGTTCTTTATACAGATTGCTAATTTTGTCCCGATCCATTGACAAACATGGCCGCCACAGGCAATTCTTGTTTTTGATTGGCCGATTAAAATAATATTCGCCTCTGAAACCGCTTGGCCAAATGAACTGAAACTTGGTAGGAAGCCTCTATTGAAGGTCTTCTATTAATTTGCTCATTTCGTCCCGAACCGTTAACAAACATGGCCACCACATGTCATTCTTGTTTTTGATTGGTTGATTTCTAAAAAATCTTCTCCTCTGAAACCACTTTCCCAAATGAACTGAAATTTGGTAGGTAATATCTATGGAAGGTCCTCTATTACGATATTGGTCATTGTTATTTGAAACATGGGTGCTCACTGTGTGCCTAATCAGCATTTATAAAAGGACAATAAACCAATTAGAAATTGACATATTTAAGCTTGGTTATATTTTTTGTGGTTGATACTCTGCTGTTGAACACACTTGTAATGATATTTTAAGCATTATCGATATATTTATTAAAATTATATAAAGTGCTTTGGAAGAGTTCATGGTTTTTGCATTTATTATTTTTCTGATTAAAATGTGTACCTTAATTTGTGTTTATAATGATTTTCATTTTCTCTCAATATTCCCATTGAGATGGTTCCTGTCATTAGAAATCCTACATTTGTTGAATGATGTTTGAGGGTTAGGGTCATGGTATTTAATGCCACTTTCAACAATATTTCAGCTATATCGTGGCTGTCAGTTTTATTGGCTAAGGAAACCAGAGTACATGGAGAAAACCACAGATCTGCCACATGCCACTGATAAACTGTATCACAAAATGTTGTATTGAGTACACCTAACCATGTGCGGAATTCAAACTTGCTACTTTAGTGGTGATATGCACTGATTGCATAGGTAGTTTCAAATCCAACAATTATATGATCATGACATCGACGGCCTCTGAATAATGTTTGATTTTTAGAAAACAGTTTAATCAAAAACCAAGTTTAAGTTTGTTTTGTTTTCTCAATACATATATTTAACCATGTAACCAGATTATTTGCAACCAGAATGAATCTTTTTACTTGTGGCAAATCATTTTCAAAGTTAAAGTTTTTCCTATTTCTCTAATGTCAAAAATAAACTTATAATGGCATTATAGACACAAACTAGTTTTTTCCTGGAGATTTCAAGGTCAGGAGGGATCATTATGGATCAATGCATTTTATGCAATGGTAATGACAGTATTTCTTTCTATAAGTCATGTACATATACATCTATACATATATAAGATTAGTTGAATTTTTTTTCTAGGGAATTTTCATCAATGGGTGATTGACTTCCCTCTTCCTGTCATACAATAATAAGTTTAAACGTCCAACAGTAGGATTCACCTGTAAACAAAGGCAATTGTATTCCTTCAATAGATCAGTTCCAATTGCAGTTTTTTTAAACCCCTAACACAATACCAATTGAAACATGGGTAAACTAACAGCGGGTCCGCTATAAGCAGAATGAAAGGTGAACGACACAGCCTCAGCCCACTGAGCCCTCTAGTTTTATATATGTATGACAAGATATATCTGTATATGGGGAAGTGTCAATGAGAAACCATCACATCAATAATGTTGCTTCATACTGTTGTTGACTACTTGCCTTCACCCCAAAATAGGTGTACGAAATTGTAAGCAAGCAAAGTGTGTAAATAAATTTGGCGCAGAAAATAATATTATTTTGGATTATGTATCCGATTCTTCCAGACATGAAGCCAACATACTGTCCAAGTGGGTCTGAATATTTTCCCCTTATCAGCCATACACATCAACCTGGTGCAACACGCCTGATTCCTGCTCCCAAATAGGCATGTCGCCACAAAATGTACTGTCTGTACGCAGTGTGTATTCTGCCTCTGTTGAAATCTTGATCTGAAGGTTGTGCCAGAATATCATCTCTATGGCGAGCAGCAACCACCAAAACAAGTTTATCCAAAACTATGGTATAGCAATCCTGAAAAGAAAGGAAAGGTATAGATGAGAAACAATTCATAATTTTCCGTTGTAATACATCACTTCATTCAGATAAGCTAGTTTGAAAAAGATAGTGTGGTGCTGGATGAATACTTTCCCAGATATGCTTTATTTGAGGGGCCATCAACAGTTTGTCATGAGATATGGGTTTTTACTTGTTGAGGGCTGTATAGTAACCTGTCTTGTATTTAATTCCGAGGATTATTGTTGTGTGATTTGTTGGTTGTTTGCCCCATATCTTATTTTATTTCAATGGTAAATATACTTTAAACATTAGATGGTATGTTGCATACACACAACAGATTTACATGGTGATGCCAAAGTCAATACTGGTGTAACCACAAAACTGTCAAAAATAAAATTATGCAACAGAATAGTAAAAGGCGTATGAAAAAAAATATTTACAGGCTTTCTTGAGTGGCACCTCTCACTGTTCTCCTTGCAACACCCTTGCTCTCCCTCCGACATCTCCGTGCAATAGGTGCAGGTGCACCAGTCAAGATTACCAGGCTGAGGAGCAGGATCTTGATTTCTTTCATTTTCTTGCTCCAATAAATTGAAGACAAATGAAGGCTGCCTCCTGCATGCATTAAGCATAATTGACCTGAGTTCCTCTTCATTAATGTTATTGATGCATTCCTGAAAATAAGAACAAATAATTCAGTATTAAAAACCAATATCCAAGTTTGTCAATATATGGAACAGCTGTTAAATAATTGAAACAGAAGTTATTTAAAAAAAATTACAGTTTATATTGTGTATGGTGTATATTAAATTTAAAGTGCACCAACAATCCCTTACCTCATCTTATCTTTTCCAAATCTAGGTTGGTTTCATTCCAAGATTGTGAAACCTACTGTTTTCAGGGGATAAGAACCAACATCAAGATTTATCAGACATTTTGACAAAATATTCAACATAAATAATAAAAGATAACAAAAAGACTACTTATGGACAGACATGCTGGTCACTGTATACCGGCTACGCTTGCAAGGGCATTAAAATGAAGGGTGCGAGGGGATTGTCCAGTTAACGGTGCCCTTCCTTAAAAATATATGGCATACTTTACTTACTGTTACACAAAATACCTGAATCTGGGCATTTCTTTGCTCTCTCGCATCAGTGGCTAACCGATCTCTTCCGACACCATTGTTTCCCCTTCTAGCCCGTCTTCCACGCCCTCGTCCTCTACTCCTTCCTCTTCCTCGTCTTCTGCCTGCTCCTTGATTGACGGGGTTCTTGCAAGAACTCTCATCATTAGGAGAAGATGATCTGCTGTGTGATTGATCTCAATTCTAAAATAAATATAATTATTTTATCATCTTGTATAAATAAATCAAAAGATCTTTAGTTCAATCTTTTATGGCAACCAATAAAATGAGGACCAAACAAAATACAGTCATCTGTCAAAAGTATTGGAAAATGTAAAGAAAAAACATATATAATCAACCGAAGCCATATGTTTTCAAAAAAGTATTGTGAATTCATTTCTGGATAGATTTTTAGCACATTTTACACCAAGACATTCGGAATTGTCGATATGTTGTTTGTTTATTTGCTGATTTTGTTTATATGAGTGGTTTTTACTTGTACATCATTTTTCCATGATTTAAATATTTAGGATTTGTTTTAGTTGAAATATATAGGAAAATCAGTCAATTTTTATTTGTTGTGTTAAATTATGTGCAAATAAAAATCACTCACAACATCCTAATGAGTATATAAACAATCAAAATATGGACAATTGCGAATGTTTTGGTGTAAAATTTGTTAAAATCTATCCAGAAATGACTTCATAATAATTTGTTGACAACAATTATTGTTTTGGTTGATTATGTAGGGATGTTTGTTACATTTCCCAATTCTTTTGACAGATAACTGCAATACAAACATTACAGTAAATGTTATTGTTTTATAGGGTGACTTCGACAAATTATGTATCCTCAATACACTTAGAATCAAAACATTTAGAAAACAGAAAATCAAAGAATTTAGAGGACTAACAGAGTAATGAAAGAGCCTAAGCAGTACGATTTCCGCTAGGACGGTTACACTTTGCAAGTTCTTCATACTGATAGCAAATAAAATAAAGATAAGATCATAAAATATTTAATTAAATTTAATTATTTACTGAATAATGCGGATTCATTCATAATTCTTTTAACGAATGCAGCATATTTATTGTTCACTTGGTATTTCCCTTATCGTACCCCAATTTTGTCAAAATACGTTATTTTAACAATGACCTTTATTTCTCCTCTCTCGAGCAATGCACAAATTACTAACGTACTTTTCCTTTCTTAATACCATGCAAAATGACCACTTTTTATCGGGAAAACATTTGAAATAAAACAATAATATAGTGATAAAAGAGTACATGTGCTCTTCCATCGCTTTTTGTTTTTTGGCACCACACAATTATTCGGCAGACTCCGTAAATTTGCCGATAATTAATCAGTCGCCATCTTTTGATGTAGCATCCTGGAATTCATCAACAGATATCGTTCTCTCATCCATTTTTTCTCACATATGTCAACACGAAAATGAGTTAAAGCATTATTTTATTAAATGTAAAATATATATAGTACATTTTTTGGAGAATGCAGCTCAATAAAACAAAACGGTCGTATATTAGGCAGTGGGGATTTAACATCTTTTGATGTTCTTGTGCTGTATTTTAGACGTTTATTTATCATTTGTATTTGCTTGCACATAATCGTTTACACTTGTTTCCGATCCGACAATCCCGTAGGGTCATACATTGGCTACATTTTCAGACGTTTATATATAAATATATATGTATTTGTATGGGCAATGTATTGTTTAGAAGGTCTACCTACTATTAAGGAATGTGGAAGAGACGACTATTTTGACTATTGACATATATATACTGACCAGTATTGCTGTGTATTAACCTCCAGGCAATATTGATAGACTAACACAGACAGGTCAATTTAAAATTATCCTCAAATGTATGTCTCATTATTTATATTATTGTTGTATTACAGATCGTTGTTTGTCCTTTTGTACTCTTTACTTTTGGTCATTGTGTTGTCTGTTCATCGGCGACAAATGGATTCTGATTACCCCTTTGGTATCTTCAAATTCGTCGTAAGTAAGAAAAGATAATATATATATATATTTTTTTAACTCAAGACTAATTTGAAGATGCCAAAGGGACCAGAAATGTTTGACGATATTAAAGGAAGCATTAGAAGTCATATTTCGAGGAAAAACAGACAATACAATGCCCAATTAAATGTGGGGATTTTATACAGAACGGATATCATTATATTCTCATCGAAAGCAATTTCCTCTCACCATGATATGGCTTAAAAATTACTCACTTGGCATTAAACAACAATAACTCATTGCTATGCGATACAAATCATACAAAACGGACTATTTTGTTTAATAACAAGTATACACTATAGCTTGTGAGAAATTATGTAATGGAGATTACATTTCAGCTGTAGATCTGATAAATAATCAACGAGACCCGTAATGTTTAGAAAGAATAGACAACAACAACAACAACAACAACAAAAACACCAAAATAAATAGCAAAGAAAACAACCGTGATACGTCCTTTCGATTCTCGGTTATAGTTTTCATAGGTAGATAGTTCAAGGTCAAGTGTACCAAATCTTCACCGATTGTCTGCCTGGCTTGTAATTACTTGCGGTCGGTTTGATAGTTGTATTTTGTATTGCGAGAATTCATTTTTAAAGTTCACGTACTCGTCAGTTCTGAACATGAATTATGCCAGATTTTAAATACTTTTGTATATACTGATCAGTTACTCATTTAATAACGTTTACTGTCAAGAGTCATATATATTGATTATATAGTTGTTTTGTATGACCACCGTAGCCCAGTGGTTAGACGGAAGTTTTGAAGCAAACTTTAAAATGCACAGCAGGGGTTTGATACACACAAGTCCCAAAATATTCACAAAACGTTTTAAAGCTTAAAATGGTAGAAGGTTAAAGTTCATATACACAAAAACAAAAGTATAAACTGTAGATTCTTAAAAATAATCCACAGTCCCAGTGCCGGATTTAGGAAAAATGAGGCCCTGTGCTAGTGAAGTAGTGAGGCCCCTTACTTGGATCCTGAAGGAAGTAGACTCGGTAGGTATACACAGGCAGTCAACTCTATCATTATGTCTGGAATCGCTCTGAAACAGAACGGTACGACATCAAATTCAAATTGCACCACATAAGCAAAAATTCATCGCAATTATTTTTGGGGCTCGAATATAGCCCTCACCCTAGCCAACGGGTCCTGTGCTTAAGCACACCTAAGCACAATGGTAAATCCGGCATTGCACATTCCGATCAATAGTGTGACGTCAGGGAAATGTATCATGAAACTGATGTATTCACTGTCGTCTAAATCTCACATGTTGTAACGCGGTATTTTTTTAAGAAGACACAAACGAGCTTCGCAGATTATGATGAATATAGTGTATATGATATATTAAATGATCAGGTTTTATGATTGGCATTGTAATATCGCCATTTGTAGATATAATTTATCAGGGGAAATGTCAACTGGTAACTAGTTATAGCCTATAACTTGATGTCAACACTTGTTTTCTTTAAATTCCGGCTTTGTCAAATTGTAGAAATGCATATGACAAAACCGGATCGAAAGTTCATACATAAGCGTTGTATTCTTTACTGTAGCAAGTCTACTTTTTCATGGCATTATTTGATGACTTCAAGCTCATTATTAGCATTTGCCATTGTTTATTTCCATCATTGTATCCATATCTGAATCATCGACATAGAGGTAAAAAGCAAGCAAAAATAATCGACTGACAATAATGCAATAATGGTATGTGATCATAATACTCATCTTAAAGAAATATTTTCACCGGAGCTCTTTGACGAGACAGTGTTATTAGTTGGTGTTTCTCATCAACTGTGGCATATTAAGATATATATACGTCTGAAAATTAAACCAAACAATGTTGGAATTATAATTTTGAGCTGACACATATTTGTTCTTCTCTCGACGAGATTTGAACTCACACGATTGATACACTGCAGCACCAATCGCTTAGCCATATATCCAGAGCCCTAGACCAGTGGGACAGATATATTGTATGGTTGCCACCTGCTTAAATATTTGTATAACATACTTTATTTCCTGTGACTGCATGATGAATGCTTCATCATTCTATACAATATATTAAAGATTGCTGAGTTAGATTGCTGTCAAATTATAATATTAAGTATATACGTACCATCAAACACACGCTTAGACACATGTCTTATGTACATCTCTAGATTTTCGTTACGAGACAAGGTAACACTTCGACTATTGAAGCTATATTTTAAAATAGCGGATGTGGTCGCGTGGTCTAGGGCGCTGGACACAAGGCTAATCGATTGGTGCTGCAGTGTGAGTTCAAATCTCGTCGAGGGAAGAAGAAAAAATTGTCAGTTAAAAGATCTAATTCTAACACTGTTTGGTTTAATTTTCAGACGTCTATAAATATTTAATATTAATCTAGTATCACAAGTAACATTGAGATTCAGTGGGACCGATATATTGTATGGTTGTGCGCATGTGGAGGTGGGCATGTGTGTAGAACAGAGTGGACGTGTTTTCTAGAGCGGAAGATAATCTGAAGATTTTGAAGATTTTATCCTTTTATGTCCCCCCTAGTGTTATTTTAGTGTACACACGTTTATGCTGACTGTATATATATATATCACCCTGGTCAATGGTTGCTTGTTCGCATAGGACATAGTTGCTTGCGAATTTTGTGTATAGTGCTTGCCAAATATTTAAGCATAAAAGTTAGTTATGTTACATATATAGAACAAAAAGGCGAGTGTATCATCATATATTGTGGTAGGCCATGTGACGAGGTCGCAGAACGAGTCTGGCCTATCAAAATGTCTGATGGTGCATGAACAACTTTGTTCAATAAGGGACTTGTATCTTGCGATGTCAATCAAAGTTAGCGACATCAATCAGATCTCCCGTGGAAACGCCTTCCTAGTTGGAGGGAAATCTTCATAATCTGCACGAGCCGCGCCAGATAAGAAAACGTTTTGAACGGTGAACAGGAAAATGGATTTGGATGACTAAAAATATGAATCCTTCGGAGGATTTAACGCTTTCAAAATTTTCTGAAAGAATCGAGTGACAATAACAATTTGTGCATAACACACAGGAAATTAAAGCCGTTGCATTTGATGATTTGAACTTTCTTTCACGAATAATATTTTTAAAAAACCGATTTGGATTTTTTTTTCGTGTGAAATCGACGACGTCACACTGTTACAGTTCGTTTTATAGAGTTTTTTTTATCGCTTGTCGTCCGTCATTTTTGAGTGTCCGTCATTTTAAACAGTTTTATCATCACCTGTGTTGTCCGTCATTTTAATTGCCCGGAATCGAAGATTCGGGGGATATAGTTTTTGCCCTATCCGTCTGTCTATGTCAAAGATTGGGACGGGGGCATCAGTGTAACGCATCTTGTTCAGTTTTTAAATCCTTTTGCATCCGTCATTTTGTTTTATTTTTTATTTTGCTGTTTGAGTGAGAGTATATAAGCTTTATGATGATATCTTGTATATTTTAGATTGGACCGAGGAATAGTTGAGTATTTTATTTGAATTATGCCGTTCATATGCAAACTAACCTTCTATGGGTATATTTTTGCAGACTATTCTATATGCACACAAGTCGAGCAAAGGTGTACCCTGCAAAGGAATTGGAGCATCGTCTAATAGCCAGTACATAATACCTACAAAAGTTTCCACTATTCAGCCAAGGTATGATATGCTATATATTTACAAATCATGTCCAGTAGACAGACAGTAAGATTTGATTGATTGACTGATTTTTGGTGTTTTAATGCCAATTTCAACAATATTTCAGCTATATCATGGCAACCACTTGTAGTGGTGGAGGAAGCCGGAGAGAACCACCGACCAAGACAAGCAACTGGTAAACTTTATCACTTGTGATTGCGAGTCAAGTGCATCCTTTTTGTAATTTACAAAGACAGGCGGGAACTCACGCCGGATTGGTAATAGGCTTGTATGAGTTGTTAGATCCAACGAACTAACTCATTGAGCCATCCGGGCCCCTTATAATTTAATAAAAAGTACAAACCTGTTGATGCAAAACATGCAAAGAAGGGACGAGTATGTGAAGGGGAAAGAAACGTATTACTTTGCAGACACCAGGGTAGGTAATAGTTATAACAAACCTATCAGCACTGTTTAATTTATTATTCAAAATATAATAAAATATGAAGTATACACTAGAACAGGTCTTTTAGCTATTGCCTAAGTAGCGGCATATTTTTTCTTGACAAATACTAGTCTGTCCCCAAAAATAATGATTTTATCCTCTCGATCGCCAAAGTACTGATTGCTAAACATTTGGACGTTTCAGATACACTTAGCTATGGAATTTTATTGAAGGAGAAAATCAAGCGACTATACACTGCGTTTACAAGCGACTATCCACTACATATCTGATTGTCAACAAGCACCTATACACTGCAATTCATGCATCACTATATTTGACCCAAACTTTCTCGGCATTGATACAACTTATAAAAATCTGTCTTTGCATGTCAAAAGTATATATGAAAGGCTTTTAAAAAACGTATATTTCAATATCATAACATTTTCGAATATTTTGTAAAAAGCTGTCAAACAAGACAGGCACTCAAACTTCTACTGATCGATGGTATTTTTTGGACATTTTATGTTGCATTTGCAGCATTATTGCAGTGTTTCATGCATCAAATATACACATGGACCTTCATAAGGCAAACTGAAACTTTGGTTGCTTTGTATAGGCTAAAACCATTACAAAATCTTACCTAAGGTAATATTTTAAGTCCTGCAAGTGATGGATCGTCGCTATACACCATCACAAATATCGAAGTTGTTTATTTACTATGCACTTCCGTTCCCACACTGTAAAATATAATTGATCTCATGGCAAACAATAAGCTCAGAAAGTATCTGAAAAAAATGCCTGTAACAGACGGTGAAAAACAACTAACACCCTGTATTCTTACTGACAGTAAAGGGGGATATCTGAGAGAACTCTGTAATTCTGATAAAGAACGAGAAATTATATGGTGGGAATACAGCGATCGTACAACATCAAAAGGTTACTCTTGGCTTGTAGACAATTTAGATAGACAAATTACTTGTGTAGGCAATGTCCATTATATAGTTGGTTAGGTACATGCGACCTTACAACATACGACCATAGTTTCATCTCCCTATCATCAGAGTCTATATGTGACGTATATAGGCAAATTATTTAACTAATTAGAGATAGACCAAATTGTCGTCTGACCTTTTTTAGAAATACCTGTCTACTCAATTGTAGAATGGTATAAATATAAGCGACACGATAAACCAAAGAGTTTCAAAAACAGGATGATCTTCTTATAGGCCAAGTAATAGCGCTTAACGAAAAGATCCGTGTGTTAAATTCAGAACTTAGGGCCAGGACTGCTTCTCCAATTGTTTCAACTGATATTAGTCATATACAAACAAATAGCAGATCTCACAAGACTACTATTAGAGACAATTAAAACTTTAGTTTATATAAGGACGGTATTAATCCTACCGAAGTCTTAGAAAAAGTTTGGCATAAAAAGATCATACAAGTTATACAGTCCGATTGATGGGAATAAGAACAGTAGCCAGCAGTGTCTTACATATGTCAATGATGGTATTGCTTGTGATTGGTGTGACTGTTGGTTCCATTGTGAGTGTATTGGGCTTACCATGAAAGATGCGAATCTAGGTTTGAGAGACATGGACTATATTTGTACAATGTACAGCGATGACATGTTGTACGAAGATAGAAATATTGTTAAGTCATGGTGAATTTCAAGATCATACAAGCACCGAATATGAAATTGATAAAAATCAGATAGTTCAAAAAGCCTGGTTTCTGATACAACGCATGTTAAAACTCCATATAATTGTGGCACAGTTAATTTCAGTACACCAGACCCAACCAATACTGTCCAAAATACTGAACAAGCAACTGGTATATCCCAAATACTGAACATGCATCAGAAAAAACAAGTATATCAAACTGTCAGGAGAGGACACATGTCAGAAAACAACAAAAGGCTATTAGTAATAGACTAAAATCAGACAAGGAGGAAATCATAGTAACTCAAAAGACAAAAATATTAAAATTAGAAAATGAAGTAAGACAATTAAAAGCTGTTGTTAACACCATGACTACTGAGACCTCTCGAAACAGCAATGCAAATAACTACCAAGACAACAGAAACTGTGCAAATTCTACAACACGAGATTCATTATACGACCCGAATGACCATCAAATATCATGGATTCGGAATGAACTATTTGAACAAAGAATAAGAATATTAGAAACACAAAGGATGCAGAACATGTGTATTAGTACTGCCTTAGCTACACATCTGGCCTTACAAAGCCGACCGTTTCCACCTTCACCACCTCCATACTACTACTATAATAGCCATAATAACATGGGATATCATCCGCCACCGTATCATAACATGGGATATCCTCCCCCACCGAATCATCTCCAACCATATACTCATCAATTTCCAAGATTCATTCCACCGCCATCATATCCACTGTTTACTCAACACTGTAATCTCCGTCCATCAACTTCGCATTTAGTGCCTAGCAATCAACAATTTGTACAACAATCATTTGAACCTCCTCATATGGTGCATCAACAGCAAATGGCATATCCTACTCGATCAACACGACCTTCAAATCCACCTCATTCAACTATTAGTCTACCATCAACTATATTTAATCAGGCCAAGAGAGACCATCCTGAGCAACAAACGACAATGAGACAAATATCTGCCTCGCAACCAGCAGATGTTCGTATTCAAGCAGTTGCTAACAGCACAAAGTCTGTCCACAAAGAAAAGTCACCTGTTATTGTAGCTACAGAGGAAAAGACAGTATAAATCGAACTGACACAAAGGAGTTAAATGAAGAGTTGCTTGAAATTTCTCCAGACCATGTAGAACTTGATCACAACTCAAAAAACCAAAATAAACAACACCATCTTCGTCTAGAATGCCTCAAAAAGAACCCATCAGACAATCAGATAGTCAATCGAAAATAGAAATCATCTCTTGTAACATCGAAGGCATCAAATCCAACATTACATACTTGCATTCATTACAAGTAAAACTGTACTATGTCTACAAGAACATCACCTTTGGGACTTTCAAAAGCACGAACTTACCAAACTACTCCCATGAATGGGAAATGCTATATCATGTCATGATACAAACGATCCACTGTCAGGTTTTAAACTTTCAAAAGGTCAAGCTGGGGTAGCGATACTTTGGCCAAAAGAATGGAATAGTCAAGTTAAACATTTGAAAATGGGAAACGAAAGAGTGATAGCAGTTACGATAACTAGTGACGTAAACATCTGTCTCATTAATGCGTACCTACCAACACAAGGTCCAGACTCTCAATTTGAAGATACAGAATGCTTAGAAATTATTGTTGATATTAGGGACCGACCATTTAACTTGAAAGGGGTGTTGGGGGTTATGGTTTTTTGTTTCGTTCAGAATTTTTTTTTCCGAACAACACAAGAGTTAGAATACTTTTTTTTTGTCGCGCAATGCGCGAAATTTTTCTCCAGAATTTAACATTAGGTTATATGACAAAAACTCTGAATCAGATTATTATTTTTTTCCTCCACCAAAATCAGAATATTTTTTTCAGCAACATTGGGAATCAGAATATTTTTTTAGAAAAAACATAACCCCCCCCCCCCCTTCAAGTTAAATGGTCGTTCCCTTATAGACAAGCACCAGATTAGCCATAAAGCTATACTCTGTGGAGATCTGAATGAAACATTTTTGGATTCAAGGTCAAACAAACATGATAAGCTTCTCAAGGAATTTGTGGGTGAAACAAAACTGTATTATGATAAAGAAAGAAATAACAAGCCAACCTTTTATCATCATGCTCAAACATCAACATCTAAAAGCGACCATATTTTAGTTTCTGATAGCAAGATGTGTACAAATTATCTCATCTTAGACAACGATGAAAGCATAAACACCTCTGTGCATAGAGCCGTCATAATGAGAACAAATATTAGCATTCCAACTGTTCCCACAAAACGTTCATCAGGGGAGGCAACCACAACATAAACGTTTATGGGGTGAGATAAAGAAAGATCAGTATAATACAGAGATTGTAAGTAAACTATCACAATTGTCAGATGAACAAGACGTCAACGAACAAGCCAGATTATTACTCAAGCTTTGATTAAAGCAGAACAAAGATATATTCCATCAAAAGTTACTAGACTAAAAGGGCAAAAATGGAAAGCATCTCCTGAAGTATTAAAACTCCTACAGCAATGTAAGGAGCTATACAAGCAGTGGACTTGCATTGGAAAACCATCTGTTCATCCTTTAAGAACCCAGCTAAAATTAGAGAAAAAGTATTTAAGGAGGCAACAACGGATAGAACATGCTCGTGATAGAAACAATTTATGCACTCAGTTAATGGAAAATCCATCTACTCAGCTTTTCTATAGATTGATTAAACGTAATCGGAATAATGTCCAGAATTTTACTAACTGTATTTACAAAAATGGTTCATATCTATTGTTACCAAAAGATCAGAGACGTGTTTTTGCCGAGTACTATGAAGACTTGGGTAAACCTAGTAACGATAATTATGACAACTCCTATTTTGCGCTTTGTAGCATAAGACAACGGTTCGTAGACGATGAGATGAAAGCAGCACAGCCTGTTGAAATCTTTAAAGAAAACGAAATTAAATCTATCATAGAAAGTATAAATTCTAACAAGGCTTGTGATGAATCTGGGATATATGCAGAACACTTGACTAACTGCAAGCACATCATAGCCCCAATTTCAACTAGAACATTTTATAAAATCTTAGAGATTAGAAAGGTTCCTGAAGTATTTAAAGCTGTAATAGCATTTCCTGTCTTAAAACAAGACAAGGTCCCAACAATGGTAAATATCTATAGAGGCATCACAGTAACTCCAATTATTAGAAAGATACTTGAATACAGCATGTTGAAGAAACTAAATTTTAAAGATAAGTCCGAACTACAATTTGGTTTTACTACGGAATTAACTCCGTTAATGTCCAACTTAATTATCTCAGAATCAAGATACGAAAGGATGCCAAAAAACACCAATCTTATTATGGGAATTATGGATGTACAATCATATTTACTTGATAAACTCTTTGATCAACAAATACATCATATTCTGTGGACTTTAATAAAAGATATGTACAGTGGTCTTACAACACGAGTGAAATGGTTAGGTGAACTTAGTGAAAGCTTCCCGGTACTTCAAGGCGTGAGACGGGGAGGAATATTGTCAAGAAATCTTTACAAAATGTTTGTGGAGGACATTGTGCAGTTGGATTTCACCTTGGAAATATATATGTTTTAACTCCTACATCAGCTGATGATATAGCATTTATTGAAACAAATAAATATAATCTTCAAGTGATGTTGAACGTCATACTTAGGTACGCAAGCCAACATCGCTATAATGTTCATCCTACTAAAACAAAGATAGTTCAGTGTACAAATTCTAATACATCGACTTATGAAGACTATTGAAATGTAGGTGAAACATTATTACAAACATCTGATGAAGCAGTACATTTAGGACTCAAAGGGACAAGCAAACATGAATGTGAAATTAACATATTGGACAGACTCAAGGTTGCAAAAAGGACAAAATATGCTTTGATGAGGTCTGGTGTACATGGCACAAACGGACTGGATCCGAAAACCACCTATCAAATATATAATACATATGTTCTGCCAATACTACTATATGGATTAGAAGTTCTGCCATTGAAAACAACATATATAAATAAATTAGAAGATTTCCACCGAAAGACGATTCGATTCCTACAATCAATTCCTCAACGTACATCCATAGCGGCAATATATCTTCTGCTGGGTGCCTTACCTCTACAAGCTGAATACCACGAAATGCAACTCTCGTTATTGTACTCTTCATTGGCATGGGAAAACATCAAGATACATGAAATTATAATTAGACAGATCTCCATGAACAATGGCAAAAAAAATAACTTCTTTACCAATATTAGAGATGTACTATATATGTATGAACTGCCAACAATCAGTGAATTGCAACATAAGTTACCAGTTAATTTAGTCTGGAAGCAAGAAATTAAAAAGCAAATCCATAATCATTGGACAAAAAGACTAATCGATGAAGCAGGAACAAAATCAAGCCTAACATTCTTGGATATAAATAACCTGAAAATCGGTAAAACTCACAATATTTGAAATCTAGAAGAAAAATCCAGGCTATTACAAATTGACAAACATAAATTTACTTAATATTCCAGTTCTATTCCGGCAACTTGTTTACTATGCCATAAAGAGGATGAAGACATAATTCACTTCTTGACGTCGTGTCCGATGTTAGCAAATGTCCTTGAAGAACCTTTCTTGAATCTTTAAGAAGAGGTAATAAAGAATACAGCACATGGCACGTGGCACAGAATCTTCAATGCCAAATATGAAATCTCTAAGCTAATTATTGACTGCAAAAACTTCAAAGAGATATTGATGGAAGATGAAAGGATATTGCAAAGAATAGAACTGTTATCAATGGATGTATCCTACAAGCTCTACGTGAGACGTTTACACATGCTGGAGAATGAAGAGCTGTCGGTCTGAAGCCAAACATCTGTATAGTCAATTGACTGGTGATTTTATCTTTTAATCTGTGATAGTATTGATCAATAGACATGTTAAATATGTATGTGGACGGTGTCGGTTTTTACATTTTAAATAATGATAATATCAGACTTTTACATATTTAAATGGAATACTTTTACTTTTATTTTATTTTCATTTTTTTAAATGAAGAAGCTGTATACGCATAGTGGAGAACTTTTACCTTTTAATGTGCAACACTTATAATCGTTTGCGTAGGGTGATATATTTTAAGTGACTTAGTTAATTTAAATCCAGAGCTCATATAATGGACATTGTATATATAGACCGTACGTGTACATAGTCAGCATTATCCTACACACACATGAATTCGTCTTTGCATGCGCACTACGCCACCTGTATATAGTTTTATAAGTTTTACTAGTTTTAATTATAAACGTGCAACACAATCCAGTGGTGTTCCTACTACAGGAAGTTTATACAGAGAAGAAGAAGGCTGTCAGCTGTTTAGATGTTTGTATAATATACTTTTCTTCCTCTGACTGCATGATGAATTCTTCATCATCCTATACAATATATTAAAAATTGCTGCTGTCAAATTATGATATTAAGTATATACATACCATCTACACACGCTTAGACATTTATCTTATGTATATCTCTAGATTTTCCTAACGAGACAAGGTAACACTTCGACTATTGAAGCTATATTTTAATATAACGGATATGGTCGAGTGGTGTAGGGCGCTAGACGATTGGTGCTGCAGTGTGTCAATGGTGTGAGTTCAAATCCCGTCGAAGGAAGAACATACATTTGTCAGCTCAAAGATCTAATTCTAACACTATTTGGTTTAATTTTCAGACGTATATATATATATATATACATTCCGACAAAAGTTAAGCACCACCTGACTTGTTTCAATAATATATTTTCTAATAATGAACTTATTTCAAATCGGTTTGCTGTGTTCGTTACCTGTACACACATACTTACTTACCTGTGAAACATGTTATTGATCGATTTTCATTTATGAGTATATGACAGGGTGTGTAAAGTGCCACGTGTACTTTTCAATATTTGTGTTTGCAAACGAAAGCTGATTTTTTTTGTGTAGAGTTTTAAGTTTCATTTTCTAATGG
The DNA here is from genome assembly GCA_963383655.1 of Bathymodiolus septemdierum. NCBI lineage: Eukaryota > Metazoa > Mollusca > Bivalvia > Mytilida > Modiolidae > Bathymodiolus > Bathymodiolus septemdierum. The sequence goes on from OY726531.1 coordinate 31,308,129, forward strand.
TTTGGTATGGTGCGGCGAAAATTAACCATACCAGAAAGGTGGTAAGCTATTGGCATGCAGAACGGTGGTTTTAGCCATAGAAGGGTGGCAGACCATTCCATCATTGTACGACTGATGCAGTGTTTTCGTCAAACGAGGAATGTTACTGACCGTCCACGTGCAGGTAGACCTCGCAAAACGACGCCGAGAAAGGACCGGCTCATATCCAGACGGGCGCGGCAACGACCGTTCAGTGCAACTGGTGCACTTCGTGGTAATTTAGCGTTTGGAGGCCACATTAGCACACGCAATGGAATCAGACGCCTCCACCATCAGGGAATGCGAGCGCGACGACCCATAAAACGTCCACAGTTGACATTAAGTCATCGCCATGCTCGATTTGACTGGTCACATGATCACTTAGGGTGGACTATTCGCACATGGAGACGGGTCCACTGGTCTGATGAAAGTCGTTTTTTGCTACACCCTACCGATGGTCGTGCAAGGGTTTGGCGCCAACGAGACACTTCATTTCAGGACAACCACATTTTGGGCACAACTGCTTTTGGGAGTGGGGGTGTAACTGTCTGGGGTTGTTTTTCCTTTGACTGTAAGTTGGACTTGTACGTTCTTGATGGTAATCTGAGAGGTCAAACATACCGTGACAATGGGCTGGTTCCACGCGTAGTCCCCCATTTCGACAATCATGCGTTGGCTGACAGGCCAATGTTCATGGACGACAACGCTAGGCCACATAGAGCCCGAATTGTACAACATTTTTACAGCAAGAGGCTGTTCAGACAATTCCATGGCCTGCGATGTCGCCAGACATGAACCCTCTAGAGATGTATGGGACTTTATTGGCCGAAAAATTAACAAACGCAATCCAAAATGTCAAAATATTGACGAATTAAGAACTACTATCTTACAGGAGTGGCATATGTGTAAGGCATAAAGATCAATAACGAGCATATCCACCGCGTTTATTGTGAAATTCCGCAACACGCCTCACCATGCTTCGCACAAGACGTCTTGTGCGAAGCATGATGAGGCGTGTTACGGAATTTCACAATAAACGCGGAGGATATACTCGTTATTGATCTTTATGCCTTGCACATATGCACAATAGATACATTTAAAAGTTCTTAAAATCTGAAGACTGCATTTTAATGCAATGCTAAAAACTTCCATCAAAGACAAACTTGTTTTACGTTTTTCCAGCGCCTGTTTTGAACCCCAATTTTGCCACGTCTTAGTCACATCTTTCAGGATGATACATACTTCGTAGATTGGTAATGCTAGAGCCCTTGATGTAGTCTTTTAAGAAGTGTAAGAAAAATGGTGATATCTATTTTATTGTTTTAACAGTATTGATGTAAAACAATATATTGATAAAAATATATGGTGGTGCTTAACTTTTGTCGGCATATATATATATAATGTCAGCATATATTCGGAAGACAGACGCAGCATATATGCACTTCTTCAGTCTCTCAGAAAAAAACAACATGGCCGACAAAAAAATTAATGTTTTTGGCTTCACTGAGTCAATAGCATAATGCAGATTAATGAGTGTATTTTTATCAAATTAAATGCCGTTTTTATTCTCTAAACGGTTGTATAAACAACAAAAACAAAAATATATTACAACAGATAATATGTTTCACGGCTGTACCATACCAAAATTGAACATCACAATAAATAAGCTAAGGTGTGTTAATCTTTGCGCTTTGAAAGCTTTCTAAGTCATGGGGCCACACCACGTTTTTGTTTACATGTTGTTAACATTACAATTATTGGAATTGTTTTGAGACACCCCATACATGAGATATAACGTAACGTATATTTTGACGTCATCGTAGAAAGAATATCAGAGGTACGGAAAGGACATTTAGAAATACGAAAAATGATGATAATAAACATAAACTATTTAATGTGATTTTACATATGAATTGGGACTATATACGTTTTAAAAAGACAAACCGGAAAACAAAAATACGCACAAAAAGGATTAAAGAATGACTTTTTCTTATCTAAATCAACACAATTTCATATGTATTAAATTTAGTAAAAGCTTTATAAATATAACATTAATATGTCTCATAAAAAAAGTTTGGGAAACAATTTCAATAATTTAGATGTTAACAACATGCAGACAAAACCTTGGATTTAGCGCCATGAAGTCGAAAGCGTTTTGTTTATTGTGATGTTCACGCTTGTTATGGTACAGCCGTGGAACTTGGAGTTTGCTGTATCGATCTGGTGTTTGTGACGAAATTATTTGCTGTAATATCTTTTGAGTATAAAAACAGCATTTAATTTGGTAAAATACATTTATTATTCCGTATTATGCTATTGATTCAGTGAAGCATAATTATTTCTAATGTTGTCCACCATGTTGTTTTTGTTTTTCGGATACTGTAATATACACCTCTCTGTTTTCCGAGTATATGCTGTTATGTATGGTCGACGAACCAATGAAAATGTGTGTAACAAGCTAAATCCGTGATCACATCTGTCATGATTGTTACGAAAAACATAACAATCATGACCAGTTTCACCATCACTGTTTAAACTTTCTTTTCATAACACACGTGACCAGTTTCACCATCACTGTTTAAGAAGTATTTGGGAATACCAAAGGGGTAATCAAAGTCCGTAATCATTGGACAAAAAGACTAATCGATGAAGCAGGAACAAAATCAAGCCTAACATTCTTGGATATAAATAACCTGAAAATCCGTAAAGCTCACAATATTTGAAATCTAGAAGAAAAATCCAGGCTATTACAAATTGACAAACATAAATTTACTTAATATTCCAGTTCTATTCCGGCAACTTGTTTACTATGTCATAAAGAGGATGAAGACATAATTCACTTCTTGACGTCGTGTCCGATGTTAGCAAATGTCCGTGAAGAACCTTTCTTGAATCTTAAATAAAGGTAATAAAGAATACAGCACATGGCACGTGGCACAGAATCTTCAATGCCAAATATGAAATCTCTAAGCTAATTATTGACTGCAAAAACTTCAAAGAGATATTGATGGAAGATGAAAGGATATTGCAAAGAATAGAACTGTTATCAATGGATGTATCCTACAAGCTCTACGTGAGACGTTTACACATGCTGGAGAATGAAGAGCTGTCGGTCTGAAGCCAAACATCTGTATAGTCAATTGACTGGTGATTTTATCTTTTAATCTGTGATAGTATTGATCAATAGACATGTTAAATATGTATGTGGACGGTGTCGGTTTTTACATTTTAAATAATGATAATATCAATCTTTTACATATTTAAATGGAATACTTTTACTTTTATTTTATTTTTATTTTTTTAAATGAAGGAGCTGTATACGCATAGTGGAGAACTTTTACCTTTTAATGTGCAACACTTTTAATCGTTTGCGTAGGGTGATATATTTTAAGTGACTTAGTTAATTTAAATCCAGAGCTCATATAATGGACATTGTATATATAGACCGTACGTGTACATAGTCAGCATTATCCTACACACACATGAATTCGTCTTTGCATGCGCAGTACGCCACCTGTATATAGTTTTATAAGTTTTACTAGTTTTAATTATAAACGTGCAACACAATCCAGTGGTGTTCCTACTACAGGAAGTTTATACAGAGAAGAAGAAGGCTGTCAGCTGTTTAGATGTTTGTATAATATACTTTATTTCCTCTGACTGCATGATGAATTCTTCATCATCCTATACAATATATTAAAAATTGCTGCTGTCAAATTATGATATTAAGTATATACGTACCATCTACACACGCTTAGACATTTATCTTATGTATATCTCTAGATTTTCCTTACGAGACAAGGTAACACTTCGACTATTGAAGCTATATTTTAATATAGCGGATATGGTCGAGTGGTGTAGGGCGCTAGACGATTGGTGCTGCAGTGTGTCAATGGTGTGAGTTCAAATCCCGTCGAAGGAAGAACATACATTTGTCAGCTCAAAGATCTAATTCTAACACTATTTGGTTTAATTTTCAGACGTATATATATATATATATACATTCCGACAAAAGTTAAGCACCACCTGACTTGTTTCAATAATATATTTTCTAATAATGAACTTATTTCAAATCGGTTTGCTGTGTTCGTTACCTGTACACACATACTTACTTACCTGTGAAACATGTTATTGATCGATTTTCATTTATGAGTATATGACAGGGTGTGTAAAGTGCCACGTGTACTTTTCAATATTTGTGTTTGCAAACGAAAGCTGATTTTTTTTGTGTAGAGTTTTAAGTTTCATTTTCTAATGGTTTGGTATGGTGCGGCGAAAATTAACCATACCAGAAAGGTGGTAAGCTATTGGCATGCAGAACGGTGGTTTTAGCCATAGAAGGGTGGCAGACCATTCCATCATTGTACGACTGATGCAGTGTTTTCGTCAAACGAGGAATGTTACTGACCGTCCACGTGCAGGTAGACCTCGCAAAACGACGCCGAGAAAGGACCGGCTCATATCCAGACGGGCGCGGCAACGACCGTTCAGTGCAACTGGTGCACTTCGTGGTAATTTAGCGTTTGGAGGCCACATTAGCACACGCAATGGAATCAGACGCCTCCACCATCAGGGAATGCGAGCGCGACGACCCATAAAACGTCCACAGTTGACATTAAGTCATCGCCATGCTCGATTTGACTGGTCACATGATCACTTAGGGTGGACTATTCGCACATGGAGACGGGTCCACTGGTCTGATGAAAGTCGTTTTTTGCTACACCCTACCGATGGTCGTGCAAGGGTTTGGCGCCAACGAGACACTTCATTTCAGGACAACCACATTTTGGGCACAACTGCTTTTGGGAGTGGGGGTGTAACTGTCTGGGGTTGTTTTTCCTTTGACTGTAAGTTGGACTTGTACGTTCTTGATGGTAATCTGAGAGGTCAAACATACCGTGACAATGGGCTGGTTCCACGCGTAGTCCCCCATTTCGACAATCATGCGTTGGCTGACAGGCCAATGTTCATGGACGACAACGCTAGGCCACATAGAGCCCGAATTGTACAACATTTTTACAGCAAGAGGCTGTTCAGACAATTCCATGGCCTGCGATGTCGCCAGACATGAACCCTCTAGAGATGTATGGGACTTTATTGGCCGAAAAATTAACAAACGCAATCCAAAATGTCAAAATATTGACGAATTAAGAACTACTATCTTACAGGAGTGGCATATGTGTAAGGCATAAAGATCAATAACGAGCATATCCACCGCGTTTATTGTGAAATTCCGCAACACGCCTCACCATGCTTCGCACAAGACGTCTTGTGCGAAGCATGATGAGGCGTGTTACGGAATTTCACAATAAACGCGGAGGATATACTCGTTATTGATCTTTATGCCTTGCACATATGCACAATAGATACATTTAAAAGTTCTTAAAATCTGAAGACTGCATTTTAATGCAATGCTAAAAACTTCCATCAAAGACAAACTTGTTTTACGTTTTTCCAGCGCCTGTTTTGAACCCCAATTTTGCCACGTCTTAGTCACATCTTTCAGGATGATACATACTTCGTAGATTGGTAATGCTAGAGCCCTTGATGTAGTCTTTTAAGAAGTGTAAGAAAAATGGTGATATCTATTTTATTGTTTTAACAGTATTGATGTAAAACAATATATTGATAAAAATATATGGTGGTGCTTAACTTTTGTCGGCATATATATATATAATGTCAGCATATATTCGGAAGACAGACGCAGCATATATGCACTTCTTCAGTCTCTCAGAAAAAAACAACATGGCCGACAAAAAAATTAATGTTTTTGGCTTCACTGAGTCAATAGCATAATGCAGATTAATGAGTGTATTTTTATCAAATTAAATGCCGTTTTTATTCTCTAAACGGTTGTATAAACAACAAAAACAAAAATATATTACAACAGATAATATGTTTCACGGCTGTACCATACCAAAATTGAACATCACAATAAATAAGCTAAGGTGTGTTAATCTTTGCGCTTTGAAAGCTTTCTAAGTCATGGGGCCACACCACGTTTTTGTTTACATGTTGTTAACATTACAATTATTGGAATTGTTTTGAGACACCCCATACATGAGATATAACGTAACGTATATTTTGACGTCATCGTAGAAAGAATATCAGAGGTACGGAAAGGACATTTAGAAATACGAAAAATGATGATAATAAACATAAACTATTTAATGTGATTTTACATATGAATTGGGACTATATACGTTTTAAAAAGACAAACCGGAAAACAAAAATACGCACAAAAAGGATTAAAGAATGACTTTTTCTTATCTAAATCAACACAATTTCATATGTATTAAATTTAGTAAAAGCTTTATAAATATAACATTAATATGTCTCATAAAAAAAGTTTGGGAAACAATTTCAATAATTTAGATGTTAACAACATGCAGACAAAACCTTGGATTTAGCGCCATGAAGTCGAAAGCGTTTTGTTTATTGTGATGTTCACGCTTGTTATGGTACAGCCGTGGAACTTGGAGTTTGCTGTATCGATCTGGTGTTTGTGACGAAATTATTTGCTGTAATATCTTTTGAGTATAAAAACAGCATTTAATTTGGTAAAATACATTTATTATTCCGTATTATGCTATTGATTCAGTGAAGCATAATTATTTCTAATGTTGTCCACCATGTTGTTTTTGTTTTTCGGATACTGTAATATACACCTCTCTGTTTTCCGAGTATATGCTGTTATGTATGGTCGACGAACCAATGAAAATGTGTGTAACAAGCTAAATCCGTGATCACATCTGTCATGATTGTTACGAAAAACATAACAATCATGACCAGTTTCACCATCACTGTTTAAACTTTCTTTTCATAACACACGTGACCAGTTTCACCATCACTGTTTAAGAAGTATTTGGGAATACCAAAGGGGTAATCAAAGTCCGTAATCATTGGACAAAAAGACTAATCGATGAAGCAGGAACAAAATCAAGCCTAACATTCTTGGATATAAATAACCTGAAAATCCGTAAAGCTCACAATATTTGAAATCTAGAAGAAAAATCCAGGCTATTACAAATTGACAAACATAAATTTACTTAATATTCCAGTTCTATTCCGGCAACTTGTTTACTATGTCATAAAGAGGATGAAGACATAATTCACTTCTTGACGTCGTGTCCGATGTTAGCAAATGTCCGTGAAGAACCTTTCTTGAATCTTAAATAAAGGTAATAAAGAATACAGCACATGGCACGTGGCACAGAATCTTCAATGCCAAATATGAAATCTCTAAGCTAATTATTGACTGCAAAAACTTCAAAGAGATATTGATGGAAGATGAAAGGATATTGCAAAGAATAGAACTGTTATCAATGGATGTATCCTACAAGCTCTACGTGAGACGTTTACACATGCTGGAGAATGAAGAGCTGTCGGTCTGAAGCCAAACATCTGTATAGTCAATTGACTGGTGATTTTATCTTTTAATCTGTGATAGTATTGATCAATAGACATGTTAAATATGTATGTGGACGGTGTCGGTTTTTACATTTTAAATAATGATAATATCAATCTTTTACATATTTAAATGGAATACTTTTACTTTTATTTTATTTTTATTTTTTTAAATGAAGGAGCTGTATACGCATAGTGGAGAACTTTTACCTTTTAATGTGCAACACTTTTAATCGTTTGCGTAGGGTGATATATTTTAAGTGACTTAGTTAATTTAAATCCAGAGCTCATATAATGGACATTGTATATATAGACCGTACGTGTACATAGTCAGCATTATCCTACACACACATGAATTCGTCTTTGCATGCGCAGTACGCCACCTGTATATAGTTTTATAAGTTTTACTAGTTTTAATTATAAACGTGCAACACAATCCAGTGGTGTTCCTACTACAGGAAGTTTATACAGAGAAGAAGAAGGCTGTCAGCTGTTTAGATGTTTGTATAATATACTTTATTTCCTCTGACTGCATGATGAATTCTTCATCATCCTATACAATATATTAAAAATTGCTGCTGTCAAATTATGATATTAAGTATATACGTACCATCTACACACGCTTAGACATTTATCTTATGTATATCTCTAGATTTTCCTTACGAGACAAGGTAACACTTCGACTATTGAAGCTATATTTTAATATAGCGGATATGGTCGAGTGGTGTAGGGCGCTAGACGATTGGTGCTGCAGTGTGTCAATGGTGTGAGTTCAAATCCCGTCGAAGGAAGAACATAAATTTGTCAGCTCAAAGATCTAATTCTAACACTGTTTGGTTTAATTTTCAGACGTATATATATATATATATACATTCCGACAAAAGTTAAGCACCACCTGACTTGTTTCAATAATATATTTTTTAATAATGAACTTATTTCAAACCGGTTTGCTGTGTTCGTTACCTGTACACACATACTTACTTACCCGTGAAACATGTTATTGATCGATTTTTATTTATGAGTATATGACAGGGTGTGTAAAGTGCCACGTGTACTTTTCAACATTTGTGTTTGCAAACGAAAGCTGATTTTTTTTGTGTAGAGTTTTAAGTTTCATTTTCTAATGGTTTGGTATGGTGCGGCGAAAATTAACCATACCAGAAAGGTGGTAAGCTGTTGGCATGCAGAACGGTGGTTTTAGCCATAGAAGGGTGGCAGACCATTCCATCATTGTACGACTGATGCAGTGTTTTCGTTAAACGGGGAATGTTACTGACCATCCACGTGCAGGTAGACCTCGCAAAACGACGCCGAGAAAGGACCGGCTCATATCCAGACGGGCGCGGCGACGACCGTTCAGTACAACTGGTGCACTTCGTGGTAATTTAGCGTTTGGAGGCCACATTAGCACACGCAATGGAATCAGACGCCTCCACCATCAGGGAATGCGAGCGCGACGACCCATAAAACGTCCACAGTTGACATTAAGTCATCGCCATGCTCGATTTGACTGGTCACATGATCACTTAGGGTTGGCTATTCGCACATGGAGACGGGTCCACTGGTCTGATGAAAGTCGTTTTTTGCTACACCCTACCGATGGTCGTGCAAGGGTTTGGCGCCAACGAAACACTTCATTTCAGGACAACCACATTTTGGGCACAACTGCTTTTGGGAGTGGGGGTGTAACTGTCTGGCGTTGTTTTTCTTTTGACTGTAAGTTGGACTTGTACGTTCTTGATGGTAATATGACAGGCCAAACATACCGTGACAATGTGCTCGCTCCACGCGTAGTCCCCCATTTCGGACAGGCCAATGTTCATGGACGACAACGCTAGGCCACATAGAGCCCGAATTGTACAACATTTTTACAGCAAGAGGCTGTTCAGACAATTCCATGGCCTGCGATGTCGCCAGACATGAACCCTCTAGAGATGTATGGGACTTTATTGGCCGAAAAATTAACAAACGCAATCCAAAATATCAAAATATTGACGAATTCCGTAACACGCTTCATCATGCTTCGCACAAGACTTCTTGTGCGAAGCATGATGATGCGTGTTACGAATTTCACAATAAACGCGGAGGATATACTCGTTATTGATCTTTATGCCTTGCACGTATGCACAATAGATACATTTAAAAGTTCTTAAAATCTGAAGACTCTGCATTTTAATGCAATGCTAAAAACTTCCATCAAAGACAAACTTGTTTTACGTTTTTCCAGCGCCTGTTTTGAACCCCAATTTTGCCACGTCTTAGTCACATCTTTCAGGATGATACATACTTCGTAGATTGGTAATGCTAGAGCCCTTGGTGTAGTCTTTTAAGAAGTGTAAGAAAAATGGTGATATCTATTTTATTGTTTTAACAGTATTGATGTAAAACAATATATTGATAAAAATATATGGTGGTACTTAACTTTTGTCGGCATATATATATATAATGTCAGCATATATTCGGAAGACAGACGCAGCATATATACACTTCTTCAGTCTCTCAGAAAAAAATAACATGGCCGACAAAAAAATAAATGTTTTTCGCTTCACTGAGTCAATAGCATAATACAGATTAATGAGTGTATTTTTATCAAATTAAATGCTGTTTTTATACTCTAAACGGTTGTATAAACAACAAAAACAAAAATATATTACAACAGATAATATGTTTCACGGCTGTACCATACCAAAATTGAACATCACAATAAATAAGCTAAGGTGTGTTAATCTTTGCGCTTTGAAAGCTTTCTAAGTCACGGTGCCACACTACGTTTTTGTTTACATGTTGTTAACATTACCATTATTGGAATTGTTTTGAGACACCCCATACATGAGATATAACGTAACGTATATTTTGACGTCATCGTAGAAAGAATATCAGAGGTACGGAAAGGGAAATTTAGAAATACGAAAAATGATGATAATAAACATAAACTATTTAATGTGATTTTACATATGAATTAGGACTATATACGTTTTAAAAAGACAAACCGGAAAACAAAAACACGCACAAAAAGGATTAAAGAATGACTTTTTCTTATCTAAGTCAACATAATTTCATATGTATTAAATTTAGTAAAAGCTTTATAAATATAACATTAATATGTCTCATAAAAAAAGTTTGGGAAACAATTTCAAAAATTTAGATGTTAACAACATGCAGACAAAACCTTGGATTTAGCCCCATGAAGTCGAAAGTGTTTTGTTTTATTGTGATGTTCACGCTTGTAATGGTACAGCCGTGGAACTTGGAGTTTGCTGTATCGATCTGGTGTTTGTGACGAAATTATTTGCTGTGATATCTTTTGAGTATAAAAACAGCATTTAATTTGGTAAAATACATTTATTATTCCGTATTATGCTATTGATTCAGTGAAGCATAATTATTTCTAATGTTGTCTATCATGTTGTTTTTGTTTTTCGGATACTGTAATATACACCTCTCTGTTTTCCGAGTATATGCTGTTTGCATGGTCGACGAACCAATGAAAATGTGTGTAACAAACTAAATCCGTGATCACATCTGTCATGATTGTTACGAAAAACAAAACAATCATGACCAGTTTCACCATCAATGTTTAAACTTTCTTTTCATAACACACGTCACCAGTTTCACCATCACTGTTTAAGAAGTATTTGAGGATACCAAAGGTGTAATCAAAGTCCGTAAATGTAAGGACAGAAAGCACAATGATCAATAGAAAAAGAACAAACAACAATCTACTCAACATCGAGTAACACGAACCCCATTTAAAACCGGGGGTGAACTGAAGTGCTCCGGAAGGGTAGGCAGATCCTGCTCGACAAGTAATACCCGTCATGTTAATCTTTCCGTAACAATCATGATCAGTTTCAAGTAAAATAAATCATATAAATAAAATAACGTATAGATGTATGGCTAGATTGTCACAAGGAAACAGAACAGAACAACGTGTATTATCTTATGAAGGTTATCCCAGGAACGCGTCGTGCGCATTAAATTTGATATCCACGTGCTTATTGTCGAAACAATCATGATCGGTGTCCAGTCAATAATTCAAGTAAATAAAATAATGTATTGATGCATGGTTAGATTGCCACAAGGTAAGGAAGAAATGATAGATAGGTTAGACAACTTATGTCTTGTATCTAGCGATCACCGATAACAAACCTGTGTCGTCAAGATTACACTATATCATATTATTCAAACACGGGGCAGTAAAATACGTTTTAGACTATAGGCGTTTTAGTACCTTAGGTACTTCATTTAACATGACAAGAAGGAGTGTAGTATTCTACAAACCACGGTACATGCATACATCTTGTAGTCTAGACGTTGTGTGTACTTACTAAAAAAACGTAATGTCCAATTTAATGTATGCGCGCGACGAGTTTCTGAAATAAACTTCATTGGCTGCGCCATTTGCTTTTTATATGGTCTTACTTGCTTTTTATACGCTCATATTTGATATATCTGTGCTTCTCTGTTTTAATTGTTTCTATGCTTGCTTGTATGTATGCTATAATCGATATTAAGAGCTTCATGTAGCTCATGCTATTTGTTATAGATGTATATATGTAGCTAGATTTACACAACTTGTGCCACTACTGGAGCAGGAACTGCCTACCCTTCCGGGGTTCACCCCCGGTTATTAGTGGGGTTCGTGTTACTCGATCTTTAGTTTTATATGCATGTTTTGTAGATCGTTGTTTGTTCTTTTGTCCTTTTTCTTTTGGCCATTGTGTTGTATGTTCTTCTTAGATATACGGATTCTGATTGCCCCTTTGGTATCTTCAAACTCTTCTTAAGTCTTACATTGTAATCAATCCCAGCTTAGCAACAATGAACCCACCCCAAAGCTTCAAACTCTTCTTAAAACTGTTAAGAACAAGTAGTTATGACTAGATGTTGTAATGTTCATGGTGCATTCTTTCATAGTTATTTATTAAATAATGAAGAACGGTTATAATGCATTCCGTGTAATTTCAAATATTCACATAATACATGTGCTTTATGTTGACAAAAAGGTAAAACCACAAAAAAAAAAGGATAAATATATTTAGAGTAACATTGTATCAACAATCCACACAATGATTAAATATTTCTAATTTATCGAAAAATAAAACTTAAAAATTAATTGTTAAATGTAATATTAATGCCACTTACTTAATTGCTGATTATTGTCACTTAAGGTTTAATAATAAAAGCTTTTCAGCTTATTTCCAATATGGTCCTTTACAAGGAAAATTGCTTAATTGAGCGTACACGATGAATGTTAATCCAGAAACAAGTCGTGCGTATTAAATTAGATATCTACGTTTATATTAATAGAGTCTAGAGCTGTTGTTGATGTTCGACAGACATTCTATGACGCCAACGATTGATCTGATTTCTTTGCAAATGTCGAAAGTGGCACAATGTTGACATTTTAAAAAGTAATAAATTGATATATCAAAATATAAATAAATACCATATATTCTACATATATGGTTCTATCCTTTTACATTTTCTTTATAAATGTACAGTCAAACCTGTATTCAAAAGTCACCTTTTGGATAACGGAAAAGTGATCTTTTAAGACAGGTGACCTTTTAAAACAGGTTCAATTCATATGAAATTTTCCATGACAGGACAAGAAAAATGTCACCTTTTAATACAGGTGACTGGTTAATCGAGATGACCACAAGAACAGTTTTGACTGTATTTGTAAATATAACACGATCGTTCTATACCCAAACATTTTTTTGTATTTCTTAGTGTTATGTAGTTGAGGAAATCAATATATAAAATGTTCTCACTCCACGACATAGATGATATACTGTTAAGGTTGACGTTATGTACCAATTAATGAAGACAACCAAGCAAAAAGCAAAGCAAATAAAAACACAAAAACCACACAAAAACGACAACTGACAATAATCCAGACACTGGCAGTACTGGACAAACAAGACACAGGACTAAAAAACTTTGGAGAAACTGAAAGAGAAATCATGAATGCACAATCCAGAGACACTGACTATATTGGACACACAAGACACTGGACGAAAAAAAAAAAACAAGGAAAAAAAATACAACCACGGACCCCCCCAAATATAATACACCCGTTATGCTATTCATATAGTCAAGGCGTATTGGAAACCAATATATGCAAACAAACACAAAAAATACATAAATAAGAAAATATATTCGCCTCGAAGTAGGCGTGTGTGCTTCATTATTCTTAATGTAGAGGTTGATTGACTGGTTGGTGTACAACGCCAAGCTTAGCAGCATTTCGGCCATATTGTGGCGTGATTAATGTAGAGCAATATGTAAACATGTCTATTTATCTTTATTTAACAGAAAAATATGGTGATAACGGGAAAAAAATGTTTTAAATTATTGATATTTCAATCTGTGTCCATGACGATGGTATATGGTTTCAGTGGGTCTGATTTGGAGCCCGTTAGCTCTGGTATATATCTAGATGACTTATGGATTATTTTCGGTATGTGTGTCTTAATTCCATACAATGACTGAAGTAATAAGAAAAGTGTGCATATACCGAAGGTATAAACAGAAGCCGTAAATCGAAGGAGAGAAAACACAATGGTATGAAAGTCAAAAGAAAAGTTCAAATTGATAAGTAATGATTTACAAAACGGCCAGTCATATATGTAGAGACGTGTGAGAAACTACACTTACTGGTCACACATGAGTGATTTAGTATATCATCTAACACAAATGGCGCTTGCGAGAGTAGGAAAGTATTACTAAGCTACATTGCATGTAACGAGCTATTTAATTGACTGAAAAGAGACCTAACCGTATTAATCATATCATTATATATTCATCACATAAGGTCACTTGCATGTGACCCGTGATGGGGTTTCCCCGAATCTCCCATGCCGCAACATATCAATAAAGAAGAAGAAGTGAAAGATCTGATTTTAATCAAAATACAATACACTATACAGAAAACTAAATACAAACTACACATACAACAAAGGAATGAAATGAGGGTCTCCATCAGAATGATTAGTTACTATTAAACGACACAAATATTATATGATATGAAAATCGATTTTCAAACACTACACAACCTTCATCAACCTTCGTTTGTCTTAAGAAGAGCTTGAAGATACCAACGGGTTAATCAGAATTCGTATATCGAGGAAGAACAGACAACACAATGGCCAAATGAAAAAAGTGCAAAAAGGACAAACAACGATCTACAAAGCATACACATATATAACTAAAGATCGAGTAACATGAATACTACTAAAAACTGGGTGAACTAAGATTCTCCGGAAGGGTAAGCCGTTCCTGCTCCACTAGTGGCACCCGTCGTGTTAATCTAGTGACAAACACGGTGATAAGTCATAAACGAGGAAAGAAACGAGGAAGTGCTTACGACAAGTGGAACATATCCGTGGTCAGTTGTGACACAGACATTCCATAACAGTCAATGTACTGAACAAACTGATTGGACACCAATTGGTTATATATCGTCTATCTTTGCGATCTCTTGGAATAAAATTGATAAATCTTTGAGTCTGAAATTGAAAAAAGCAAATGGCCCATTTTTTAACTAGATTATTATGAACCAATTAAAAAAAATCAAAATCTTATATATGAGTCAAGGTATTCCCATATTGTCATTAATTTAAGATATTCACAATATTCACAGAATATTAAATTTCCTTCGAACGGTTAATATTTGCTCATCATTTAACTTACCATTATACTGGCAAAAGTTAACTGTCTTGTCATATCAAGACATGTGTAAGTGAATTCTCGAAAAAGTAAGCGAGTGATTGTTGCTTAACGTCAATTCTAGCTATACAATGGCGAAAACAAGATAATTATCAATGAGATGATGATGAGATTCACTTTTACTGGAACAACACGCTTAGTTGGATTTTTATAGTGCTATCTCACTTAAACAACAGTCCGCGGGTAGACATGTCTCCCAACACGGACACATTATCCTGATCTCGAGTCAACCAGTATTTGATCTTTCTCCTTAATGCTGCGTCCTTATCGGAGAATCACCAATACCAATTTTAGTCTTTGGTTTGACCCGATTGGGGATCGCGTGAATATTCGATCATGTTTAACAATAACACTAAGGGTTCCAGTCGTGCATCAGCAACTGATTACCTTCTCTCCCCAGGAGCACCTGAGTTCGTGTTGTGTTGTGTATATAAGCATCACAAAGGGTTTGCATACTTTAATTACACATATAGATTACTTTTTATAGCTTTATTTGATGATTTCAATCTCATTATTAGCATTTTTCATTGTTTATGTCCATCATTTTATCTATATCTGAGTAATCTATTAAGTTAACCACAGAAACATATAGGTAAAAACAAACACAAATAATCGACCGATAACGACATCTTCTGGATTCAAGATATAATAATACTATATGATCATAATACTTACTTTTTGTCGTTGCTTGTATGTCAAACATGCCTAATTGACTTGTACCGGAAGACGACAGAACAATTCCGACCGGAGCTCTTTGACAACAGTGATCATGTTAAAGGGAAAAAAGGTGTGTTTGGTAACATTGACTTGCTTTAAAGATTGACAACAAGTAAACTAATTAATCTACTAATACATTTATATTCCAGTCAGTGATGATGGTAGTGTGGTGAAATTGATATACATATATGTAGATATTGTCTGTTTTGAAGATAGTGACATTAGCTTTGTTAGTTAATTCTGTGTGTACAAACTTATTGACTGTGTCATTATGTAAAAAAAAGATTAAATATATTTTTTCAGGTATTCAAAGACGACATTTTAAAGTTGTCGTCTTCTTTGATTGAAAAAGTTAATGATACACCTGGCATATTGTGTGATTGTAAATCTGGTAATACTGTTCGGAATTATTATTATGGTTTTCTAAAATGGAAAATATGGGGCAAAATTACATGGAATCTCAGATGCAGATGTTTTACCTGCTAAGCCTATTCATGTGGTATTATATTTAACGTGCTTGGTGCAACATAATTCCAGGTCGGGTTCTATCAATCAAGCTGTTCATAGTATTTGATGGGCACATTCCATCGTGAGCGTTATTTCACCAACTGGATCTGTCTCAGTGATGAATGTTTTGGAGGGAGCAAAAATGAGATTGGCAGTTCCTACTTAAAAGAAAGAACCGATTACTCTGGAATTACTACTGAAAATGTACGATTATCTGTATAGTGATAATAATGTATTCAACCAACGTACAATATGTGCTTGCTTGTTAGCCTATGCAGCCTTTCGACGAGTTTCAGAATTATTAAGCTTACGAAGATGTGATATTGATTTTTTACCGAGTCATATGTCTGTGCTTATTCAGAAAAGTAAAACTGATATTCATAGGGACGGAAATCGCATTATTATTGCAAGAACAGGAAATAATTTGTGCTTGATAAAGAATTTTGATTTATATTTATAATGGGTTGGAAATAACCTTGAATTCGATTTTTATTTATTTCGTAATTTAACAAAAGACAATGATCAGTATATGTTTTGGAAAGAAAATGTACCGTTATCTTATTCTAGAATGAGTTTGCTTTTTATTCAAGACTTTAAGCAGTTTGTCAGTGATATCAAATTTTATGGTCTTCATTGCTTGCGATCTGGTGGAGCTACATCAACATGTAACTTTGGTGTTCCTGATAGACTTTTCAAGCACCATGGTAGATGGAGATCCGAAAACGCCAAAGACGGTTATGTAAAGGACTGGTTCAATGATTTGTTGTTTGTGCCTACAAACTTAGGAATCTAAAATTATTTATTTGGATTAAATTTATTGCAACCAGTAAATTCTCCATTTCTTTGGATCAGCAGCAGGTTGTCGTGTGACTTTGCATTTTACATGATTTGTAGCCTTTTTGGCCTTTATATGAAATGACATCTATAATTATGGGATAACAATAGTTTGAAGATAACAAAGGGGTGATCAGAATCTGGTACGTTATACATAATGAGATGGTGTTTCCCAAGCAGAAGCAAATATCAACATAACATATCCATCTATAGTCTGTCATTTCTACCCCTAAGGAAGCAAATAAAAATAAATAAATTCAAAATATATACGAGTAATTGAAATTCTATTGCTATTAATCTAGGGTGTGTGGGGGGACTACAACATGCAAATCACGATTGTTTGTCGTATTACACTTGCAACGAACGTCACATTAATCAAACACGCCTAAAATGGTCTAATCGTCCGTACGGAAAGCAATTCAATACTACAGCCTTTGCCAATTTGCATATCAATAACGTTAATGCAAAACATTATACTGTGAAGAAATTTAATAAAAATAAGTGTAAAAAGTGGATGGCTATAAGCTTAAAATCACTACCCCCCCCCCCCCCTTTCCCCCAAGCACACGAATACATGATATCTCACTTGTCTGGCTTGCTCAGAGCACTTCAATGGAAAGAGTAAAAAGTGTAGGGGTTAGAAGATTAAAAAAAATATAGACCATCTCCTCTCAACACACAAATACATGATATTCATTTTCCTGGCTTGATATAGGCATTTCAATAAAAAAATGGCGGGTTTAACCTACATTTAAGGACCCATAAAATGACTATATTGAAGCGTTGACAAATTCCACTCCTTTACAGGACATCTCCCTAATATAAACTGTTGTAATATATGTATGTGCGATGTATTGCTTAGAATGTATATGTACCTTTAAGCAATGCGGAAGAGACGACTATTTTGACAAGTCATATATATATACTGACCAGTATGCTTGCGTGCATTAACCACCAGGCAACATTGATAGACTAACACAGACAGGTCAGTGTAAAATTACCCAGAAATTTATGTCTCATTATTTATATTATTATTTTATTGCAGATCGTTGTTTGTCCTTTTGTACTTTTTTTCTTTTGGCCATTGTATTGTCTGTTCATCTTCGACAAATGGATTATGATTAGCCCTTTGGTATCTTCAAATTCTTCTTAAGTAAGAAAACAGAATATATATTTTCTTAATTCAAGACAAGTTTGAAGATGCCAATGAGGTCAGTAATGTTTGGCGATATTAAAGGGGGCACTAGATGTCATAGATCGAAGAGGAAAAGACAATGCAATTACCAACTAAATGTGGTGGTCTTGTACAAAGTCGATATCATTATATTCTCATCGAAAGCAATTTGCTCTCACCATGATATGGCTGAAGAATTACTCACTTGACTTTAAGCAACAATAACTCATTATTGTATGACACAAATCATACCAGACGGACTATATTGTTGGATAACAAGTAAACACTATCGCCTGTAAGCAATTATGTAATGGAGACTACACTTCAACTGTAGATCTTAGAAATAAGCAGCGAGACCCGTAATGTTTAGAAAGCCCAATAAGACAACAATTAGCCAAAAAAAGAAAAAAAAGAGAAAAAAATCGGGATACGTTCTCTCATTTCTTGATTATAGTTATATAGTTCAATGTCTTTCAAGTGTACCAAATGCTCACCGATGGTGTGCCTGCCTTGTGATGACTTGCGTTAGTTGTTTTTTTTTTGCATTGCGAGAATACATTTTAAAAGTTCACGTACTCATGAGTTATGAACATGAATTATGCCAGATTTGAAATACTTTTGTATATATTGAACAATTATTTTATTTAAATAAGTTGCCGATATTTTGTGTAATAAAGTTTACTCTCAAGAGTCATATACAGTACTATGCCAAAAGTAAAGATAATTTCAATATGGCTAACAACTTCAAATGAACTACATCTAGGATTTCAAATCTTTGTAACAATATACATAAAACAAATTCACTTACCTAGTACTTTGCTATACAACTCTTAGCATTAATTACTTGCTTCAGACGCTTAAGCATCTTGAACATAATAAATAGGAATTTCAGTCCAAATGTTGCGAATAGCAGTTTCCAACAACTGACGTGAGGTGATGTTTTGAACATGTTTTTGTAGTTCATGTTTGTTTTTATGCCACATATATATTCTCTATAATATTAAGATCAAGACTATGGGCTGGCCATTTCTTTCCATGTAAATATCTTCTTCCATATACTCCTTCACTACGCGTGTCCTATGTATGGGGTCATTATCATCTTGAAACACATAATTGTCATCTGGTAAATGACGTGTAATAACGGGCCAAACTAAGTAATCAATGACTTCAATATAGTGTTGGGCATTACTATTACCGTCAACAACTGTCAAAGCACACACACCTTTGTATGTGATGCAGCCCCAGATCTTCAAACTTACACGAACACCACAAACTGGATTCAAGAATGGTGGAGTCCATTCTTCGCCGGTTCGGCGCCAAATAAGTACACGGTTATCCATTTCCAATGCTACCTTACACTCATCACTATATCACCTTCTTCCAGAAATCATTTAGTTTAGTACCTATTCAATATACACCATACCAGCGTGCTTTGACATTGTAGTCGCGAATTCTGATGCTTTTTTACAGCACACTTGTGATATTTTGTTTCATACAATTTTCTTTGAACAGTTCGATAAGATACAGGTCGAGCCCTATTCCCATTCAGTGTCAACAAAGGTGGCCTACCTGATCTATCATTGTTTCCCTTAGTTCCACGTTGTTTAAAACGTTTTAAAACACCATATATTATTGGTCGCATAGGTCCAATTTCCCGTGCTATTGTCGGTCCTTAAAGTTCTGCTTTGTGCATAGCAGGAATTGCATTCTTCTCAGACAAAGACAGTTGAACACGTTTTGGTTCCATCTCAAAAGCGATAAGAATTGTAAACAAAGCAGATGACACATAGCTTCCGTTGACCTTTGAACGGCATCTATTAGTTCAAAACTTTAATCTTATATAAAAATAGAGATAACTGTAATTTATTAACGGAGAATTTCGCAACCAAACATCGACAATGGATCTGGGAACGCAATGACGTCGTGAAAATTATCGTCATTTTTGACAACGTTCTGTATATTAATTATATAGATTTATTGTCTGACCACCGTAGCTGCGTAGTTAGACGGAAGATTTTAAACAAACTGTAAATTTCACAGCAGGAATTGCATACCCGCAAGTTCCAAATAATTCACTAAGTGTTTTTAAGCGTAAAATGGTAGAACGCTAATGTTGATATACGCGGAAACAAAAGGGTAAATTGTAGATTCTATAAAAAATCAGCAGTCCGACCAATAGTGTGACGTCACAGAAATGTATTATGACGCTGATGTATTCACTGTCGTCAAGGAGCTCCAGCTGAAAATGCTTCGTCAACTTCTGGCATGTTGTAAAGCGGTTGTCACCTTTAAAGATAAAATTTATCAGAGGAAAAGTCAATGCAAAGGAGACATAACTGGGAAGGCCCGGGTGGCTCAATGAGCTAGGTAGTTGTATTAACTAACAACTCATACAACCCTATCACCAATACGGCGTGAGTTCGCTCCCAGTTTTGTAATTTACATAAAAGGGTTCATTTGACTCGCAGTCGTAAGTGATACAGCTTACCAGTTGCTTGTCCATGGTAGGTGTTTCTCTCCGGGTACTCCGGCCTCTTCCATCGCTAAAACTGTTCGGCTTAATATAGCTGAAATATTGTTGAAAGTCGCGTTAAGCACAATAAGTGAAATAAAATAAAATCTTTGACGAAACATTTTCACCGGACAGTGTTATTTGTTGGTGTTTCTCATCAACATTGGAATATATCAGCTATATATATATATATATACCTGAACTTTATAGGTACAGTAAGTCACTTTGTGACATAAATTTTTATTTATTTTTGGTGTTTTAACGCCACTTTCAGCAATATTTCAGGAATATCATGGCGACCAGTTTTAGTGGTGGAAGAAGCCGGAGTACCCGGAGAGAACCACCGACCATGGGCAAGCACCTGGTAAACTTTATCACTTGCGATTTTTCTGTAATTTACAAAGCCGGCTGTGAACCCACGCCTTGCTGGTGATAGGCTTGTATGAGTTGTTAGGTAATCCAACTACCTAACTCATTGAGCCACCCGGGCCCTTCTGACATCAGGAAATGATATTAAATTCATATTAACTCTTGATTTAATAAATTGTGTGAGAATAAGAATCAAGCTAAATATAAATATGAATTTGTTCGCAATAAAATTATCAAAAATAGATATAAATCACTTCAAGTCGAGATTTTGGGGAAAGTTGTGTTTCATGTGAAATGTATTTGGATGCTTCATGAAATAAGGCAAATATATAACTGATTTATTAGTTCCCCAATGTTTCATTGGTACTTCCACGATGAATGTCTGCATATATTTGGAAAACAGACGGAGTATATATATATATACGTCTTCAGTCTCCCAAAAAAAACATGACCGACAAAAAATATAGAAGTGTTTACGCTTCACTGAATCAATAGCAACATACGGTATAATACATGTACTTTTTCTATGTTAAATGCTGTTTGCATGCTCTAAGCGGCTGTATAAACAGCAGATAATTCCGTCACAAATACCTGGTCGATTCAGCAAGCTCATATGTTCCACGGCTGTACCATAGCAAAATTGAACATCACAAGCAACAAGTTAAAGTGTGCTAAATTTTGCGCCTTGAAAGCTTTCGAAGTCACGAGTCCACAACAAGTTTTTGTTTACATGTTGTTAACATTAAAATTATTGGAATTGTTTTACAAACCCGTTTCCTTCATGATATACTCCATACAGGAAATATTACGTGACGTATATGTTGATGTCATCGTAGAAAGAATGTCAGAAGTACGGAAAGGGATCTTTAGAAATACGAAGAATGATAATAATAGATACAAACTATTTAATATGGTTTTGCATATGAATTGGGGTTATATAAGTGTTAAAAAAAGGAAAATAAAAACAAACACACAAAAACGAAAAAAAAAATAAGGACTTTTTTTTCATCTAAATCAACATAATTGCATATGAATTAAACTTAGTAAAATCTTAATAAATAGAACATTAATATATCACATAACAAAACAATGGGCTTGTGAACAATTTCATTAATTAAAATGTTAATAACATGTAAACAAAACCTTGGTGTGGCCGCATGACGTCGAACGTTTTCAAGGCTCAACGTTTTATTTAATTGTGATGTTCACGTGTTTATGCTACAGCCTTGGTCCATAGGAGTTTGCTTAATCGATCTGGTGTTTGTTACAGAATTATCTGTTGTAATATTTTTGTTTTCATAAAGCCGTTATGAGTATAAAAACAGCATTTAATTTGGCAAAATACATTTATTATTCCGTATTATGCTATTGATTCAGTGAAGCATAATTATTTCTAATGTTGTCCGCCATGTTGTTATCGTTTTTCGGATACTGTAATATATAGCCCTCTGTTTTCCGAGTATATGCTGTTATTTATGTTCGACAAACCAATTAAAATGTGTGTAGCAAACTAAATCATTAATCACATTTATCATGATTGTTACGAAAAACATAACAATCGTGACCAGTTTCACCATTGCTGTTTAAACTTTCTTTTCATAACAATCTTGACCATTTTCACCATTACTGTTTAAACTTTCTTTTCATAAAAATCATGACCAGCTTCATCATTACTGTTTAAACTTTCTTTTCATAGCAATCATGACCAGTTTCACCATTACTGTTTAAACTTTCTTTTCATAAAAATTATGACCACCTTCACCATTACTGTTTAAACTTTCTTTTCATAACAATCATGACCACCTTCACCATTACTGTTTAAACTTTCTTTTCATAACAATCATGACCAGTTTCACCATTACTGTTTAAACTTTCTTTTCATAACAATCATGACCAGCTTCACCATTTCTGCTTAAACTTTCCTTTGATTACAATCATGACCAGTGCATGACCAGCTTCACCATTACTGCTTAAGCTTTCTTTTTATAACAATCATGACCAGTTTCATCATCACTGTTTAAGCTTTCTTTCCATAACAATATTGACCAGATTCACCATTACTGTTTAAGCTTTCTTTTCATAACAGTCATGACCAGCTTCACAATTACTGTTTAAGATTTCTTTTCATAACAGTCATGCCCAGTTTCATCATCACTGTTTAAGCTTTCTTTCCATAACAATAGTGACCAGATTCACCATTACTGTTTAAGATTTCTTTTCATAACAATCGTGACCAGTTTCACCATCACTGCTTAAGCTTTCTTTTCATAACAATCATGACCAGCTTCACAATTACTGTGTAAGCTTTCTTTTCATAACAGTCATGCCCAGCTTCACCATTACTGTTCAAACTTTCTTTTCATAGCAATCGTGAACAGTTTCACCATCACTGCTTAAGCTTACTTTTCATAACAATAATGACCAGCTTCACCATTACTGCTTAAGCTTTCTTTTCATAACAATCATGACCAGTTTAATCATCACTGTTTAAGCTTTATTTTCGTAACAATAGTGACCAGATTCACCACTACTGTTTAAGATTTCTTTTCATAACAATCGTGACCAGTTTCACCTTCACTGTATAAACTTTCTTTTCATAACAATCATGACCAGCTTCACCATTACTGTTTAAACTTTCTTTTCATAACAATCATGACCAGTTTCACCATTACTGTTTAAACTTTCTTTTCATAGCAATCGTGAACAGTTTCACCATCACTGTTTAAGCTTAATTTTCATAACAATTATGACCAGTTTCATCATTACTGTTTAAATTTCTTTTCATGACAATCATAACCAGTTTCACCATTAGTGCTTAAGCTTTCTTTTCATAACAATCATGACCAGCTTTACCATTACTGTTTAAACTTTCCTTTCATAACAGTGATGCCCAGTTTCACCATTACTGTTTCAACTTTCTTTTCAAAACAATCATGACCAGTTTCACCATTATTTTTTAGCTTTCTTTTCAAAACAATCATGACCAGCTTCCCCATTACTGTTTAAACTTACTTTTCAAAACAATCATGACCAGCTTCCCCATTACTGTTTAAACTTACTTTTCATAAGAATCATGACCAGTTTCACCATTACTGTTTAAGGTTTCTTTTCATAACCATCATGACCAGTTTCACCATTACAGCTTAAACTTTGTTTTCATAACAATCATGACCAGCTTCACCATTACTATTTAAACTTTTTTGCATATCAATCATGAACAGCTTCACCATTACTGTTTAAGCTTTCTTTTCATAACAGTCATGCCCAGCTTCACCATTACTGTTCAAACTTTCTTTTCATAGCAATCGTGAACAGTTTCACCATCACTGCTTAAGCTTACTTTTCATAACAATAATGACCAGCTTCACCATTACTGCTTAAGCTTTCTTTTCATAACAATCATGACCAGTTTAATCATCACTGTTTAAGCTTTATTTTCGTAACAATAGTGACCAGATTCACCACTACTGTTTAAGATTTCTTTTCATAACAATCGTGACCAGTTTCACCTTCACTGTATAAACTTTCTTTTCATAACAATCATGACCAGCTTCACCATTACTGTTTAAACTTTCTTTTCATAACAATCATGACCAGTTTCACCATTACTGTTTAAACTTTCTTTTCATAGCAATCGTGAACAGTTTCACCATCACTGTTTAAACTTAATTTTCATAACAATTATGACCAGTTTCATCATTACTGTTTAAATTTCTTTTCATGACAATCATAACCAGTTTCACCATTAGTGCTTAAGCTTTCTTTTCATAACAATCATGACCAACTTTACCATTACTGTTTAAACTTTCCTTTCATAACAGTGATGCCCAGTTTCACCATTACTGTTTCAACTTTCTTTTCATAACAATCATGACCAGTTTCACCATTATTTTTTAACTTTCTTTTCAAAACAATCATGACCAGCTTCCCCATTACTGTTTAAACTTACTTTTCAAAACAATCTTGACCAGCTTCCCCATTACTGTTTAAACTTACTTTTCATAAGAATCATGACCAGTTTCACCATTACAGCTTTAGCTTTCTTTTCATAACAATCATGACCATTTTCATCATTACTGTTTATTCTTTCTTTTCATGACAATCATTACCAGCTTCACCATTACTGTTTAACTTTCTGTTCATAACAATCATGACCAGCTTCACCATTGCTGTATAAACCTTGTTTTCATAATAATCATGACCAGTTTCACCATTACTGCTTAAACTTTGTTTTCGTAGCAATCATGACCAGTTTCACCATTACTGCTGAAGCTTTCTTTCCATAACAATTATCATCAGTTTCACCATTACTGCTTACATTTTCTTTTCATAACAATCATGACCAGTTTCAACATTACTGTATAAACTTTTTCTTCATAGCAATCATGACCAGTTTCACCATCTCTGTTTAACTTTCTTTTCATAACAATCATGACCAGCTTCACCATAACTGCTTAAACTTTCTTTTCATAACAATTTAGACCAGATTCACCATTACTGTTTAAGATTTCTTTTCACAACAATCGTGACCAGTTTCACCATCACTGTTTAAACTTTCTTTTCATAACAATCATGACCAGTTTCATCATTACTGCTTAAACTTTGTTTTCATAACAATCATGACCAGCTTCACCATTACTATTTAAACTTTTTTGCATATCAATCATGAACAGCTTCACCATTACTGTTTAAGCTTTCTGTTCATAATAACCATGACCAGTTTCACCATTACTGTTTAAGGTTTCTTTTCATAACAATCATGATCAGCTTCACCATTACTGCTTTAGCTTTCTTTTCATAACAATCATGACCAGTTTCATCATTACTGTTTATTCTTTCTTTTCATGAAAATCATTACCAGCTTCACCATTACTGTTTAACTTTCTGTTCATAACAATCATGACAAGCTTCACCATAACTGCTTAAACTTTCTTTTCATAACAATTTAGACCAGATTCACCATTACTGTTTAAGATTTCTTTTCACAACAATCGTGACCAGTTTCACCATCACTGTTTAAACTTTCTTTTCATAACAATCATGACCAGTTTCACCATTACTGCTGAAGCTTTCTTTCCATAACAATTATCATCAGTTTCACCATTACTGCTGAAGCTTTCTTTTCATAACAATCATGACCAGTTTCAACATTACTGTTTAAACTTTTTCTTCATAGCAATCATGACCAGTTTCACCATTACTGTTTAAACTTTCTTTTCATAACAATCATGCCCAGTTTCACCATTACTGTTTAAAATTTCTTTTCATAGCAATCGTGAACAGTTTCTCCGTCACTGCTTAAGCTTACTTTTCATAACAATCATGACCAGCTTCACCATTACTGCTAAAACTTTCTTTTCATAACAATAGTGACCAGATTCACCATTACTGTTTAAGATTTCTTTTCGTAACAATCGTGACCAGTTTCACCATCAATGTTTAAACTTTCTTTTCATAACAATCATGACCAGCTTCACCATTACTGTTTAAGCTTTCTTTTCATAACAATAGTGACCAGATTCACCATTACTGTTTAAGATTTCTTTTCGTAACAATCGTGACCAGTTTCACCATCAATGTTTAAACTTTCTTTTCATAACAATCATGACCAGCTTCACCATTACTGTTTAAACTTTCTTTTCATAACAGTCATGCCCAGTTTCACCATTACTGTTTAAACCTTCTTTTCATAACAATCATGACCAGCTTCACCATTACTGTTTAAGCTTTCTTTTCATAACAATAGTGACCAGGCTTCCCCATTACTGTTTAAACTTTCTTTTCATAACAGTCATGCCCAGTTTCACTATTACTGTTTAAACTTTCTTTTCATAGCAATCGTGAACAGTTTCACCATCACTGTTTAAACTTTCTTTTCATAACAATCGTGAACAGTTTCACCATCACTGTTTAAACTTTCTTTTCATAACAATCATGACCAGCTTCACCATTACTGTTTAAACTTTCTTTTCATAGCAATCGTGAACAGTTTCACCATCACTGTTTAAACTTACTTTTCATAACAATCGTGACCAGTTTCACCATTAGTGTTTAAACTTTCTTTTCATAGCAATCATGACCAACTTCACCATTACTGTTTAAACTTTCTTTTCATAGCAATGGTGAACAGTTTCACCATCACTGTTTAAGCTTTCTGTTCATCACAATCGTGACCAGTTTCACCATTACTTTTTAACTTTCCTTTCATAACAATCATGACCAGCTTCACCATTGCTGCTTAAACTTTCTTTTCATAACAATCACGACCAGTTTCATCATTACTGTTTAAACTTTCTTTTCATAACAATCATAACCAGGCTTCTCCATTACTGTTTAAGCTTTCTTTTCATCAGAATCATGACCAGCTTCACCATTACTGTTTAAGCTTTCTTTTCATAACAATCATGACCAGTTTCACCATTACTGTTTAAGCTTTCTGTTCATAACAATCATGACCAGTTTCATCATTGCTGTTTATTCTTTCTTTTCATGACAATCATTACCAGCTTCACCATTACTGTTTAACTTTCTTTTCATAACAGTCATGCCCAGCTTCACCATTACTGTTTAAACTTTCTTTTCATAGCAATCGTGAACAGTTTCACCATCACTGCTTAAGCTTTCTTTTCATAACAATCATGACCAGCTTCACCATTACTGCTTAAGCTTTCTTTTCATAACAATCATGACCAGTTTAATCATCACTGTTTAAGCTTTATTTTCATAGTAATAGTAACCAGATTCACCATTACTGTTTAAGATTTCTTTTCATAAACATCGTAACCAGTTTCACCTTCACTGTATAAACTTTCTTTTCATAACAATCATGAACAGCTTCACCATTACTGTTTAAACTTTCCTTTCATAACAGTCATGCCCAGTTTCACCATTACTCTTTAAACATTCTTTTCATAGCAATCGTGAACAGTTTCACCATCACCGCTTAAGCTTACTTTTCATAACAATCATGACCAGCTTCACCATTACTGCTTAAGCTTTCTTTTCATAACAATCATGACCAGTTTAATCATCACTGTTTAAGTTTATTTTCATAGTAATAGTAACCAGATTCACCATTACTGTTTAAGATTTCTTTTCATAACAATGGTAACCAGTTTCACCTTCACTGTATAAACTTTCTTTTCATAACAATCATGACCAGCTTCACCATTACTGTTTAAACTTTCTTTTCATAACAGTCATGCCCAGTTTCACCATTACTGTTTAAGCATTCTTTTCATAGCAATCGTGAACAGTTTGACCATCACTGTTTAAACTTAATTGTCATAACAATTATGACCAGTTTCATCATTACTGTTTAAATTTCTTTTCATAACAATCATAACCAGTTTCACCATTAGTGCTTAAGCTTTCTTTTCATAACAATCATGACCAGCTTTACCATTACTGTTTAAACTTTCCTTTCATAACAGTGATGCCCAGTTTCACCATTACTGTTTCAACTTTCTGTTCATAGCAATCGTGAACAGTTTCACAATCACTGTTTAAGCTTTCTTTTCATAACAACCATGACCAGTTTCACCATTACTTTTTAGCTTTCTTTTCAAAACAATCATGACCAGCTTCACCATTGCTGCTTAAAATTTCTTTTCATAACAATCATGAACAGTTTCATCGTTACTGTTTAAACCTTCTTTTCATAGCAATCATGACCAGCTTCCCCATTACTGTTTAAACTATCTTTTCATCAGAATCATGACCAGCTTCACCATTACTGTTTAAGCTTTCTTTTCATAACCATCATGTCCAGTTTCACCATTACAGCTTAAGGTTTGTTTTCATAACAATCATGACCAGTTTCATGAATACTGTTTATTCTTTTTTTTTCATAACAATCATGACCAGCTTCACCATTACTGCTTAAACTTTGTTTTCATAACAATCATGACTAGCTTCACCATTACTATTTAAACTTTTTTGCATATCAATCGTGAACAGCTTCACCATTACTGCTTAAGCTTTCTGTTCATAATAACCATGATCAGTTTCACCATTACTGTTTAAGCATTCTTTTCATAAAAATCATGACCAGTTTCACCATTACAGCTTTAGCTTTCTTTTCATAACAATCATGACCAGTTTCACCATTACTGTTTATTCTTTCTTTTCATGACAATCATTACCAGCTTCACCATTACTGTTTAACTTTCTGTTCATAACAATCATGACAAGCTTCACCATTACTGTATAAACCTTGTTTTCATAATAATCATGACCAGTTTCACCATTACTGCTTAAACTTTGTTTTCGTAGCAATCATGACCAGTTTCACCATTACTGCTCAAGTTTTCTTTCCATAACAATTATCATCAGTTTCACCATTACTGCTTACATTTTCTTTTCATAACAATCATGACCAGTTTCAACATTACTGTTTAAACTTTTTCTTCATAGCAATCATGACCAGTTTCCCCATCACTGTTTAACATTCTTTTCATAACAATCATGACCAGCTTCACCATTACTGCGCAAACTTTGTTTTCATAACAATCATGACCAGCTTCATCATTACTGCTTAAATTTTCTTTTCATAACAATCATGACCAATTTCAATATTACTGTTTAAACTTTCTGTTCATGACAATCGTGACCAGTTTCACCATCACTGCTTAAGCTTTCTTTTCATTACAATCATGACCAGTTTCATCATCACTGTTTAAGTTTTCTTTTCATAACAATTTACACCAGATTCACCATTACTGTTTAAGATTTCTTTTCATAACAATCGTGACCAGTTTCACCATCACTGTTTAAACTTTCTTTTCATAACAATCATGACCAGCTTCACCATTACTGTTTAAACTTTCTTTTCATAACAATCATGCCCAGTTTCACCATTACTGTTTAAGCTTTCTTTTCATAACAATCATGCCCAGTTTCACCATTACTGTTTAAACTTTCTTTTCATTGCAATCGTGAACCGTTTCACCGTCACCGCTTAAGCTTACTTTTCATAACAATCATGACCAGCTTCACCATTACTGCTTAAGCTTTCTTTTCATTACAATCATGACCAGTTTCACCATCACTGTTTAAGATTTCTTTTCATAACAATAGTGTCCAGATTCACCATTACTGTTTAAGATTTCTTTTCATAACAATCATGACCAGTTTCACCATCAATGTTTAAGCTTTCTTTTCATAACAATCATGACCAGCTTCACCATTACTGTTTAAACTTTCTTTTCATAACAATGATGACAAACTTCACCATTACTGTTTAAACTTTCTTTTCATAGCAATCGTGAACAGTTTCACCATCACTGTTTAAACTTTCTGTTCATCACAATCGTGACCAGTTTCACCATTACTTTTTAGCTTTCTTTTCATAACAATCATGACCAGCTTCACCATTGCTGCTTAAACTTTCTTTTCATAACAATCATGACCAGTTTCATCATTACTGTTTAAACTTTCTTTTCATAACAATCATGACCAG
Source organism: Bathymodiolus septemdierum (assembly GCA_963383655.1). Taxonomy (NCBI): domain Eukaryota; kingdom Metazoa; phylum Mollusca; class Bivalvia; order Mytilida; family Modiolidae; genus Bathymodiolus; species Bathymodiolus septemdierum. Next base: position 31,338,861 of record OY726531.1, read on the forward strand.
GCTTCCCCAATACTGTTTAAGCTTTCATTTCATCAGAATCATGACCAGCTTCACCATTACTATTTAAGCTTTCTTTTCATAACAATCATGACCAGTTTCATCATTACTGTTTATTCTTTCTTTTCATAACAATCATGACCAGCTTCACCATTACTGCTTAAACTTTGTTTTCATAACAATCATGACCAGCTTCACCATTACTGTTTAAACATTTTTGTATATCAATCGTGAACAGTTTCACCATTACTGTTAAAGCTTTTTGTTCATAATAACCATGACCAGTTTCACCATTATTGTTTAAGCTTTCTTTTCATAACAATCATGACCAGCTTCACCATTACTGCTTAAGCTTTCAGTTCATAACAATCATGACCAGTTTCATCATTACTGTTTATTCTTTCTTTTCATGACAATCATTACCAGCTTCACCATTACTGTTTAACTTTCTTTTCATAACAATTATGACCAGCTTCACCATTCCTGTATAAACTGTGTTTTCGTAGCAATCATGACCAGTTTCACCATTACTGCTCAAGCTTTCTTTCCATAGCAATCATGACCAGCCTCACCATTACTGTTTAATCTTTCTTTTTATAACAGTCATGACCAGCTTCCCCATTACTGCTTAAACTTTGTTTTCATAACAATCATAACCAGTTTCATCATTACTGCTTAAACTTTGTTTTCATAACAATCATAACCAGTTTCATCATTACTGCTTAAACTTTTTTTTCATAGCAATCATGACCAGTTTCACCATCACTGTTTAACTTTCTTTTCATAACTTTCTTTTCATGACAATCATGACCAGCTTCACCATTACTGCTTAAACTTTCTTTTCATAACAATCATAACCAGCTTCACCATTACTGCTTAAATTTTCTTTTCATAATAATCATGACCAGTTTCAACATTACTGTTTAAACTTTCTGTTCATGACAATCGTGACCAGTTTCACCATTACTGTTTAAACTTTCTTTTCATAGCAATCATGACCAGCTTCACCATTACTGTTTAATCTTTCTTTTCATAACAATCATGACCAGCTTCATCATTACTGCTTAAACTTTCTTTTCATAATAATGATGATAAATTACAACCACGGACTCCACCAAATATAAGAAACCCGTTATGCTATTCATATAGGCAAGACGTATTGGAAACCAATATATGCAAACAAACACAAAAATACATCAATAAGAAAATATATTCGCCTCGAGGTGTTTTTGCTTCGTTATTCTTAATGTAGAGGTTGATTGACTGGTTGGTGTCTAGCACAAATCTTAGAAGCATTTCGGCCATATTGTGGCGTGATTAATGTAGAACAATATGTAAACATGTCTATTTATCTCTAATATACAGAAAAATATCGTGATGACGGGAAAGAATTGTTCTAAATTATTGATATTCCAATCTGTATCCATGGCGATGGTATATAATTTAAGTGGATCTGATTTGGAGCCCATTAGCTCTGGTATATTTCTAGATGACTTATGCATTATTTTTGGTATATGTATCTTAATTCAGTACAATGACTGAAGTAATAAGAAAAATGTGGAGATACCGAAGGAATAAACAGAAGCCGTAAATCGAAGAAGGAGAGAGAACACAAAGGTATAAACAGAAACCGTAAATCGAAGGAGAACACAAAGGTATAAACAGAAGCCGTAAATCGAAGAAGGAGAGAGAACACAAAGGTATACACAGAAGCCGTAAATGGAAGAAGGAGAGAGAACATAAATGTATAAACAGAAGCCGTAAATCGAAGAAGGAGAGAGAACACAAAGGTATAAACAGAAGCCGTAAATCGAAGAAGGAAAGAGAACACAAAGGTATAAACAGAATCCGAAAATCGAAGAAGGAGAGAGAACACAACGGTATAAACAGAAGCAGTAAATCAAAGAAGGAGAGAGAACACAAAGGTATAAACAGAAGCCGTATATCGAAGAAGGAGAGAGAACACAAAGGTATAAACAGAAGCCGTAAGTCGAAGAAGGAGAGAGAACACAAAGGTATAAACAGAAGCCGTCAATCAAAGAAGGAGAGAGAATACAAAGGTATAAACAGAAGCCGTCAATCGAAGAAGGAGAGAGAATACAAAGGTATAAACAGAAGCGTAAATCGATGGAGAGAGAATACAAAGGTATAATCAGAAGCCGTCAATCGAAGGAGATAAAACACAAAGGTATGAAAGTCAAAAGAAAAGTTCATATTGATAAGTAATGATCTACAAAGCGGCCTGTCATATATGTAGAGACGTGTGAGAAACTACACTTACTGGTCACACATGAGTGATTTAGTATATCATCTAACCCAAATGGCGCTTGCGAGAGTAGGAAAGTGTTACTAAACTACGTTGCATGTAACGAGCTATTTAATAGGCTGAAAAGAGACCTAACCGTATTAATCATATCATTATATATTCATCACTTAAGGTCACTTGCATATGACCCGTGATGGGGTTTCCTCGAATCTTCCATGCCGCAACACATCAGTAAAGAAGAACAAGTGAAAGGACTGATTTTAATCAAAATGCAATACACTATACAGAAAACTAAATACTGAGCATCACAAACTACACATAGAACAAAGGAATGAAATGAGGGTCTCTATCAGAATGATCAGTTACTATTAAACGACACAATTATTATATGATATGAAAATCGATTTTCAAACACTGCACAACCTTCATCAACCTTCATTTCTCTTAAGAAGAGCTTGAAGATACGAACAGGTTAATCAGAATCCGTATATCGAAGAAGAACAGACAACACAATGGCCAAATGAAAAAGTACAAAAAGACAAACAACAATCTACAAAACATACATATATAAAACTAAAGACCGAGTTACACGAACCTCACTTAAAACCGGGGGTGAACTAATGCTCTCCGGAAGGGTAAGCAGTTCCTGCTACACTAGTGGCACCCGTCATGTTAATCTAGTGACAAACCTGGTTATAAGTCATAAAAGAAGAAAGGAACGAGAATTTGTTTACGACTAGTGGAACATATCCGCGGTCATTTGTGACACAGATATTCCACAACGGTCAATGTACTGAACAAACTGATTGGACGACAATTAGTTATATATCGTCTACCTTTGCGATCTCTTGGAATAAAATTGATAACTCTTTGAGTCGGAAATTGAAAAACAAATGGCATATTTCTTAACTAGATTATTATGAACCAATGAAAAAAAATCAAAGTCTTATATATCAGCGAAGGTATTCCCATATTGATTGTCATTAATTTAAGATATTCACAATATTCACAGAATGTTAAATATTCTTCCAACGGTTAATGTTTGCTCATCATTTAACTCACCATTATATTGGCAAAAGTTAACTCCCTTGCCATATCAAGACACGTGTAAGTGAGTTCTCGAAAAAGGGAGTGAGTGATTGTTGCTTAACGTCAACTTGGCAATTTTCAGCTATGTAATGACGAAAACAAGATAATTAGCAATGAGATGATGATGAAATTCACTTTTACCTGACCAACACGCTTAGTTGGATTTGCATAGTGCAATCTCACTTTAACAACAGTCCGCGAGTAGACATGTTTCCCAACACGGACACATTATCCTGATCCCGAGTCAACCAGTTTTTGATCTTCCTCCTTAATGTTGCGTGCTTACCGGAGAATCACCAATGCCAATTTAATAGTCTTTGGTTTGACCCGATTGGGGATCGCACACACGATCTAATGCACTCGAGGCGAACAGACTACCCATTACATCCCACATACTGTTAAAAAGGTGAATTTTGTGAATATTCATTCATGTTTAACAATAACACGAAGGGTTCCAGTCGTGCATCAGGAACTGATAACCCTCTCTCCCCCCGGAGCACCTGAGTTCGTGTTGTGTGATATGCAGTTTCCTGTGTATTGTTTGAGAATGGTTGCTTGGCTTTTCGTAATTCTTTTTAATTAAATCTATGTTCCTGTTTACATATGACATCAGAAATCCCTGATATCCCTGACCCTTTCATACAGTTAATATACACAAAACAATACTACACATTACAATACATATATTATAAGTTAAACACAAATTAAATAAATACATATTGGTTACATGTAGACACAAAAATGGACAGTAGAATATTATGCTAACTTGTTTTTTTAGATTTTCAAATAATAATTTTCCTGTATTTTTTTCTAAAAGGTTTTTCGACATTTTTTTTTGTCCATTGCATTGTCAGTCCTTTTTCGATTTAGGGCTTTTGATTAACCTCTTTGTTCCTTGTGTATCTTCAAACGTTTCGTACATGACTTTGTTGTATGTGTTTTTATTTATTTGTAGCTGTTATCGCTGTATTACTTGCTGCTACGTTACCGAACAACTCTACAGCAACCCAAACATCAACATCGACAACGACGACACCATCAGCATGCACAAAGGAACCGGAAGTATGAGTAAACAAATTTGGCTGTCAGCAGTAAACTGTTTAATTAATAAAACACATGACAATTTGCGGTATCCGATTGTCTTAAAGAAATAAATAAAGATATGCAATAATATCATTAATGATATAATTAATTAGACAATCTTTATTACGTGTATTTAAAATTCATTAGTAAAAAGGTAAAAACAAGTAATTATTCGCGGATGTATAAAATGAACGTTAGAGAACACATAAGAGACAATCAAAAATGGACAATCCAGAGAAAATAGCAACATAGGGTACACAAGACGAAGAAACAAAACACCAAGAAAAAACTAACACAATTTGTGGACACCACTATGGGGAAGCACACAAACATAACGTAGATAAGATATGAACCCTCCCACAAACAACCGGAGGTAAAGACGAATCGAACATCGTCTCTACTGAGCGAAACAAAAAGAAGTTACCGCTGGATACGTAAAGGCCACATGTAATACAACATTGTGCACCATCTTGAATGAGCTAAGAGGGGTGGTTTGTATCCATAAAGCAAGTTTAAGTTCATCACTTTCTATAGCAGTACATATACCAAGCAAGGAAAAGTACACATGATTGTATTTGTATTAGGGTATCACTTTCTACGATTCTTGTTTGATAAATAGTCAAACCTGCCCGTGCAGTCAACTCTATTAAGCAGTCACCTGTATTAAAAGGTCCAATTTCCTTGACCTGTCATAGAAGAGTTCATATGAATTAAACCTCTTGTAAGAGGTCACCTGTTTTATAAGACCACTTTCTCCTTGCCCCAAAGGTGATCTCTTATTACAGGTTTGACTGTGCTTAAAAATAATGTAAGGCTGCATATGTTAATGTGAATGGAACCTCTTCTTGATTATTATATCTCTAACAGTAATTCAGATATAAGCAGACTATCTGGTAACATAGAGCATACAAGACGACGAAAAAAAAGCACAACACAATACAACTACACTCATAATGAAATGACTTGAAAGTCTTTGTGTCCGTTTTACTCTGTAGGTTCCTGTAACCGCAAGGCAATGATACTTAACTTGTGTGCTACTACGAATAACTACGTTGTTTTATTATTGTTGACGATATCCTGAATGCAAGAAGAATTTGAAGATGACAAAGAGGTAATCAGAATCCGTAAATCGACGAAGGACAGACAATGCAATGACCAAGCGAAAAAGGACAAAAGGACAAACAGCCATCTACAAAACATACGCATAAAACTAAAGATCGAGTAAAACGGACACCACTAAGTACGGGGGATGAACGCAGGTGCCCTGAAAGGATAAGCAGTTCTTGCTTCACTAGTGACACCTGTCGTGTTAATCTAGTTGTATTTTTAATGCGAATCGAAGTAGACACAAAACTAAATAACACACTTAAAGTTCAATCTCAGTAAAGTAACATTGAAATGTTGATACCAAAGCGGTAATTATAGGCCGTCACTCAAAGAAGAACAGACAAGACCCCCCAAAAAAAAAGACATAAGAAACACACAACGATATGCAAAGCAATATTGAGCAGCGCAAACACGAAAAACAGTGCTCAATCTTTAGATTTCTATGTAGAGTTTTGTTCCCATTTACATCTTCTTATTACCGCTTTGGAATCTTCAATCTTATTTTGAAGAAAGAAGTGAAGGAAAGAAAGCTAAAACAATAATGGTGAACAAGTCCTCCAATATCAACAAAGGGAGTGATCACTTCTCAACTTATCTGATCGTACACAAAAAAAAAACAGGACAATAACACATGATGCTGAAAATCCTGGCTTGGAACAGGTTAAATATTGTGGCGGGTTAAACCGGTAAATAGAATCCCAATGCTCCCTTCTTTATTACTTCATACAGTGTAACACAACATGACATTATAATCGAATTAACTCATATATAACGCCAAAACGAAACACCAGCTGCAAAGAAATGAATTTTGATTAGATTCATAGAAACATGATTTCATCAAAGGTGGGTTACATTCAGGATTAATTTGTTCTGCACAAATGCCACTGAATATGGACAAAGCTAGGAACAACAGCTGTATATCTCTATTAGCTCCCCTTTTCAAATCTAGTCTATGTCTGTTAAGACCGAATGAACTTTATCTATTCACCCATATTGATTAATCAAATGGTGGAGAATAGCAGATAACCTCGCAGCTAAAAAAATAAGAGGAATATTGAATTAGATGTAGAATGAAATAAACATTAGAACTGTAAGTCATGAATCGTTCATGGATAATACTGATCATATCTATGTGTTTGGTATTAAACGAGGTGGCACTCCTAACAGGTAAAAGCTTACATTAACAATTTAACAGTTAGGGTTATGATGTGTAACGCCATTTTTAACAACATTTCAGTCATATCGTGGTTCTCCGTTTTATTTCAAGAGAAACTATCGGACCACCAAGACAAAACCACCGACTTGCCGCAAGTCACAGTCGGCATACCTATATTTACAGAAGACTCTAAAAATATGAACAACGCGGACCCCACTAAATATAGCCAGGGGTGAAACGAGGTGCCAGCTAATCCATGTATTTAAAATATTGTGATTTATTTGTTACAACATCTGATAATGATATAAAAATTAAACGTTAGAGAATACCGAAAGGGCAATCAAAAATTGACAATCAAGGGAACCTGGCAACAGGACGAAGAAAAACAATTCAAAAGTACAACAAAATATATGTTGGGAACCACTATGTACCACTATACGCACATACACACAAATAACGTAAATAAGACATGAGCCCTCCTACTAATACTATTACATAGAAGTATTGTAATAAATATATGTTTGTCATTTTCAGTACATTAATGTTAGGCAATATTGAAAGTCATATAATAATGTAGTATGTGTTCCATGAACCATTTTATTTCATATATTTATTATATTATCATATTGCCATATTATTGGTCAATAACTAATACACTACGCAGTTATTGACTTTTGTTGAGGTTAATTTAAGGATCTATCGTTCAAAGATATATGATATTTACCGAAGCTGAAGCCGAGGTGAATATCATATATCTTGGAACAATAGATCCTTTTATTAATCGAAATGAAAATCAGTAATTACTTTATAATATGAAACTGTTATTAATTTCCTCTGGATCATGTTTTTAAATTGGCATTAAACACTACATGTGTTTTTTTGTGTGTAAATTTTAATGGTAACAAGAAAGATTTATGCCTACTGTAATGATTAACTTAGATCGTTCCAGAGGAGCCTTTGGGACGCTATTGTAACCTCACGTTACGCTAAAACTCAAAGTAGGTGTTTTCGTATTTTAGCAGTACGTAATGTTAATATAACGTTTCAAAGGCTCCTCTGGAATGACCAAGATTAATATTTGCGGAATTTGAAGGCTTAGAAAGTATTTATGAAGTTCTATCAAGAAAACATGTCATGCTTTTAGCCAATCAGAAAACAGAAATATTTATGATCATATATTAATTTAAATTATCGACCGTTTTCATTTTTATTATCACATCTCGCATTATCTTCGTGTGGCGATTATTAAAGCGCGATTGGGTGTCGTCGTGATTGCATGGTAGTTGGATTTACAATTACGCATGCAATCAATGCCTAGCACAATCAATGTTGTGAGTCGGGGTTACATTAGTTTTATAGTCGCAGACATTTCCTTGCAACATATATATAGATTTAGTATGTGAATAGATCGATACGAGACAAATAAATAAGGTAAGAAAGATAACCCATTGTTGTTGATAGCAAAAGAGATAATATCTCAATATCGGAACAATTCCCAAACACACTAGAAACCAATAAATTACCAACCCGCACCTATGACTGGTCAAGAGCGCTGTCTTTATACAGAGAGGGTGGTAGGTTTAGGGTTATGGGGCATAACGCCACTTTCAACAATATTTTAGTCATATCGTGGAGGTCAGTTTTACTGGTGGAGGAAAGCAGAGTACCCCGGACAAAACCACGGACCTGCCGAAAGTCACTGACAAACTTTATCACATAATGGTGTATTGAGTACACCTCGCTTGAGCAAGATTCGAACTCACAAAGTTAGCGGTGATAGGCACTGGTTGCATAGATAGTCGTAAATCCAACTACCATATGACCACGACCACGACGTAATAAAGAATCACGAAATGTATGCATATATAATATATTTAATCTTCGTTGTCATATGAATGATAGTAATAATAGAAATAATAGAAATAATTAATATATTAGTATTTAAAGCAAATACATACGTAGACCATTATCAAATCTCGTTGGTTGCAGATGGTATGATCATGAAGCCGGGCGCAGAGGACACAGTGGTAAACAGGAAGAAACGTGATTGTGTCACCGAACCTTTGACATGTAATAGTAAGCTTTTAAACATTATTTACATATCTTCAACATTTAATAATATTATATTAATTTTGTTATAATTTTTAACTGTTTTTCAAGTATGCCTAGCATATGTAAATCAACAGAGTTCAGAAAAGTTTGAAGATACGAAATATTTAATCATAAGCTATAAATCGGAAAAGGACAGGCAATACAATGACCTAATGAAAGAGGAACAAAATACAAAACGGTACACAGAAACTAAAGATTGAGCAACAGGAACCCTACAAAAAACAGTGTTTACTTAGGAAGAATACACCAGTGTTGTCCGTCCTGTTACCCTTGTTATGTCATGAATGACTAAACGAGAAAATTTTTATTTCCACAAACTGAACATATCCGTATCCATATGTGACACAGATAATGTCTAATCAAAGTCATGCAAAACTTGCGAAACCCCAACACACAAATATATGACAGCTCCATTTGCTGGCTTGATACAGGCATTCCAATAAAATGTTGCGGGGTAATACTAGATTTTGTAAGAAAACTGCCAACCCTTACAAATAATTGGACGAAAAGCGTTCCTATGAAGAAAAACGTTATAATCTTAAGCATTATACATCATATCTTTAAGAAATCCGATGACCATAACCATCTTTTGAATATTAGATAATATGCATGGTGATAATAAGACATAATTTTGAAACAATGGTCAACTATGAAACAAAATATCACAGCCAATACCATCTTCCGTCATCTGAACGCAAGTGGCAGAATAATATGGCGGGTGTCTTTTCAGAGGAAGAAACTGCTTACCCGTCGCTAGCACATGAGTTCGCGCCCAGTCATTTTCGTGGGGTCAGTCATGCTCATTGCTTTATTGTTTGTGTTGTCCTATTATGTGTCTTTACGTTCTTTAGTTACGTGTTGTGATGTCCGTTATGATTTCCGCATCAAAATGATGTTTGGTTCGTCTTTACTGCCAGTTGTTTGTAGAAAAGTTTATTTACGTTATTTGTGTTTGTTTGCGCATAATGATGGACCAACACAAATTGTGTTGTGGTTTTTTTGTCTTGTTTTTCTTCGTCATGTTGTCAGTTTCTCTCGATTGTCTATATATCCATTGCCCCTTTGGAATTGTCTAACGCTTATTTCAAGAAGGTGCTGAAATCTTCTAATTGATATATATGCATTCAAACCTGCTTAAATTGTACCTGTACAATACATATATCAAATAATCTATGGATGGCAACTAGAAATACATTTTAGGTTTAATCGGTACCTTTATATACAGTTATAACTGACTTACCTTGTTTTTGTTATTAATAATATATATCAACATAATTATACCTCATTGTATTGTCTGTTCTTCTTCGATTTACGGAATCTGATTACCCCTTTGTTATCTTCAGGACATTGAGATGTCTGTTCTTTTTCGATATGCGGATTCTGATCACCCCTTTGTATCTTCAAGACATTGTATTGTCTGTTCTTCTTCGATTTACGCATCCTGATCACCCCTTTGATATCTTGAAGACATTGAAATGTCTGTTCTTTTTCGATATACGGAGTCTGATCACCCATTTGTATCTTCAATACATTATGTTGTCTGTTCTTCATCGAATTACGGATTCTGATCACCCAGTTGTATCTTCAAGACATTGTGTTGTCTGTTCTTCATCGAATTACGGATTCTGATTACCCCTTTGTATCTTCAAAACATTGTGATGTCTGTTCTTCTTTGATATACGGATTCTGATTACGCCTTTGGTATCTTCAAAACATTATATTTATTGTCTGTTCCTCATTGATGTACGGATTTTGATTACCCCTTTGTATCTTCAAGACATTGTGTTGTCTGTTCTTCTTTGATATACGGATTCTGATTACCCCTTTGGTATCTTCAAGACATTATATTGTCTGTTCTTCCTTGATGTACGGATTCTGATTACCCCTTTGGTATCTTCAAGACATTATGTTGTCTGTTCTTCTTTGAAATACGGATTCTGATTACCCCTTTGTATCTTCAAGACATTTTGTTGTCTATTCTTTTTTGATATACGGATTCTGGTTACCCTTTTGGTATTTTCAAGACATTATATTGTCTGCTCTTCTTTGATATACGGATTCTGATTACCCCTTTGGTATCTTCAAGACATTGTGTTGTCTGTTCTTCTTCGATATACGGATTCTGATCACCCATTTGTATCTTCAAGACATTGCGTTGTCTGTTCTTCTTTGATGTACGGATTATGGTTACCCCTTTGATATCTTCAAGACATTATGTTGTCTGTTCTTCTTCGGCATACGGATTCTGATTAACCCTTCGGTATCTTCAACACACTGTGTTGTCTGTTCTTCTTCGATATACGGATTCTGATCACCCCTTTGTATCTTCAAGACATTATGTTGTCTGTTCTTCTTTGATGTACGGATTCTGATTACCCCTTTGGTATCTTCAAGACATTATGTTATCTGTTCTTCTTCGATATATGGATTATGATTACTCCTTTGGTATCTTCAAGACATTGCGTTGTCTGTTCTTCTTTGATATACGGATTCTGATTACCCCTTTGGTATCTTCAAGAAATTGTGTTGTTTGTTCTTCGATTTACGGATTCTGATTACACCTCTGGTATCTTCAAACTACTCTTATAAACATTAATACCGATATGAATAATACAGGTTTAAACAACAGAGGAGAGGTAGCTGATTGGTAATGCACAGTACTGACAATTTGGTTAATTTACACGTTAGGGGTTCATGGTGTTAAGTCAAAGTTTACTATTGTTGGCTCTTTCTACGATTTTTCTATTGAAGTTTGGATTTACTCCGACAAGGAGGCATATTGACGTTTTTCTCTCATTCTATTATTTCATGTTCAGTTGTTGCCATTTATAATTTATTATCTTCAAAACAATTTCAAATCCTTAATCATGAACTAAATAGACCTGGAATGATCTGCCTGATCACTTCAGACAAGAAACATCGTTAGAACATTTTAAAAATTTAATTCAAACATGGAACGGCAGCATATAACCTTTTATATCTAAATTGTCATGCTTTTTAAAAAATATTTATATTTTTTGCTTGCTTAAAGGGATATTATCTACTAAAATCGTATTTTTTTCATACCCAAAATTATTGTCGTTTTCCGTACTGACCTTCATAAAATGAAGATTAACACCGAGTTATGCTGCAAAAGATACGATTTTTTGACAAAAAAGACCCAACACTATCGATATCAGAATTATTGTCCTGGATGACTATATTCAAATCTATTAAAATGGCCTTCTATGTGAACCCGTCTTGAGCATGCGCACTGTTTAGACCCAATAAAAAACACGTGGGCAAAAGTGAAAGTGTCAACGCGTGCAAGAAAGCGGACTTTGACGGATTCAGAGAGAAAGATGAATAGAAGTGAAGTATCTTCCAAATGGAACAAATGCAGGATATATGTAGGGGATCAGTTGGACCGTTGGAACGAACATAAGGAAGTGCTACGCGTCCAAACTCGCGCTGAATTTGCAAATATTTTGTTTGATAGGTAAGACGAACATGTTTTTTCCTTCTTTTTTCAATCGATTTTTCATTTTTTATGATTTTATGATGATGCCTATGATCATTTTCGGTAGATATTATTCAATATATGTAATCTTGCAACTGGCAACAGCAAATTATTGTCAATTAATAGCATAAAACGGCCGTATTTGCGAGGTAAACAAACACGAATTTTAACATCCATGCTGCAGCATCCGGGCTACTGGCATAAAAATAGATAAAAATAGATTTGGCCTGCTTATGTCAGTGAATAATTAATTAGCTTCCAGTAACGATGGTCAGCATTTTTATATCGAAAAAACAACGTTTCGTAGCGTATTCGCCAATAATTCGGTGTTTAATCTTCATTTTATGAAGGTCAGTACGGAAAACGACAATAATTTTGGGTATGAAAAAATTACGATTGCGGTAGACAATATCCCTTTAAATGCATAAACCTCTTATTTTTAGTTTGATTTTGTTCAGTTGATATCTGCTTTTGTATCTTGTGTGTGTGTTGATCTGCATAAATTGATGTATATTTTTGCTTAATATGTTTGTATGCATGATTGGATGTGTTGTTTTGTTATATAGTCGATTTTAAAAGCTCAGTAGAGCTTGTGTTATATGCATGCTATATGCATCGACTTTAAATAAAACTTCGATTTGAAAAGACCATTTTCGTATTTGCGACTTTGATTTTTAAATTTTGCATTTTATATGAGTTATTTTCGGGAAGTCAAAGTGGCCCCTTTTATGTAAAGTTCCATGAAAATAAGATATATTTTCCCCATAATCTGTTCCTATGTTTAATGTTGTAACAACCTATTCATTTTCTATTTACTCTAAAAATTATCCTCTGATTCAAATATCAAGAAATTAGGAGAAAATTACGCTCAAATTCGTCTTACATTCCATTGCTATTCCTAGACCGGATACCATTTTATCCGTCGTAAGGGAAATAACTCGTGTAAAAACTTGTAATTTAAGAATCAAATCGGGAATGTGTAATATGTCTATTGTAAATAGAAAATAATCGGTGTTTTTGTTCTTTTTCGTAAAATGAAGAGTTTGATTTTTTTTCAGTAGAAGCAATGTATAGAATGTTATCTATTAACCTTTAATCTTATGCAATATATTTCGTTTTCATTACAGCGCCTCAAACTATTAATGGCGGACTACCTGGATAATATGTCACAAACCTGATGATGATCATATACACATATCAAATCATAAAAACAAATAAATGCTATGCATCACGATTATGCCTGAATCCTTTACTGATATATATGTACTATTATTCTTAAAGATCATTATCTTCGTCAGGCATAAGTAAGTTTACCCAGTCGGGTTATTCTGCGAAAGGCCCGTTGGCTCTCTTGCTCCCGAGGACATCTTAATTGTTTGCCTTTACAGTCAATTGACTACGAACGTACCTGGTTAAAATTATTTCAGATACGAATCGTGTGCGCTAAATTAGATATATATTATTTGTGCATTAACCTCGACTTTTACGTCAAAAACATCAATTTGATCATTATATACGACGAATGCCATATATCGCCATCGTGTTTTTATTTTTGAGATTTGAGATTTCCGGGTGAGTGAAAGAGTGAATGGTTGTTGTTTAGAGCCAAGTGAGCAATTTGTCAGCAACATCATGGCGGGAACATAATGTCAGGAACATCATGGCGGGAACATCATGGCGGGAACATGCTATATTTTGATGAGATTATGATGATGATAAGTGTACTAAGTAAACATGCGTAGTTGGATCTTTATAGTGCTAAGAAGAGCTTGAAGATATCAAAGGGGTAATCAGAATCCGCGAACCGAAGAAGTACGGAACAGACAACCAAATGACCGAAAGAAAAAGGAGAAAACAAGACAAAAACGATCTACAAAACTCACTGACACAACAGTTCACAGGTAAACATGTCGCCCCACTCGGACAAATTCCACTGATTCCGAGTCAACCAGTCGCTGCTCTTACTCCTTAAAGCTGCATGCTTAGCGAAGAAGCGACAAATACAATAAGTGATCGTCTTTTGTTTGATCCAACCTGTGCTCGAACCCACGACCTATCACACTCCACATGAGCACTCTATCATTTACAACACCGACGCAGTTCAATTATTGAGACCTTTATAGACATATAATATATGTTGACATGAAAAGGATCCATATTAAATTATTTGCCACCTCGATGGCTATGAAACAATTAATTGAATTGTATGTTTTTTCGCATAAAAATTCCGTTGTTTGTTTATCGTTTATCTCCATTAGATCAAGTGTGTTCTATATAAGTGATAAATGAACAATGGAGTAATCTGGATAAGATACTACAAATGTCCACCAACAAACATAAATGATAACCAGAAGCTCGTGAACCACGGACTTGAGCAGGTGTCTGTAGTGGGTATATGTTTTGCAATAAATTAAAATGAAGATACCAAAGGGGGAGGGGTCAGAAGACGCATGCATATCGAAGACAGACAATGCAATGGCCAATAGAAACAGGACAAAAGGACAAACAATTGCCGACAAAACTCTACACAGAAAACTATTTTTTTTGCAATTGAGCAATGTGAACTCAATAAAAACATGAGGTTAAAATCAGGTGCTCCAAAAAGGTGAGAACTTCCTGCTTCACTAGTGACACCCATCGTATTACGTAGTATTGCTAGATTAACGTCATGCGATATAGAAATGAACACAAATAACACAAATTTAACATTAACCTTTGTAAAACAAATTAAAGAAAAGAAGAACCGAACATCTTTTCACGCGGATATCGTAGAGAACCTTAAATACATGTGCAAGGTCAACATTATAATACGAATACCTCTAAACACTTACGGCAAATTCAGATGATCCGAAGGAATAGTTCCTGCTCCACTAGTGGAACCCATCATATTGGTTAAACGTGTTGGTCTAGTGCTAAGTGAATATCACCATCATCTCATCGAATTGTATTTTCCCTTGTCATTATTAATTTGTCACATGGTGCTAAACAACAATGACTTACTCATTTTAACATTTCTGCGCTAGTGAAATCCGTCATGTTGGATAAATCTGTTGGTCTAATGTGAATGCGAATCTCATCAACAACAACCATTTCAATATTGTTTTCCAGTAGTCATTCAAGCACAAATTGTGCGTTCCATTGTTATCAATTTTCCACTGCAACATCGTCTTACATGTATTTGTGTTTCCCTTTGTTTCTGTTGTTTTATAATTACCACATCGGTGGTGTAACGGTTAGCGCGCTTGTGGTAGATCGTGGGTTCGAGCCCCGATCGGGTCAAACCAAAGACGATGAAATTGTGGTATTTGTTACTTCTCCGGCCAGCACGCAACATTACGAAGTAAGAGCAAAGACTGGTTAGCTCGGAAGCATGATAATCTGTCCGAGTGGGGCGACATGTCTACCCACTGACTGTTGTTTCAATGAGCTAGCACTATACATATCCAACTAAGGGTGTTGGTCTACTATAAAGAGGATTATTTATTTGCTCTTCCCATCATATAGCTGACAATATGCTGAGTTGGAGTAAATCACTCACTCACTGCTGTTGTATTTGTTTGTGTCTATATCCTGGGAGTGATTATGGTTAAATAGAAAATACAACCACTGTTTTGTCTTGCTCTGTCCTTCTATTTACGGCTCCTCATTACTTTCAATGTCTCAATGACAAATCTTATTTTCAAACATTTATTCTAAATCCACGTAAGATATTATAAAGAACTGATATATTGATGCAGAATTGCAGCCGTCCGCCTTTTTGTACTCGGCCCACATACGCCATTACTGTGATCCTGACTATTGAAAATACCTCTGCTGGTGGAATATTAGTCCCCTTCACCCATAATTCAGCGCTTCATCACTGATTTGGTTTATTTCAATTATTGAAATTTACAATTCATTAATAATGTAATTATTTAAAAAAACATATTACTATTACTGGGTCGATACCTCTGCTAGTGGACTATTAACCCCCCCCCCCCCTCCCCACCCCGGGTATCATCCTTACAGTAGTTGTCAGTGTTTAGATACATATTTTCATTGAAATGTACAGTTCCTAAGTCGTGTAATTATTATTAAATCTAATGTAATCTTCTATCCGGCTTAGGTGACCTTTGGGATGTTTTAGCTGTGGGTCGTTTCAGCACTGAAGAAATTCTAGACTTAAGACATGTGAATTTACATTTATTGAAAACTAGCGTAAAATTCGAAGATATTCGAATAGCTATGAAATTATTACTATTAATTCTTATTGTTTCAAATTCGATTTGCAGTCGACATATCATCATGTTGATATTTTTAAGCCTCATACAGATTATCTAAGATGTAGTTGGTGTTATGGTAATACTATTAAATATCTTACATTTCTTGTTTTACCATTTGTCCTTAGTTCAGCATGCTATATCTTTACTAAGTTAACTCGCCCATTAGTTAAAGAGTAAAGAGGCAAAGGGAAACACATTATGATGTATCTGGATGATGTCATTTGCGTTCATATGCATTCTTCTTTCCGGCATTGGTGACCTTTGGGGATGTTTTAGCTGTGGGTCGTTCCGGCACTGGAGAAACTCTAGATTTAAGACATTTGGATCTGGATGAAAGCTTTGGCGTTCATGTGTAATCTTCTTTCCGCATAGGTGACCTTTGTGGATGTATTAGATGTGGGTCGTTCCAGCACTGTAGAAATTCAAGATTTAAGACATGTGAACAAGGACGCGGATGTTTTAGCTGTGGGTCGTTCCAGCACTGGAGAATTGAATGTCACTTCAATGCAAAATCCTTCCAGCAGAAACCAAAAGCAGACTGATATGATAAAAGATGAGTATTTTGATATTAATGATTGTAATAATTTGTCTCTTGATTTTGGTGAAATTAGTAACCTTACACATGATTATTACGAGTACGAACAAGAACAAGCAGACATTATAGTAAGAAGTAGATTGAAAAAAAACATTACAACTTCTGGAAAAATATTGGTTTTTACGATTATATTTTAGACATTTTATATAATGGGTACATAATCCCTTTTTGTTAGAACACCTCCTTCTATTTGTTTATCTAATAATAGATCGGCAGTCAACCATAGCGAATTTGTCGTCAAAGCAATGCTAATACATTTGTATTCCAGTCAGTGATGGTGGTAGGGTGTTGGCATTGATATACATGTATGTAGATATTGCCTGTTTTGCGGATAGTGACATTAGCTGTGTTAGTTAATTGTGTGTGTATAAACTTATTGACTTTGTAATTATGTAAAAAACCAATTAAATATGTTTTTTCAGGTATTCAAAGACGACATTTTAGAGTTGCTGTCTTCTTTGATTGAAAAAGTTAATGATATACCTGGAATATTGTGTGATTGTAAATCTGGTAATACTGTTCGGAATTATTATTATGGTTTTCTAAGATGGAAAATATGGGACAAAATTACATGGAATCTCAGATGCAGATGTTTTACCTGCTAAACCTATTCATGTGGTACTATATTTAACGTGTTTGATGCAACATAATTCCAGGTCGGGTCCTATCAATCAAGCCTTTTATAGTATTCGATGGGTACATTATATAGTGAGCGTTTTTTCACCAACTGGATCTTTCTCAGTGATGAATATCTTGGAGGGAGCAAAAAGGAGATTGGCAGTTCCTAGTAAAAGAAAGAACCGATTAGTCCAGAATTAATACTAAAAATGTACGATAATCTCTATAGTGATAATAATGTATTCACCAACGTCCAATATGTGCTTGCTTGTTAGCCTATGCAGCCTTTCGACGAGCTTCAGAATTTATTAAGCTTACGGAGATGTGATATTGAATTTTTTTCCGAGTCATATGTCTGTGTTTATTCAGAAAAGTAAAACTGATATTCATCGGGACGGATATCGCAATATTATTGCAGGAACATGAATTAATTTGTGTCTAGTAAAGAATTTGGAATTATATTTACAATGGGTTGGAAATTACCATGAATTCGATTTTTATGTATTCGTAATTTAACAAAAGGCAATGATCAGTATATTTTTTGGAGAGAAAATGTACTGTTATCTTATAGGAGATAATAAGGGTAATAACAAAATTACCGAACTCCAAACACTCTTACAAAGGGAAAGTCAAAACTCATAAGTATATAAACAGACAAAATCAGTCAACCACCGGAAAACTGTGAAAACCGTAATGACCCTGACTTGGTACAGGCATTTCTAAAGAAATGGTAGGTTGAATCAGATTTTAAAGCGCCAAACATCCCGCTTTCATTTATGCTCAAATGAATGAAGGAGCTTTTTATTCAGGCCTTTAAGCAGTTCGTCAGCGATATTGATTTTTATGGTATTCATTGCTTGCGATCTGGTGGAGCTACAGCAACATGTAATTGTGATGTTCCTAGTAGACTTTTCAAGCGTCATGGTAGATGGAGATCCGAAAACGTCAAAGACGGTCATGTAAAAGATTCCTTTAATGACTTGTTATTATAGTATTAATAAATGGGTGTTTTCATAATGGCCCTATTATGTGTCCAAGGTCTGTAATAATGGCCCAAGGAATCGGTATTGGTCCGAAGTCCTTTTGGCTTTTACATGACATGATATCTATAATTATGGGATAAGAAGAGTTTGAAGATACCAAAGGAGTGATCAGAATATGGTACGTTATACATAATGAGATGGTGTTTCCCAAAGATAAACATATATCAACATAACAAATCCATTTATAGTGTCATTTTTACCCCTACCAAATACAATAAAATAAAAAATTAAAATGAATAAATTCAAAATACATACGAGTAGTTGAAATTCTATAGGTATTAATCTGGAGTGGGTGGGGGGATTATGACATACAATGTACGAACTTTTGTCATATTACACTTGTAATGAACGTCGCATTAATCAATTAATCAAACACACCTAAGCTTTTCTTTATATACTAAGTGCCAAATCAATACTACAGCCTTTGCTAATTTGCAGATCAATAACGTTGATGTAAAACATTATAACTATGAAGAAATTTAACAAAAAGGTGTAAGAAGTGGAGAGGTAAAAAGCTTAAAACCACTAGCCGCACCCCCCCCCCCCCTCCCCCCCCCCCCCCCCCCCCCAGACAAATACATAATATCTTTATTTTCTGACTTGTTATAATCACTTCAATAGAAAGTGTAATAAGTGTAGAGGTTAGAAAATTAATATCACTATAAACCACCTCCTCCCAACACAAATACATGATATTCATTTCCCTACCTTGGTACAAGCACTTCAGTTAAAAATGGTGGGCTTAACCTAGTTTTAAGGCCCCATAAGATCACTATATTGAAGCGTTAACAAATTCTACTCCTCTACAGTGTATCGCCCTAATATAAACTGTTGTAATATATGTATGTACGATGTATTGCTTATAATGTCTATATACCTTTAAGCAATGCGGAAGAGACGATTATTTTGACAAGTCACATATATATACTGACCAGTATGTTAGCGCGCATTAACCACCAGGTAATATTGATCGACTAACACAGACAGGTCAGTTTTAAATTACCCACAAATTTATGTCTCATTATTTTATTTATTTTTATTGCAGATCGTTGTTTGTCCTTTTGTACTTTTTTTCTGTTGGCCATTGTGTTTTCTGTTCTTTTTCGATATACGGATTCTGATTACCCCTTTGGTATCTTCAAATTCTTCTTAAGTAAAAAAAGAGAATAAATATATGCTTAATTCAAGACACGCTTAAAGATACCAATGGGATCAGAAATGTTTGTCGATATTAAAGAGGGCACTAGAAGCCATATATCGAAGAAGAACAGACAATAAAATAACCAACTAAATGTGGTGGTCTAATACAAAGCAGATATCATTATAGTCTCATCGAAAGCAATTGGCTCTCACCATTATATGGCTGAAAAAATACTCATTTGGTGTTAAGCAACAATAACTCATTGTAATGCGATACAAATCATACAAAACGGATTATTTTGTTTGATAACAAGTATACACTATCGCCTGTAAGCAATTATATAACGGAGACTACAGTTCAACTGTAGATCTTAGAAATAAGCAACGAGACGCGTAATGTTTAGAAAGCTAAATAAGACAACAATTAACAGAAAAAAAGAAAAAAAGGGAAAAAAAAAAAAGAACAAAAAAGAACAAAAACGGGATATGTTCTCCCATTTCGTGACTATAGTTATAGAGTTCAATGTCTTTCAAGTGTACCAAATGTTCACCGATTGTGTGCCTGCCTTGTAATCACTTGCGTTAGTTGTTTTTTTTTTTTGCATTGTGACAATACATTTAAAAAGTTCACGTGCTCGTGAGTTCTGAACATGAATTATGCCAGATTTGAAATATTTTTGTATATATTGAACAGTTACTTTATCTAAATAAGTTGCCGATATTTTTTGTAATAAAGTGTACTGTCAAGAGTCATACAGTACTATGCCAAAAGTGAAGATAATTTCAAGATGGCTACCAACTTCAAATGAACCACACCTGGGATTTCAAATCTTTGTGACAATATAAATAAAAACAAATTCACTTATCTAGTACTTTGTTATACAACTCTTAGCGTTAATTACTTGCTTCAGACGCTTGGGAATTGATTTATAAACGTCTTGAATATAATAAATGGGAATTTCAGTCCATATGTTGCGAATAGCAGTTTCCAACACCTGACGTGAGGTGATGTTTTGAACTTGTTTTTGTAGTTCATGTTTGCTTTTATGCCACATATATATTCTCTATAATATTAAGATCGAGACTATGGGCTGTCCATTTCTTTCCATGTAAATATGCTTCTTCCATATACCCATTCACTGCGCGTACCCTATGTATGGGGCCATTATCATCTTGAAGCACATAATTGTCATCTGATAAATGACGTGTAATAACGGGCCAAACAAAGTAATCAATGACTTCAATATAGCTTTGGGCATTAATATTACCGTCAACAACTGTCAAAGCACACACACCTTCGTAGGTGATGCAGCCCCAGATCTTCAAACTTACACGAACACCACGAACTGGATTCAAGAATGGTGGAGTCCATTCTTCGCCGGGTCGTCGCCAAATAACTACACGGTTGTCCATTCCCAATGCTACCTTACATTCATCACTATATCACCTTCTTCCAGAAATCGCTTAGTTGTGTACCTATTCAATTTACACCATACCACCCGTGTTTTGACATTGTAGTCGCAAATTCTGATGCTTTTATTTACAACACACTTGTGATATTTTGTTTCATACAATTTTCTTTGAACAGTTCGATAAGATACAGGTCGAACTCTATATCCATAAAGTGTCAACAAAGGTGGTCTACCCGATCTCTCCTTGTTTCCCTTAGTTACACGTTGCTTAAAACGTTTTAAATCACCATATATTGTTGGCAGCGGAAGTCCTGTTTCCCGTACTATTTCCGGTCCTTTAAATCCTGCTTTGTGCAAAGCAGGAATTGCATTCTTCTCAGGCAAAGACAGTTCAACACGTTTTGGTTCCATCTCAAAAGCGATACAAATTGTAAACAAAGCAGACGACACATAACTTCCGTTGACCTTTTAACGTCATATATTAGTTCAATACTTTAATTTTATATAAAAATAGAGCTAACTATAATTTATTAACGGAGAATTTCGCAACCAAACATCGACAATGGATCTGGGAACGCAATGACGCCGTGAAAATTATCGTCATTTTTGGCAACGTTCTGTATATTAATTATATAGATTTATTGTCTGACCACCGTAGCCGCGTACTTAGACGGAAGATTTTAAACAAACTTTAAAATTCACAGTAGGAATTTCATACCCGCAAGTTCCGATATATTCACTAAGCGTTTTTAAGCGTAAAATAGTAGAACGTTAAAGTTGATATACACAGGAACAAAAGGGTAAATTGTAGATTCTAAAAAAAATTAGCAGTCCGACCAATAGTGTGACGTCACAAAAATGTACTATGATGCTGATTTATTCACTGTCGTCAAGGAGCTCCAGCTGAAATTGCTTCGTCAACTTCTGGCATGTTGTAAAGCGGTTGTCACCTTTAAAGATAACATTTATCAGAGGAAAATTCAATGCTAAGGAGAACATAACCGGGAGGGCCCGGGTGGCTCAATGAGCTAGGTAGTTGTATTAACTAACAACTCATACACCTCTATCACCAATACGGCGTGAGTTCGCTCCCAGTTTTGTATTTTACATAAAAGGGTTCATTCGACTCGCAGTTGCAAGTGATAGCGCTTACCAGTTGCTTGTCCATGGTAGGTGTTTCTCTCCGGGTACTCCGGCTTCTTCCACCGCTAAGACTGGTCGCCTTGATATAGCTGAAATATTGTTGAAAGTCGCGTTAAGCACAATAAATGAAATAAAATACAATCTTTGACGAAACATTTTCACCGGACAGTGTTATTTGTTGGTGTTTCTCATCAACATTGGCATATGTCAGCTATATATATATATACGTGAACTTTATAGGTACAGTAAGTCACTTTGTGACATAAGTTTTTATCTATTTTTGGTGTTTTAACATCACTTTCAGCAATATTTCAGTAATATCATGGCGACCAGTTTTATTGGTGGAAGAAGTCGGAGTACCCGGAGAGAACCGCCGACCATGGGCAAGCAACTGGTAAGCTTTATCACTTGCGACCTTTTTTGTAATTTACAAAGCCGGGAGCGAACCCACGCCGTATTGGTGATAGGCTTGTATGAGTTGTTAGGTAATCCAACTACCTAACTCATTGAGCCACCCGGGCCCTTGTGACATCAGGAAATGATATTAAATTCATATTAACTCTTGATTTAATAAATTGTGTGAGAATAATAATCAAACTAAATATAAATATGAATTTGTTCGCAATAAAATCATCAAAAAATAGATACAAATTAATTCAAGACGAGTTTTTGGGGAAAGTTGTGTTTCATGTGAAATGTATTTGGATGCTTCATGAATTAAGGCAAATATATTACTGATTTATTGGATCCCCAATGTTTCATTGGTTCTTCTACGATGAATGTCTGCATATATTCGGAAAACAGACGGAGAATATATGTACGTCTTCAGTCTCCCAGAAAAAAAAACATGGCCGACAAAAAATATATCAATGTTTACGCTTCACTGAATCAATAGCATCATACGGTATAATATATGTATTTTTACTAAGTTAAATGTTGTTTTTATACTCTAAGCGGTTGCATAAACAGCAGATAATTCCGTCACAAATACCTGGTCGATTCAGCAAGCTCATATGTTCCACGGCTATACCATAGTAAAATTGAACATCACAAGCAACAAGCTAAAGCTTGGTAAATGTTGCGCCTTGGAAGCTTTCGAAGTCACGAGGCCACAACAAGTTTTTGCTTACATGTTGTTAACATTAAAATTATTGGAATTGTTTTACAAACCCGTTTCCTTCATGATATACTCCATACAGGAAATATAACGTAATGTATATTTTGATGTCATCGTAGAAAGAATGTCAGAATTACGGAAAGGGATCTTTAGAAATACAAAAATTGATAATAATAGTCAAAAACTATTTAATATGGTTTTGCATATGAATTGGGACTATATAAGTGTTAGAAAAAGGAAAATAAAAACAAACACACAAAAACGAAAAAAAAAAAAGGACTTTTTTTTCCATCTAAATCAACATAATTGCATATGAATTAAATTTAGTAAAAACTTAATAAATATAACATTAATATATCACATAACAAAAGAATGGGCTTGTGAACAATTTCGTCGAACGTTTTCAAGGCTCAACGTTTTATTTAATTGTGATGTTCACGTTTTATGCTACAGCCTTGGACCATATGAGTTCGATGAATCGATCTGGTGTTTGTGACAGAATTATCTGTTGTAATATTTTTGTCTTCATACAGCCGTTATGAGTATAAAAACAGCACTTAATTTGGTAAAATACATTTATTATTCCGTATTATGCTATTGATTCAGTGGAGCATCATTATTTCTAATGTTGTCCACCATGTTGTTATCGTTTTTCGGATACTGTAATATATACCCCTCTGTTTTCCGAGTATATGCTGTTATTCATGGTGGACGAACCAATTAAAATGTGTGTAGCAAACTAAATACGTAATCACATTTGTCATGATTGTTACGAAAAACATAACAATCGTGACTAGTTTCACCATTACTGTTTAAACTTTCTTTTCATAACAATCATGACCAATTTCACCATTACAGTTTAAGCTTTCTTTTCATAACAATCATGACCAGCTTCACCATTGCTGTTTAAGCTTTCTTTCATAAACAATCATGACCAGTTTCACCATTACTGTTTAAACTTTCTTTTCATAACAATCGTCACCAGTTTCACCATTACTGCTTGAAATTTCTTTCCATAGCAATCATCACCAGTTTCCCCATCACTGTTTAAGCTTTCTTTTCATAACAATCATGACCAGCTTCACCATTACTGCTAAATCTTTCCTTTCATAACAATCATGACCAGTTTCACCATCACTTTTTAAGCTTTCTTTTCATAACAATTGTGACCAGTTTCACCATTATTGTTTAAACTTTATTGTCATAACAATCATGACCAGCTTCACCATTACTACTTAATCTTTCTTTTCGTAACAATCATGATCAGTTTCATCATCACTGTTTAAGCTTTCTTTTCATAACAATCATGACCAATTTCACCATTACAGTTTAAGCTTTCTTTTCATAACAATCATGACCAGCTTCACCATTGCTGTTTAAGCTTTCTTTCATAAACAATCATGACCAGTTTCACCATTACTGTTTAAACTTTCTTTTCATAACAATCGTCACCAGTTTCACCATTACTGCTTGAAATTTCTTTCCATAGCAATCATCACCAGTTTCCCCATCACTGTTTAAGCTTTCTTTTCATAACAATCATGACCAGCTTCACCATTACTGCTAAATCTTTCCTTTCATAACAATCATGACCAGTTTCACCATCACTTTTTAAGCTTTCTTTTCATAACAATTGTGACCAGTTTCACCATTATTGTTTAAACTTTATTGTCATAACAATCATGACCAGCTTCACCATTACTACTTAATCTTTCTTTTCGTAACAATCATGATCGGTTTCATCATCACTGTTTAAGCTTTCTTTTCATAACAATCATGACCAGTTTCACCATCACTATTTAAACGTTGTTTTAATAGCAATCCTGACCAGCTTCACCATTACTGCTTAAACTTTCTTTTCATAACATTCATGACCAGTTTCGCCCTTACTTTTTAAACTTTCATTTCATAACAATCATGACCAGTTTCGCCCTTACTTTTTAAACTTTCATTTCATAACAATCGTGACCAGTTTCACCATTACTGTTCAAACTTTATTTTCACAACAATCATGACCAGCTTCATCATTACTGTTTAAACTTACTTTTCATAGCAATCGTGACCAGTTTCACCTTTACTGTTTAAACTTTCTTT